>AP025062.1:29491988-29659411 GCA_036186865.1 Eustoma russellianum
CTGTGATACATGTTTAGTAACTTGGACTTATCTCTTTAATGGATGGGCCAAATTCAGAGAACTGCATATGTTTATTTTCTACACTCAATGGGCTACAATTCTCTAAGAGGAGTCAAGGCCTAATTCGAGCTGCAAGTGATCCAAAAACAGGCCATAGTTCATACAAGTTTTCAGGAGCCCGTACAGAAAGCATTCAGGACACCCAAACTTTGGAGGGCCATATCTAACTCATCCCATATCCAAATGAGGTGATTCAAAGGCCCAAATTCAATTTTAAAACGTGATCTACAATTCTCAAGAAGTGATAAAGACCAGAATCTGCTTCTAGAAGGGGTCAAACCGTTTGCCAACAGATTACATATTTTTAGCCTTTTTTGTAGCCTTTTGACTAGCCTTTTCTTTAGCTTTGTAGACTAGACTTTTTTTTGGTCTTCCTGGCCCTATTTAAAGGATTCATGCACGTACAAACAGAGTAAGAAAGTTGGAAAATTGATTCATAAGAATTCTTGGGCAAAATTAGCCTATTTTCTCTTCATAAACACTTGTGAGTTTTGTTTTTTGATTCTTCTTAAGAACAAGTTGAGTGTTTTCTTTGTTTCTTTGAAGATCAAAGTTAGAATCCAATCAAGGAGTGAGCAACCTTGTGGGGGATATCCAAAATCAAAGGTGTGGCCGTCCAAGAGGGTGCAAACTTGCTTGGGAAACGGGTAACTTTTGAAGGAGGAAGGCTCAAACAAAAACCTTGGTGAATCAACGGCTAGGAGGGAGTTAAACTCTTGCCTACAACCGTTAAGGATCCAAGTGTTAAAGGAGACGATCCGTACGAGGCGTGACAACCGCTCATCAGTTTGGTATCAGAGCAAAGGTTCTCCTTTAATCTATCATTCATTTCGTGTCTTCTTTTTTTTTGTCTTCATTTTTTTGTGTCATCAAAAAAAAATCCTCTTCCAAAAAAAAATCAGCCTTAAAACTTTCATCCAACTTGATATATTATCAAAAAAAATAACAACCTATCTTTCTGGACTTGACAATATCAATACCTTGACATATTGAACAAAGGACCGAAATTTCCTTGACATATTGGACTATTGGACACTTTGTACCTATTTGACATATTGGACCTATTGGACACTTTGGACCTATTGGACTATATTGGACAATTTGGACAAATTGGACAGGACCAAATACCGAAATCTTTGGACATTTTGACAAAGGACTGTGACATATTGGAGATACCTTGACAAGGACCCTATACAAGGACAAGGACAATCTTTAAAACATCTTAAAACATTCAAAAGATTGCATCTTTGTTGTTGTTCACAACTATTTTCATTTGGGTTACTTTGTCTTGTATCCACTCTTGCTTGAATACATACTTGGGTATTAGGATCGTTGCATAGAGAGCTTTCATTTCAGCCACACTTATATTGCTTCTACTAGCCTAAAAAGCTACCGTTGTTAACTTTAAATCTTGTTGCTATTTGAAGCTCTTAGTCATGCTTGGGTTTATGCATCTTACTTGCATTGTATGTTGTGTTTATTGATGCATACAAGTGATCCATACTCATACAATCCTTACACTACAAAAGATTGAGTCTCTTTTCACAAGAGCATCTTTAAACATCCTTTTGTACAAAATTCGCCTTAGAACAAAAAAAAATTGGAGCAAGAAGGTTGTTGTGTTCTTTGATTAATCCTTTGGTTACTTTGAGTTTCTTGTATTTCAGCCCAAAAAAAAGAGAACATAAAAAAAAAGGAGCGTTACAAAAAAAAAGAGGAACACAAAATAGCCGTTATTCAAAAGAGGCTATTTGAATTGCTTGAAACGGTCCTCCTTGCACAATCAAAACACAAAAACTTCCTACAACACCTACGACCAAAACAAAACACCCTTTTATATACAACTTCGGACACTTCTTCCTTTATGCATCTTGGACATTGCATACGTGTGATTAAGTGCATTGAGTCTAAGTGTGGTTAAGGATTGCCCAAGGCAACCCCTTAGCAATTCATTGTCTCAGCCCTTTACATCACATTTGGTTTCATAATTTTCTTGAATCTTAGAGTTTGTCCAAGTGTGTTTTGTGTCCTTTGCTCGGTATCTATTCTTACTTCGGTGATACTAACCCCGTTTTTGAAGATTGTACAAGCTGCTGAAGACCTCCACATTGTTGCTCGTCTTGGTTGCTTCTAGCCCACGATTGGATTAGAGGCACAAGAAAAGAGAGGTAAAAGGCTTGTAAGGGCTTGAAAGGACTTAAAGAGGGGAGGTAAAAGCCTTGAGTGTCAAAATACGAGTAAGAAAGGACAAGCACAAGTTGAAATTCTCTTTGCACTAACGTAACAAATCTTCTTTACTCTTTGTGTTAGTTTTCCTTTTTTTTTCTTTGTGTTCTTTTAATTTTTTTTTCAGGTTTAGATGGATGAGACACCGTTTAAAAATTCCAATACTCCCCCACCTTTGGAGGATATGAGGAATTCCGTGACGGAAGAGAATGTACTTGGAATGCTTAGAAGGATTACTGAGAGGTTAGACCTACTGGAGGCTGAAAGATCTAACCCCTGCCACCAAACATCTCAACCAGGAACCATCGAAGGAAATGGCTCCATGATTAGAAACATGGCTACCCAATTTGAGGGTCCAAGTCGTATTCCAGTTGATCCACCACGGCAAGCCATTCGTGGTCAAATGATGGGACAAAGAGGACGAGGCAGAGGAGTCCTACAACACGCCCCAGTGTACATGCCACCATTAGAAGAGAGGTATCCTGAGGATGATCCACATATCCATGATGGTCAACGGGGAAGAGATTATGAGGAACCGTTTGATGTTGAAACCCGTAACTTTCAACGTCAAAACCGTGACTATGATGTTCCTAATCGTGGGTACTATCCTAGGCACAATCAGCATGATGATGATTCCCATAAGATCAAGATGAACATTCCTCCATTTCAGGGGCGAAGTGATCCCGAAGCATACCTCGAATGGGAAAGAAAGGTAGAACTCATTTACTCTTGTACTTCCTTTTCTGAACTAAGTAAAGTGCGTTTTGCAGCCATTGAGTTTACAGAATATGCACTTCTTTGGTGGGATCAAACGTTAAGTTCAAGAAGAAGGAGTGGAGAAGGTCCCATTCAAACATGGGAGGAGATGAAAAGAGAAATGAGAAAAAGGTTTGTGCCTCAATTTTATGAAAGAACTATGATTCAAAGACTAACCCAACTCAAGCAGGGAAATAGAACTGTTGATGAATACTATAAAGAAATGGAGTTGTTGATGATGAGAGCACAGATTGATGAAAGAGAAGATGCTACCATGGCAAGGTTTCTAGAAGGACTGAACAAAGAAATTGCCCTTCCTGTGGAGTTGCAATCTTGTGCAACCTTAGCATCGATGGTACACTTGGCAGAAAAGGTGGAAAGACAGTTGAGGAGGCCTTCAACACAAGGTAATATTCGGCCCTCTACCCAACCCATGAACAGGTTTAGCACACGACAGAATCCACTGTTTACACGGTCAAGCCAAGCTCCACACCGTCCACCACCACCATTTCAAGGCCGTGTGCAGCAGCCACTACACCGTCCACCTCAGCAGCAAGATCGTACACCACAAGCTCCCTCCCGAATCGACAAAGGCAAACAAAAGGTTGGTGAACAACCTCAAGGTAAATCTTCTAACTCTTCTAGCAGATCTAGGGACATTAAATGCTTTAGATGTCAGGGTTTAGGTCATATTGCATCTGAATGTCCTAATGTTAAACGTATCATGTACATAGAGGAGAGTGGAGAGTATTATTCTGATTCTGAGCATGAAGAGGAAGAGCATGTTGACGAGGGAGTAGAAGAGAATGAGGTTGAGGAATGCACTATTGAGGAAGAACTTGCATCTAGTGAGCTTTTAGTTGTTAAGAGATCACTTAACGCACAAACTAAAGTAGATGAGCATGAACAAGAGAGGGAGAACATATTTCATACACATTGCATGATAAAAGGAAAAGTGTGCACCATGATTGTAGATGCAGGATCTTGTACTAATGTTGCTAGTGCAGAATTAGTTCGGAAACTTGACTTACCCATGACTAAACATCCGCGACCTTATAGTTTGACATGGCTTAATGACTGTGGTGAAATTAAAGTGAGTAAGCAAGTTTTGGTTTCATTGTCCATAGGTAATTATAAGGATGACATACTTTGTGACGTTGCACCCATGCATGCTAGTCATATTCTCTTGGGACGACCATGGCAATTTGATAGGAGAGTCATTCATGATGGTTACCTTAATACATATTCATTTAAGATGGATAATAAGACGTATAGATTGCGTGCATTGCCCCCGCACAAAGTCTATGAGGATCAAAAACGCCTTGCACAAAAGCGTTCAGATCCTACTGAAAGAGATGCTGAAAAGAAGTTTCTTGAAAGCCTCAAGCAAGAAAAGACTTGGCTCGATTCCCGTAAGGGCTTGGCCAAGGAGGGGACAACAAAAGAGGGTTCGGCCAAGGCTGAATCTTCGGCGAAGAAAAACTTAATCAAGCAAGAAAAGAAGCATGCATTCTTTGCTAGTCATTCTGAGGTTTCACATGCTTTATATGATCGAAAAACTGTTTATATGATGCTTTACAAAGAATCATTGTTTTCTGTAAGTGACTTACCATCTACATTGCCTAGTGGAGTTGTATCTTTGCTTGAAGAGTTTTCAGATTTGTTTCCTGAGGAGGAACCTGCTGGATTGCCACCTTTGCGCGGGATAGAGCACCAAATCGATTTCATACCCGGTGCTACATTGCCTAACAGACCAGCCTATAGGGCAAATCCCGAGGAGACAAAGGAGATCCAACGCCAAGTAGAGGAGCTACTAGCCAAGGGCAAGGTGAGGGAGAGCATGAGCCCATGTGCTGTACCAGTGATTGTCGTGCCCAAAAAGGATGGCTCATGGAGAATGTGCATTGATTGTCGAGCTATTAATAAGATCACGGTAAAGTATCGGTACCCTATTCCTAGACTCGATGACATGTTAGACGAATTGCATGGAGCTAAATACTTTACTAAAATTGATTTGAAAAGTGGGTACTTTCAAGTGCGCATCAAAGAGGGAGATGAATGGAAGACTGCATTTAAGACTAAGTTTGGTTTGTATGAGTGGTTAGTAATGCCTTTTGGTTTAACTAATGCACCTAGTACATTCATGAGGTTAATGAACGAAGTCTTACGTGCATTCATTGGGAAGTTTGTTGTTGTCTATTTCGATGATATCTTGATATATTCTAAGACATTGCATGAACATATAGGACACTTAAGAGCTGTGTTTGAGACTTTACAGAAAGAACAACTATATGCTAATTTTAAAAAGTGTTCCTTTTGCTTGGACAAAGTGATATTCTTAGGATATGTTGTTAGTGAAAATGGCATTGAAATGGACCAAGAAAAGGTGAAGTCAATCCTTGAGTGGCCTATCCCTAAAACAGTTGGTGAAGTTAGAAGTTTTCATGGCTTAGCCAGCTTTTATAGGCGGTTTGTTAAGGATTTTTCATCTATTGCTGCCCCTTTAAATGAGATTGTAAAGAAAGATGTTGGATTTCATTGGGGGGAGGCACAACAATTGGCGTTTAATGAGCTTAAAAGAAGACTAACGACAGCACCTATTCTTAAACTACCAAGCTTTGAAGAAACATTTGAGATTGAATGTGATGCTAGTGGTATAGGAATTGGAGCCGTGTTAACACAAGCTAAACGTCCCATTGCATACTTCAGTGAGAAATTAAAAGGTCCTCAATTGAATTATTCTACATATGATAAAGAGTTGTATGCATTGGTAAGATCTTTGCAAACTTGGCAGCATTACTTGCAACCTAAGGAATTTGTGATTCACACGGATCATGAATCTCTTAAGTATCTTAAAGGCCAAGGTAAGTTGAATAAAAGACATGCTAAGTGGGTGGAATTCATTGAACAATTTCCTTATGTGATTAAATATAAGCAAGGAAAAGATAACGTAGTAGCTGATGCATTGTCTAGGAGATATTCCTTGATTACTACATTGTCTTCTCGTTTGCTTGGATTTGAACTAATTAAGGAGTTATATGCTAGTGATCATGATTTTCATTCTATCTATGCAGCATGTGCTAAATCATCTTTTGGTAAGTTCTACATTCATGATGGATTCTTGTTTAAGGAAGGTAAGTTGTGCATACCACAATCATCTTTGCGTGAATTGCTTGTTAAGGAGGCACATGGAGGCGGCCTTATGGGTCACTTTGGTGTCTTTAAGACTTTTGAGGCATTACGTGAGCATTTCTTCTGGCCCCACATGCGTGCAGATGTAGAAAAGATTTGTGCTCATTGCATTACATGTAAGCAAGCAAAGTCTAAGTTGCATCCACATGGTTTATATCATCCACTACCCGTACCCCTTTCACCTTGGGTTGATGTTAGTATGGATTTCGTTCTAGGACTGCCTAGATCAAAGACGGGTAAGGATAGTATTTTTGTTGTTGTGGATCGTTTCTCTAAGATGGCTCACTTCATATCATGCAGAAAAGTTGATGATGCATCCCATGTTGCTGACTTGTTCTTTAAGGAAGTTGTTCGTTTGCATGGTATGCCTAGAACTATTGTTAGTGATAGGGATACAAAATTTTTGAGTCACTTTTGGCGTGTCCTTTGGGGTAAGTTGGGTACTACGCTCTTATTTTCTACTACTGCTCATCCACAGACTGACGGTCAAACCGAAGTAGTAAATAGGACGTTGTCTCAACTTTTACGTTCTCTAATTCAGAAGAACTTAAAGAATTGGGAAGATTGTTTGCCACATATTGAGTTTGCATATAATAGGAGTGTGCATAGTGGTACTTTGTATTCTCCTTTTGAAATTGTTTATGGCTTCAATCCCCTTTCCCCACTTGATTTATTGCCTATACCTACAAATGAAAAATTAAACCTAGATGGTAAGGCAAAGGCTGAATTGGTGAAGAAGTTACATGCCAAAGTGAGATTACAAATTGAAAAGAAGAACAAGCAGTATGCTAAGCAAGCCAACAAAGGAAGGAAGAGAGTTGTCTTTGAGCCAGGCGACTTAGTATGGTTGCACTTGCGCAAAGAGCGGTTTCCTAATGAAAGGAAATCCAAATTGATGCCAAGAGGTGATGGTCCTTTCAAGGTGCTTGAGAGGATCAATGACAATGCCTACATCATTGACCTCCCGCAAGGTAAGTATGGTTCTGTCTCAAATACTTTTAATGTTTCTGATCTATCTCCTTTTAGTGATGCTTTAGATTCGAGGTCGAATCCTTTTGAGGAGCGGGGGAATGATGAGGTACAGGTGCCAAGTGGCAACAAAGACGAGGCAAGTCGAGGACAAGAGACAAGAAGTATGACAAAGAGTTTGAGCCAAGAAGTTGATGCATTCTTGTTCAGACACGTGCAAGACGAGCCTGTAAACAAAGAGTGTTGTTGGGTTCACTTACTTGAGCCCAATCTTTGAGTTTTTATGTGTTGTAACATATATGAGTCGTTTGTATTATTTCTTTCATTCCTTGAGTCGTTTGCTTAAAGTTTCTTGTTTGTAAAGGTTGTTCTTTCGATCTTGCATGACCAAACCTTGAGTCTTTTAGCTTGTTAGGCCTTTAGGGTTGTTTATTATGTTTCTATATTTGTTATAATTATTTTAAGGACTTGTAAGGTTGGAGACGTTTGAAGACCAAAGGAGTTGAAGAGAAGCAAGCTCATTTCAGAATGTAATTTTCTAGGCAGAACAAGTTTTCGTAAAACAGGCGTATCTCTTCAACCACAAGGGCAAATCAAGTGATTCAAGATTCCTTGGAAACAAAAGACAAAGACCTAGCACATTCATGTTTTGCACATTTCCAAGATCTGTCGTTATAATGGCCAAAAACAACATTGAAGTTCAAGTATTGTTTCTGTCGAATTCTGTGATACATGTTTAGTAACTTGGACTTATCTCTTTAATGGATGGGCCAAATTCAGAGAACTGCATATGTTTATTTTCTACACTCAATGGGCTACAATTCTCTAAGAGGAGTCAAGGCCTAATTCGAGCTGCAAGTGATCCAAAAACAGGCCATAATTCATACAAGTTTTCAGGAGCCCGTACAGAAAGCATTCAGGACACCCAAACTTTGGAGGGCCATATCTAACTCATCCCATATCCAAATGAGGTGATTCAAAAGCCCAAATTCAATTTTAAAACGTGATCTACAATTCTCAAGAAGTGATAAAGACCAGAATCTGCTTCTAGAAGGGGTCAAACCGTTTGCCAACAGATTACATATTTTTAGCCTTTTTTGTAGCCTTTTGACTAGCCTTTTCTTTAGCTTTGTAGACTAGACTTTTTTTTGGTCTTCTTGGCCCTATTTAAAGGATTCATGCACTTACAAACAGAGTAAGAAAGTTGGAAAATTGATTCATAAGAATTATTGGGTAAATTTAGCCTATTTTCTCTTCATAAACACTTGTGAGTTTTGTTTTTTGATTCTTCTTAAGAACAACTTGAGTGTTTTCTTTGTTTCTTTGAAGATCAAAGTTAGAATCCAATCAAGGAGTGAGCAACCTTGTGGGGGATATCCAAAATCAAAGGTGTGGCCGTCCAAGAGGGTGCAAACTTGCTTGGGAAACGGGTAACTTTTGAAGGAGGAAGGCTCAAACAAAAACCTTGGTGAATCAACGGCTAGGAGGGAGTTAAACTCTTGCCTACAACCGTTAAGGATCCAAGTGTTAAAGGAGACGATCCGTACGAAGCGTGACAACCGCGCATCACTCTAGATTCTTTCTAAATATTTCAACCCACTACATTTCATCTCCATCTTGAAATTCCTCTCAAGCAAAGCCAAGCAACACTTAGCAAGATTTCCATCTCCCTCCACACCCACACAAAACTTTCGGCCCTCCCTCTTGGAGTTAAGAAATCAATTCAAGTTTCATCTACAAGCTCAAGGAGTGTTTAGGTAAGCTTCATCTCAAGCTCATTAAGTAAATTCTTCATGCAAAATGATGAAGCTCACAAGAGTGTTGTTTTTTTCTCCACAAACCGTGACCTCCCTTTTGGCCATAGTTGCTAAGATTTCAATCTCTTAGGTGGTGCAACCTTTGGATAGTTGAAGCTTCATTCAAGGTCTCATTTTTGGTAAGATGTTCTAGCCTCAAATAAATTATGTTTTCCCTATAGAATGAAGACTAACATTCTTCCTCCCTCTTCTTCAAAACCGTGTGCTCAAGAAGTGAATGAGGAGAAAGATTTCAACTCATTCCATCCAAAATTTAAGCTAAGACAAAAGCTTTAGCTTGAAGAGGCAAGTATACACTAATCTCTCATGATTTACTTAAAGAATTAGTGGCTTGAATAGTTAGAAGTTCCTAAGATATGATCTTTAGTTGAATATCTTAAGTTCAAGATTGTGTCTTAGTGATTCCTTAAGAACAATGCTTTGCATGTGATTAATTCTTTCAAAGATGGAATCTTTTCTTACATGCAAAATGTTATAAGGCTGTTTTGGGATGAGTTGAGGTTCAACTAAGTGACCTTAGACATGAATGGCTCTTGGATGAAACTTAAGAATCATCAAAGTGACATGCAAGTGCTAGTTGTAATTTCACAAGTTTACTTTGTAGGATTTAAGATGAACTAGCATGAGAATGTGTTGCATGTTTGAACAAATGTTGTAAATTTTGTGTGTGACACCTCTTAACTTTCGGCCCTAGAGGTGAAGATGCTGATAAGCCTTGGCTTCAAGAAAGAACACTTGTTTTGGAACAATTATGATACTTGTTATGTTCAAACTACAAACTGTTTTGGTATGATGCAAAGGTGACCCAATAAAAAGAATAAAATCTGAATTTTCATGGGAAAAAGGTGTATGTGGTGACCAATAAGCTATTTCATAAGAATAAGACAAATTGTGGACATTTGACATGAAAGAATGGCAAAACATCAAACCACTGGAACTGGGCAGAATTGACCACGTTTTGAATAGCTTAAAAATGGATCTTGTAGATCTTAAATAAAGCTGATTTTTGGTACAAAGTTAGCCTTATGTGTGTAGCAAATATGAGAGTTGGAATTTTGATAAACTAAGCTACGGATTATTTTTAATAAAATATTTGGTGGAACTGCTCAGGCTGGAAATTCTGGAACTTGGCAGAATGGTATAACGTGTTGAATGGTCTTAAAATGAATCTTGTAGATGTTCAATAAGGCTGATTTTCGGTGTGGTGACATCCTTGTGGGTATAGAAAGTATGAAAGTTGGAATTTTGATAAAATGAATTGTGAAATGTTTTTCATAAAATATTTGGTAAAACTGCTCAGACTGAAGAGTCTGGAACTGAGCAGAACTGTGCATCTTTTTGATTGGTTTGAAAAGAGATCTTGTAGATGTCCAATAAAGCTGATTTTCGGTGTGGTGACAGCCTTGTAGGTGTAGAAAATACGAAAGTTGGAATTTTGGTAAAATGAGTTGTGGAATATTTTTAATAAAATATTTAGTAAAACTTCTCAGACTGGAAAGTCTGGAACTGAGCAGAACTGTACATCTTTTTGATTGGCTTAAAAAGGGACCTTGTAGATGTTCAATAAAGTTGATTTTTGGCATGGTAGCAATCCTATGTGTGTAGTGAATACGCAAGTTGGAATTTTGGTAAAACAAGTTGTGGATTATTTTTAATGATTTAATTAGTAAAAATGCTCAATTGAAATTACTGGAACAGAGCAGAAATTAAGTAACGGGTTACTGGAATCAGAAATGGACCTTAGGAACATGCAAATGGGCTAAGTTTCGGTAGAATGCTATTTCACATGTTTATGACATGTGTGAGTTGGAATTTTGAAAAAAGAAATCATGGTTTTGCCACAATTGAATTTTTAGTAAAATGGGTCAGTCCAGTTTCAGCACATGACCTGTTTCAGAAAATTAATTAAATGAGCTCTTTAAGGTTATTGGATTGATCTGAAAATTTTATGACAATCACCTAAGACATAAAGGAGTAAGATCATGAAAATTAATCAAGTTGGTCTTAACGTTTTGATGGGTAAATATGGACATGAAGTTGATGTATTAAAACTGAAAATTGGCTGAACAAGTTGAGTTTACAATCAGCCAAAGGGGTCTATTTATAGGCCTTAAAATCGTCCCCCCCTTCAGCCTTGAAATGGCTAGAAACAATTCAAATAAAGCTAACTAACAAATGTTTAAATTTGAAATTTGCTTGAATTCAAAACTAAGATAATTCTAGCTAAAACTTGAAATGGTTGCAAGATGTTATTTCCTTTGGTTCCAGCCGTGTATAACCAGTCCAATAAGGGTCTTGAAATCTGAATTTGATGATGATAACATGGCTGGAGTTGAATTCAAAAGATGGTTGAAGTTTGAATTCAAATTGAGCTTGAATTTGAATTTAAACTTGGATTCAATTTGATTTGGATTCTATCTCTCCAAGGTGGCGTGTTCCATGGATAATGTAGTGTAGAAAATCTGATTTTGATGATGATAGGATGGTTGGACTTAAATTCAAAAGATGGTAGAAGTTCGAATTCAAATTGAGCTTGAATTTGAATTCAAACTTGAATTCAATATGAATTGGGTTTTATCCTCTTCTTTCTCTTCAAACATGGCGTGTAGATGGCTGGGATAAGGCTGAGAACTTCTTGAAATTTAAGTCTCCAAATGGTTGAGACTTGAATTCAAATCATGGTTGAATTTGAATTCAAGTCTAGGTTTGAACTTAAATGCAATTTGATCATCATCCTTTTGCTTCAAAGTGGCTGGCCCCCTTATTGTATTTTGATATGATTTTGATCTCAATTTGAACAAGAGATTCCATCTTGGACATCTTTGAATTTGTCTTTGTGGAGACAACATTCCCTTCAAGACAACATTCTTTTTGTCTCCCATGTTGCAACACACGGCCATCTTGTTGTTTTTGGGTCTTTATTTCATTTGGATCTTCCATGTACCTAAATTACCTACAAAGCAAACACATAAAACAAATATCACAAGAAAACAAGACAAACTAAAGTAATGAACACATGCATGCTTATACACGCTCAAGGTGAAGGTTCAATGAAATGAACCCAAGGAATCTTATGTTCATCTTGAACATGCTTGTACAAGAAGGTGGCAACTTGATGACAAAGTTCTCTTGCCCTCCTTCTTGTCATGGGGCCCTTGGCCTCTTGATGGGACCCTTGATCTTCATCGGACCCTTGATCCTCATCATAGGGGTTCTCCAGAAACCTGAGCAGGTGTCTTACCTGGATGGAGACTCCTTATGGAGTTCAGGAAGCTAGCGACCAAGTTATCTCACACCATCTGCACAAAAAATACAGCATCGAGATTGAGGGGCAGTAGTTCGAGACGATGTTGATTTCGATACAGATAGGAGATTTTCATGTGATTTTAAGCATGGATTGGTTGTTCCACAATCATGCATACATCGATTTTCGAGGGAATCAGGTAGTCATCAAGAATCTAGGCCAAGAGGAGGCTACATATCAGGGCAACAGTAGTTGTAGAAGGCTCCGTAGAATATTTACCTTACCGCAGCACATGCTTTCAGAGCATTGAGGAAAGGGGATGCAGGCTTTCTTGTATATGCCCTCGAATCTGACTCTGAGGCACCTTAGCTCGATAGCATTCCAGTTGTTTGAGAGTTCCCAGACGTGTTTCCAGATGATTTGCCAGGATTGTCACCTGACCAAGAGATTGAGTTTGAGATTAATATGGTACTCGGAGCAGAGCCGATCTCTAAAGCTCCATATCAGATGGCTCCAGCTGAGTTAAAGGAGCTGAAGGTGCAGTTGTAGGAGTTGATAGATAAGAAGTTCATCCGTCCCAGCGTCTCACCCTGGGGAGCACCTATACTATTTGTGAAGAAAAAGGTTGGCATCATGCGCTATGTATTGATTATAGGGAGCTGAATAAGATCACAATTAACAACAAGTATTCCTTACCTCGGATCGACGATCTCTTAGACCAATTGAGATGAGCTAAAGTATTCATCTAGATCGATCTTCAGTTTGGATATCACCAGTTAAAGATCAAGGCAAATGATGTGGCAAAGACTGCCTTCAGGACTGTATATAGACATTACAAGTTTCTAGTGATGCCATTCGGGTTGACTACTGGCCTAACCGCATTTATGGACCTCATGAATACGGCGTTTCATGAGTAGCTGAATAAGTTTGTAGTGTTCTTCATCGACGATATTCTTCTTTATTCACCGGACGAGGATACCTACGCCGAGCACTTGCGAATTGTTTTGAGCATAATACGAAAGAAGCAGCTTTACACCAAATTCAACAAGTGCGAGTTTTGGTTGCGCAACCTTGCATTCTTGGGACATGTAATTTTAGAGACAGGTATATCATTTGATTCCAAGAAGATCAAGGTGGTTACGGAGCGGGCACGACCGACGAATGTCACAGGGTCAGGAGTTTTCTTGGATTAGCGGGCTATTACCAGAAGTTCATAGAGGGGTTCTATAGGATAGTAGTTCCACTGACCAGGCTGATACAGAAAAAGACAGAGTTTGACTAGATTGCTGACTATGGGAGGAGCTGCATAGAGCTTAAGCAGAGTTGACCTCATCTCCAATGTTAGCACAACCCGTTTTCGGCCAGAATTATATTGTCTACAGCGACACCTCCAGAACTGGTTTAGATAAAGAAAAAAATTACTGCCCTTTGTGACTACCGTATTCAATAAATTCGTTAACCCTTTTCTGGTAGGTTGTGTTTTGATGCAGAATGATCAGGTGATTGCATACACATCTAGATAATTGAAGCCGTACGAGCAGAATTACCCGGTGCATGATCTTGAGTTGGCAGCCGTAGTATTTGCGTTGAAGGTTTGAAGACATTATCTATGTGGAGAATTGTGCGAGGTGTATAATAATCATAAAAGTCTGAAGTATATGTTCACTCAGAAAGAGTTGAATATGAGGCAGCGTAGATGGCTCGAGCTGATCAAGGATTATGACCTCACGATTCACTACCATCCAGGTAAATCTAATAAGGTGGCGGATGTGTTGAGTAGGAAGTCCAGTCATGCAAGGTAGACCCTCTGTAGAAAGAGATGGATGAGTTTGGAATGGATATGGGTCGATTCTACAGCTAAATTTCCGGCCATATTGGTGATTTCTCCTACTTTGATTGACCGGATTAAGGATGCCCAGCGAGGTGATGCAGATTTCTTGAGGATTGCTGAGAGAGTTATGTAGGCACAGATTGATGATTTTTAGATACACAGTGATGGCAATCTATGGTTTAGAGGTAGATTATGCACACCCGACGATGATGAGCTTAAAAGAGAGATTTTGAAAGAGGCCCATAGTTCATAACTGTCGATTCACCCAGGAGCCACCAAGATGTACCATGATTTGAGGCAGCACTATTGGTGGAATGGGATGAAGCGCCAAATTGCTAAGTATGTTGACCGGTGTTTGGTTTGCCAGCTGCTGAAGGCAGAACATCAGCGACCCCGCCGGTCTTCTACATCCCCTGGAGATTCCTGAGTGGAAGTGGGATCACATCACTATGGATTTCGTCATTGGACTACCTAGGACTCGGAGCGGCAGTGATACAATATGGGTGATTGTAGACAAACTCACTAAATCGGTGCACTTTCTACCTATGTCTATTCAGGCGTCGATGGAGAGGTTGGTGCAGATGTATATGGATGATATAGTGAGCCTGCATGGAGTACCGGTGAGTATTGTTTACAACTGAGATCTGCATTTCACCTCGAGATTCTGGACTGTATTTTAGCATTCTATGGGTACGGAGATTTGGATGAGTACATCATTCCACCCGCAGACTGATAGGCAGACTGAGAGGACTATACTGACGATCAAGGATATGCTACGTGCCTACTTGTTGGATTTCTGTGGTAAATGGGATAGATTAGTGAAGTTGATGGAGTTTTCGTATAATAATATTTACCACGGCTCGATCGGGATGGCACCATTCAAGGTGTTGTATGGGCAGAAGTGTCGGTCACCCACTATATTGGGATAAGGTCTGGTTGACATGCGAGCAGCTGAAGGCAGCCCATGACCGTAGTAAGAGCTGGGTGGACTTGACACGTCAATTTATCGAGTTCGAGGTTGGCGAAAAGGTATATCTAAGGATCTCGCCAACTAAAGGAGTGATGCATTTCGGAGTTAAGGGGAAGTTGAGTCCTTGATTCATCGTACTGTACGAGGTATTTGAGAGGATTGGACCCGTAGCATATCAGCCAGTATTGCCTCCATCAGTATCGTAGATGCACGATATATTCCATTATCACAGCTGCGGAGATACGTGCATGACCCACGTCATGTTTGGAAGATCAGCAGTTGGAGATCCAAGATGATGCTTCCTATGACGAGGTTCCAGTACGTATTCTAGACGGGAAGGAGCAGGTGTTGCGTAATAGGTCGATCCCATTCGTGAAGGTACGGGGAGTCATCATTCCGAGCGGAAAGCTACATAGGAGCCGGAGCAGCAAATAAGGGAGCAGGACCCTTGACTTTTCGACTGAGGTACATAAGTTTCCAGGCCAAAACTCTTTATAAGGGGAGGGGGATGTTACACCCGATACCCGCTATATGCGTGGAAATGTTTTATCATCATACCGCATTTGGTGTAGTATGTGTGTTATGTGTGATTTATAATAAAAAAATTTAAGACCTACTTAAGTAGCCTAAAATGTGTAGTAATAATTACATAGGAATATAAAACAGGTCACAACTTTTATTTGAAATTAAATTAAAGAAAAAAGAGTGTAGGACATAGAAAATAAGGTGGACAAAATGTTTGTCCTATTCTACCCACTAGGACACCGCTTGACCACCCACCCCCTACCTTGCACAAGTGGAAGAATATTTTGTATTCTTCTTCCATTATTAATTAGTTTTCTTACACAATTTGGGAAAACTACAAGTGGACAAATTCTATCCACTTTCTTTCCACTAATTCTGAAATTCTTCCAAAATACACCTTTTCACCCTCTCACCCCACTTGACCGCCCACCCAACATGTAAGACCATCATTTTTTTTCTTCTTTTCTTCCATTTCCTTAGTCATTTTAGGCATCCTTCTTACACTTAATTTTCTGACCACTCATCATACATGCATGCGTTACACCCATCTTTTCTCCCTCTCATCAACTCCAAACATCATGATTAAATTGCACCTCACTACCATTACAAACTTCGGCCACCAAGGGGGATAAGAGAGGAAAACCCTCTCATTTCACCTCACAACTTCATTTCATTTATTCCAACTTCTCTCCAATTCATTTTTCACTCAAACAACTCTTCTTTCCCTCATTTTTCTCTCTTCCAACCAAGAATACCTGAGGCAAGAAGAAGGAAGTTTCTTCAAAGTTCAAGTGAAGAACCAAGCTTCCAAGTATAGGAATCATCAAGGTAAGAATCATATCAACCTTTCTAAACAGCTTTCCCTTCATCCATCTTCCCAAAAGACTCAAGATTCTTCTCCTTTAGGCACTTAGGCTGTGAGCTACACCAAGGAGGAGGAAGAAGTTATCTAAGTTGAAAAAGTAGAAATCTTCAAGGATTTTCAAGGTGAGCTTTCTTAAGAATAGATTTTAGAACCTTCTTAGTGTCCTTTCATTTAAAAATGACCAATCTTTCCTGCATTTTGGCCATGTAGGCCATGGGGTACCCAAGCAAGGGGAAAAGAAGAAATCTTTTTCCATCTTAAGTCTAATTCCAAAGAAAAGGCAAGTATTCTTCTTGGTTTTTTCATGCATATTGAAAAATCTATCATCTATGTTCTTTTATAAACTTGGATCATGCATGCATATGTTCAAATTATTTTTCCACTATGAACATATAAAAAATGTTCTTGCATGCCTCTTATGTGAAGGCTTGTGTTTCATTCTTTAATGTAGGCATGCTTAAGATTCATATGATATGTAAAAGTGTCATGCATGTGAAGTTTATGATATGTTTAGGCCTCATATGTTTATGCATGTCACATGTAATAGAAGATTAGGCATGTCTATCTCATTTCATGAAAAGTGTTCGTTATATGTCACACTTTTTTGAAAAAGTGTACTAAGAACCAGATTTTGCTTCATTTTCTTGTATGTTTCCATGATGATCATCACATGTGTTTCTCTATGATTTTTAGTGTTTACGCATTTGATGGTCATGATTTAGCATGATTGTGATGCATCATAATTTATATTATAATGCTTGACCACAAAAGATTGTTTCATTGGTGATCATCATGCCATTTTCATACATTTTCATCCATAAATGCGCTGGTTTAGCCATCATTATTAGGCATGCTTAATCACCGTCATTTAATGTGTATTCTTTATGATGATGGCCTAAAGATGTATGTTTTCATGGTTTCCATCACTATATGTATTTGCATGTAAATTTCATCATGATTGTTGTACCCTGCGAAAATCGTACTAAACTAGAACTCGTATGCTGCGACGTAATAAGTAAGCTCTCCAAGTTGCATTTATTAAGTTACCTTAGTGGTTCTGTATCTAAACTTCCTTTAAGATAGGTGTAATATAATTATACAAACGGATGTCGTAGAGCGCGTGAAATGGCCATCTAGCCCTCCAAGACTTAGCAAATTCGGTTAGTGGGCCTTGGAGGATCTTGGAATAATTTCCATTTTATAAGAAAATTAGCCCAAGTAGTTTCTCTCACAGTGAGATTCACAACCTACACTATAAATTGGATGATAGGAGCAATATCATACTTATATGAATAAATCAATGAGTGAAAAGACAATAATGACCTCCAAGCCCTTGTAATTTTGGCCACAAGAACATTAATGAATCTTACTGTATTACCCATTTTACAAAAAGAACTAACCTAAACAAGTCCTCATGAAAGTAAACATAAAAGCTTACATAGAAACTAGATATTATAAGTTATGGTGTAATTATACCCTTATGTACTATAAAAGGTGTGAAAGGACAAAAAATGCCCTTCTAATAGTCTAAGAATTCGGCCAAAAGGCATTGATCAACCTTGAAATAAAGTCTTATTAAAATAAGAAATGACTAAAATACCCCCCGAAGACCCCCAATTTTCGGCCATACCCCAAGGATTCTAGAATCCTCCACATATGTCCACATAATTCTTAGACTAATTAACTAAATAATAATTAAAATATAAAACAAGCATGCATGCAAAATAAAACAATAAAATAATAAGGCATGCAAGAAAGAAATAATAAAATATTAAGGAAAACATGCATAGGAGACAAAAGCTTGTAGCCTACAAGCCTAGGCCTTCCTTTCTCCCCCATGCTGCCGAATTTTCCCCTCCCATGCCCCTCTAGATTCATTCTAAATATTTCAACCCACTACATTTCATCTCCATCTTGAAATTCCTCTCAAGCAAAGCCAAGCAACACTTAGCAAGATTTCCATCTCCCTCCACACCCACACAAAACTTTCGGCCCTCCCTCTTGGAGTTAAGAAATCAATTCAAGTTTCATCTACAAGCTCAATGAGTGTTTAGGTAAGCTTCATCTCAAGCTCATTAAGTAAATTCTTCATGCAAAATGATGAAGCTCACAAGGGTGTTGTTTTTTTCTCCACAAACCGTGACCTCCCTTTTGGCCATAGTTGCTAAGATTTCAATCTCTTAGGTGGTGCAACCTTTGGATAGTTGAAGCTTCACTCAAGGTCTCATTTTTGGTAAGATGTTCTAGCCTCAAATAAATTCTGTTTTCACTATAGAATGAAGACTAACATTCTTCCTTCCTCTTCTTCAAAACCGTGTGCTCAAGAAGTGAATGAGGAGAAAGATTTCAACTCATTCCATCCAAAATTTAAGCTAAGACAAAAGCTTTAGCTTGAAGAGGCAAGTATACACTAATCTCTCATGATTTACTTAAAGAATTAGTGGCTTGAATAGTTAGAAGTTCCTAAGATATGATCTTTAGTTGAATATCTTAAGTTCAAGATTGTGTCTTAGTGATTCCTTAAGAACAATGCTTTGCATGTGATTAATTCTTTCAAAGATGGAATCTTTTCTTACATGCAAAATGTTATAAGGCTGTTTTGGGATGAGTTGAGGTTCAACTAAGTGACCTTAGACATGAATGGCTCTTGGATGAAACTTAAGAATCATCAAAGTGACATGCAAGTGCTAGTTGTAATTTCACAAGTTTACTTTGTAGGATTTAAGATGAACTAGCATGAGAATGTGTTGCATGTTTGAACAAATGTTGTAAATTTTGTGTGTGACACCTCTTAACTTTCGGCCCTAGAGGTGAAGATGCTGATAAGCCTTGGCTTCAAGAAAGAACACTTGTTTTGGAACAATTATGATACTTGTTATGTTCAAACTACAAACTATTTTGGTATGATGCAAAGGTGACCCAATAAAAAGAATAAAATCTGAATTTTCATGGGAAAAAGGTGCATGTGGTGACCAATAAGCTATTTCATAAGAATAAGACAAATTGTGGACATTTGACATGAAAGAATGGCAAAACATCAAACCACTGGAACTGGGCAGAATTGACCACGTTTTGAATAGCTTAAAAATGGATCTTGTAGATCTTCAATAAAGCTGATTTTTGGTACAAAGTTAGCCTTATGTGTGTAGCAAATATGAGAGTTGGAATTTTGATAAACTAAGCTACGGATTATTTTTAATAAATATTTGGTGGAACTGCTCAGGCTGGAAATTCTGGAACTTGGCAGAATGGTATAACGTGTTGAATGGTCTTAAAATGAATCTTGTAGATGTTCAATAAGGCTGATTTTCGGTGTGTTGACATCTTGTGGGTATAGAAAGTATGAAAGTTGGAATTTTGATAAAATGAATTGTGAAATGTTTTTAATAAAATATTTGGTAAAACTGCTCAGACTGAAGAGTCTGGAACTGAGCAGAACTGTGCATCTTTTTGATTGGCTTGAAAAGAGATCTTGTAGATGTCCAATAAAGCTGATTTTCGGTGTGGTGACAGCCTTGTAGGTGTAGAAAATATGAAAGTTGGAATGTTGGTAAAATGAGTTGTGGAATATTTTTAATAAAATATTTAGTAAAACTGCTCAGACTGGAAAGTCTGGAACTTAGCAGAACTGTATATCTTTTTGATTGGCTTAAAAAGGGACCTTGTAGATGTTTAATAAAGTTGATTTTTGACATGGTAGCAATCCTATGTGTGTAGTGAATACACAAGTTGGAATTTTGGTAAAACAAATTGTGGATTATTTTTAATGATTTAATTAGTAAAAATGCTCAATTGAAATTACTGGAACAGAGCAGAAATTAAGTAACGGGTTACTGGAATCAGAAATGGACCTTAGGAACATGCAAATGGGCTAATTTTCGGTAGAATGCTATTTCACATGTTTATGACATGTGTGAGTTGGAATTTTGGAAAAAAAAATCATGGTTTTGCCACAATTGAATTTTTAGTAAAATGGGTCAGTCCAGTTTCAGCACATGACCTGTTTCAGAAAATTAATTAAATGAGCTCTTTAAGGTTATTGGATTGATCTGGAAATTTTATGACAATCACCTAAGACATAAAGGAGTAAGATAATGCAAATTAATCAAGTTGGTCTTAACGTTTTGATGGGTAAATATGGACATGAAGTTGATGTATTAGAACTGAAAATTGGGCTGAACAAGGGATTAATTATAAAAGGCCCAATTTGATGGATTTGGATCTATATACACGGTTTGGGCTCATGAATATTAATCCTTAGGGAGGTTAATATATTTTCCAGGTTATGGTCCAAATAATTAAGGTTTTAAGGCCTCAAAAGATAAGGTAATTATACCGCAGAATTCAGCATGTACACTCGATAATGATTGGATGGACTTAAGGACTTTATTCGTCTTAGGAAGTTACGAAAATTTTACGACATATACATAAGACCCCACCAAACGCATGTATAACAAAAGATTATGGAAATGGACCCGTTTGGTTAGCTTGACCGCCCCATGAACATGAAGTCAAATCTAGAAATATTTAGTTTCCGAAATCATGCTTATTGACATGTTATAAGAAATGTTTACGCCTATTCACGTCATGACTTGCATTGCATATCACTACATGTATCATGCATGATCATATGTCACATGAATCTGATTTATGGATTTTACTTATGCAAGCAAGTTTTACAAGTAACTATGTTTTTGATATGCATAAAAGTTTTTATGGTCCCATGTTTTAAAGAAAGCTTCATGATTCCCTTGCCGGCCAAGCATGCGACTAACCCGACTCTAGACCCGGGGTTAATTGGTCTGTTGACATGATATGTTCTGGACCCGTTCAGATTCGGGGTTAATTGATCTGATACATGTTCTGGACCTGTCCAGATCCGTGGTTAATTGATCTGATACATGTTCTGGACCCGTCCCAGACCCGGGGTTAATTGGTCTGTTGATATGTTCAGGACCCGCTCAGATCCGGGGTTAATTGATCTGACACTCTGTTTTATGACACGTTGTTTTATGGGACCAAAATGATGTTTTGACATGACATGACATCATGCATTGCATTTTACATAGCTCACGAGCATGTAGACATGTTGCATGTTACAGTTAATGGTTAATAAGTTATTATTGGTATAGCATTACCTAAAATTATGCTTAAGCTATAACGACAAGCAAACTCAGGATTAAAGACCAGGTTTGAATTATTATTATTTGAGGTTTTCGGGGTATTACATTCATGTTATAATTCTTTATGTATTTCATGGTAGTTTATTGTATTCTTGCTGGGTGATTTTTATCACTCACACTTTTATTTTTCCTTAGAGCCAGAAAATGTTAAGACTGAGTGGATCGAGGATGAGCCAAGAGTACCATATCCGTAGGCAAGGAGATCGGAAGAAGGCAAAGCTCAAGGACTTTTGTGCGGCCATGACGTTTGTATTATGAACTATGTTAAACTCTTTGGGGGTATATGTGATGTGTGGACTACTACTTTTGGGGACTCTGTACTTTTGTGATGCGCGTTTAATTTGAAAAGTTTTAATTTTGCCTAAATTTTACTACCATGTTAAATGTTAACATGAGAGTCCATGGCATAAGTTATGGATTTTCGCATGTTATGCATGACGCTTTGTACTCTCCTTAGTGAGGTACGGCGGGTGCACCGTATTCGGACGTAGTCCAGGTGCGGGGCGCTACAATGATCATCATCATGATCATGGTTCTTATGTTCATGATTATGATGGAAACTAACAGGCATAAGTACGTTTAAATAAAAAGTGTAGTAAAGACCATGTAGAAAAATGTACAAATCAAGTATGTTGCATGTTCTATGTCCTTGTTTCAAGAATGCATGTCCAAGATCAACATGGAATAATAGTCTAAGAGTCATCATCATGATGCATGTATGAAATATTGTTAAAGTGGCAATTTATTTGTTGTATGGCCATATATATATTCGGCCATGTGTGTGTATGAGAAATGTAAAGCCATTCCACTTTTTACATGGATATATGTGTATAAGCCATATACATACCACTCTCAATTTTAATTGGTTATTGTATGAAATGAGTAGATTAAGAATAAAAAAATGGTGATAAAAGCCCAAAAGTGGGGTTGTTTCAATTATTTGGCCGAGAGCCCCTAAAGGGGTAAAAATGGTATTTTCTTAAGTTGAAGCTATGTAGAATGTGGGCTGATTTGGTTAACCATTATATAATACAAAAATTGGACAATTTAAAATAATAATGTTAGTGGTTAATGCCAAAAAGTGGGCTGATTTTGGGGTCCTAAAACCTAGAGCCTTGATAAGGGTAAGATGGGTATTTCACTTAAGTTGATGAAATGAATTATGTGTTAGATGTTGGACATTAAGTGCTGAAATTTTCAGATGGGTAAAAGAGCTCAAAACCGATCCTACATGCATGGATAAACGAATCAAAGTTTGAAACGAAAAGCTTTATCTCACGATGCGGTTTTACGAAATGTTTTACCACATGAAATGTTTTTAAAGGATTTTACACATAACGAACCGTATTACGAGACGAAAGGCGAATAATATATAATAAGTTTGAAACCTCCAACCGAAAGGCGAAGTTATGGAGTTTCAAAACCATAATGGCCGGTAACCCCTGATCTAGATGTCCCGACTAGAACACGAGTCTATTACCACATCGTAGTGCTGAGAAAGACGGCTCTAACGGTATATAATAAGCCCAGAAACTACAGGCAAAAGGTGAGGTTATGTCGTTTTGAACCCGCACAGCTGGTGACCCTGATCCAGATCCCAGCTTGACCATGAGAGCCTATTGCTACATTGTAGTGCTTGGAAAGGTGGTTGCAACTGTATATAATAAGCCCATAAACTCCAAACGGCGATGAAATTATCGCATTTTGAAGTAGTCACAGCCGATGACCTTGACCTGGACATCCTACCACGACCAGGCGAGAGCATTGCAATGTCGTAGGTGAGAATATTGTAGTGTTATAGTAATTCAAAGCCGCTACAGCCAAAGACCCTGATGCAGACATTCCGGCTCGATGAGGAAAGAATATTACAGCATTGTATGGCTCGGAAAGACGGTTCTACCAGCATATAATAAGCCCAAAAACTCTAAGCGAAAGGCAAAGTTTATGTCGTTTCGAAGCCGCCACGGCCAATCACCATGATCCGGATGTCCTAGCTTGACTTAAAGAGAGTATTGCGACCACGTATGGCTTGAAAAGCCGATTCTAATAGTATATAATAAGGGAGGAAACTCCAAGAGACGGCAAAGTTATGGCATTTTGAAGCAACACGGCCGGTGACGCCATCTGTTTGTCCTGGCTCGACCAGGCAAGACTATTACGGTGACCAGTCGAGAGCGGTCATGGTGGCATCAAAATGCCATAACTTTTTTATCACTAGGAGTTTGGTGGCTTATTATATACTGTTGGAATCATCTTTTCAAGCCCTACCATGCTATAATATTCTCCTCACGTCCATGGCGGCTTTGAAACACCATAATGTTGTTGTTGTTTTGAGTTTCCAAGCTTACTATATACCATTAGAAGCGTCTTTTTGATCCCTACGATGCCACAATAGTCTCGCTTGGCAAAGCCAGGACGTTCGGAACTGAGTCACTGACTGTGGCGGCTTCGAGACGCCATAACTTTGTGGTCTCTTTGAGTTTCTGAGCATGTTGTATACAGTTGGAACCTTCTTTTCGAATCCTACGATGCTGCAGCAGTCTATCTTGGTCGAGCCAGGACTTTCGGATCAGGGTCACGGACAGCGACGGCTTCGGAATGCCATAACTTCGTCGTCGTTTGGAGTAGCTGAGCTTATTATGTACTATTGGAACCACCTTTTCGAGCACTACTATGTCGCAATAGACTCTTGTGGTCGAGCCAGGGCATCCAGATCAGGGTCACAGGCCATAAGGGCTTTGAAACGCCATAACATCGCCTTTCGTTTGGAGTTTTTGGGCTTATCATATGCCGTTGGAACCATCTTTTTTGGACCTACGATGATGAAATATTATCTCCAGTTCAAGCCAGGAATTCTGGATCCAGATCGCCGAGCATGGCGGCTTTGAAACTCCATAAGTTCATCGTCGTTTGGAGTTTTTAGGCTTTTATATACCATTGGAAACGTCATTCCAAGCCTTATGACGCCGTAATATTCTCTCCTGGTCGAGTCGGGATGTCCGAATCAAGGTCCACCAGCCGCGACGACTTTGAAACGCCATAACTTCAATGTCACTTGGAGTTTCCAGTCTTAATATATACCATTGGGACCATCTTTTTGAGCACTACGACACTACAATAGACTCTCGTGGTCGACCTCAAACGTCTGGATCAGGGTCACTAGCCATAGCATCTTTCAAACGACATAACATTGTCTTTCTCTTGGAATTTCTAGGCTTATTATATATTGTTGGAACCGTCATTCGAGCTCTACGATGCCAGAATATTTTCTCCTTGTCAAGCCGGGACGTTCGGATGAGGGTCACAGGCCATGGCGACTTCGAGGCACATAACTTCCTCGTCTCTTAGAGTTTCTAGGCTTTTTATATACCGTTGGAAACGTCATATCGAGTCCTATGACGGTGTAATATTCTCTTCATATTGAGCTGGGACATCTGGATCGCGGTCACTGGCCACGGTGGCTTCAAAACGCCATAAATTCTTCGAAGCTTGGAGTTTTTGGCTTTGTATATACCATTGGAAACGCCATTTTTGAGCCATATAACCTTGCAATATACTCTTTTAATTGAGCCGGGACGTCCGAATCAGGGTCACCGGCCCGATAGCTTTTAAAGTCATAACTTTGTTGTTGCTTGGAATTTCTGTTCACATTATATAATTGAAACATCCTTCCGAGCACTACGATGCCGCAATAGACTCTTGTGGTCGAGCCGGGACGTCCATATCAGGGTCATCAGCCACGGCAGCTTTGAAACGCCATAACTTCATCGCTGCTTTGAGTTTTTGGTCTTATTGTATGCTGTTAGAACCATCTTTCTGAGCACTACGACATCACACTAGACTCTTATGGACGAGCTAGGACTTTCGAATCAGGGTCACCAGCTATGGCAGCTTCGAAATGACATAACTTCCCTTTTGCTTGGAGTTGTGGGATTATTATATACTATTGAAAGCGCCTTTCCAAGCGATACGACGCCACAATAGACTTTCGTGCTGGAACCGGGACGTCAGAATCAAGGTCAGCGCCCGTGGCGACTTCAAAATTCCATAACTTTTCCTTTTGCTTGGAGTTTTTAGTATGATTATATAAAGTTTGAACTTTTTTTTCGAGCCCTACATTGTTGTAATATTCTCTCCTTGCTGAGCCGAGACGCCCGGATCAGGGTCACTAACCACGGAGGCTTCGGAATGCCATAACTTTGTCTTTTTCTTGGAGTTTCTAGGCTTATTATATACCTCTGGAACCATCTTTCCGAGCACTACGATGCCATAATAGACTCTAGTGGACGAGCCAGGATGTCCGGATCAGGTTCACCTGCCCTGGTGGCTTGGAAATGCCATCACTTTGCCTTTCACTTGGACTTTTTAGGCTTATTATATACCATTGCAACTATCTTTCCAATCCTACAATGGTGTAATATTCTCTCTTGGTCGAGCCAGGACGTCTGTATCATGGTCACCCCATAACTTTGCATGTCTCTTGGAGTTTCTGTGCTTATTTTATACTACTCGAAAAGACTGTTCCAACGATATATAATAAGCCTAAAAAACCAAGCGACGAAGAAATTATGGCATTTTGAAGGCGCTGAGGCTAGTGAACCTGATCTGGACGTCTCGGCTCGACCGGGAGAGAACATTTAGCATCACAGGGATCATAATGAGGTTTTTAATGGTATATAAAAAGCCCAGAAACTCCAAGCGACGACAAAATGATGGCATTTCGAGGCTGCCACGTCAGTGACCCTGATCCTGACTTCCCTGCTCGACGAGGAGAGAATATTACATCATCGTAGGGCTCAGAAAGACGGTTCCAACATTATATAATAAGTCTAAAAGCTCCAAGAAAAGGTGAAGTTATAGCGTTTCAAAACTGTTAGAGCGGTAACCCTGATCTAGACGTCCCGAATCGACCACAAGAGCCTATTGCAACGTCGTAGTGCTCGGAGAGATAGTTCCTAATAAGCCCAAAAACTCCAAGTAAAAGGCAAAGTTTTTTTGTTTCAAAGCCGACGCAGTAGGTGACCCTTATCTGGATGTCTCAGATCGACCACGAGTGTCTATAGCTTCATCGTAGTGCTGGGAAATGTGGGTCCAACGGATATTATATGCCTGTGAACTCTAAGCAATGACGAGGTTATTGCGTTTCGAAGCCGTCAAAGCCGATGACCCTCATCTGAATGTCTTGCATTGACCAGGGGAGAATATTGTAGCGTCATCGTGCTCGGAATGATGTTTATAATTGTATATAAAAATCTCAGAAACTTCAACCGACGACAAATTTATAGGGACCCAGATGAAGTTTCCGGGCTCGACCAGGAGTGAATATTACAGCATCATAGGGCTCAGAAAGACGGTTCAAACAGCATATGATAAGCCAAAAAACTCCAAACGAAAGGTAAAGTTATGGCGTTTCGAAGCCGCCACGTTAGGTGACCGCGATCCTGACGTCCTTCTTGACTAAAAGAGATTATTGCGATGACTTAACTCGAAAACTCCAAAAGACAACGAAGTTAAGGCATTTTGAAGTCGCACAGCTGGTAACGCTGATCTGTCCTTTCCGGCTCCACCAGGTGTGACTATGGTGGTGACTATTCGACACTACTACGGCCATGGGGGCTTCAAAACATCATAAGATCGCCATCGCTTTGAGTTCTGTGGCTTATTATATACCATTAGAATCATCTTTCAAAGCCCTAAGATGCTGTAACATTTTCTCCATGTCGAGCTGGGACGTCCGGATCAGGGTCACCGGCCACGGTGGCTTTGAAACACTACAACGCTACTGTTGTTCAGAGTGTCAGGCATACTATGTACCATTTAAAGCATCTTCCTGAGCCTACGACATCACAATGGTCTCGCTTAGCCGAGCTAAGGCGTCCAGAATGAAGTAACCGACCGTGGTGGCTTCAAAACGACATAACTTTGCTGTCTCGTGGAGTTTCTGGCTTGTTGTATACCATTGGAACCATATTTCCGAACCCTATGATGCTGCAATAGTTTACTTTGGTCGAGCCGTGACATCTGGATGAGAGTCACCAGCCGCGGTGGCTTTAAGACACCATAACTTCGTCGTCGTTTGGAGTTTCCAGACTTCTTATATATCGTTGGAAACATCTTTACAAGACTTGGATGCTACAATAGACTCTTGTGTTCGAGGCGAGGTGTCTAGGGCATCCGGATCAGACTCATCGTCTTTCCTAGACCAAGGATGATGAAATATTATATCCTGGTCCAGCCGAGACGTCCGAAACCAAATCACCGGCCACGGTGGCTATAAAACGCCATAATTTCATCGTCACTTGGGAGTTTTTAGCCTTATTATATACGATTTGAGCCATCTTTTCGAGCCTTACGATGCTATAATACCCTCTCATAGTCAAGCCAGGACGCCTGGATAAGGGTCACTTACCGCAGAGGCTTGGAACGCAATAACTTTGACTTTTGCTTGGAATTTCTAGGGTTATTATATACCTTTAGAACCATCTTTCCTAGCACTTCGATGCGCAATAGACTCACGTGGTCGACCCAAGACGTCCAGATCAGGGTCTCCGGCCCTGGCGAATTCCAAACAACACAACTTCATATTTCTCTTGGACTTTCTGACTATTTATATACCACTTGAACCCTCTTTTCCAGCACTATGACACAGGCATATTCTATCCTAGTCAAGCGGGATGTTTGGATCAGTGTCACTAGCCAAGACGACTTCGAGATGCCTTAACTTTGTCATCTCTTTGAGTTTCTAGGCTTTTCATATACTATTGGGAACGTCATACCGATCCTTATGACGCCACAATATTCTCTCCTAGTCGAGCTGGGACAACCGGATCATGGTCAAGAGCCGGGGCGGCTTTTAAATGCCATAACTTTGTCGTCACTTAGAGTTTCTGGGCTCATTTTATACGGTTGGAACCGTCTTTCCAAGTCCTACGATGCTGTAATATTCTCTTAGGTCAAGACTGGACATCCGGATCAGGGTCACATGCTGTGGGGACTTCATAATGCTAGTACTTCGCCGTCGCTTGGAGTTTTTGAGCTTTTTATATGCTATTGGAAATGTAATTCTGAGCCCTATAACCTTGCAGTATTCTCTCTTAGTCGAGCTGGGACGTCCGAATCAAGGTCACTGGTCGTGGTGGCTTTGAAACGCCATTACATCAGCTTTGCTTGGAGTTTTTAGTCTTATTATATATCGTTGAAACCTTCTTTTTGAGCTCTACGATGCCCCAATAGACTCTTATGGTTAGGCCGGGACATCCGAATCAGGGTCACCGGCCATGGCAGATTCGAAACGCCATAACTCCGTCGTTGCTTGGAGTTTCTAGCCCTATTATATACCATTGGAACCATCTTTCTGAGCACTATGACACCGCACTAGCCTTTTGTGGTCGAACAATGATGTCCGGATCAGGGTCAGCGACCACATCGGCTTCGAATTGCCATAACTTTGCATTTTACATAGAGTTTCTAGGCTTATTAGATACCTCTGGAACCATCTTTCTGAGTACTACGATGCCACAATAGACTCTTGTGGTCGAGACAGGATGTCTGGATCAGGTTTCCCTATCATGGTGGCTTGGAAATTCCATAATTTTGCCTTTCACTTGGACATTTTATGCTTATTATATACCGTTGCAACCATCTTTCCAGTCCCTACAATGGTGTAATATTCTCTCTTGGTTCGTATCAGGTCACAATGGTCTCTCTTGGAGTTTCTGGGCTGTTGTATACCATTGGAACCATATGTTCAAACCCTACGATGCTGCAGTAGTTTATCTTGGTTGAACTAGGACGTCCAGATGAGAGTCACTGGCCAAGGTGGCTTTAAGACGCCATAACTTCGTCGTTTGGAGTTTCCAGGCTTCTTATATACCGTTAGAAACATCTTTCCAAGCACTTGGATGCCGCAATAGACTCTTGTGGTTGAGCCAGGAAATCTGGATCAGAGTCACCGGCCGTGGCGCCTTTCACTTTGAGCTTTTGGGCTTATTATGTGCCATTCAAACTGTCTTTCAGAGACCTAGGATGATGAAATATAATCTCATGGTCGAGCCGAGACGTCTGGATCCAGATCACCGGCCAACGCGGCTATAAAACACCATAATATCATCGTCACTTGGAGTTTTTAGGCTTAATACATACCATTTGAGCCATGTTTTCGAGCCCTACGATGTTGTAATACTCTCTCCTAGTCAAGCCGAGACGCCCGAATAAGGGTCATCGACCGTAGAGGCTTCGGAATGCCATAACTTCGACTTTCCTTTGGAATTCTAGGGTTATTATATACCTTTAGAACTATCTTTCCTAGCACTACGTTGCACAATCGACTCACATTGTCGACCCAAGACGTCCAGATCGGGGTCACCGAGCCCGGTGGATTCCAAATAACATAACTTCATATTTCGCTTGGAGTTTCTGGCTTTTTATATACCATTCGAACCCTCTTTGTGAACACTATAACACCGGAATATTCTATCCTAGTCAAGCCAGGATGTCCGGATAAGTGTCACCGGCCTTGGCGACTTTGAGACGCCATAACTTCTTCGTCTCTTTTATTTTCTGGACTTTTCATATACCATTGGGAACGTCACACCGAGTCCTATAACGCAGCAATATTCTCTCTCAGTCGAGTTGGGACGTCTAGATCACGGTCACGAGTTGCGACGGCTTTTAAATCTCGTAACTTTGTCGTCACATGGAGTTTCTGGGCCTATTTTATACCAATGGAACCGTCTTTCCAAGCCCTGCGATACTATAATATTCTCCTAGGTCAAGTCTGGACATCCGGCGACTTCGTAACGCCATTATGTCGTCGTCGCTTGAAGTTTCTGGGCTTTTTATATATAGTTGGAAACGTCATTCTGAGCCATATAACCTCGTATTATTCTCTCTTAGTTGAGCTGGGACATTCGAATTAGGGTAAGCGGCCGTGGTGGCTTTGAAACGCCATAACTTTGTCCTTCCTTATAGTTTCTAGTCTTATTATATACCATTGGAACCGTCTTTCTGAACACTACGACACCGCAATAGCATCTCGTGGTCGAGCAAGGACGTCAGGATCAGGGTCACCGACCTCGGAGGCTTTGGAATGCCATAACTTGGCCTTTTGCTTGGAGTTTCTAGGCTTATTATATACCTTTGGAACCATCTTTCCGAGCACTACGATGCCACAATAGACTATTGTGGTCAAGCTAGGACGTCCGGATCAGGTTCAACTGCCATGGCGGCTTGGAAATTACATAATTGTGCCTTTCACTTGGACTTTTTAGGTTTATTATATATCGTTGCAACCATCTTTCCAATCCCTACAATTGTGTAATACTCTCTTGGTCGAGCCGAGACGTCCGTATCAGGGTCACCGACCATGTGGGCATCAAAACCCCATAACTTTGCCTACCTCTTGGACTTTCTGAGCTTATTTTACACTGCTCAAAAAGACAGTTCCAACGGTACATAATAAGCATTGAAACACCAAGCAACGAAGAAACTCTGGCATTTCGAAGTTGCTGAGGCCAGAGAACCTGATCCGGATGTCCCGGCTCGACCAGGAAAGAATTGTTATAGCATCACATGGATCGGAATGAGATTTTTAATGGTGCATAAAAATCCGAGAAACTCCAAGCGACGACAAATCGATGGCATTTTGAGGCCGCCACGTCAGTGACATTGATCCGGACGTCCCTGCTCGGCCATGAGAGAATATTATTGAGAAAAATGTTTCAATGATTTACAAATGCATGATTTAAACAGTACAAGTTTACGAAATGCATGACAAAATTATTACTTGACATGTTTTTGTGATATACATGCCTCATATGCTTTATATATGTTGTTGCCGTACTAACAAGCCATGAAGCGTTAAAGCTTACATCATATGGCAATCATTTGTTGTCTTTGAACTATTTTCAGGTGCCACAATTAATGAACTAAACTAGTTCATAAGTGAAATACTTAAGTTAATGAACTAACTAGTTCATTAAATGGAGACATATTTGGTGGAAGTTACATGGCAACAAATTTAGAAATGGAAAGTCTCCTTCCCATTTAGTCTTACACGCCTACATATATAGATTATCTATATTCAGATTTTTTTAAAAGGCACATTACACATATATTCCGACGTACTACCGACACGTTACATACATTATAAACGTATGTCAACGTCACACCACTATATACACCTCATATTTATGAGTATATTCATATCTTATATCATATGATATAAGTCATGGTGATGACAAAAATTATAACGACACGTTACAAGGTTATAAACCAAAAATTGTCGTATCGGGTGACTACCGAAACTTCGCCAACGTGTCACGTACTTGCGATATAAAGATGGTCAGCCCATATACTTCAAAAATAGCCAAAACTTTCATGGCTCACATGTTCAAATCAGCCACTAAAGCATTCCATGTTGGCACACACAAATCACCCACAAATTAGGCCAAATTTGTGGAGATTTCAAATTCAATTTTTTTAGCACATGGGGGCGCCTCTTAATCAGCCATTAGAGCTGAATATCTACTTTATTTTATGTACATTATGTGTGACATAATATATATGACGGGCAAAAAGTTATGAATTTAATCGGAGAAAAATCGCGTAATCGACGAAAGTCGAAAATTCGGTTTTCTACGAACACAACACATGGAACGTTTTTGACATGAGTTGAAACATGTATCTAGACACTTTTAACACATTCAAGACATGTTAAAGTGTTCTAGAAAATTCAAATTAGGGCTGATCAGAATTTACCATATATGTGTAATTATTGTGCATTATTTGACAAAGTTTACTAAAATGAAATTCAGCACATGTACAAGTCATCTCACATGCCATTTGCAGCCTTGATGGAGCCTATGTAGAGCTTAGTCGACATCTCAATTGGTGGCGAATATGCCACACAAGGTTAGTGACATAAAAGAGGGAGTTACACAAGGTAACAATTCAAAAGATTTCAAACTACTACACATGCTGAAAATTTTCAACACGTGAATTGGTTGGCCCATTTTTTGCTCTAAATGCATCCTAATTTGCTTTCCAAAATTGATGGGATTAAATGATGATTATTTGGCAACATTTTGAATTCTTTTGGAACATGTTTTATGAGTTATTTTAAGATTTTACGGCTCATTAAAATGATGACAAGTTGGACCAATCATCAACTGCCAAGTAAGAAAGGTCAAGTCATCCTTCCAATCATAGTGTGCCAAGTAAGAAAGATGGTATCATATCTACACAATGCAATCTTCCAAGGGCATTAAAGAGAATTCTCAAAAGTGGAAGATGCCCTAAAGGGGGCGGCCATGAAGTGCATAAAAGAAAGAATATAGTGCAAACAAGGCCAAGACAACTACACATTTCTCTCAAGTGAAAAAAGACCTTCTACTCTCTTCTTCTACCTTTCTTTCTTTCTTCTTCTTCTCTCAAGCATATTATTTATATATTCAAAATATTGTATGGGCTTTGATTATACCACCCACACTCATACATTGTTGTAAAAGGTTGATCAAGGTGTGATTAAACCTTCATTCAATAGGTGGTGGTGTCTGTGATTCGTTTGCTCAATTGTATTATTTGTAAAAGGGTGGAGTTGGTGCGTAACTCCAGTCACCGGTAAGGTGTTTTTGGTGTTTAGTGATAACCAAAGAAGGTGTCCTCGAAGACTAGAGTAGATTGTTTTAACCGAACCAGTATAAAATTCTTGGTGTCTTTACTTTACTGCACTTTACTTTCAGTTTCCAGCATTCTGCATAGTTTTCATTGCAACAGTAAAAAGAACAAATGAATTTCAAAAATCATAAAATTTTGCAGAAACATAGTCACACCTTCTAGTTTTTATTTGGCACAAGTTTCAGCTCATTTGGATAAATATAAGTCAGTTAAACTTGAATAATTCTGAGACTAGTGCAATATGATTCTCAGATTTACAAAGGTTGAGAACATCAACGTGGTTGACACACTTTCCCAAGAAAATTTCAAAACCTATTTCAACCCATCAAAATAGATATCATAATGGTCTTGTCATTAAATTTTCAGACTATTTGGAGTCAACAATTAATCAGGATAAATTTTTCAAGTCGGAGTACGGTTTCTGGCAGATTCGCGTAATCTGACCAAAAACAAATTTTCAAAGAGTTAGGAGTTGAGTTTTAATCTAAAATTTTCGTGAGTCACTTACAACATCTGAGAGTGCATTCACACCAAAGCTTAGAATTTTTAGAGGTCTACAACTAGGTCGTTTAATTATTTTAAATCAGGATATTAAAACAAAAACTGTTTTCAGAAGTGAGGTTTTTGGTTCAAAAGTTTTTGAAAACCAAATTTTCCGCACCCACTATTCAAACCCTCTTTCTAGTGGTGCTATACAGGTCCTACAAATATTACATCATCGTAGGGGTCGGAAAGACGGTTCCAACATTTCATAATAAGCCTAAAAGATCCAAGCAAAAGATGAAGTTATGGTGTGTCGAAACTGCCACGATCGGTAACCCTGATCCAGAAGTCCCGACTCGACCACGAGAGCCTATTGTGTTGTTGTAGTGCTCGGAAAAATGGTTCCAACAGTGTATAATAAGTCCAGAAACTCCAAGCAAAAGGCAAAGTTATGTCGTTTAAAGCCACACAGTAGGTGACCCTGATCTAGACATCCCAGCTCGACCACGAATGTCTATTGCTTCATTGCAGTGCTAGGAAAGGTGGTTCCAACGAATATTATAAGCTTGTGAACTCCAATCAACGACAAGGTTATTGCGTTTCGAAGCCTTTGCAGCTAGTGACCCTGGTCCGGATGCCATGGCACGACCAGGGGAGGGAGAATATTGTAGCGTCATAGTGCTCGAAATGACGTTTATAATTGTATATAAAAATCTCAGAAACTGCAACCGATGACAAAGTTATTGGGACATTGATGCAGATGTTCCGGGCTCGACCAGGAGTGAATATTATAGCATCATATGGCTCGGAAAGACGGTTCTAACAGCATATAATAGTCCAAAGAGTCCAAGCAAAAGGTGAAGTTATCGCGTTTTGAAGCCGCCACGGCAGGTGACCATGATCCGGGCGTCCTGGTTGACTAGAAGAGATTATTGCAATAACGTACGACTCAAAAAGACGATTCCAACGATATATAATAAGAGTGAAAACTCCAAGAGACAATGAAGTTATGGCATTTTGAAGTCACAGGACCGGTAACGATGATTTGCCCTTTCCGACTCCACCAGGCAAAACTATGGTGGTGACCAGTCGACACTACTACGGTCGTGGCAGCTTTAAATAATCATAACATCGCTATCGCTTTGAGTTTTGTGGCTAATTACATACTTTTAGAATCGTCTTTCAAACCCTACAATGCTGTAATATTTTCTCTGTGTCGAGCCGGGATGTCTGGATCATAGTCACCGGCCGTGTCAGCTTTGAAACACTATAACGTCGTTGTCGTTTGGAATTTTCGGGCAAACTATGTACCATTTGAAGCCTTTTCCTGAGCCCTATGACATCACAATGGTCTTGCTTGGCCGAGCTAGGACGTCCGGAACTGAGTAACCGACCGTGGTGGCTTCGAAACGACATAACTTTGCTGTCTCATGATGTTTTTGGGCTTGTTATTACCGTTGGAACCGTATTTTCAAACCCTACGATACTGCAGTAGTTTTTCTTGGTTGAGCCGGGACGTCCAGATGAGAGTCACCAACCACGGCGGCTTTAAGACACTATAACTTCGCCATCGTTTAGAGTTTCAGACTTCTTATATACCATACATCTTTCCCGCACTTGGATGTCGTAATAGACTCTTGTGGTCGAGCCAGGGCATCTGAATCAGAGTCATCGGCCGAGGTGCCTTTCACTTGGAGCTTTTGAGCTTATTATGTGCCATTGAAACTGTCTTTCCGAGACCTAAGATGATGAAATATTATCTCCTGGTTGAGCCGGGACGTCCGGATCCGAATCACCAGCCACGGCGGCAATAAAATGTCATAATGTCATCGTCACTTGGAGTTTTTAGGCTTATTATATACCATTTGAACAAACTTTTCAAGACCTACGATGCTGTAATACTCTCTCCTAGTCAAGCAGGGATGCCTAGATAAACGTCACCACCCGCAGAGGAATCAGAACGCTATAACTTTGACTTTTGCTTGGAGTTTCTAGGGTTATTATATGCCTTTGGAACCATCTTTCCTAGCGCTACGATGCGTAATAGACTCACGTGGTCGACCCAAGACGTCCGGATCGGGGTCACCGGGCCCGGCGAATTCCAAATGACATAACATCATATTTCCCTTGGAGTTTCTGACTTTTTATATATCATTGGAACCCTCTTTCCGAACACTAGGACACCGGAATATTCTATCCTAGTCAAGCTGAGATGTCCGGATCAGTGTCACTGACCATAACGACATCCAGACGCCATAACTTCGTCGTCTCTTTTAGTTTCTGGACATTTCATATACCATTGGGAACGTCATACCAAGCCATATGACGCAACAATATTCTCTCTCAGTCGAGCGGGGACGTCCGGATCACGGTGACGAACCGCAACGGCTTTTAAATGCAATAACATTGTCGTCAATTGGAGTTTCTGGGCTTATTTTATACCGTTAGAACCATCTTTCCAAGCCCTATGATGCTGTAACATTCTCTTAGGTCAAGTCTTGACATCCGGATCAGGGTCACTGGACGCAGAGACTTCGTAACACCATTACTTCGCCTTCGCTTGGAGTTTTTAGTCTTATTATATATCGTTGCAACCATCTTTTAAAGCTCTACTATGCCGCAATAGACTCTCATGTTCAAGTCGAGACCGAATTAGAGTCCACGACCACGGCAGCTTGGAACGTAATAACTCCGTCGTTGCCTGGAGTTTTTGGTCCTATTACATACCATTGGAACCATCTTTCTAAGCACTACGACACCGCAATAGCCTTTTATGGTCGAACAAGGATGTCTAGATCAGGGTCACCGACCACGTAGGCTTCGAATTGTCATAACTTTGCCTTTTGGATGGAGTTTCTAGGCTTATTATATACTTTTGGAGCCATCTTTTCGAGCACTACAATGCCACAATAGACTCTTGTAGTCGAGCCAGTGCGTCCGGATCAGGTTCACCTGCCGTGGCAGCTTGGAAACGCTATAACATTGCCTTTCACTTGGATGTTTTAGGCTTATTATATACTGTTGCAACCATCTTTCTAATCCCTAAAATGGTGTAATATTCTCTCAGTCGAGCCGAGACATCTGTATCAAGGTCACCGATCATGCGGGCATTGAAACCTTATAACTTTGCCTGTCTCTTGGAGTTTCTAAGTTTATTTTATACTACCCGGAAAGACGGTACCAACGGTATATAATAAGCCCAGAAACACCAAGCGACGAAGAAATTCTGGCATTTCGAAGCTGCTGAGGCCAATGAACCTGATCCAGACATCCTGGCTCGACCAGGAGAGAATATTGCAGCATCACAGGGATCGAAATGAGGTTTTTAATGGTATATGAAAAGCCAGAAACTCCAAGCAACGACGAAGTGATGGCATTTCGAGGCTTCCACAGCAGTGACCCTAATCCAGACATCCCGGCTCAACCAGGAGAGAATATTACATAATCGGAGGGTTCAGAAAGATGATTCTAACATAATATGACAAGCCTAAAAGTCCAAGCAAAAGGTGAAGTTATGGCGTTTCAAAACTGCCACTGCCGGTAACCCTCATCATCACATCCCAACTCGACCACGAGAGCATATTGCAATGTCGTAGTTCTCTGAAAGACGGTTTCAATGGTATATAATAAGCCAGAAACTCCAAGAAAAAGGCGAAGTTATGTCGTTTTAAAGCCGGCACAGTAGGTGACCCTGATTTGGACATCTCAGATCGACCACAAGTGTCTATTGCTTCATCGTATTGCTGGGAAAGGTGGTTCCAACGGATATTATAAGCCTGTAAACTCCAAGCAACGACGAGGCTATTGCGCTTCGACGCCTGTGACCCTGGTCCGAACATCCTAGCACTACCAGGGGAGAATATTGTAGCATCATAGAGCTCGGAATGACGTTTATTATTGTATATAAAAATCTCAAAATCTCTAATCGACAAAAAAAAAGTTATGGGACCCTGATTCAGACGTTTTGAGCTCGACCAGGAGTGAATATTACAACATCATAGGGCTCGGAAAGATGGTTGTAACAGCATATATTAAGGCCAAAAACTCCAAGCAAAGGTTGATGTTATGGCGTTTTGAAGCTGCCACAGCAGGTGAACGCGATCCGGACGTCCTGGCTTCATTAGAAGAGATTATTGCGATGGCGTACGACTCGGAAACACGATTATAACGATATATAATAAGTGTGAAAACTCCAAGAGGCAACGAAGTTATGGCATTTTCAAGTCGCACGGCCAGTAACGTTGATCTGTCCTTTCCGGTTCCATCAGGCGAGACTATGTCGGTGACCAGTCAACTCTACTACGGCCGTGGCAGCTTCAAAATATCATAAGGTCGCTATCGCTTTGAGTTTCATGGCTTATTATATACCGTTAGAATTTTCTTTGAAAGCCCTACGATGTTGTAATATTTTCTCCATGTCAAGCCGAGATGTTCGGAACTGGGTCACAGTGCGCGGCAGCTTTGAAACACCATAACATCGTTGTCGTTTGGAGTTTTTGGGTATACTATGTACCGTTTGAAGCGTCTTCCTGAGCCCTACCACGTCGCAATGGTCTCTCTTGGCCGAGCTAGGACGTTCAAAACTGAGTAACCGACCGTGGTGGCTTCGAAACGACATAACTTTGCTTTTTCAAGAAGTTTATGGAGTTGTTATATACCATTGAAACCGTATTTTCGAACCCTACGATGCAGCAATAATTTATCTTGGTCGACCGGGACATCTAGATGAAAGTCACCGGCCACGGAGGCTTTAAGACGTCATAACTTTGTCGTCATTTGGAGTTTCCAAGCACTTGGACGCCGCAATAGACTCTTGTGGTCAAGCCGGGGCGTCTGGATCAAAGTCACCAGCTGTGGCGCCTTTCACTTGGACCTTTTGGTCTAATTGTGTGCCATTTAAATCGTCTTTCCGAGACCTAGGATGATGAAATATTATCTCCTAGTTGAGCTGGGACATCCAGAACTGCATCACCGGCCACGGCAGCTATAAAACGCCATAATGTCATCGTCAATTGGAGTTTTTAGGCTTATTATATACCATATGAACCAACTTTTCAAGCCCTACGATGCTGTAATACTCTTTCCTAGTTAAGCTGGGACGCCCGGATAAGGGTCATCGACCGCAGAGGCTTCGGAATGCCATAACTTTGACTTTTTTTGGAGTTTCTAGGGTTATTATATACCTTTGGAACCATCTTTCCTAGCAGTACGATGCGGAATAGACTCACGTGGTCGAGCCAAGACGTTCGGATCGCGGCCACCGGCCATGGCGGCTTTGGAACGCCATAACTTTGTCATTGGTTGGAGTTTCTAGTCTTATTATAAAACGTTGGAACCGTCTTTCTGAGCTCTATGATGCTGCAATAAACTCTCATGGCCATGTCAAGACGCCCGAATCAGGGTCACCAGCTATGGCGGCTTCGAAACGTCATAACTCTGTCATTGCTTGGAGTTTCTAGTCCTATTATATACCATTGGAGCCATCTTTCTGCACTACGACACCGCAATAGCCTTTCGTGGTCGAGCAAGGACATCTGGATCAGGGTCATCAACCACGGAGGCTTCAAAATGCTATAACTTTGCATTTTGTAAGCTTATTATATACCTTTGGAACCATATTTCCGAGCACTATGATGCCACAATAGATTCTTGTGGTCAAGCCAGGACGTCCGGATCACGTTCACCTGCCGTGGCGGCTTGGAAATGCCATATTTTTGCCTTTCACTTGGACTTTTTAGGCTTATTATATACCGTTGCAACCACCTGTCCAATCCCCACAATGGTGTAATATTCTCTCTTGGTCGAGCCGAGATGTCCGTATCAGGGTCATCGACCGTGCGGGCATTAAAACCCCATAACTTTGACTGTCAGTTGGAGTTTCTGGGCTTATTTTATAACTGCTCAGAAAGACATTTCCAGGAATATATAATAAGCCCAAAAAATACAAGCGATAGGCAATGTTATGGCGTTTCATAGCTGCATCGGCCATTGACCATGGTCTAGCCATCCTGGCTTAATTAGAAGAGAGTATTGCAACAACCTATGGATAAGAAAGATGATTCCAACGGTATATAATAAGCAGAGAAACTCCAAAAGATGGCAAAGTTATGGTATTTTGTAGCCGCGCAACTAGGGACGTCGATCTGTCCGTCCGGGCTTGACCAGGCGAGACTACTGTGGCGACTAGTCGAGACTACTATGGTTGTGGCGGCTTCAAAATGCCATAACTTCGTTATTGCTTGGAGCTTCAGGCTTATTATATTCTGTAATATATTCTCCATGTCGAGCCGGGATGTCCAGATCAAGGTCACCGGCCGCGGCGGCTTTGAAACACTATAACGTGGTTGTCGTTTGGAGTTTTCGGGCATACTATGTACCATTTGAAGCGTCTTCCTGAGCCTACGATGTCACAATGGTCTGGTCGAGCTAGGACGTCCGAAACGGAGTAACCGACCGTGGTGGCTTCAAAACGACATAACTTCGCTGTCTCTTAGAGTTTCTGGGCGTGTTGCATACCGTTGGAACCGTATTTTCGAACCCAACGATGCTGCGGTAGTTTATATTGGTCGAGCCGGGATGTCCAGATAAGAGTCACCGGCTGCGATGGCTTTAAGACGCCATAACTTCGTCGTTTAGAGTTTCCAGGCTTCTTATATGCCGTTGGAAACATCTTTCCAAGCACTTGGACGCCGCTATAGACTCTTGTTGTCAAGTCGGGGCGTCCGAATCAGAGTCACCGGTCGTGGCACCTTTCACTTGGAGATTTTGGGCTTATTATGTGCCATTGAAACCGTCTTTTCGAAACCTAAGATGATGAAATATTATATCATGGTCGAGCCAGGACATTCGGATCCGGATCACCGGCCATGACGGCTATAAAACGCCATAATATCAGCTCACTTGAAGTTTTTAGGCTTATTATATACCGTTTGAACCAACTTCTTGAGACCTACGATGTTGTAATACTCTCTCCTAGCCAAGCCGGGGTGGCCGGATAAGGGTCACCCACCGTAGAGACTTCGGAATGCCATGACTTCCACTTTCACTTGGACTTTCTAGGGTTATTATATACCTTTGGGACCATCTTTCCTAGAACTACGAGGAGAATAGACTCATCTTGTCAACCTTAGACATCTGGATTGGGGTCACCGGGCCCGGCAGATTCCAAATGACATAACTTCAAATTTTGTTTTGAGTTTCTGACTTCTTATATACCATTGGAACCCTCTTTCCGAGCACTATGATAGCGGAATATTCAATCCTAGTCAAGCCGGGATGTACGGATCACTGTCACCAGCCATGGCGACTTCGAGACGCCATAATTTCGTCGTCTCTTTTAGTTTATGCACTTTTCATATACCATTGGGAACGTCATACCGAGCCCTATGACGCAGAAATATTCTCTCCTAGTTGAGCAGGGACGTCCGGATCACGGTCATGAGCCGCGGTGGTTTTTACATGCCATAACTTTGTCGTCACTTGGAGTTTCTGGGCTCATTTTACACTGTTGGAACCATCTTTCCAAGCCCTACGATGCTGTAATATTCTCTTAGGTCACTCCTGGACATTCGGATCAGGGTCACTGGCTGCGGCGACTTCGTAATGCCATTACTTCGCCGTCGCTCGGAGTTTCTAGGCTTTTTATATACTATTGAAAATGTCGTTTGTAGCCCTATAACCTCACAGTATTTTCTCTTACTCGAGCGAAGATGTCCGAATCAGGGTCACCGGCCGTGGTGGCTTTAAAACACCATAACTTTGTCGTTGCTAGTAGTTTCTAGTCTTATTATATATCGTTGGAAATATCTTTGCAAGCTCTACGATGTCGTAATAGACTCTCATAGTCAAATTGTGACGTCCGAATCAGGGTCATCGACCACGAGCATCTTTGAAACACCATAAGTTTGTCATTGCTTGGAGTTTTTGGACCTATTACATACCATTGGAATCATATTTCGGAGCACTACGACACTGCAATAGCCTTTCATTGTCGAGCAAGGACGTCCGGATCAGGGTCGCCGACCACGGAGGCTTCGGGATGCCATAACTTTGCCTTTTGCTTAGAGTTTCTAGGCTTATTATATACCTTTGGAACCATCTTTCCAAGCACTACGATGCCACAATAGACTCTTGTGGTCGAGCTAGCACGTTCGGAACAGGTTCACCTACCGTGGCGGCTTGGAAATGACATAGCTATGCCTTTCGCTTGAACTTTCTAGCTTTATTATATAATGTTGCAACCATCTTTCCAATCCCAACAATGGTGTAATATTATCTCTTGGTCGAGCCGAGAACTTCGTATCAGGGTCACCGAACATGCGGGCATTAAAACCCCATAACTTTCACTGTCTCTTGGAGTTTCTGGACTTATTTTATACTGCTAGGAAAGACAGTTTCAATGGTATATAATATGCCTAGAAACACCAAGCAACGAAGAAATTTTAGCATTTCGAAGCTGTCGAGGCTAATGAACCTGATCTGAATGTCTCGGCTCGACCAGGAGAGAATTTTACAGCATCACAGGGATCGGAATGAGGTTTGTAATGTATACAAAAAGACCAGAAACTCCAAGCAACGACGAAGCGATGGCATTTTGAGGCCACCACGTCAGTGACCCTAATCCGGACATTTTGGCTCAGCTAGGAGAGAATATTACATCATCTAGGGCTCAAAAAGACGATTCTAACGTTATATAATAAGCTTAAAAGCTCCAACAAAAGGCGAAGTTATGGAATTTCAAAACTGCCACGGCCGGTAACCCTGATCCAGACGTCCTGACTCGACAACGAGAGCCTATTGCGGCATCGTAGTGATAGAAAAGACGGTTCCAACGATATATAATAAGCCAAAAACACCAAGCGAAAGGCGAAGTTATGTCGTTTCAAAGTGGCCATAGTAGGTGACCCTGATCTGGACATCGCAGATCGACCGCGAGTGTTTATTGCTTCATCGTAGTGCTGGAAAGGTGGTTCCAATGGATATTATATGCATGTGAACTCTAAGCAATAACGAGGTTATTGCGTTTTGAAGCTGTTGCAGCCGATGACCCTAGTCCGGACATCATTGCACGACCAGGGGAGAATATTGTAGCGTCATAGTGCTTGGAATGATGTTTATAATTGTACATAAAAATCTCAGAAGCTCTAACCGGCGACAAAGTTATAGGGGCCTTGATGCAGACATTCCGGGCTCGACCAGAAGTGAATATTAAAGCATCGTAGAGCTCGGAAAGACGGTTCTAACAACATATATATGCCAAAAACTCTAAGCAAAAGGTGAAGTTATGGCATTTCGAAGCTGCCACGGCAGGTGACCGCGATCTAGACGTCCTGGCTTGCTGGAAGCGATTATTGCAATAACGTACCACTCAGAAAGACGATTCCAACGATAATAACAAGTGTGAAAACTCCAAGAGAAAACGAAGTTATGGAATTTTGAAGTCGCACGTGATGCACGGATTATACACAAAGATTGGACCCACCTTTAACTCAATACAACCTCCCCAATCCGCTTGGAAGGAAAGCACAATGGAAGGGAAACCACCTTGCTCAAGCTGGACCATTTTCGGACGTGTGTTCAGTGAGCCTCCCCACAAATGTGTTCAAATGTTGTTTCTTCTTCTTGCCTTGGTCGTGGCTCATCAGCACGGCCAGTAACGCTAATTTGTCCTTTCTGTCTCTACCAGGCGAAACTATGGCGGTGACCAGTCGACACTACTACGGCCATGGCAGCTTCGAAATATCATAACATCGCTATAGCTTTGAGTTTTGTGGCAAATTATATATCATTAGAATCGTCTTTCAAAGCCCTACGATGCTGTAATATTTTCTCTATGTCGAGCTGGGACATTCGGATCATGGTCACTGTCTGCGACAGCTTTGGAACACCATAACATCGTTGTCGTTTTGAGTTTTCAGGCATACAATGTACCATTTGAAGCTTCTTCCTGAGCCCTACGATATCACAATGGTCTCGCTTGGCCGAGCTAGGATGTCCGAAACTGAGTAACCGACCGTGGTGGCTTTGAAACAACATAACTTTGCTGTCTCAAGAAGTTTTTGGGCTTGTTGTAGACCATTGGAACCGTATTTTCGAACCCTATGATGCTACCAATAGTTTATCTTGGTTGAGCCAGGACGCCCACATGAGAGTCACCGGCCGCGACGGCTTTAAGACTCCATAACTTCGTCGTCATTTGGAGTTTCCAGGCTTCTTATATATCGTACATCTTTCCAAGCACTTGGATGCCACAATAGACTCTTGTGGTCGAGCTAGGGCATCCAGATCATAGTCACCGGCCGTGGCGCCTTTCACTTTGAGCTTTTGGGTTTATTATGTGCCATTGAAACCGTCTTTCAGAGACCTAGGATGATGAAATATTATCTTCTAGTTGAGCTGTGACATCTGGATCTGGATCACTGGCAACGGCGGAAATAAAATGCCATAATGTCATGTTCACTTGGAGTTTTTAAGCTTATTATATACCGTTTGAACCAACTTTTCGAGCCCTGCGATGCTGTAATACTCTTTCCTAGTCAAGCCGGGATGCCAGATAAGGGTCACCGACCGTAGAGGTTTCGGAACGCCAAAACTTTGACTTATTATATGCCTTTAGAAACATCTTTCCTAGCACTACGATGCGCAATAGACTCATGTGGTCGACCCAAGACGTCCAGATCGTGGTCACCGGCCGTGGCGGCCTTGGAACGACATAACTTCCTCGTTGCTTGGAGTTTCTAGTCTTATTATATACCGTTGGAACCATCTTTGTGAGCTCTACGTTGCTGCAATAGACTCTCATGGTCAAGTCAGGACGTCCGAATCAGGGTCACTAGCCATGACAGCTTCGAAACGTCGTACCTCCGTCATTGCTTGGAGTTTCTAGTCTAATTATATACCGTTAGAACCATCTTTGTGAGCTCTACGATGCCGCAATAGCCTCTCGTGGTCGAACAAGGACGTCCGGATCAGGATCATCAACCACAGAGGCTTCAGAGTGCCATAACTTTGCCTTTTGCTTGGAGTTTCTAGGCTTATTATATACCTTTGGAACCATCTTTCTGAGCACTACGATGCCACAATGGACTCTTGTGGTCGAGCCAGGACATCCGAATCAGGTTCACCTGCCATGGCGGCTTGGAAATGCCATAACTTTGCCTTTCACTTGGACTTTTTAAGCTTATTATATACCGCTCCAACCATATTTCCGATCCCTACAATGGTGTAATATTCTCTCTTGGTCGAGCCGAGACATCTGTATCAGGGTCACTTACCGTGTAGGCGTTAAAACCTCATAACTTTGACTGTCTTTTGGAGTTTTTGGATTTATTTTATACTGCTAGAAAAGACGGTTCTAGAGGCATATAATAAGCCCAAAAAATCCAAGCGAAAGGCAATGTTATGGTGTTTCATAGCCGCGACGTCATTGACCATGGTCCAGCAGTCCTGGCTTAATTAGAAGAGAGTATTGCCATGAGCTATGGCTCAAAAAGATGATTCAAAAGATATATAATAAGCGGAGAAACTCCAAGAGATGGAAAAGTTATGGCATTTTGTAACCGCATGGCTGGTGACGTTGATATGTCTGTCCTAACTCGACCAGGCAAAACTATTGTGGCAACTAGTCGAGACTACTACGGTCGTGGTGGCTTCAAAATGTCGTAACATCGTTATCCCTTAGTGTTTCGTAGCTTATTATATACTGTTGGAACCGTCTTTCCAAACCATACCATGTTGTAATATTCTCTCTAGGTCGAGCTAGGATGTCTGGATTAGGGTCACTGACCACGGCTGTTTCAAAACGCCATAACGTCATTGCCATTAGAAATTTTTAGGCTTACTATTTGCTGTTGGAAGCGTCTTTTTGAGCCCTACAACGCCACAAATAGTCTCACTTGGCCGAGCAAAGATGTCTAGAAAAGAGTCACCGACCGTGGCGGCTTTGAAACGCCATAACTTTTCTGTCTCTTGGATTTTCTGGCATGTTCTACACTGTTGGAACCTTCTGGACTTATTATACATCGTCGGAACCATCTTACAGAGCACTACGACAACGCAATAGACTCTTGTGTTTGAGGTAGGGCGTTTAGATCAGGGTCATCGGCTGTGGTGGCTTCCAAAAGCCATAACTTTGTCTTTCGCTTGGAGTTTTTGGGCTATAATATAACATTGAAACTGACTTTCCGAGACCCATGATGAAGAAATATTATCTCCTAGTCGAGCTGGCATGCAGGATCGATATCACCAGCCATGGTGGCTTCAAAACGACATAACTTTGTCGTCGATTGGAGTTTCTGGGCTTTTTATATACCGTTGAAAACCTCATTCCGAGTCCTATGGCACCGCAAAATTCTCACTTGGTTGAGCCAAGACGTCCGGATCAGGGTCACATGCCGCGGCGGCTTCGAAATGCCATAACTTCATTGTCCCCTGGACTTTCCAGGCTTCTTATACACAGTGGCAACCATGTTTTCGAGCGTTATGACACAACAATAGACTCTTGTGGTCGACTCAGGACGTGCAAATCGGGGTCAACGGTCGTGTCGGCTTCCAAACGACATAACTTTTCCTTTTGTTTGGAGTTTTTGAGTTTATTATATGCCGTTAGAACCATCTTTCGGAGCACTACGGCGTTAGAATATTATCCCCTAGTCTAGTCAGGATGTTTGGATCAAAGTCACCGACCATGGTGGCTTCGAGACGCCATAATTTCGTTGTCTTTAGGTGTTTTTGGGCTTTTCATATACTGTTGGAAACGTCATACCGAGTCCTATGACGCTGTCATCAGCTGTGGCAGCTTTGAAACTCCATAACTTTGTCGTCACTTGGAGCTTCTGGGCTTATTTTATACTGTTGGAATGGTCTTTCCAAGCCCTACGATGATGTAATATTCTCTCTAGGTTGAGCCGGGACATGTGGATCTAGGTCACTAGCCGCGGTGACTTCAAGATGTCGTAACTTCACCGTTGCTTCGAGTTTATGGGCTTTTTATATATCATTGGAAACATCATTCTGAACCATATAACCATGCAATATTCTCTCTTAGTTAAGCTAGGATATCCGGTCAGAGTCACTAGCTGCGGGGGTTTTAAAACGCCATACCTTTGTCGTTGCTTGGTGTTTCAGGTCTTATTATCATTGTTGAAACCATCTTTCTGGGAACTACGACACCGCAATAGACTCTCATGGTGGAGCCAGGATGTCTGGATCAGGATCACCATCCACGGTGGCTTTGAAACGCTACAACTTCATTGTTTCTTGGAGTTTCTGGTCTTATTATATACCATTGGAACCATCTTTCTGAGCACTATAACACCACAACAGACTCTTGTGGTCGAGCGGGGACGTCTAGATTAGGGTCACCGGTTGTGGTGACTTCAAAATGACATAACAGTTTCCAGGCTTATTATATACCATCTAAAACAACTTTCCAAGCACTAGGACACAGCAATAGACATTTGTAGTCGATCTGGGAAGTCTGAATCAGGGTCATCGGTCGTAGTTGATTCAAAATGCCATAACTTTGCCTTTCACTTGGAATTTTTAAACTAATTATATACCATTTGATCCATCTTTCCAGTCCCTAGAATGATGTAATATTCTCTCCTAGTCTAGTCTAGACGTCCAGATCAGGGTCATCGACCGTGAAGGCTTCAGAATGCCATATCTTTGCCTTTTGATTGGAGTTTCTAGGCTTATTATACACCATTAGAACTATCTTTTCGAGCACTACGATGCTACAATAGACTCTTATGGTCGAGCCGGGACGGCCAGTGGGGACATCGGTCGAGGCAGCTTCGATACGTCATACATTTGCCTTTCTCTTGGAGTTTTCAGGCTTATTATATACCATTGAAACCATCTTTCCAAGCCCTACAATGCTGTAATATTCTCTGGGTCGAGCCGAGATGTCCAAATTAGGGTCACCGACCGTGGAGACATCGAAACCTATAACTTTGCATGTCACTTCGAGATTATGGGCTTATTATATACTGCTCAGAAATATAGTTCCAACGATATATAATAAGCATGTAAACTCCAAGAGCCGATAAAATTATGGCGTTTCGAAGTCGTTGAGGCCGGTGAACCTAAACCAAACGTCCTAGCTCGACCGTAAGAGAATATTGTGTTAGGAAATCAACCGAGATCACTGCAAAAACGCGCAGCGGAAAACAAAAAATGATCTCCGATTTCCTACCAAGGATCCATGTTGTTCATTTAATTCGACAAAAGAAATCAAAAACTACCTCCGTAGATTCGAAGTCTGCAGATGGGAGAGGTGCGAAATCACGAACACCCTCTGTCGGTATCCCACGAATGCTTCCGCCCGGAGTGCTAGCTCTTCAAACGGCGCGGCTGAAGAACTCAGTTTTTCACAAAAACGGCTCTAGGGTTTCTTTGATGACTCTGTGTATTTTCGTGTGTCTTGTGTATACGAGATACACAAGTATATATGCACATACGTAGACATCAGAATCCGAGTCCTAATCGGATTAGTGGATGCCAATCAAAATCCATATCAGATACGGATTCTATCAGGATATTCAAAATCCATATCAGATATGGATTCTCTCGTTATTATCCGATAATACACATGTATATATAATCACCAAAAAACCGAAAATAATAATAATAATAATTAATATCCAATATTAATATTATTAATATTAAAACGATAATAATAATAATAATAATTAATATCCAATATTAATATTATTAATATTATTAATATCAGCCTTACGCATTCTTGTGTGTGACCCGATAGGCCCATATTAATTGGCAGTTGATTAAATCTCTATTAAACCAACAAGTCGTAATTGGCCTCTAGCAAGACATTACAACTACCCAATTAATACGAGTAAAGTCCAACTAGCCTAATAATAGTACATGCATTAATCCCTTTGTCACACGATATCTAGTTTGAACATAAGTCATGGTCAGCGTCATACTTATATAGTTCAAACATATGATTACTCGATCTCTAAGTAGACTGATAAAACAAATGATATTGATCACACTATCAATTCATTTGAGCACGGCCATGCATTTCACAGTCTCACTAATCGAGGGGCCCAAAGATATCTCTCTCAAAAGAGAGGGACAAATTCTATCTTGATTGTTCAATATCCTCTACATAATTTCTATCACATTCAATCATGACCTTTATTATTATCCAGTTATGGATAACGTTTGATCATGTCAAAATATAATAGTCCTTATGTTGGAAACTATGACAATCTCAAGTCAAAGGATTAAAACATGACTATCATGAGATTTACTTATGACGCTAATCCATGTAGCAATCTCATGATGGGTCTATCCAATACACTGTTCTCTAACAAGTATCTATGAGATTGATTCGTATCACCATACACATAATCATCTCATGATTATCAAATCAATACTCATACTGATTATAAATTATTTTATCTCCATAGCAATAATGAATCAGGGACATATATCAAAATTGTGTAACATACTAACCAACAATAATGATAATAAAACCTCTTTTATTAATAATAAATGCATAACATAAATATCCAAATCATGGCCTAGGGCACATACACTAACAATCTCCCACTTGCACTAGGCCTACAAATATCTGAGACCCATAGATCTAGTGTGCTGATCATGCTTGACCCGTGAGAGAGGCTTAGTCAATGGATCCGCTATGTTATCGTTTGTGTCAACTTTGCATATCTTGACATCTCCTCTATCGATGATGTCTCGAATGAGATGGTAGCGTCTGAGTATATGTTTAGATCTCTGATGAGACCTAGGCTCTTTTGCTTGTGCTATGGCACCATTGTTGTCACAATAAATGTCCACAGGATTTGCAATGCTAGGTACAACTCCTAGCTCAGTAATGAACTTCTTCAACCAAACTGCTTCTTTAGCTGCATCTGATGCTGCTATATACTCAGCCTCTGTTGTAGAATCAGCCACAGTGCTTTGTTTTGAACTCTTCCAACTAACAGCTCCACCATTCAATGTGAATACAAAACCGGACTGCGACCTGAAATCATCTATGTCGGTTTGGAAGCTAGCATCTGTGTAACCATTTACAACTAACTCGTCATCCAAACCTCCATAAACCAAGAATACTTCTTTAGTCCTTCTGAGGTACTTAAGAATATTCTTGACAGCTGTCCAGTGACCTTCACCAGGGTCAGCTTGATATCTACTTGTTGTGCTCAATGGATATGAGACATCTGGTCTAGTACATAACATGGCATACATGATCGATCCTATAGCAGAAGCATAAGGAATTTTATTCATTCGATCTCGCTCATCAGATGTCTGAGGACATTGATTCTTGCTAAGATGAATGCCATGAGACATAGGCAGGAATCCTTTCTTGGACTCTTGCATGTTGAACCTTTTCAACATTTTATCTATGTATGTACTCTGACTCAAGCCTATTATCCTTTTAGATCTATCTCTATAGATCTTGATACCAAGGATATAGGTAGCCTCACCCATGTCCTTCATTGAAAATGAATTCCCTAACCAAGCCTTAACCTTTTGCAAGGTAGGGATATCATTCCCAATAAGTAATATGTCATCCACATATAAGACCAGAAACACTACTGCACTCCCACTAACCATCTTGTAAACACAAGGTTCATCTTCATTCTTGATGAAACCAAAGTTCTTAACTGTTTCATCAAAACGAAGATTCCAGCTTCGAGATGCTTGCTTCAATCCATAGATGGACCTTTGAAGCTTGCAAACCTTCTTTGAATTCTCAGGATTTACAAAACCCTCAGGTTGTGTCATGTACACATCCTCGAGTAAATTTCCATTAAGGAAAGCAGTTTTGACATCCATTTGCCATATCTCATAATCATAGTATGCTGCAATGGCAAGGAGAATTCGAATAGACTTAAGCATAGCTACTGGTGAAAAGGTTTCATCATAGTCTATACCATGAGTTTGCTTGAAACCTTTAGCCACAAGCCTTGCTTTGTAGGTTTGCACATTTCCATCCATGTCAGTTTTCTTCTTGAAAACCCATTTGCAGCCAATAGTCTTAATACCCTCTGGAGGATCAATTAAAGACCAAACTTGGTTATCAAACATGGATTGCATCTCAGAATTCATGGCTCCAAGCCATTTATCTGAATCTGGACCTGACACAGCTTCCTGATAGGTAGTAGGCTCATCTTGATCTATGAGCATAACTTCACTATCATCAGTCACAAGAAATCCGTATCTCTCTGGCTGACGATGTATCCTATCAGATCTGCGTTGGACTTGTGCTACATTTTCAGGCTCCACAACTGTTTGTGGTTCTGAAATCGTCTCTAAAGACGGTTCAACGATATCTTGTGGAACTTGAGTTTCCTCAAGTTGTACTATACTCCCACTTGTTCTCTTGGAGAGAAACTCCTTTTCCAAAAAGACTCCATTTCGAGCAACAAACACTTTGTTCTCTGAGGGAATATAGAAATAGTACCCTTTAGTTTCTTTAGGATACCCCACAAAAATACATTTGATAGATTTTGGAGCTAGCTTATCTGACATTAATCTTTTCACATAAGCTTCACAACCCCAAATCTTAAGAAAAGACAAACTGGGTCTCTTACCAGTCCACATCTCATATGGTGTCTTTTCAACCGCTTTAGATGGTACACGGTTCAAAATGAATGCAGCTGTCTCCAAGGCATAACCCCAAAAGGATAAAGGAAGATCTACTTGACCCATCATAGATCGAACCATATCCAATAAAGTCCGATTTCTCCTTTCAGAAACACCATTCCATTGTGGAGTTCCTGGAGGAGTCAACTGTGAAACGATTCCACAATTTCTTAGATGTTGGTCAAATTCTTGGCTCAAATATTCACCACCTCGATCTGATCGAAGGGTTTTAATTGTCTTACCAAGTTGATTTTGTACTTCATTTTGAAAAGTTCTAAACATTTCAAAAGACTCATGCTTATGTTTCATTAGGTAGACATAGCCATACCTACTGAAATCATCAGTAAAAGTAATGAAATACTGAAATCCTCCCCTGGCTCTAATGCTGATTGGGCCGCATACATCTGTATGTACCAAGCCCAATAAGTCATTAGCCCTTTCACTATGTCCAGTAAAAGGAGTCTTTGTCATCTTTCCAAGCAAACAAGACTCGCAATTTTCAAATGATTCAAAATCAAATGAATCTAATAATCCATCTTGATGGAGTTTAGATACGCGCTTCTCATTTATATGGCTAAGGCGACAATGCCATAAATATGCAGGGTTTAGTTCATTTGGCTTAGTTCTCTTTGAAGATACGTTATAAATATTACCGTCTTTGGAATCATCAAGGTTAAGGACATAAATGCCATTATAACTACTTGCAATACAATAAAGCAAGTCATTTTTATCAAAAATAGAACACTTCTTATTTTTAATTAAAAATGAATAACCTTCATCATCCAAAACAGACACTGAAATAAGATTCCTACTCATAGTAGGAACATAAAAGAAATTGTTTAAAACTAACAAAAGCCCATTGGGCAAGACAAGCTCATAGGTCCCTACAGCTATAGCGGCAACTCTTGCTCTATTGCCAACACGTAGGTCCACCTCGCCCTTCTTCAGCATCCTACTCCTTTTGAGCCCCTGCATATTTGTACAAATATGGGATCCACATCCAGTATCTAATACCCAGGAAGAAGAAGTAGATAAATTAATTTCTATAACATAAATACCTGAAGATGTAGTCGTACTACCCTTCAGCTTCTTCAACTCCTCCAAATAAACATCACAATTTCTTTTCCAATGCCCAGGCTTGTTGCAATGGAAACAAGTTCCTTCCTTAGGAACCTTTGCCTTGGGACCAGGTTTCGGTTTAGCTTGACCCTTTGCCCCTTTTGCACCCTTTGCGCTTTTAGCCTTACCCTTGCCTTTAGCTTTCCTTTTCATTAGCTTAGTATTGACACTCAATACATGGGTAGGCTTCTTGATATTCCCCTCAGCAGTTTTGAGCATATTATGTAGCTCAGGAATGGACTTTTCCATATTATTCATATTGTAGTTCATGACGAACTGAGAAAAACTGCTAGGCAAAGAGTGTAGGATCAAATCCGTAGCGAGTTCCAAACTCAGGGGATATCCGAGCCTTGCAAGGTGATCTATATAGCCTTTCATCTTTAAAACATGAGCGCTAACAGATTCACCTTCAGACATCTTACAGTCAAAAAGTGCAACGGCGGTGTCGAACCTATCCTGCCTAGCCTGTTGTTGGAAAGCTTGTTTGAGATGCACACTCATCTCATAAGCTTCTAAGTGTTCCAGGTCTTTCTGAAGTCCTGAACACATAGTTGCCAGCATAAGACATCCTATGTCGTTTGAATCTTCCACATGCTTCTTATACTTGTTCTTAACAGCAGCAGAAGCATCAACAGGAGGGGGTTCAGGGACAGGGTCATCGAGCACGTAGGACTTCTTTTCTTGCTTGAGAACAATTCTCAAGTTTCGAAACCAGTCAACAAAATTAGTCCCACATTCTTTTAGTTTTTCCTTCTCAAGGATAGATCGCAGCGATAAGGTGGAATTGTTATTAGCAGCCATTTATGATCTACAAAATATGCAAAGTAACACTTTATTAATAATGAGGTTAAAAATTTATAAAACTCCCACTAAAATATAACCCTCAAAAGAAATATTTTAGTGAGCTAAGATCCATATTTGACTTAATTCTAAACTCAGCTTTGGCATGACGCTTAAAATTAAGTTATTTAGGTAGGTACATCTTTACCAATTACATCTCATGTAACTCTTAGAATTTATGGAATAATGACATCATATATCATTGTATGTTAGATTCCATCTAATGCCTTGGGCCCAAAACCGTTTTGATAGCCCAATTAAGTCTAACCAATTTTAAACATATGAGTAGCACTATTACTCATCCTACGTAGCTAGGAATGTTTAAAGCACATTGCTTTGGCAATACCTACTTTAATACAATCCCAGTTTTAATAGGTGTTTAAGACATGGATGGCATCAAGACTTAAATTATTAATGAGGGTTCAACTTAGTTTATGTATTGCATTGTATATCATTATATCGTAGCATCCTATATGCATATATAGTATATCATCCATGCATCTCATACAAAATGATAAATATGTAAACGTGACATAGCATGGCCAAACTAAATATGATCTTCATGAGACCAAATGAAGATCATAAAGGAAACCCTATGTGAAAGACTTCCTATTACAACATTTGCAATGATACATATCTTCTTGTCTTGAGCTCGTGCCTCCATCTCCATGGAATCCACTCGTCCTTGGTATGTGTCGCCATCACCACTTTTGTAGCTTGATTCTTCATTTATTACAATAATAAAGAAAAACCCTAACTAATTGTATAATAAATACAACAAAAACTACAGCGGCACGCAGGCCATAATAACCCAAAACAGAAATATGACTAAGTCAATCACATAGGTCCTGAGGCCATGCTATGCACCATGCAAAGACATCAACAATTATAATATATTTTACACAAACATATTATAACAAATAAATATATATTGACATTCTTAATGTCACGGTAACGAACTATAGGGCGTACGCATACGGCAGCGCCCCTGGGCGGGGTCTGAGGGGCAGAGCCCCAGGCGGGGTCGAGGGGCAGCGCCCCTCGAAGCCAAATAGAAAGTATCAATCGCATTGATAATTTTTCTTTTCGAAACCCTAACACAGACGCGTCAATCATATTAACGATCTTACTGTTTTGATTACGTGTAAACCCTTATAGAAGCACCGATCGAACCGAGAGTTATCATTCAAAACCCAAAATAGAATCAACAATCGAATTGATAATTTGCTGTTCGAAATCCGAAACAGAATCAATCTGCCATTCGAAATCCGAAAACAGAATCATCAATCGAATTGATAATCTATCTGTTTTGAATATGCATAACTCTTACAGAATCATTATCGGTTGTTCATATCGATATAAACATAATCGTTTTTGATCATCACATGAAAAACGAAAACTTTATATCACAGATAACAATCTCGAATCATAACGTCTCATGAAAACGAATTGAAAACATCAATCCGCTCTCACCAGATGAGATTCGAATAGGGTTTTACACATAGCGTATGTTTATATCTAATATAAACAGAATCGGTTTTGATCATCACATGACAAACGAAAACCGCCGTATACAAATCATCTCATGAAAACGATTTGAAAAACACCATTTTTCTCTCATCATATGAAATCCGAGTTGGGGTTTTTGTACATATCATGCCATACGAAAAACAGTAAACATATAATCACATAAGCATGATATAATCGATTTAAACGAAATCAACAAGTGGCTCTGATACCACTGTTAGGAAATCAACCGAGATCACTGCAAAAACGCGCAGCGGAAAACAAAAAATAATCTCCGATTTCCTACCAAGGATCCATGTTGTTCGTTTAATTCGACAAAAGAAATCAAAAACTACCTCCGTAGATTCGAAGACTGCAGATGGGAGAGGTGCGAAATCACGAACACTCTCTGTCGGTATCCACACGAATGCTTCCGCCCGGAGTGCTAGCTCTTCAAACGGCGCGGCTGAAGAACTCAGTTTTTCACAAAAACGGCTCTAGGGTTTCTTTGATGACTCTGTGTATTTTCGTGTGTCTTGTGTATACGAGATACACAAGTATATATGCACATACGTAGACATCAGAATCCGAGTCCTAATCGGATTAGTGGATGCCAATCAAAATCCATATCAGATACGGATTCTATCAGGATATTCAAAATCCATATCAGATATGGATTCTCTCGTTATTATCCGATAATACACATGTATATATAATCACCAAAAAACCGAAAATAATAATAATAATAATTAATATCCAATATTAATATTATTAATATTAAAACGATAATAATAATAATAATAATTAATATCCAATATTAATATTATTAATATTATTAATATCAGCCTTACGCATTCTTGTGTGTGACCCGATAGGCCCATATTAATTGGCAGTTGATTAAATCTCTATTAAACCAACAAGTCGTAATTGGCCTCTAGCAAGACATTACAACTACCCAATTAATACGAGTAAAGTCCAACTAGCCTAATAATAGTACATGCATTAAACCCTTTGTCACACGATATCTAGTTTGAACATAAGTCATGGTCAGCGTCATACTTATATAGTTCAAACATATGATTACTCGATCTCTAAGTAGACTGATAAAACAAATGATATTGATCACACTATCAATTCATTTGAGCACGGCCATGCATTTCACAGTCTCACTAATCGAGGGGCCCAAAGATATCTCTCTCAAAAGAGAGGGACAAATTCTATCTTGATTGTTCAATATCCTCTACATAATTTCTATCACATTCAATCATGACCTTTATTATTATCCAGTTACGGATAACGTTTGATCATGTCAAAATATAATAGTCCTTATGTTGGAAACTATGACAATCTCAAGTCAAAGGATTAAAACATGACTATCATGAGATTTACTTATGACGCTAATCCATGTAGCAATCTCATGATGGGTCTATCCAATACACTGTTCTCTAACAAGTATCTATGAGATTGATTCGTATCACCATACACATAATCATCTCATGATTATCAAATCAATACTCATACTGATTATAAATTATTTTATCTCCATAGCAATAATGAATCAGGGACATATATCAAAATTGTGTAACATACTAACCAACAATAATGATAATAAAACCTCTTTTATTAATAATAAATGCATAACATAAATATCCAAATCATGGCCTAGGGCACATACACTAACATATTGTTGTGTCATAGGGCTCAGAATGAGGTTTCAAATGGCATATAAAAAGCCTAGAAACTCCAAATGACAACAAAGTCATAGCATTCTAAGCCCTCCACGATCGGTGACCCTGATCTGGATGTGCCGGCTCGACCAAGAGAGAATATTACAGCATCGTAGGGCTCAAAAAGACGATTCTAATGGTATATAATAAGCCTAAAAACTCTAAGTCAATTGCAAAGTTACGACATTTCAAAGCTTCTATGGCCCTTGACACTGATCAGGACATCCCGCCTTGACCATGAAAGTCTTTGTGGCATCGTAGTGCTTGGAAAGACGATTTAAATATATAATAAGCCTAAAAACTCATAGCAAAAGGTGAAGTTCTGTCATTTTGAAGACGCCATGACCGATAACCTTGATCCGGATGTCTTGGCTCAACCACGAGAGTCTATACAGCATCATAGTGCTCAGAAAGATGGTTCCAATGGTATATAATGAGACCATAAACAGCAAGCCACGGCAAAGTTATGGCGTTTCGAAGCCTCTACGACCAATGACTCTGATCCGGATGTTCCGACTTGACCACGAGAGTGTCTTGGGTGTCGTAGAGCTCGGAAAGATGCTTCCAACAGTATATAATAAGGCCACAAATGCCTAACAACGACGAAGTTATGGCATTTTAAAGCCGTCGTGGCTGGTGGCCCTAATCTGGACATCTGGACCGACTAAGGGAGAATATTGTGAGGTTATAGAGCTCAGAATGATGTTTCTAATGTTATACAAAAAGACCAGAAACTCCAAGCGACAGTGAAGTAATGGCATTTCGAGGCCGCAGCGATCAGTGACCCTGAACAGGATGTCTCAGCTCGACCTAGAGAGAATATTACGTCATCATGGTGCTTTGAAAGACTATTCCGACAGTATAAATTAAGCTGATAATTCCAAGTGACGAAGAAGCATAATATTTCAAAGCCACCGCTGGTGACGTGATTTGGATGTCCTGGCTTGAGCAAGATTGACTGTTGCACCATCGTAGGGTTCGAAAAGATGGTTCCAATGGTATACAACAAGCTTAGAAACACCAAGAGACCGCGACGTCATGGAGTTTCAAAGCCGCCACGCTTGCTGACTCCATTCCGGACGTCCTGGCTTGGCCAAGAAAGCGTATTGTGGTAGGTATGGCTAGGTTAGACGCTTCCAACGGTATATAGTAAGCCTGAAAACTTCAAACGATGATGTTATGGCGTTTCGAAGCCGCTACAGCCGGTGATCCTGATCCAGACGTCCTAGCTCGACCTAGAGTTTCTGGGCTTATTATATATCATTGAATCGTCACTTCGAGCACTACGACATGACAATAGACTCTATAGTCGTGACAGGACGTTCGGATCAGGTTTACCGGTCATGGCAGTTTCGAAATGCCATAACTTTGCCTATCACTTGGAGTTTTTAAGCTTATTACGTACCATTGGACTTTCTTTTCGTTCCTTATGAGGATGTAATCTTTTCTCCTGGTCGAGCAGGGACGTCCGGATCAGGGTCACCAACTGCGCGACTTCAAAATTTCATAAATTTGTCATCACTTGTAGTTATTGGGCTTTTTATATACCATTGGAAACTTCATTTAGAGCCATGTGATAGTGCAATACTCTCTCATGGTCGAGCTAGAACGTCCGAATCAGGTTCACCAGCCTCATCGGCTTTGAAACGCCAAGAGACGACGATGTTATGGTGTTTCGAAGACGCCATGGCTGGTGTCCCTGATAAGGATGTCTCGGTTCGACTAGAGAGACTATTTTGACGTCGTAGAGCCTGGAAAGGTGGTTCCAACGATATATAATAAGCTAGAAACTCCAACCAAAGGGCAAAGCTATGTCGTCTGTAAGACATTGCGGCCGGTAACCCTGATCCGGACGTCCTGGCTTGACCACGATAGTCTATCGTAGCATCATAGTGGTCGGAAAATTGGTTCCAACAAAATATAATAAGATCATAAACTCCATGCAATGAAGAAGTTACGGCGTTTCAAAGCCATCGCAGCCAGTGACCCTGATCAAGACGTTCTGACTCGGCTAAGAGAGAATATTGTGAGGTTATAGGTCTCAAAATGACGTTTTCAATTGTATATAAAAAAGACCAGAAACTCCAAGAGATGGGGAAGTTATGGCGTTTCGAAGCCGCCATGGCCAATGACCTTGATCCGAACATCCTTGAGAGAACATTATAGCATCGTAGGCTTCAAAAGATGGATCCAACGGTATAAAATAAGCCCAAAAACTCCCAGTGAGAACAAAGTCATGGCGTCTCCAAGCCACCACGAGTGGTGGTCGTGATTAGAACGTCCTGGCTGGACCAGGAACTCCAAGAGAAAGGCAAAGTTATGTCATATAGAGGCCATCGCGACCGATAACCCTGATCTAGATGTCTTGAATTGACCAAAGAGTCTAGTGCATTGTCGTAGTGCTTGAAAAGATAGTTCTAACGGTATATAATAAGCCTAGAAACTCCAAGTGACGAGAAAGTTATGGCATTCGGAAGCCGCTGCGGCTGGTGACTCTGATACTATGTCCGGGCCTAGGATAGTATTTTCAGTTTCATAGCGCTCGGAATGACATTTCCAATGGTATATAAAAAGCCAAGAAACTCCAAGCGACGACGAAGTTATATCGTTTTGAAGCTGTCGAGGGCGGCGATCCAGATCCGGACGTCCTGGCTCGACCAGGAGATGATATTTCATCATCGTAGGTCTTGAAAAGACGATTTTAATGGTATATAATAAGCCCAAAAACTCCAAACTAAAGGCGAAGTTATGGCATTCCGAAGACGCTATGGTCGGTGATCCTAATCTGGACGACCTGGCTCGACCATTAGAGTCTATTGCGACGTCGTAGTGCTCAAAAAGATGGTTCTAATGGTATATAATAAGCCTAGAAACTCCAAATGGCGATGAAGGTATGGAGTTTTGAAGCCGAGCGGATGGTGAATGCTGATCCAGCCATCTCGGCTCGACCAGGGTAGACTACTGCAACATCGTAGGGTTAAAAAAGATGGTTCCAACAGCATACAACAAGCCCAGAAACTCCAAGAGACGGCGAAATTATGGCATTTTGGAGTCACCACAGTCGGTGACTCCGTTCCGTACATATTGGCTCAGCCATGCGAGACTATTGTGGCGTCTTAGGGCTCTGAAATATGCTTTTGACGGTATATAGTAAGGCAAAAATTTCCAAACGACAACGATTTTATGGCATTTCGAAGTCGTCACGACCGGTGACCCTTTTCCGGACTTCCTGGCTTGACCTGCAGAGAATATTACAGCATTGTAGGGCTTGGAAATATAGTTCCAACGGTATATAATAACGCATAAAACTCCAAGCTATAAGTTATGGCGTTTGAAGCCGCCATGGCCGTAGTAGTCTCGAGTGGTTAACGCACTAGTCTCGCCTGGTCGAGCCGGGACCGATTGATCGGCGTCACTGGCCGTGCGGCTTCAAAATGCCATAACTTTGCCATCTGTTGGAGTTTTCCTGCTTATTATATACTGCTGGAATCATCTTTTTGAGCCATATGTCGTCGCAATATTCTCTTCTAGTCAAGCCAGGACGTCTGGATCACGGTCACTTGCTGTGGCGGCTTCGCCATAACTTTTCCTTTCACTTGGAGTTTTTGAGCCTATTATATGCTATTAGAACTGTCTTTCTGAGCCCTAAAAGGTTGTAATATTCTCTCCTTGTCGAGCTGCAACATCCGCATCAGGGTCATCGGCCGCGGCTTCGAAATGCCATAACTTCGTCGTCGTTTGGAGTTTCAGGGATTTTTATATACCATTGTAAATGTCATTCCAAGCCCTATGACGTTATAATATTCTCTCTTGTGTCAGGACGTCCAGATCAAGGTCACCGACCACGATGGCTTCAAAATGCGATAACTTCATCGTCGCTTGGAGTGTACGAGCTTATTATACACCCTTGCAACCACCTTTCCAAGCACTACGATGAAGCAATAGATTCTTGTGGTCAAGCCGGGCCATCCAGATCAGGGTCACCAGCCATACCGGCTTTGAAATGATATAACTTTCCCTTTCTTTTGGAGTTTCTGCACTTACGTCTTTCCGAGCACTATGACGCCGTAATAGACTCTCGTAGTTGAGCCGGGACATTTGTATCACAGTTACCGGTCGTGGCTATTTTGAAACACCATAACTTTGCTTTTCGCTTGGAATTTTAGGCTATTATATAATGTTGAAACCATCTTTCCGAGCCCTACGATGATGTAATATTCTCTTCTGGTCGAGCTGGGACGTGTGGATCAGGGTCACCGGCGGAGGCAACTTCAAAGCGCCATAACTTCGTGGTCGCTTGGAGTTTCTGGGATTTTTATATATTATTGGAAATCTCATTCCGAGCCCTATTACACTGTAATATTCTCTCTTGGTCGAGCCGGGAAGTCCGAATCAGGTTCACAGGCCTCGGCCGCTTCGAAATGCCATAATTTCATTGTCACTTGGAGTTTCTGGGCTTATTATATACCGTTGGAACTGTCTTTATGTGTACTATATAATAAGCTTAGAAACTCCAACCGACATGCGAAATTATTAGGTTTTGATGCACTCGCGGTCAGTGACCCTGATTTGGACAACTAGGCTCGACCAGGAGAGAATAATAGAGCATTGTAGGGCTTGGACAGATGGTTCCAACAGTATATAAACAAACTAAAAACTCCAAGAGAAAGGTAAAGTTATGGCATTTAGAAGCTGGCACGGCCTGTGACCCTGATCTAGGCATCTCGGCTCGATCACGAGAGTCTGTTGCAGCATCGTAGTGCTGGAAAGATGGTTCCAAAGGTATATAATAAGCCCAGAAACTCCAAGCATTAGGAAAAGTTATGGCGGTACGAAGCCTCAGCGTTTGGTGACCCTAATCCAGATATCATGGCCTGAGCAGGAGAGAGTATTGCAGCATCATACGACTCGAAAAGATGGTTCAAACGATATATAATGAGCCTACAAACTATAAGCAAAAGACAAAGTTATGGCACTTCGAAGCCACCATGGCCAGGGACCCTGATTCAAACATCTCGGTTTGACCACAAAAGTCTATTATGACGTCGTAGTGTTTGGAAAGACGGTTCCAACGGTATATAATAAGCCCACCAACTCAAAACAAAAGGTGATGTTATGTCATTTCGAAGTAGCCAAGGTCAGTGATGTCCTCGCTCGACCACGAGAGTCTATTTCAGCGTCGTAGTACTTGGAAAGATGGTTTCAACAGTATATAATAATACTAGAAACTCCAAGCGATAACGAAGTTATGATATTTTGAAGCCGCTACATCCAGTGACTCGAATCCGCGCGTCTCGTCTCAACTTAGAGAGAATATTGCAAAGTTATAGGGCTTAGAATGACATTTTCAATGGTATATAAAAGCCATGAACTCAAAGAGATAGCAAAGTTATGGCGTTTCGAAGTTGTTATACCATCGTACGGCTTGGAAAGACGGTTCCAACGGTATGAAGTAAGCCCAGAACTCCAAGTGACGACGAAGTTACGGCGTTTTGAAGGCGCAGCGGTTGGTGAACGTGATCTGAAGTCCCGACTCAACCAGAAGAGAATATTGTGGCATGATAGGGCTCAATATAACGTTTCCAAAGGCATATGAAAAGCCCAGAAACTCCAAGAGACGACGAGGTTATGGCGTCTCAAAGCCACCATGCCGTTGACCTTGATTCGGACGTCCCCGACTTGACTAGAAGAGAATATTCCGGTGTCATAGTGCTGTGAAATACGGTCCTAATGGTATATATTAAGTCCAGAAACTACAAGCAAAAGACAAAGTTATGTATTTGTGAAGCCGCCACGGCCGGTGACCTTTGTCCGAACGTCTCAGGTCGACTTTGAGAGTCTATTGCGACATCGTAGTGCTCGGAAAAATGGTTCCAAAGATTTATATTAAGCCCAAAAACTCCAAACAAATGTCGAAGTTATGGCGTTCTGAAGCCTCCGCTGTCGGTGACCCTGATCCGAACGTCCTGTCTCAACCAGGAGAGAATATTATAGCATCGTGGGGCTTGAAAAGACGGTTAAAACGGTATATAATAAAGCACAAAAACTCCAGGCGACGAAGAAGACCTCAACCAGGAGATAATATTTCATGATTGTATGCCTAGAACGACAGTTTCAATGGCATATAATAAGCACAAAAACTCCAAGAGAAAGGCAAACTTATGGCATTTTGAAGCTACCACGACCGATGACCTTGATCCGGACACCCCAACTCAACCACAAGAGTCTATTGCAGCATCGTAGTGCTTTGAAAGATGGTTCCAACAGCATATAATAAGCCAAGAAACTACAAACGACGATGAAGTTATGACATTTCAAAGCCGTCGCGGCCAGTGACCATGACTCGGATGTCCCGGCTTGACCAAGATAGCTACTACAACATCATATGGTTTGAAAAGACAGTTCGAGTAGTATACGACAAGCCTAGAAACTCCAAGAGACGGCGAAGTTATTACGTTTCAAAGCTGCCACGGTCGGTGAGTCTATTTCGGATGTTCCGGCTCTGCCAAGAGAGACTAGTGTGGCATCCTAGGCCTTGGAAAGATGCTTCCAACAGTATATATTTAGCCCAGAAACTCCAAACGACAACGACGTTATGGCGTTTTGAAGCTGCCACGGCTGGTGACCCTGATTCGAATGTCCTTGCTCGACCTGGAGAGAATATTGCAACATTGTAGGGCTGGAAAAGACGTTTCTAACGGTTTCTAATAAGCCACAAAACACCAAACGATAGCAAAGTTATGGCATCTTAAAGCTGCCACGGCCATAGTAGTCTTGACTTGTCACCGCAATAGTCTCTCATGTACGAGCCGGGATGGACAGAATAGCGTCATCGGCCATGCGGTTTCAAAATGTCATAACTTTGCCGTCTCTTGGAGTTTCTCCACTTATTATATACCCATGGAATCATCTTTTCCAAGCCATACGTTGCCGCAACATTCTCTTCTAGTGAAGCAGGATGTCCGGATCAGGGTCACTGGCCATGGCGGCTTCAAAGTGCCATAACTTTGCCTTTTGCTTGGAGTCTATTGCGGCTGGTAACCCCGATCTGGACGTCGTGAATCGACCAAAAGAATCTATTGCGGTGTCGTAGTGCTTGAAACGATTGTTCCAACATGTATATAATAAATCAAGAAACTTCAAATGACAATGAACTTATGGCGTTGGAAGCCGCTACGGCCGGTGACCCTGATCCGGACGTCTCAGCTCGACCAAGATAGACAACTGTGGCATCAAAGGGTTTGAAAAGACGGTTCCAATGGTATACAACAAGCCCAGAAACTCCAACAGACGGAAAAGTTATGGCGTTTCGAAGCCACCACAGTCGGTAACTACGTTCCGGACGCTATGGCTTGGAAAAGAGAGACTATTGTGGCGTCATAGGGCTCAGAAAGATGCTTCCAATGGTATATAGCAAGTGTGGAAACTCCAAACGACAACGACGTTATGGTGTTACAAAGCAACCACGGCCGGTGACCCTTACCCAGGCGTCCCGACCAACATGAAGAGAATATTACAACATCTAAGGTTTGGAAAGATGGTTCCAATAGTATATAATAAGCCATGAAACTCCATGAGATAGGAAAGTGATAGTGCCTTTAAGCCGCCATGGCCGCAGTAGTCTCGACTGGTCACCGCAATAGTCTCCCTAGTCCAGCCGAAATCGATAGATCGGTGTCACCAGCCGTGCCGCTTCAAAATGTCATAACTTTGCTGTCTTTTAGAGTTTCGCCACTTATTATATACAATTGGAATCGTCTTTCCAAGCCATAGGTCGTCGAACTACTCTCTTCTAGTCAAGCAGGACATCCGAATCACGGTAGCTGCCCGTGGCGGCTTCAAAACGCCATAACTCCGCGGGCGGCTTCAAAACGCCATAACTCCGCCTTTAGTTTGGAGTTTTTGGGCTTATTATATGTTGTTAGAACCGTCTCTATGAGCCATATGATGATGCAAAATTCTCTTGTGATAGAGCTGGAATGTCCGCATGAGGGTCACCGGCGGCGGCTTCAAAAACGCAATAACTTTGTCATTGCTTGGAGTTTTTGGGATTTTTATATACATATGTAAACGTCCTTCCGAGTCCTATGACGCTGCAATATCCTCTCCTGGTCGTGCTGGGACATCGGATCATAATCACTGGCCGCGATGGTTTCCAAATTCGATAACTTCGTCGCCGTTTGGAGTTTACGGGCTTATTATGTACCGCTGGAACTACCTTTCTAAGCACTACGATGAAGCAATAACTCTGTGGTCGAGCCGGGCTGTCCGGATTAGGGTCGTCGACCATCCCATATTTAAAATGACATAACTTTGCCTTTCATTTGGAGTTTCTGCACTTATTATACACTATTAGAATCGTCTTTCCGAGCACTACGATGCTGCAATATACTCTCGTGGTCGAGCCGGGACGCCTGGATCAGGGTTATTGATCGTGGCGGTTTCGAAATACCATAAACTTACCTTTGGCTTGGAGTTTTTAGGCTTATTATATACCGGTGGAACCGTCTTTCTGAGCCCTACGATGATGTTATATTCTCTCTTGGTTAAACTGGGATGCCCAGATCAGGGTTACCGGCCGTGGCGGTTTTTAAACGCCATATCTTTGCCTTTCCCTTGTAGTTTTCAAGCTGATTATGTACCGTTGGAACTGTCTTTTTGAGTTCTACGATGATGTAATACTCTCTTCTAGTCGAGCTGGGACGTGCGGATCAGGGTCACCGGTTGCGACGGCTTCGAAACGTGATAACTTTGTCATCGCTTGGAGTTTTTAAGGGATTATTATATACCGTTGGAACCATCTTTCCAAGCATTACGATGCTACAATAGATTCTTGTGGTCAAGATGGACATCCGGATCAGGGTTATCAGCCGTGGCAGTTTCGAAACGGCATAACATTGCCTTTCGCTTGGAGTTTTTAACCTTAATATATACCGTTGTAACCATCTTTCTGAGCCCTATGATGATTTAATATTCTCTATTAGATGACTTCGGACGTCTAGATCAGGGATACCAGCTGTGGCTGTTTCGAAACGCCATAACTTCGCCTTTCGTTTGGAGTTTTTGGGCCAATTATATACATAGAACTGTCTTTCCAAGCCCTACGATGATGTAATAATCTCTTTTGGTCGAGCAGGGACGTTTGGATAAGGATCAGCAGGCGTGACAGTTTCTAAACGCCATAAATTCGTCATTGCATGGAGGTTTTGGGCTTTTTATATACGGTTGGAAACCTCATTCCGAATCCTATGAAGCTGCAATATTTTCTCCTGACGATCCAGGCCGTCTGGATCAGGTTCACCGGCTTCGGTGGCTTCAAAATGCCATAATTTTGTCGTCGGTTGGAGTTTCTAGACGTATTATACACCGTTGGAACCGTGTCTCTGAGCGAAATATCATAAGCCCAAAAACTCCAAGTGACATGTGAAGTTATGAAGTTTCGATGCCCCATGGTTGGTGATCCTGATCCGGATGCCTCCGCTCAACAAGGAAAGAATATTACAGCAGTATTAGACTTGGAACGATGGTTGTAGCGGTATATAATTAGCCTAAAAATTCCAAGCAAAAGGCAAAGTTATGGCGTTTTGAAGCTACCACGGTTGTTGACCCTGATCCGAACGTCCCGGCTTGACCACAAGAGCCAATTGTGACTTCATAGTGCTTGGAAAGATGGTTCCAAAGGTATGTAATAAGCACAAAACTTCCAAGCGAGAGGCCAAGTTATGGCATTTTGAAGCCTCCGCAGTAAGTTGCCTTGATCTGGACGTCCTGGCTCGACCAGAGGAGAATATCACAGCATCATAGGGTTCGAAAAGATAGTTCAAACGGTATTTAATAAACCTAAAAACTCAAAGCGAAAAGCAAAACTATGGCATTACGAAGTCGCTACAGCCGGTGACCATGACCCGAACGTCTAGGCTCGACCACGAAAGCCTACAGTAGCGTCATAGTGCTTTGAAAGATGTTTGCAACGGCATGTAATAAGCCCAGAAAATCCAAGAAAAAGGTGAATTTATGTCATTTCGAAGCCACCGCATCCGATGATCCTAATCCAGACGCCCTGGCTCGACCACGAGAGTCTATTGCGGTGTCGTAGTGCTCGGAAAGATGGTTTTAACGTTATATGATAAGACTAGAAACTCCAAGCAACGACGAAGTTATGGGGTTTTTAAACCATCGCGGCTGGTGACCTTGATCCGGACGTCCTGACTCGACCCTAAGAGTATATTACAGCTTCGTTGTGCTCGGAAAGATGGTTTAAACGTTAAATAAAAAGCCAGAAACTCCAAGCAACGATGAAGTTATGGCGTTTCATAGCCGCTGCAACGGGTGGCCCTGATCCAGATATCTTGGCTCGACTAAGAGAGAATATTGCGAGGTTTTAGGGCTCTGAATAATGTTTCCAACGGCGTATAAAAAGTCCAAAAAATCAACGCGGTGGCAAATTTATGGTGTTTCAAAGCCGCCTCGTCTAGTGACCTTGATCCAGAGGTCTCAGTTCTACCAAGAGAGAATATTACAACATCGTAAGGCTTTGAAAGACGGTTCTAACGGTATAAAATAAACCCTGAAACTCCAAACGACAACGACGCTTAGGCGTTCCGAAACCGCCATGCCAGTGACCCTGATCCGGGCATCCCTGCTCGACCTAGAGAGAATATTACAGAATGAACCCCCTAACGCCACCATAGTCTCGACTAGTCACTGTAATAGTCTAACCTGGCCGAGTCGGGATGGACATATCGGCGTTACTGGCCGTGCGGCTTCAAAATGCCATAACTTTGCTATCTCTTGGAGTTTTCCCGCTTATTATATACATTTGGAATCATCTTTTCAAACATTACGATGCCTCAATAAACTCTCGTGGTCGAGCCAGGACGCCGGATCAGGGTTACCGTCCCTGGAGGTTTCAAAATGCCATATCTTCACCTTTCCCTTGGAGTTTTTAGGCTTATTATATACCTTTGAACCGTCTTTTCGAGCCTAAATATAATGTAATATTCTCTCCTGGTGGAGCTAGGATGTCCGGATCAGGGTCACCGGCCGCGATGGCTTCGAAATGTGACAACTTCGTCGTCGATTGGAATTTATGGGTTTATTATATACTATTAGAATCGTCTTTTTGAGCACTACAACATCGCAATTGGCATTAACGGTCAAGTTAGGACACCTGGATCAAGGCTACTGGCCGTGGCGGTTTGAAAATGCAATAACTTCGCCCTTGTCTTGGAATTTTTAGGCTTTTTATATACCGGTGGAACCATCTTTCGGAGCCCTACAATGATGTAATATTCTCTCCTGGTTGAGCTGGCAAGTCCGGATCAAGGTTACTGACCGTGGCGGTTTCGGGACACCGTAACTTTGCCTTTTGTCTGGAGTATTTAGGCTTTTTACATACATTAGGAACCTTCTTCATGAGCCCTATGATGATGTAATATTCTCTCTTGGTCGAACTAGGATGTCCGAATCAGGATCACTGGCCGTGGCGACTTTGAAATGCCATAACTTCGTTGTTTCTTGGATTTTATGAGCTTTTTATATACCATTGGAAAACTCATTCCGAGCCCAATAGCTATGCAATATTCTCCTAGTCAAGCCAAACGTTCAGATCAGGTTCCTCAGCCTCGGCACCTCGAAACGCCATAATTTCATCGTCGGTTGGAGTTTCAGGGCTTAATAGATAACGTTAGAACTGTCTATCTGAGCAGTATATGGCATTTTGAAGATGCATAAAACCTCCAAGTGAAAGGCAAAATTATGGCATTTTGATGCCCCTCAGTCGGTGAGCCTGATCCGGACGTCTCAGCTCGACCAGGAGAGAATATTACATCATTGTATGGCTTAGAAAGACGATTTAAATAGTATGTAATTAGCCTAGAAACTCCAAGCGAAAGGCAAACTTATGGCGTTTCGAAGCCTCTAGGACCGATGATCCTGATCTGGATATCCTGGCTCTACCATGAGAGTCTATTGCGGCATCGTGATGCTCATAAAGATGGCTCCAAAGGCATTTCATAAGCGCAAAAACTCCAAAAATGAAAGGCAAAGTTATGGTATTCTGAAGCGTCTGCAGTCAGTGACCCTGACCCAGAAATCCCGGCGATGAGAATATTACACCATCATAGGCTCAAAAAGATAGTTAAAATGGTATATAATAAGCCTAAAAACTCCAAGAAAAATGCAAAGTTATAGAATTTCGAAGCCGCCAAGGCCGATGATCCTGATCCGGATATTACAGATCGACCACGAAAGTTTAATGTGGCATCATAGTGCTTCGAAAGATGTTTCTAACAGTATATAAAAGGCATAAGAACTCCAAAAAAAAGGCAAAGTTATAGCATTTCAAAGCCGTCACGACCGGTGGCACAGATCTGGATGTGCTGGCTGACCAGGAGAGTCTATTGCAGTGTCGTAGTGCTCAGAAAGATTGTTCAAATGGTATATAATAAGACCAAAAACTCCAAGCAACAACGAAAATATGGCGTTTCAAAGCCACTACGGCCGGTGACCCTTATCTAGACATCTCGGCTCGACCACGAGAGGCCATTCCGATGTCTTACTGCTCAGAAAGATGGTTTCAACAGTATATAATGAGACCACAAACTCCAAGTAATGACGAAGTTATGACATTTCATTGCCGATGCGGTCGGTGACCCTGATCCGGACGTCCCTGCTCATTTGAGACTGAATATTATGAGGTTATAGGGCTCAAAATAATGTTTTCAATGGCATATAAAAAGCCCAAAAATTTCATACGACGGAAAAGTTTTGGCGTTTCGAAGCCGTCGCGAGTAGTGATCTTGATTCGAAGGTCCCAGATCGACCTAGAGAGAACATTACCCGATCGTAGGGCTTTGAAAGACAGTTCCAATGGTGTATATAAGTCTATAAACTCCAAGTGACAACTAAGTTATAGCGTTTTCAAGCTGCCACGGCTTCGGCTCAAGTAGGAGAGAATATCACAGTGTCATAGGGCTCGGTATGATGTTTCCAACAGTGTATTAAAAGCTCAAAAGAAACTCCAAGAGACGGCAAAGTTATGGAGTCTCGAAGCTGCCATGGCTGGTGTCCTTGATCTGGACGTCTAGGCTCGACCAGAGGAGAATATCACAGCATCGTAGGGTTCGAAAAGATAGTTCAAACGGCATTTAATAAGCCTACAAACTCCAAGCGAAAGGCAAAACTATGGCATTTCAAAGCCGCTACAACCAGTGACCATGACCCGGACGTCTAGGCTCGACCACGAAAGCCTACGGTAGCGTCGTAGTGCTTTAAATGATATTTTCAATGGTATATAATAAGCCCAGAAAATCCAAGAAAAAGGTGAATTTATGTCATTTCGAAGCCACCACGTCCGATGGCTCGACCACGAGAGTCTATTGCGGTGTCGTAGTGCTTGGAAAGATGGTTTTAACGCATATAATAAGACTAGAAACTCCAAGAAACAACAAAGTTATGGGGTTTTTAAACCATCGCGGCTGGTGACCCTGATCCGGACGTCCTAACTCGACCCCAAGAGTATATTGCAGCTTCGTTGTGCTCGGAAATATGGTTTAAACGTTAAATAAAAAGCCAGAAACTCCAAGCAACGATGAAGTTATGGCGTTTCGTAGCCGCTGCAACGGGTGGCCCTGATCCAGATGTCTTGGCTCGACTAAGAGAGAATATTGAGAGGTTTTAGGGCTCAGAATAATGTTTCCAATGGCGTATAAAAAGTCCAGAAAATCCACGCGGTAGCAAAATTATGGTGTTTCAAAGCCGCCTCGTCTAGTGACCTTGATCCATAGGTCTCAGCTCTACCAAGAGAGAATATTACAACATCGTAAGGCTTTGAAAGAAGGCTCCAACGGTATAAAATAAACCCTGAAACTCCAAACGACAACGATGCTTAGGCGTTTCAAAACCGCCATGCCAGTGACCCTGATTCGGGTGTCCCTGCTTGACCTGGAGAGAATATTACAGAATCATAGGACTTGAAAAAACGGCTCCAACAATATATAATAAGCAGCAAAACTCAAAGCGACAGCAAATTCATGTCGTTTTGAATCCGCTAAGGCCACCGTAGTCTCGACTGGTCACTATAATAGTCTAACCTGGCCGAGCCAGGACAGACATATCGGCGTTACTAGCCACGCGGCTTCAAAATGTCATAACTTTGCTATCTCTTGGAGTTTTCCTGCTTATTTATATACATTTGGAATCATCTTTTCGAACATTACGATGCCGCAATAAACTCTCGTGGTCGAGCCATGACGTCCGGATCAGGGTTACCGTCCCTGGAGGTTTCAAAATGTTATCTTCACCTTTCCCTTGGAGTTTTTAGGCTTAATATATACCTTTGAACCGTCTTTTCAAGCCTAAATATAATGTAATATTCTCTCCTGGTGGAGCTAGGATGTCCGGATCAGGGTCACCGGCCGCGATGGCTTTGAAATGTGACAACTTCGTCGTCGATTGGAATTTATGGGTTTATTATATACTATTAGAACCGTCTTTTTGAGCACTACAACATCGCAATTGGCATTAATGGTCGAGTCAGGACACCTGGATCAGGGCTACCGGCCGTGGCGGTTTGAAAATGCAATAACTTCGCCCTTGTCTTGGAATTTTTAGGCTTTTTATATACCAGTGGAACCATCTTTCAGAGCCCTACAATGATGTAATATTCTCTCCTGGTTGAGCTGGCAAGTCCGGATCAAGGTTACTGACCGTGGCGGTTTCGGGACACCGTAACTTTGCCTTTTGTCTAGAGTATTTAGGCTTTTTACATACATTAGGAACCTTCTTCATGAGCCTATGATGATGTAATATTCTCTCTTGGTCGAACCAGGATGTCCGAATCAGGATCACTGGCCGTGGCGGCTTTGAAATGCCATAACTTCGGTGTTGCTTGGATTTTATGGGCTTTTTATATACCTTTGGAAACATCATTCCGAGCCCAATAGTGCTGCAATATTCTCTTGGTCAAGCCAACATTCAGATCAGGTTCCTCAGCCTCGGCACCTCGAAACGCCATAATTTCATCGTCAGTTGGAGTTTCAAGGCTTAATAGATAGCGTTAGAACTGTCTATCTGAGCAGTATATGGCATTTTGAAGACGCATAAAACCTCCAAGTGAAAGGCAAAATTATGGCATTTTGATGCCCCTTAGTCGGTGAGCCTGATCCGGACGTCTCAGCTCGACCAGGAGAGAATATTACATCATTGTATGGCTTAGAAAGACGATTTAAATAGTATGTAATTAGCCTAGAAACTCCAAGCGAAAGGCAAACTTATGGCGTTTCGAAGCCTCTAGGACCGATGATCCTGATCTGGATATCCTGGCTCTACCATGAGAGTCTATTGCGGCATCGTGATGCTCATAAAGATGGCTCCAAAGGCATTTCATAAGCGCAAAAACTCCAAAAAATGAAAGGCAAAGTTATGGTATTCTGAAGCGTCTGCAGTCAGTGACCCTGATCCAGAAATCCTGGCGATGAGAATATTACACCATCATAGGCTCAAAAAGATAGTTAAAATGGTATATAATAAGCCTAAAAACTCCAAGAAAAATGCAAAGTTATGGAATTTCAAAGCCGCCAAGGCCGATGATCCTGATCCGGATATTACAGATCGACCATGAAAGTTTATTGTGGCATCGTAGTGCTTCGAAAGATGTTTCCAACAGTATATAAAAGGCATAAGAACTCCAAAAAAAAGGCAAAGTTATAGCATTTCAAAGCCGTCACGACCGGTGGCACAGATCTGGATGTGCTGGCTGACCAGGAGAGTCTATTGCAGTGTCGTAGTGCTCAGAAAGATTGTTCAAATGGTATATAATAAGACCAAAAACTCCAAGCAACAACGAAAATATGGCGTTTCAAAGCCACTACGGCCGGTGACCCTTATCCAGACATCTCGGCTCGACCACGAGAGGCCATTCCGATGTCTTACTGCTCAGAAAGATGGTTTCAACAGTATATAATGAGACCACAAACTCCAAGTAATGACGAAGTTGTGACATTTCATTGCCGATGCGGTCGGTGACCCTGATCCGGACGTCCCTGCTCATTTGAGACTAAATATTATGAGGTTATAGGGCTCAGAATAATGTTTTCAATGGCATATAAAAAGCCCAAAAATTTCATACGACGGAAAAGTTTTGGCGTTTTGAAGCCGTCGCGAGTAGTGATCCTGATTCGAAGGTCCCAGATCGACCTAGAGAGAACATTACCCGATCGTAGGGCTTTGAAAGACAGTTCCAATGGCGTATATAAGTCTATAAACTCCAAGTGACAACTAAGTTATAGCGTTTTCAAGCTGCCACGGCTTCGGCTCAAGTAGGAGAGAATATCACAGTGTCATAGGGCTCGGTATGATGTTTCCAACAGTGTATTAAAAGCTCAAAAGACACTCCAAGAGACGGCAAAGTTATGGAGTCTCGAAGCTGCCATAGCTGGTGTCCTTGATCTGGACGTCTAGGCTCGACCAGAGGAGAATATCACAGCATCGTAGGGTTCAAAAAGATAGTTCAAACGGCATTTAATAAGCATACAAACTCCAAGCGAAAGGCAAAACTATGGCATTTCAAAGCCGCTACAACCGGTGACCATGACCCGGACGTCTAGGCTCGACCACGAAAGCCTACGGTAGCGTCGTAGTGCTTTAAATGATATTTTCAACGGTATATAATAAGCCCAGAAAATCCAAGAAAAAGGTGAATTTATGTCATTTCGAAGCCACCGCGTCCGATGGCTCGACCACGAGAGTCTATTGCGGTGTCGTAGTGCTTGGAAAGATGGTTTTAACGCATATAATAAGACTAGAAACTCCAAGCAACAACAAAGTTATGGGGTTTTTAAACCATCGCGGCTGGTGACCCTGATCCGGACGTCCTGACTCGACCCCAAGAGTATATTGCAGCTTCGTTGTGCTCGGAAAGATGGTTTAAACGTTAAATAAAAAGCCAGAAACTCCAAGCAACGATGAAGTTATGGCATTTCATAGCCGCTGCAACGGGTGGCCCTGATCCAGATGTCTTGGCTCGACTAAGAGAGAATATTGAGAGGTTTTAGGGCTCAGAATAATGTTTCCAATGGCATATAAAAAGTCCAAAAAATCCACGCGGTAGCAAAATTATGGTGTTTCAAAGCCGCCTCGTCTAGTGACCTTGATCCATAGGTCTCAGCTCTACCAAGAGAGAATATTACAACATCGTAAGGCTTTGAAAGACGGCTCCAACGGTATAAAATAAACCCTGAAACTCCAAACGACAACGATTCTTAGGCGTTTCAAAACCGCCATGCCAGTGACCCTGATCCGGGCGTCCCTGCCCGACCTGGAGAGAATATTACAGAATCATAGGACTTGGAAAAACGGCTCCAACAATATATAATAAGCAGCAAAACTCAAAGCGACAGCAAATTCATGGCGTTTTGAATCCGCTAAGGCCACCGTAGTCTCGACTGGTCACTATAATAGTCTAACCTGGCCGAGCCAGGACAGACATATCGGCGTTACTAGCCACGCGGCTTCAAAATGTCATAACTTTGCTATCTCTTGGAGTTTTTCTGCTTATTATATACATTTGGAATCATCTTTTCGAACATTACGATGCCGCAATAAACTCTCGTGGTCGAGCCATGACGTCCGGATCAGGGTTACCGTCCCTGGAGGTTTCAAAATGCCATATCTTCACCTTTCCCTTGGAGTTTTTAGGCTTAATATATACCTTTGAACCGTCTTTTCGAGCCTAAATATAATGTAATATTCTCTCCTGGTGGAGCTAGGATGTCCGGATCAGGGTCACCGGCCGCGATGGCTTCGAAATGTGACAACTTCGTCGTCGATTGGAATTTATGGGTTTATTATATACTATTAGAACCGTCTTTTTGAGCACTACAACATCGCAATTGGCATTAATGGTCGAGTCAGGACACCTGGATCAGGGCTACCGGCCGTGGCGGTTTGAAAATGCAATAACTTCGCCTTTGTCTTGGAATTTTTAGGCTTTTTATATACCAGTGGAACCATCTTTCAGAGCCCTACAATGATGTAATATTCTCTCCTGGTTGAGCTGGCAAGTCCGGATCAAGGTTACTGACCGTGGCGGTTTCGGGACACCGTAACTTTGCCTTTTGTCTAGAGTATTTAGGCTTTTTACATACATTAGGAACCTTCTTCATGAGCCTATGATGATGTAATATTCTCTCTTGGTCGAACCAGGATGTCCGAATCAGGATCACTGGCCGTGGCGGCTTTGAAATGCCATAACTTCGGTGTTGCTTGGATTTTATGGGCTTTTTATATACCTTTGGAAACCTCATTCCGAGCCCAATAGTGCTGCAATATTCTCTTGGTCAAGCCAACATTCAGATCAGGTTCCTTAGCCTCGGCACTTTGAAACGCCATAATTTCATCGTCAGTTGGAGTTTCAAGGCTTAATAGATAGCGTTAGAACTGTCTATCTGAGCAGTATATGGCATTTTGATGGCATTTTGAAGCCGCATAGAAACTCCAAGTGAGAGGCAAAATTATGGCATTTTGATGCCCCTCTGTCGGTGACCCTGATCCGGACGTCTCAGCTCGACCAGGAGAGAATATTACATCATTGTATGGCTTGGAAAGATGATTTAAATAGTATGTAATTAGCCTAGAAACTCCAAGCGAAAGGCAAACTTACAGCGTTTCGAAGCCTCCAGGACCGATGATCCTGATCTGGATATCCCGGCTGGACCATGAGAGTCTATTGTGGCATCGTGATGCTCATAAAGATGGCTCCAAAGGCATTTAATTAGCGCAAAAACTCCAAATGAAAGGCAAAGTTATGGCATTCTGAAGCGTCTGCAGTCAGTGACCCTGATCCGGAAGTCCCGATGAAGAGAATATTACACCATCATAGGCTCAAAAAGATAGTCCAAATGGTATATAATAAGCCTAAAAACTCCAAGAAAAATGCAAAGTTATGGAATTTTGAAGCCGCCATGGCCGATAATCCTTATCCGGATATTGCAGCTCGACCACGAAAGTCTATTGCGGCATTGTAGTGCTTCGAAAGATGTTTCTAACAGTATATAAAAGGCATAAAAACTCCCAAAAAAGGCAAAGTTATAGCATTTCAAAGCCGTCACGACCGGTGGCACAGATCTGGATGTGCTGGCTGACCAGGAGAGTCTATTGCAGTGTCGTAGTGCCCAGAAAGATGGTTCAAATGGTATATAATAAGACAAGAAACTCAAAGCAACAACGAAAATGTGGCGTTTCGAAGCCACTACGACCGGTGACCCTGATCCAGCCGTCTCGGCGTGATCACGAGAGGCCATTCCAATGTTGTAGTGCTCGGAAAGATGGTTTCAACAATATATAATAAGACCAAAAAGTCCAAGTAATGACGAAGTTATGACATTTCATTACCGATGCGGTCGGTGACCTTGATCCAGACGTCCCTGCTCGTTTGATATTGAATATTATGAGGTTATAGGACTCAGAATAATGTTTTCAATGGCATATAAAAAGCCAAGAAACTCCATACGACGGAAAATTTTTGGCGTTTTGAAGCCGCCGCAACCAGTGACCCTGATTCGAAGGTCCCAGATTGACCTAGAGAGAATATTACCCGATCGCAGGGCTATGAAAGACGGTTCCAATGGCGTATATAAGTCTATAAACTCCAAGTGACGACAAAGTTATAGCGTTTTCAAGTTGCCACGGCTTCGGCTCAAGTAGGAGAGAATATCACAGTGTCATAGGGCTCAGTATGATGTTTCCAACAGTGTATTAAAAGCTCAGAAGAAACTCCAAGAGACGGCAAAGTTATGGAGTCTCGAAGCCGCCATGGATGGTGTCCCTGATCCGGACGTCCTGGATCGACTAGGACAGAATATTTTGGCGTTGTAGTGCTCAAAAGTTTGGTTCCAATGGTATATAATAAGCTCAGAAACTCCAAGCCAAATGCAAAGTTATGGCGTTTGAAAGTCGGTGTGGTCGGTGACCTCGATCCTAACGTCCTGGGTCGACCACGAGAATCTATTACGGCGTTGTAGTGCTCAAAAAGATGGTTCTAGTGGTATATAATAAGCCTAGAAAGTCCAAAGGACGACAAAGTTTTGGTGTTTCGAAGCCGCCATGGCTAGTGACACTGATCTGGACGTCGCAGCTAAAATAGGTATGAATATTGCATTGTCATAGGACTCGGAACGATGCTTCCAACGGTTTATAAAAAGCCCAGAAACTCAAAGCGATGGCGAAGTCATGGGAATGCACATCCAATGCAGAATGCTATCTGTTCCTATAATTTAAGTAACTGAAAACGTAATTAATTTCTGTCAAGAAGTACTAAGCTGCTATTCTACAACTCCAAATTAGCATGATGCTCATACTCCCTGTTGAGTTATGCGGAAACAATGTTTGGTTCCAAAAGCACTTGACACAGTAATAACCCACAACCCTTGATTGGCCATAATAGTAAAGTGAAAGACGGTATCTATGTATCATGCAACATAGTTATCAAATTTGTTCGCCAAGTTCTAGTCCTTTTACAAAGTTGACTTATTTGACAGGTTATTAGGGATAAGCAAGTATTTATTGGTTCTATATATCATGCAACAGAATACTATGTCTTTCAGTTTGGAGCCTAGGGACAAGAATTTGGCAACAAAGGTACATCTCCAACAAGTAAATAGAAAGCATGGCCTCAAAATTATCAATTACTAAAAAGTTTAAGTAAAGTAAGCGTAGGAAATTAACATATAATACCTTTTCTATAGACTCTACATAGTGAGTCACTCCCTGCTTGAATTATGTACCACCTCCAAGAAACACAAGATAATCACCAGATTTGACAACCCAATGCTGATCTTTCTTGTACTCAACAAGCTTTGGATGGGGGGACATTGTCATACCAGATCTTCAAGAAAAAAAAAGAAGAAATATAAGTAGGCTAGTAACACTAAAACTGTAACTAACATTGAGTACACAGAAGTTATATTCAAGAATAAAGCTCCCCGGACTGGGCAGTGGAGCCCCACCGGGTTGGCTTACAACCTTTAGCATCCAAGTTATATTCAAGAATGTGGCATCAAAAGGACCAAAAGGAAAAAAAGGGTATCAAGCCCAAAATTCAAGAAGGTCCATCTAGCTACACAACCGTTTAAACACATAAAAGAAGAAATAATGACACACGGCCCTCATAGGGATCTTGGCTTAACTAAAAGAGTAAACAAAAGCAAGTAATGAAGAGAATTATTTCAATCATGTAATTACTGTCAGAACGAAAAGAACATTTCCACTACATGGCATGGGCTATATGGATCTTGACTAGGTGGTTCCGGCCACATCTCAATATCGGGGGGGATTCACTAAACTACATCATGGTCCACTGCTCCATAGAGTGATCCATAAAGTTTTACTAAATCACTCTTTCTATTTTTTAAGAAATAATTACCAACACCATACCCCAAAGAAAGAAAATCAAGATTGAGGTGCTAGAAACAAGAGGAAGCCAAAAAAAGAATGCAAAATCTTACCAACAAAGTTGGAGTAGCAATCTCACCATATCCCTGCTCTTGGGCCAAGGAACCGGAGTCTTGTATCCTGTAGGCATAGGAATCAAACACCTGGGTTTTGTCTCAGGGCAATGCCTTTCCTTCTTTTCCAATTTCTTGAACTTCTTGGCCTTCGTGTTATCAAGACAGGGTATATAATCCACCATCCCAATACCTTGACACAACTCCCAATTGTAAGAAGAATTAGCAGGCAAATTCTGATGGGGTTTTGACTGGGATGAGGTTAGGGCCCTCGCGGTGGAAATCAAGAAAGGGACTACTGGGAATTGTAAATAAGAAGTAAAGCGGCAAAGATAAGAAAGAGGAATAAAGATAACAAGAAAGGGTATTTCCTTTCTTTGAAGAGACCCTTTAATTCTGACAAGGACATTTTGTTTAGACCTTGATTATTCGAGGTATTATGGCTGTCGTGTTGAGCGACAGAAGACAGTTTATAGAAGGAAGTGCAAGAGTTCAACAAGTTTTATGGTGGGGGAAAGAGAGACAGACGGGAGATGTTAGTCACTGCGACACGCCCACATCGGTAAACAAGAAAGGGAATAATATGTAGGGACTTTTGAAATTATATTGATTCTATTCATAACCCAACTAACAACTCTGAACTATGTTCCAAGACCATTTGATATTTTTTACTTGAACGCAAACTAACTTTTCTATTTGGAGTCAGTGTTAAATTTTTTTTTGAGTTTGGAAATATAATAGAATAAAATAAAATGATTCATTGGTTGTGATTTTTCTAGTGAATTAGCAGTTGCAGTTTTTATTACGGGTCATCGAGAAACTGTCTTTGTGTTTTTAATACATTGATATAGTTGTATACATCCGACCCCCTCATACCCTGTCATATACGGGAGCTTCTAAGATAATGGGTTAATGTTGTCTTTGTTGTACTAGAACACAAACTAACCTATGTTCTGAGACTCTTGATGTTATTTACTTAAACACAAAACCTGATATTTGACCTGAGCTGGAAGTTTCATAACTCATTATCTATCTTTATCTTATAACTCATGTAATTATATTGTCATGTATATTCTGCTCCTTTTCGGGTATTGTATAAAAAACATGATCCTATTAATTTGGTTAGAAAAATGAGACATTAATGGAGCTTGACAGATATTTTATATTGTATTTTGACGTGACTTAATAGTGTACATGAAGAACACTTTATATACTATTAGTTGAACTGGAAAAATTACATACTAAATATATATAGAAAGGAATTCTTTTCTGTCTGAAAAATTGGGTTGCATGTGGCAGACAAAGGCGGTATGGTTCGGTACCCGAGAATTTGAGCCTCCAGCCTTGTACAGCTTGTAAGGCCAAAAGAAATAGCAGAAGCATAAAAGTTACCTCCGGCTATTATCGCTTAGTCGTCGCCTTCGAATCGGAAGCCTGCTGCAAAGAAGAATCCTTGCGGAAATGGAGCTTTCCAGCCTATGCCTATCTGAATGCTATATAGCTATAATTGATGGAATATCACAGGTCCTCTATTTATAGACAAAGCCAGGGACCCCTTTCCTTATTTGACTGACAATTAGTTCCTTCCATCAAGGAAACATAATAATTGTCAATAAATCAAAATCAAATCTGATAATTAACGCAGTCAATAATTGCAATGTATTTAGCCAACATAACGTACAGGTATGTTATACATGTGATCCACATTAGTGATTTATAAATAAATCACAAGATTCTAGCAATCAATTATAATTAATATAATTAATTCTAACATTCTCCCACTTGGATCACATGTCGAATGCTAGATAACGCAGCATAAGTGAGAAAACAATATGGCCATAATTTTATTGTCACTTGGATCTATTGACTACCAAACTTAGATTGAAAATACAACAAATGAATCAAGGCGGTCATGCTTTCATGTCAAGGACTCCCTTCCAAGAATTACAGTGTATCATACACTCAATCAAACAAAATGAATGATTTACTATAAATCATCTCAAAATGGGTCTACGTCCACGGATCAAATAGATCCTATAACTTTAAATGCGCATATTCAAAGTCAACAAATGTCTAGACAAAATAAAATTCAAAATACAACAAATCAAGGAGAACTAAGAAGTCTCATATCAGTAACATGATCTCTGAAAACTTTAACCAGTAATCCTTTAGTCATAGGATCAGCAACCATTGACTCCGTACTAATGTGTTCAATCTTTATTTCTCCTTGTTTAACATGATCTCTGACCTTCAAATACTTTATGTCAATATGTTTACTGCGACTCCCATTTTTATTGTTTTTTGCAAAGAACACAGCAACTGAATTTTAGCATAAAATCTTTATAGGTCTACCAACAATATCGACAACCTGAAGGCCACTGATGAAATTTCTCATCCATAAGGCCTGTGATGTAGCTTCATAGCCTGCAATGAACTTAGCCTCCATCGTGGATGAAGCAATAATGTTCAATCTTTATTTCTCCTTTGACAATAGGTGACGCAATGGATGCACAATTCTGCATAGCAAATTTCTCAAGTACTTTGATGATGTAAGCCTTCTGAGAAAGACCAAGTATTTTACTTGTTTTATCTCTGTGAATCTCTATGCCAAGTACATAAGAGGCTTCACCCATATCCTTCATATCAAAGTTCAAAGCAAGAAATCGCTTAGTCTCATGCAATAACCCAAGATCACTGCCTGCCAGTAGAATATCATCCACATATAGGACTAAGAAAACGTATTTGCTCCCACTCATCTTGAGGTATATAAATTGATCAACAATGCTCTCTACAAAACCGAATGAAGAGATTACCTCATGAAACCTGATGTTCCATTGACGTGAAGCATGTTTAAGCCCATATACGGATTTATTCAATTTGCAAACCAATTGATTATTATCAGAATTGACAAAGCCTTCAAGTTGATGCATGTATACCTCTTCATCAAGAACCCCATTCAAAAACGCAGTTTTCACATTCATTTGATGTAGCTCGATATCAAAATGAGCTACTAATGCCATGATTATCCGAAATGAATCCTTCTTTGAGACTGAGGAGAAGGTTTCATGGTAATCAATGCCTTCTTTTTGAGTGAAACCTTTGGCTACAAGTCTGGCTTTATATCGTTCAATGTTACCAAACGAGTCTCTTTTGGTCTTAAAGACCTATTTGCATCCCACCATAGAGGCTCTGTTTGGTAACAGAACAGTTTCCAGACATTGTTTTTAGCCATTCATTCCATCTCCTCTTTCATGGCATCGTACCATAGTGATGATTTGTCACAATTCACGGCTTGTGAAAACGAGACAGGGTCATGATTTAGTCCAATGTCATAGTCAGACTCTTGAAGATATACAACATAATCGCTAGAAATTGTTGACTTTTTAGTTCTTGAGGATCTTCGTACTCTCACTGGTTCAGCAGATGTGGGATTAGTGCGTTCATTCTGTTCTTGATGTGATTCTTCAATTTGATTTGTACAATTGGTGGCTCTTCATTGTGTTGAATAGCAACCGAATTGTCTATATATAAAGGTACAGCATGTATATCCCTTACTTCCTCAAAATTGAATTCTCGATTCGAATTACTCCCACTGACTTCATGATCCTCTAGAAACTTAGCATTTCTATCTTCAACCACTTTTAGAGTATGTGAGGGGAAGTAAAATCTATATCTTTTGGAGTTAAGTGCATATCAAATAAAATAACCACTTTTCGTTCGTTCATCCAATTTCTTTATGCTTGGGTTGTATACCCTAACTTCAGCTGAACAACCCCATATGTGTAAATATTTTAAACTTGGTTTCCAACCATTCCACAACTCGAAAGGTGTTTTAGGAACATACATAGCGGTTTTTAGAGCTTCACTCCAAAAGGATATAGGTAAATTCGTTGTGCTAATCATGCTCTTAACCATGTCTATAAGAGTCCGATTCCTTCTTTCAGCAACACCATTTTGTTGTGGTGTGCCAGGAATGGCATGCCACGTACAATGGTGCCAAAGTCATGGCCATTGGGGTACAATTCCTTAAGTGTTTCGAATCCTAAGAAGCGTGAAGATAATGTAGTCACTAACGTGTATCTCCTAGAGAGGGCATCGGCAACTATATTATCCTTTTCTTGTTTGTACTTAATCACGTAAGGAAATTGTTCTATGAACTCTACCCATTTGGCATGTCTTTTGTTCAACTTTCCCTGCCCTTTAAGATACTTAAGGCTTTCGTGGTCAGTGTGGATCACAAACTCTTTAGGTTGAAGATAGTGTTGCCAAGTTTGTAGGGATCTCACAAGGGCATAAAGTTCCTTACATAGGTAGAGTAATTCAATGCTGCTCCTTTCAATTTCTCACTAAAATAGGCTATGGGTTTCTTACCTTGGGTTAAAACTGCGCCTATACCCACTCCACTTGCATCACACTCGATCTCAAAGGTCTCGTCAAAGTTTGGTAGCCTAAGGATGGGTGCAGTGGTCAGCCTACGTTTAAGTTCATCAAATGCCTGTTGTTGTGGCTCTTCCCACCTAAAAGGCACATCTTTTTTTACAATTTCGTTTAGGGGGGCAGCTATGGAAGAAAAATCTTTGACAAAGCGTCTATAAAAGCTTGCGAGTCCATGAAAACTGCGAACTTCCCCTACATTCTTAGGAATAGGCCACTCCACAATTGACCTAACCTTTTCCTCATCCATTTCTACTCCCTCAGCCGAAATGACAAAGCCTAGAAAAACTACGCGTTCTAAACAAAAGGAGCACTTCTTAAAGTTGACGTAAAGTTGTTCTTGCTTAAGCTTTTCAAAAACGGCTCGAATATGGCCAAGATGATCTTCTATGGTTTGGGAATAGATTAGGATGTCATCGAAATAAACAACAACAAATCGGCCTATGAACGCTCGTAAGACTTCATTCATTAGCCTTATAAAGGTGCTAGGGGCGTTGGTGAGCCCGAAGGGCATCACTAACCACTCATAGAGCCCAAACTTGGTTTTGAATGCAGTCTTCCATTCGTCCCCTTCTCTAATGCGTACCTGGAAGTACCCTTGCTTAAGGTCGATTTTGATGAAGAATTTGGATCCGTGCAACATGTCCAACATATCGTCTAGCCTAGGTATGGGGTACCTATACTTGACGGTGATTTTGTTTATGGCTCGGCAATCGGTACACATTCTCCACGTTCCATCCTTTTTGGGTACTAAAATGACTGGGACGGCAGATGGGCTTAGGCTCTCTCGGACTTGTCCACTCGCTAGGAGCTCCTCTACTTGCCTTTGGATTTCTTTGGTTTCTTCGGGGTTGGCTCGATGGGCTGGGCGATTGGGTAACACGGCTCGTGGGACAAAGTCGATTTGGTGTTCTGTTCCTCTAATGGGTGGTAATCCGGATGGTGGTTCGGAGGGAAATAGAACCTCATATTCTTGGATAAGGGACGCAACTGAGGTAGGCAAGTTTGGTGGGAGTTCTTCAAGGGCAAGGTGACACGACTTTGGGATGATGATGAGGACAGTTTGGTTGTTATAAAGTGCGCGTGTGACCTCTCTTTTCTTTGCAAAATACCCACACTTCTTTTTGGACTCGTTGACACTTAGGGGCACTACCTCTTTTCCCTTGCTCTCGTGTTTTTTGTTCTCACTTTTCATACACTCCACGAATTTTCTCTCGGCTTCTTTTTCCATAGGATCAGCTCTAGACTTGGACATGCGTTGGTGATCCTCGTGGACTTTGTGTGGTGGAATTGCATGCTGTTTGTACAATTTGCCATTCAATTTGAAAGAATAATGATTCAAATAACCATCATATGTCACATGTCGATCAAATTGCCATGGCCTACCAAGTAAGATATGACTAGCATGCATTGGTGCGACATCACATAAAACATCATCTTTGTAACTACTAATGCGAAGAGAAATCAAAACTTGTTTACTTACGCTAACTTCACCGTAGTCATTTAGCCATGCAAGTTTGTAAGGATGCGGATGATTAGTCATAGGCAAATTCAGTTTTCTTACTAATTCGATGCTAGCCACATTCGCACAAGAACCGGAATCAATGATCATGGTGCATACTTTACTATTTATCATGCAATGAATATGAAAAATGTTTTCTCTATGTTGTTCGTGATCATCTAGTTTCGGATATGCATTTAAAGCTCTGCGCACAACAAGAAACTCCTTAGTGTCAAAATCATCTAATGCGCCTAGATCCTCTTCAGGTTCAATTTCATTATCATGCTCGGACTCGTTTTCATGCTCGGACTCGGACACATATTCGTTGGTCTCTTCAATTAACATGATTCGTTTTGCATTAGGACACTCTTTTCCTATGTGACCACGTCCTTGACATTTATAGCATTTAATGTCTCGAAACCTGTTTGAGGGATCAGAAGAATTTCCGGTAGGAGCCCTTTGTTGGGTGCGGTCATCTCTCCTTTGTGTGGATTGCACACGATTGTCCATTCTTTGTGACACACCTTGGTCACGTGCTTGGCCTCCTGTAGGCCGTGAACTTCCCGTTCCTGAAGGCTTGCTGGAAAATCTTGACGAAGACTGATTAGTACGATAATTGGAATTGAAAGTGGAGGAATTACGTACCTTTAATTGCGTTTCAATCTTTTCAGCCATATGTACCATGGTGGTGAGGTCGAGATAAGGTTGAAGATCAACCCTTTGCGCAATCTCCCTGTTTAAACCATGTAAGAAACGAGCTTTGGTGGCCTCTTCAGGTTCCTGCAAGTTAGACCTTTCTAACAAAATTTCTAACTCTTTATAGTACTCGTCTACACTTTTGGAACCTTGACGTAAGTTATGCAAACTCGTGAAAATAGAACTCTCATAATTGTTTGGAATAAAACGTTGTCTCATTTCAAACTTCATTTCTTTCCAAGTAGCAATTGGAGGTTGTCTCGTCTTAGTTCTATTTCGACACAAATTCGTCCACCAATTAAGTGCATAACCAGAAAACTCAATAGAAGCATACCTCACTTTTTGCAATTCACTACAATTGGTACAAGAAAAGATCAAATCCACTTTTGTTTCCCATTCTAAATATTCCTCCGCATTACTTTTACCATAAAACGTGGGAATATTTATTTTGGTTTTAAGAAAATCATCATCTTGCGGGAAAAGGGGATTTTGGCGTCTTTGGTAACCACGGGGATGGTGGTCATCAAAGTCATAATCATCATGCTCAAAGGGAATGTAATCATCATTGACCTTCTTGGAGCGTACCTTCTTGCTTGTGTAGGAGGAGCAAACCTTCTTGCTTCGGTGTGTGGTGGTCTAAGGTTGTCATCCTCAACTTCTTCTGGGGGATGGTGCCTTGGTTGTGGTAGGGGAACGGCCCTGCTTGTTCCTTGGCCATCACTTGTTTTGTAGCTTCGCTCCACGTCTTCCAAGCGATGCTTAATTATCTCATTGTCATGCATGAGTTTCTTAAGCATCTCCAGCATTTGTTGTTGCGTGTTGCCAACAGTTTCGGCCTCTTTTGACTTGCTAGATGCGGAATGATTGCTGCTCTCCATTGTACCTAAGGAATTGAACGAAGACAAAAAGGAAAAAGAAGGAAGCAAACTAGCACAAAGACGAACAAACGTTAAGGGATTAGTAAAAAAATAAGCTATGAACACTCCGCTTTCGATTCTTTCCACTCTCTTACCACTTTGGTTCTTGGATAACCTGAAGTTAAGAAGTCTCAAAGTGATCAATAAGGAAGAGTATTGCCAAGGCTTCTTCAAATCACAATGTTCTCCACTTGTTTCTTCCTCTTTGCGTTCAAGTTGCACCAATTAGTATCAAAGTAGAATCAATTGAAATGAACACAAACTTGAACTTTCTACTAAGATTCAAAGAAAATAAGCAACCAAAGTTGATGTATAAGGCTGAACCAAAGATAAACTAAGGGTTGCCGTGGGCAATCTTTAGTTAATTTTGATTCTATGCACTTACTATCCATAAAATGGTTCAAGTCATGCAACACTCGAGCAAACAAATGTGTGATTGGTTCAAGAAGATCAGGAGGTGGAGAGTAGGGTATATAGGGGACGGCAATGTGGGGTAATATGGTATCCAAGGTTTGCAAGTCGTACCAAAAATTTTTCACGCAATGCACAAACGTTTTGCCCTTTTTCTTTTCTCTCGTTCTTTTGTTTTTCTTTTGCTTCCTTGCTATTTCAATTGAGCAAGGTTCAGATTCTCCTTTTTTTTGACTAAGGGCAGAATTGGAATTTCACGCGTTTTGCACTTAGCACTTGCGTTTTTGGACAGAAGAGTGCAATGTATTTAAAATGCAATTTGTATCTTGGATTTGCAACAAAATAACCTTGGAAAGTGAAGGAAATTGGGGTAAGGCCGAATGGGGGTTAGGGTTAGGGTTTTTGATTTAGGGTTTTTTTGAACGTTTTGGGAATTTGCGGAATGTGGTTGTAGGAACGGAATGGGCATTGTAAATGGACTATTTGGGTTAGTAATCGATGATTGGTGTGGTCAATTTGGATATTGGTTGGTTTAGGACAGAATTTGAACAAAATTCAAATTCTAGGGTTAGGGTTTATTTGAATGAATTGGGATCTTTAGAATCTGATTGTATTTGGTAAAATTGGTTTGGGGCTTTTTGTTTGGTGTGTAAATAGGGTTATTTGGGATCAGGTTGGTGAGTTTTAGGGTTGGGTTGGGGTGGGACTGGTTGGACCGTGGGGGGGTGTGGCTGGATTTAGGGTTTGGTTGGTGTTGCAAAGGGGTTGTAAAGACAAGCACACGTAGAATTCCTAGATTTATAGCATGAAATCAATCACAATGCGAATCACAAGATGCATACAATCATCACCAACTAAAAGCTTCGGTAGCAACAAGATGATTTGAAACCGAGGTAGCTTTATAAGCTGATGGTTGGAATATTTAAAAGAAGGCTGAATGTAACCTAAAATGCAACGAACCCTAATGTGTTCAAGTTTGAACGACTCAAAATCAGATTGTGATGTGAAAGGAAATAAAGGAAATGACACTTGAATGATGAAAAGCAAAATGCAGCAACATGCAAGGACTCAAAGGAAATGACGTTTTTTTTGAATGAAATGCAAGACAATGGCGTGTAGAGTGAGGGGTAGAAGAAGGACTCAACTGAAATTGAAATGACTAGACTCAAACGGAAAGGAAATGATAGATGGTGGAATAGAGTAACATGGGCTCTGATACCAATTCGAGGCGTGCAACTCGTGGGATCCAACGATTCCACCTTCCAAACGTCTTTCACAAAGGGTTAGGCACAAGGAAGAAGACTTCCCCTTGCTTCCTTAGTGATAAAAAACGTGTGGATCAACGAGCAAGACCAACACTTCAAGATGGTCGTTGATCAGGCAAACCAATATGGCCCTCCTGGACGGCACCTTTTAGCAATGGCAACACCTTCAAAACGCTCAACTTTGAAGGATATTAACTTAGGTTTTTAATGCAAAACCAAGAAAACAAAGTATCACACAAAGTGAAGGAAATATCAAGAATTGTTATTCATCAAAAGTTGGTTTACAATCAGCCAAAGGGGTCTATTTATAGACCTAAAATCGTCCCCCTTCAGCCTTGAAATGGCTAGAAATAATTCAAATAAAGCTATCTAACAAATGTTTAAATTTGAACTTTGCTTGAATTTCAAAACTAAGATAATTCTAGCTAAAACTTGAAATGCTTGCAAGATGTTATCTCCTCTATGTCCAGCCGCGTTTGAGGAGCCAATGGTGTCTTGGAGAAGCTGATTTGATGAGTGGGATGAGGCCTGAAGTTGATTTCAAAAGTTAGTTGAATTTGAATTCAAGTTGAGTTTGAATTTGAGCATGCTTTGAACTTGGCTCTTGGATATCTTTTCCCCCACTACTCCAGCCGTGTATTGGAGATGAATGGAGATTACAAAACCTGATTTGATGTTGATAAGCTGGCTGAAATTGAATTCAAATGATGGTTGAAGTTTGAATTCAAATTGAGTTTGAATTTGAATTCAAACTTGGATTCAATTTGAATTGGAATCTATCCTCCTTTTTATCCATCCAAGTGGCGTGTGAATATATGGATATTCTAGCTGAATGCATCTTGAAATTTAACTCTCCAATTGGTTGAAGTTTAAATGCAAATTGTGGTTGAATTTAAATTCAAGTTTGGAGTTGAATTTAAATTCAATTTGATCATCACCTTATCTTCATCTTTGGATTCAAAGTGGCCGGCCTCTTGGATGATATTTGGGGATGCTTTTGATTTCAATTTGAACTAGAGATTCCATCTTGGACACATTTAAATTTGTCTTAGTGGAGACAAACATTCTCTTCAAGACAATCATTCTTTTTCTCTCTCTTTTTGGTAGCACACGCCTACAAGAACATTTTGGACTTCCATTTGGCTTTGAAACTTCATGTACCTAATTTACCTACAAAGCAAATACATAAAACCAAGATCACAAGACACAAGATAAATTCAAAGACAAAGAATGTAGACGTGCATGCTGATACACGCTCAAGTTGAAGTTTCAATGAAATGAACCCAAGGAGTCTTAGGTTCATCTTGAACATGCTTGTACAAGAAGGTGGCAACTTGATGACAAAGTTCTCTTGCCCTCCTTCTTGTCATAGGACCTTTGACCTCTTGATACGGCCCTTGATCCTCATCGGACCCTTGATCCTCATCAGGCCGCGGCTACTTCGAAATGCATAACTTCGTCATTGGTTGGAGTTTCTATGCTTTTTATATACCTTTGGGAAGCTCATTCCGAGTCCTATGACGCCACAATATTTTCTTCTGGTCAAACAGGACGTCTGGATTAGGTTCACTAGCCTTAGAGGCTTTGAAACGCCATAATTTCGTCGTCAGTTAGAGTTTTCAGGCTTATGATACACCATTGGAACCGTCTTTTCGAGCAGATCATAATAAGCCCAGAAACCCCAAGAGATAGGCAAAGTTATGGGGTTTCAATGCCCCCACAGCCAGCGATCCTGATCCGGACGTCTCGGCTTGACCAAGAGAGTATATTGAAGCATTATAGGCCTTGGAAAGATGGTTGTAACGGTATAATTAGCCTAAACACTCTATGCAAATGAAAAAGTTATGACGTTTCAAAAGCACCACGGCTGGTGACCCTGATCTGGACGTTCTGGTTCTACCACGAGAGTCTATTACAGCATCGTATTGCTAGGAAAGATGGTTTTAAACGTATAAAATAAAAGAAACTCCAAGCGAAAGGCGATGTTATGACGTTCCAAAGCCTCCACGGTCGGTGACCCTGATGAGGATGTCCCAGCTCGACCGAAGAGAATATCACAGTATCGTAGGGCTTGAAAAGACGATTCAAATGGTATATAATAAACTCAAAGGTTCCAAGCAAAAGGCAAAGTTATGGCATTTTTAATCCGCCCTGGCCGGTGACCCTGATCCAGACGTCCTGGCTCAAAGGTGTTTCAAACATCAAATAATAAGCCCAGAAACTCCAAGAAAAAGGTTTAGTTTTGCCATTTTGAAGCCACCACAGCCTATGAATTTGATCTGGATGTCCCATCTCAAGCACGCGAGTCTATTGCAGTGTTGTAGTGCTCGGAAAGATGGTTCCCACAGTATATAATAAGACTGGAAACTCCAAGCAAGAGCAAAGTTATGGCGTTTCCAAGCCATTGCGGCCGATGACCCTTATCTGGACGTCCCGGCTCAACCACGAGAGTCTGTTGCAGCATCGTAGGGCTCGGAATGATGGTTCTAACGATATATAATAAGACCAGAAACTCAAAGCAACGACAAAGTTATGGCGTTTCATAGCCGCCGCGGCCAGTGACCCAGATCCGGACAGATCAGCTTGACTAAGAGAGAATATTGAGATGTTATAGGGCTCAGAATAATGTTTCCAATAACATAGAAAAAGCCTAGAAAATCCACGTGATGGCAAAGTTATGGCTTTTCAAAGCTGCCGCAGCCAGTGACATTGATCTGTAGGTCCCAGCTTGACTTAGGGAGAATGTTACAGCATCGTATGGCTTGAATGATGGTTCCAATGGTATAAAATAAGCCCCAGAAACTTCAAACGAAAACAATGTTATGGCGTTTTAAAGCCGCCGTAGCCAGTGACACTAACTTGGACGTCCCAGCTCCACATGGAGATATTTTTACAGTGTCGTAGGGCTTGGAAAGACGGGTTTAACGGTATATAATAAGCAACAAAACTCCAAGCAATAGCAAAGTCATGGCCTTTTGAAGCCACCAGGGGCGCAGTAGTCACGACTGGTCGCCGCAATAGTCTAACCTGGTCCAGTGGGGACGAAAAAATCGGCATCACCGGCCTTGCAGCTTCAAAATGCCTTTGCCGTCTCTTGGAGTTTCCCTACTTATTATATAAAGTTAGAATCGTCTTTTCAAGCACTATGACGACGCAATAAACTCTCGTGGTCGAGTCAGGACGTCTGGATCAGGCTTACCGTCCGTGGAGGTTTGGAAACGCCATGTATTTGCTTTTTGCTTGGGGTTTTTAGGCTTATTATATACCATTAGAACCGTCTTTCCGAGCCCTATGATAATGTAATATTCTCTCGTGGTCGAGCCGAGACGTGCAGGTCAAGGAATTTGACTGCGATATCTTAGAAATGCGATAATTTTGTCGTCACTTGGAGTTTATGGCTTTATTAAATATCGCTGGAACTGCCTTTCCGAGCACTAGAATGCGGCAACAGACGTTTGTGGTCGATCTAGGACACCCGGATTAGGGTTACTGGCCATGGCGGTTTCAAACGCCATAACTTCACATTGGCTTGGAATTTTTAGGCTTATTATATACCACTGGAACAGTGTTTCTGAGCCCTACAATGATGTAATATTCTCTCCTAGTCGAGCTAGGACGTCCGAATCAGGATTACTGATTGTGGCAGTTTCGAGACGCCATTACTTTGCCTTTCGTCTAGAGTTTTTAGGATTTTTATATACCGTTCAAACCGTCTTTCCCATCCCTACGATGATGTAATATTCTCTCTTGGTTGACCAGGGCATCTAGATTAGGGTCACCAGGCGCGCCAGCTTCGAAATGCTATAACTTTGTCAACAATTAGAGTTTTTGAGCTTTTTATATACCATTGGAAACCTCATTTCAAGCCATATTCTGCTGCAATATTCTCTCCTGGTCAAGCCAAGAAGTCCGAATCAAGTTCACTTGCCTTGACGCTTCGAAATGCCATAACTTCATCATTAGTTGGAGTTTCTGGGCTTAGTATGGACCGTTAGAACTGTCTCTAAGCAGTATATAATAAGCCTTGAAAATCCAAGCGACAGGCGAAGTTATGGGGTTTCAATGTCCCCACGGTCGGTGACCCTGATCCGGACGTCTCGACTCGGTCAGGAGAGAATATTACAGCATTTTAGGGCTTCGAAAGAAGGTTATTAATTCGGATGTCCTGGCTTAATCATGAAGTCTATTACGAAATCGTAGTACTTAGAGAGATGGTTCCAAAGGTAAATAATAATCCAAGAAACACCAAGCGAAAGGCAAAGTTAAGGCGTTTAGAAGCCGCCGTGGCTGGTGACCTCGATTCGGACGTCCTGGGGTTGACCACAAGAGTCTATTGAGGCATTGTAGTGCTTGAAAAGATTGTTCCAACGGTATATAATAAGACTGGAAACTCCAAGTGAAATGCAATGTCATGGCATTTTAAAGCCGCCATGTCCGGTGACCCTGATCTGGACATTTCAGCTCCACCACAAAAGCTTATTGTGGCATCATAGTGCTTGGAAAGATGTATTCAACGGTATATTATAATCCTAGAAACTCCAAGAGAAAGGTGAAGTTATGTCATTTTGAGGACGTCACGACCGGTGAGCTTGATGAAAACGTGCCAGCTCGACCATGAAAGTATATTGGGTGTTGTAGTGCTCGTAATGATGGTTCGAATGATGTATAATAAGGCTAGAAACTCTAAGCAACGACGAAGTTATGACGTTTCAAAGCCACTGCGGCCGGTGACCCTACCCGGACATCCCAGCTTGACCACAAGATTCTATTGTGGAGTCGTAGTTCTCGGAAGGAAGGTTCCAATGGTATATAATAAGACCAGAAACTCCAAGTAGCGACAAAGTTATGGCGTTTCATAGCCGCCGCAGCCGGTCACCGTGATCTAGACGTCCCTGCTCGACTAGGAGAGAATATTGTGAGGTTATAAGGCTTAGAATAACGTGTCCAATGGCATATAAAAAGCCTAGAATTTCCATGTGACGGCGAGGTTATAGCGTTTCGAAGCCGCCACAACCAGTGACCCTGATCCTGAGGTCCTACCATAACCTACAAAGAATATTACAGCATCGTAGGGCTTTGAAAGACGGTTCCAACAGCATAAATAAGCCAAGAAACTCAAGTGATGACGAAGTTGTGGCATTTCGAAGCTGCCGCGGCTAGTGACCATGATTTGGACGTCCTAGCTCGACCCAGACAAAATATCGCGGTACCATAGGGCTCGGTATGACGTTTCCAACAATATATGAAAAGCCTAGAAGAAAATCCAAGAGACGACAAAGTTATGGCGTACCAAAAAAGCCGCCATTACCGGTGACCCTGATCCCGAAGTCTCGGCTTGACTAGGAGAGAATATTTCTGCATTATAGTACTTGGAAAGACAGTTCCAACGGTATATAATAAGCTCAGAAACTCCAAGCGAAAGTCAAGGTTATGGTGTTTAAAAGCCCGTCGTAGCTGGTGACCTCGATCCGGACATCTCCGGTCGACCACGAGAGTTTATTACAGAGTCGTTGTGCTTGAAAAGATGGTTCTAACGATATATAATAAGCTTGGAAAGTGCAACGATATATAATAAGATGGTGACCCTGATCCGGACGTCCTGAGTCGAGCAGGAGAGAATGTTCCTGCATCATAGGGCTCAGATGACGTTTTCAACGTTATATGAAAAGCCCAGAAACTCCAAACTACGATGAATTTATCGAGTTTCAAAGCTGCCGCGGCCAGTGTTCCAGATTCGGATGTCATGGTTCGACCAGCAGATAATATTTCATCATCGTAGATCTCAGAAAGATAGTTTCAACGGTATATAATAAGCCTAAAAACTCCAAGCGAAAGGCAAAGTTATGGTGTTTAGAAGCCGCCATAGTTGGTGTCACTAATCTAGATGCTCCGGCTTATCCAGAAGGTCTATTGCGTCATAGTGCTTGGTAAGATGGTTCCAACTGTATATAATAAGCCTGGAAACTCCAAACGATGGCGAAGTCATGGTGTTTCAGGCTAGTGACTCTAATCCAGAAGTCCCATCTCGACCAAGATACACTATTGCAGCATTGTAGGGTTTGCAAAGACGGTTCTAGCTATATACAACAAGCCCAGAAACTCCAACGCACGGCAAGGTTATGGCATTTCGAAATTGCCACAGTTGGTGACTCTGTTTCGTAAGGCTCGAAAAGCACTTTCAACAGTATATAGTAAGCTCGAAAACTCCACACGACAACAAGGTTACGGTGTTTTGAAGCCGCCGTTGCCGGTGACCCTGATCCAGATGTCCTGACTGCACATGGAGAGAATATTACAACAGCATAGAGCTTGGAATGACGGTTCTAACGGTATAAAATAAGCAACGAAACTCCAAGCGGTAGCAAAGTTATGGCTCTTTGAAGCCACCACGACTGCAGTAGTCTCGACTTGTCATCGAAATAGTCTCATCTGGCCGAGCCGAAATAGACAGATCGGTATCACCGTCCATGCGGCTTCAAAATGTCATAACTGCGTTGTCTCTTGGAGTTTCACTGCATATTATATATTGTTGGAATCGTCTTTCCGAGCACTACAATGCCGCAATAGACTCTCGTGGTAGAGCGAGGACGTCCGGATTAGGGTTAGTAGCCGTGGCGGTTTCAAAGCGCCATAACTTTGTCTTTTGATTTAAGTTTTTAGGCTTATTATTTACCGTCAGAAACGTCTTTCGAAACCCTATGACAATGTAATATTCTCTCCAGGCCGAGCCAGGACGTCCAGATTAAGGTTACCGGCTATGGTGGTTTCAAAACGTCATATCTTCTCCTTTCGCTTGGAGTTTTTAGACTTATTATATACCGTTGTAACCGTCTTTCCGAGACCTAAGATGGTGTAATTTTCTATCCTGGATGAGCCATGACTTTCAGATTAGGGTAACCGGCCACGAAGGCTTCGAAACATGTTAACTTCGTCGTCGCATGGAGTTTATGGGCTTATTGTATACCGTTGGGACCATCTTTTCGAGCACTACAACACTGCAATAGACTCTCGTGGTCGAGCCTGGACACCCGAATCAAGGTTACCCATCGTGGCGGTTTCAAAACGCCATAAATTAGACCTTCGCTTGGAGTTTTAGCCTTATTATATACCATTACAACTGTTTTTTCGAGGCCTACGAAAATGTAATATTCTCTTCTGTTCGTGCAGGGACGTCTGAATCAAGGTTTTCGACCATGCCGGTTTCGGAACACTATAACTTTACCTTTCGTTTGGAGTATTTAGCCTTATTATATACTATTGGAACCGTCTTTCCGAGCCTTACGATGATGTAATATTCTCTCTTGGTTGAGCCAGCATGTCTGGATCAGGTTCATCGGCCGCAGCGGCTTCGAAATGCCATAACTTCGCTGTTGCTTGGAGTTTTTGGGCATTTTATATACCGTTGGAAACCTTATTCCAAGCCATATAACCTTGCAATACTCTCTCATGGTCGTGCTTGGACGTTCTAATCAGGTTCACCGACCTTGCCCACTTCGAAACATCATAATTTCATCGTCGGTTGGAGTTTTTGGCTTATTACATACCGTTGGAACGATCTTTCTGAGTAGTATATATACGCCCAGAAACTCCCAGCGATTGGCAAAGTTACGGGATTTTGATGCCCAATTGTCGGTTACCCTGATCTGAATGTCTTGTCTCGATCAGGAGAAAATATTACAGCCTTGCCGGGCTTGGAAAGACGGTTCTAAAGGTATAAAATTAGCCTGAGCACTCAAAGTGAAAGGCAAACTTATGACATTTCGAAGCCGACACAATCGGTAACCCTTATCTGGATGTTCCGGAGTGACCAAGAGAATCTATTGCGGCATCGTAGTGCTCGAAAATATTATTTTAAAGGTATATAATATGCCCAGAAACTCCAAGCGAAAGGCAAAGATATGGGGTTCTGAGGCTTACATGGTCGGTGACCCTGATCCGAAAGTCCCAGCTCGACAAGAAGAGACTATTACAGCATCGTAGGGCTCGAAAACAGGTTCAAACAGTACATCATAAGCCTAAAAACTTCAAGCGAAAGGCAAAGTTATGGCATTTTGAAGCCGCCATTGCCGGTGACCGTGATCCAGACATCCTTTCTCAACCACAAAAGTCTATTGTGGTGTCGTAGTGCTTGGAAAGATGTTTCCAATGACATATAATAAGCATAAAAACTCCAAGAAAAAAGTGAAGTTATATAATTTCAAATTTTCTTCAGGTGGTGATCTTGATCCAAACGTCTCGGCTCCACCACGAGAGTCTATTGTAGTATCATAGTGCTCGAAAAGATGGTTCCAATGGTATATAATAAGACCAGAAACTCCAAGCAACAACGAAGTTACGGAGATTCATAGCCATCGTGGCCAGTGACACTGATTCGAGCATGCTGGCTCGACTCATAGATAATATTGCGAGGTTATAGGGCTCAGAATAACATTTCCCAAGTCATATGAAAATCCCAGAAACTTCATGCAATGATGATGTTATGTTGTTTTGAAGCCGTCGTGGCTAGTGACCCTGATCCGGAGGTCCCAACTTGACCTAAAGAGAATATTACAGATAAGGCTTTGAAATATGGTTCCAATGGTAAAAAATAAGCCTATAAACTCCAAGCGATGATGAAGTTATGACGTTTCCAAGCCGCCGCGACTGGTGACCATGATCCAGACGCCCGGGCTTGATCAAGACAGAATGTTGTTGCATCATAGGGATCGGTATGACGTTTGCAATTATATATGAAAAGCCTAAAAATTGCAAGAGATGACGAAATTATGGCGTCTCAAAGCCGTCATGGCCGGTGACCCTGATCCGGACGTTGCGGCTTGACTATAAGAAAAATTCCGACACTGTAGTGCTTGAAAAAGAGGTTCCAATGGTATATAATAAGCACGGAAACTCCAAACAAAAGGCAAAGATATAGCGTTTGGAAGCTGCCGTAGCCGGTGACCTTGATCCAGACGTCCCGGGTCGACAGCGAGAGTCTATTGCAGCGTCGTAGTGCTCGAAAAGATGTTCCAACTATATGTAATAAGCCTGGAAAGTCCAAGAAACAACAAATTTTTGGTGTTTCAAAGCCGCCACAGCTAGTGACGCTGATCCGGACGTCTCGGCTAGGCCAGGAGAGAATATTGCGCCGTCATTGGGCTTGGAATGACGTTTCCAATGGTATATAAGACGCCCAGAAACTCCAAGCGACGACAAGTTATGGAGTTCCAAAGACGCCATGGCCGGTGATCCAAATCTAGATGTCTTGGCTCGACTAAGAGATAGTATTTCATCATCATAGGTCTCAGAAAGACGTTTTCAACGGTATATAATTAGCACAAAAACTCCAAGCAAAAGGCAAAGTTATGGCATTTCGAAGCTACCACAGCCGGTGACCTTAATCCGGACGCCCTGGCTTGACCACAAGAGTCTATTTCAGTGTCGTAGTGCTCGGTAAGATGGTTTTAACCATATATAATAAGCCCAAAATCTCCAAACGATGATGAAGTTATGGCTTTCTGAGCCGGTGACCTTGATCAGGACAACCGGCTCGACCAAGATAGACTAATGCAGCATCGTAGGGTTTGAAAACATGATTCCAATAGTATACAACAAGCGCTGAAACTCCAAGACATGGCAAAGTTATGCATCCCGAAGCTACCACGGTCAGTGACTCTGTCTCGGATGTCTTGGCTTGGCGAAGTGCAATTATTGGGGCACCGTAGGCTCCAAAAGCACTTCCAACAGTACATAATAAGCCTGGAAACTCCAAACGACAACGACGTTACGACGTTTCGAAGCCGCCGCAGCTAGTGAACCTGATCCAGATGTTTTGGCTCGACATGGGGAGAATATTATAGCATCTTAGGGCTTGAAAAGAGGGTTCCAACGATGTATAATAGCAACGAAACTCCAAGCGATAGTGAAGTCATGGCGCTTTGAAGCCGCCATGGCCAGTCTCGACTGGTCACTATAATAGTCTCACCTGGTCAAGCTGAGATAGACAGATCGGCATCACTGGCCATGCGGCTTCAAAATGCCATAATTTTGCCATCTCTTGGAGTTTCTCTACTTATCATATACAGTTAGAATCGTGTTTACGAGCCATACATCGTCGCAATACTATCTTCTAGTCAAGCTAGGACGTCAGCCATAACTTTGCCTTTTGTTTGGAATTTTTTTGGCTTATTATTGTTGTTATAACCACCTTTCCAAGCCGTATGATGTTGTAATATTCTCTTCTGGTCGAGCCAGAATGTTCGCATCAGGGTCACCAGACTCGGCGGCTTCGAAGCGCCATAACTTTGCCATGGCTTGGAGTTTTTGGGATTGTGATCTACCATTGGAAACGTCCTTTCGATCCCTATGACGACACAATAGTCTCTCCTAGTCATACATGGATGTCCAGATCAGGGTCACCGGCCGCAACGGCTGATAACTTCGTTGTCGATTGAAGTTTATGAGCTTATTATATACCGTTGGAACCATTTGTCCAAGAACTACGATGCTAAAATAGACTGTCATGGTCGAGCCGAGACACCCAGATCAGGGTTATCGATAGTGACGGTTTCGAAACGCCATAGCTTCGACATTTGCTTGGAGTTTCTAGGCTTATTATATACCATTGGAACCTTCTTTCCGAACCCTACGATGATGTAATATTCTCTCCTGGTCGAGCTGAGATATTCGGATCAGGGTTACCGTCCGTGGCAGTTTCGAAACTCCATGAAGTTGTCTTTTGTTTGGAGTTTTAGGCTTATTATATACCATTGGAACCATCTTTCCGAGCCCTACGATGATGTAATATTCTCTCCTGGTTGAGCAGGGACGTTTGGACCAATGTTCAAACTGCCATAACTTTGTCGTTGCTTGGAGTTTCTAGGCTTTGTATATGCTGTTGGAAACCACATTTTGAGCCCAACGATGCTGCAATATTCTCTTTTGGTTGAGCGCAGACATTCGAATCAGGATCACCGGCCTCAGCGGCTTCAAGACGCCATAATTTTGTCGTCGCTTGGATTCTCTGGGCTTATTATATAACATTGGAATTGTCTTTCTGAGCAGTATGCAATAAGCCCAGAATCTGCAAGCGATAGGCAAACTTATGGGGTTTTGATGCCTTTACAGTCGTAGACGTCTCGGTTCGACCATGAGAGATTATTATAGCATTGTACGACTTGGGAAGATGGTTTCAGCAGTATATAATAAGCCTAAAAACTCCAAGCGAAAGAAAAACATATGGCTAGCACGAGGGTCTATTGCGACATCGTAGTGCTCGGAAAGATGTTTCCAAATGTATATAATAAGCCTAGACTCTAAGCGAAAGGCAAAGTCATGGTGTTCCGAAGTCTCTACGGTCGGTAACTCTGATCCAGATGTCCCGTCTTTACCATGAGAGTCTATTACAGCATCGTAGTGCCCAGAAAGATGGTTCCAATGGATTATAATAAGACTAGAAACTCCATGCAATGACGAAGTCATGACATTTCAAAGTTGCCGCGGCCGGTGACCCTGACCGAATGTCCAGGTTCGACTAAGAGAAAATATTCTGAAGTTATAGGGTTTCAAATGATGTTTCCAATGGTATATAAAAAGCACTAGAAACTCCAAGTGACGACAAAGTTATAGTGTTTTGAAGCCGTCGGGACAGTGACCCTGATCTAAACGTCCTGGCTCAACCTAGAGAGAATATTACATCATCATAGGGCTTGAAAAGATGGTTCTGATAGTATAAATAAGCCAGAAACTCCAAGTGACGACATAGTTATGGTGTTTCAAAGCCGACACAGCTGGTGACCATGACCCAGACATCCTGGCTCGACCCGGATCAAATATTATAGCATCATAGGGCTCGCTATGACGGTACCAATAGTATATGAAAAGCCCAGAAGCTCCAAGAGACGACAATGCCATGGCGTCCCAAAGCCACCATGGCCGGTGACCTTGATTAAAATGTCCTGGCTCGACTAGGAGAGAATATTGCGCTGCCATAGTGCTTGGAAAGACGGTTCTAACGGTATATAACAAGCCCAAAAAATCCAAGCGAAAGGCGAAGTTACGTCGTTTGGAAGCTGCACGGCCGGTGACCCTGATCTAGACGTCCCAGGTCGACCATGAGAATCTATTGCAGCGTCGTAGTGCTCAAAAAGATGGTTCCAACGGTATATAAGAAGCCTAGAAAGTTCAAGGGACGATGAAGTTATGGCATTTCAAATCCGCTGCGGCTGGTGACCCTGATCCGAACATTCCGGCTCGACCAGGAGAGAATATTACGCCGTCATAGGGCTCAAAATGTGACCTACTAGATTTGTATCTCTCTAAGGACATGGTACTGGATAGGAGTTCATGGAGGCAGATGATTAAGGTTAAGGATGTTTAGGCAGAATATAGAAGCACCTTAGAGTATATTTAGGGGCGTAGATACTCCCTACACTTTAGGTTGACTTTGCACTTTTTGATTTTGTCTTTGTCTTTCATTATTTGTGCATATACACGGTTATGGATATTTTAACATTGGAAGCTTTCAATTTGTGTTGAATAAATTCCTTCACTAGCACACCAGCATACCATATTCCCATCATTGTGTCCTCTATGCAAGTACATATAGAGCCGGAGGTCTCACTGGAAGCAAACTCTCTATCCTTTGGGATGGAGGCATTGTTTGCCTGCCTCCCACCCTTCTTAGATCCTGGTGATAGCTTTTTAATTCGTTGGGATATTACTGGGTATGATTTATGTTGTTTTCGTCATACGGCTCGAAATGACATTTCCAACTGTACATATAAAAAGCATAAAAACTCCAAGCAACGAAGAAGTTATGGTGTTTCAAAGCTGTCGTAGCCGGTGATCTGGATCTGGCGTCCAAGCTTGACTAGAAGACAATATTTCATCATCGTAGGTCTCGAAAAGATGGTTTCAACAGTATATAATAAGCCCAAAAACTCCAAGTGAAAGGAGAAGTTATGTCATTTCAAAGCCACCACGGTCGGTGACCCTGATCCAGATGCCTTCGCTCGACCATAAGAGTCTATTGCAGCATCATAGTGCTCGGTAAGATGGTTCCAACATTATATAATGCGTCTAAAATCTCCAAACAATGACGAAGTTATATTGTTTTGAAACCTCCGAGGCTAGTGACCTTGATCTAGACGTCCTGTTCGACCAAGACAAACGATTGCAGCATCGTAGGATTCAAAAAGACGGTTTTAACGGTATACAACAAGCCCAGAAACTCCAAGAGATGACAAATTTTTGCCGTTTTGAAGCCTCCATGGTCTGTGACTCCATTCCAGACGTCCTGGTTCACTCAAGCAAGACTATTGTCGTGACATAGGGCTCTGAAAGATGCTTCCAAAGGTACTTAGTAAACCTAAAAACTCCATACGACAACGATGTTCTTGCATTTCGAAACTACCGCGGCTGATGACCGTGATCCTGATGTCCTGGCTCGACATGGAAGGAACAATAAGCCACGAAACTCCAAGCGATAGCAATGTTATGGCATTTTGAAGCTGCCATGGCCATAGTAGTCTCGACTAGATGCCGTGATAATCTTGCCTGGTCGAGTTGGGATGCACAGATCGGTGTCACCGGCCGTGTGGCTTCTAATGCCAAAAATTTTCCCTCTCTTGGAGTTTGTCTGCTTATTATATACAGTTGGAATCGTCTTTCCGAGCCATAGGTCGTCACAGTACTCTCTTCTGATTAGGCCAGGACGTCCGGATCACGATCAATGGCCGTCTCGCCTTCGAAACACCATAACTTTGTCTTTACTTGGAGTTTTTGGGCTTATTATATGATGTTAGAATTGTCTTTCCGAGCCTTACAATGCTGTAATATTCTTTCCTGGTCGAACTGGAATGTCCGCATCAATGTTACTGGTCGCGGCGGCTTCGAAACGCTAAAACTACGTCGTTGCTTGGAGTTTTTGAGATTTTTATATACAGTTGGAAATGTTATTCCGAAACCTATGACACTGCAATATTCTCCTGGTTGTGCCGGGACATCTAGATCCGAGTCACCGCTGCGACGGCTTTGAAATGCGATAACTTTCTCTTCGCTTGGAGTTTATGTGCTTATTATATGCCGTTGGAACCAGCTTTCTTATCACTACGACGAAGCAACAGACTCTAGTGGTTGACCGAGGACGTCCGGATCTGTGCCACCGACCAGTCGGGCTTCAAAACGACATAACTTTGCCTTTTGCTTGGAGTTTTTGCTCTAATTAGACGCCGTTTGAACCGTCTTTCTGAGCACTACGACGTTGCAAGTCTCTTATGGCCGAGTCGAGACGTTTGGATCAGGGTTACTGGCCATGGCGGCTTCGAAATGCTATCACTTCGTCTTTCGCTTGGAGATTTTAGGCCTATTATATACCGTTGGAGCAGTCTTTCCGAGCCCTACGATGATGTAATATTCTCTCTTGGTCGAGCCGGGACGTCTGGATCAGGGTTACTGGCGCAGCAGTTTTGAAGCACCATAACTTCACCTTTCGCTTGGAGTTTTCAGGCCTATTATATACCGTTAGAACAGTCTTTATGAGCTCTACGATGATGTTATATTCTCTTTTGGTCAAGCCGGGATGTTCGGATTAGAGTCACCAACAGCAACGTTTTCGAAACATGATAACTTCATCGTTGCTTGGAGTTTTTGCGCTTATTATATATTGTTAACAACGCCTTTCCGAGTAGTATATAATAAGCTCAGAAAATCCAAGAGGTAGGCAAAATTATGGGCTTTTGATTTGCCTACGGTCAGTGACCCTGATCCGAACGTTTCGGCTCGACCAGGAAAGAATATTACACCATTGTAGGGATTGGAAAGACGGTTCCGACGGTATATAATAAGCCTAAAATCTCCAAGCAAAAGGCAAAATTATGGCATTTCGAAGCTGCCACTATCGGTGACCCTGATCCAGATTTCACGGCTTAAACACAAAAGTCTATTATGGCGTCATAGTGTTGAAAAGACGGTTCCAACGGTATATAATAAGCTTAGAACTCCAATAAAAGGTAAAGTTGTGTCATTTCGAAGCCGCCACGGCCGGTGACCGTGATCTGGACTTTCTGGCTCGACCATGAGAGGCTATTGCGGCAACATAGTGCTTGGAAAGATTGTTGCAATGGTATATAGTAAGACCAGAAACTCCAAGCAACGACAAAGTTATGGCTCTTCGAAGACGCCGTGGCTGGTGACACTAATTCGGATGTCCCGACTTGTCCATGAGAGTCGATTGTGGTATCGTAATAAGACTAGAAACTGCACGCAATGACGAAGTTGTGGCATTTCAAATTCACCGCGGCCCAGTGACCCTGACTTGGACATCCCAGCTTGACTAAGAGAGAATATTGCGGGGTTATAGGCTTAGAGTGATGTTTCTAATGATATGTAAAAAGCCCAAAATCTCCAAACGACAGCAAATTCATGGCATGTCAAAGTCACCACGGCAAGTGACCCTGATCTGGACGTTTCGGCTCGGCCTGAAGAGAATATTACAGGTGGGGCTCGAAAGATGGTTCCAATGATATTAAATAAGCCTGGAAACTCTAAGTGATAACAAAGTTATGGCGTTTCAAAGTCGCCGCGGCTGGTGACTGTGATCTGGAAATCCCAGCTTGATTAGGAGAGAATATTGAGTCGTCATCGGGCTCGGTATGATGTTTCTAACGGTATATGAAAGGTGTAGAAACTCCAAGAGCGGGGAAGTTATGGCGTCTCGAAGCCGCTATTGCCGCTGACCCTGATCTGGACGTCCCGACCCGACTAGAAGAGAATATTTGAGCACCATAGTGATTGGAAAGACGTTTCCATCGGTATATAATAAGCCCAGAAACTCCAAGAGAAAGATGAAGTTATGTCGCTTGGAAGCCGCTGCCGGTGACCCCGATCCAGACGACCTGGGTCGACCTCGAGAGTCTATTGCGGCATCGTAGTGCTCGGAAAGATGGTTTCAAAGGTATATAAGAAGCCTGGAAACTCTAAGAGAAAGTCTATTGTGGCATAATGTTTCCTACTGTATATGAAAAGCCCAAAAACTCCAAGAGACGACAATGTCATGGCGTCTCAAAGCCAGCATGGCCGGTGACACTGATCTGGGCGTCTCGACTTGACTAGGAGAGAATATTCTGGTATCATAGTGCTCGGAAAGACAGTTCCAGTGGTATATATTATCCCTAAAGCTCCAAGAGAAAGGCAATGTTATGGCATTCAGAAGCCGCCACGGCTGGTGACCTCGATACAGACGTCCCGGGTCGACCATGAGAGTCTATTGCAACGTCGTAGTGATCAAAAAGATGGTTCTTGATATATATAATAAGCATGGAATGTCCAAGAAATGACAATGTTTTGGCGTTTTGAAGTTGCCGTAGCTGGTGACCCTGATCCAGACGTCCCGACAAGGCCAGGATAGAATATTGCAGCGTCATATAAAAGCCCAAAAACTTTATATAAAAAGCCCAAAACTCCAAGCGACAACAAAGTTATGGAGCTTCGAAGCCGCAAGACCAGTGATCCGGTTCTAGATATCCCGGCTCGACCAAGAGATAATATTTTGTCACGTAGGTCTCAGAAAGATGGTTCTAACGGTATATATAACAAGACCAGAAACTCCAAGCAACGACGTAGTTATGGCGTTTCTAAGCCACCATGGTCTGTGACCCTGATCCGGACGCCCGGCTCGACCACAAGAGTCCATTGCAATGCCGTAGTGCTCGAAAATATTGTTCAAACAGTATATAATAAGACCAGAGATTCCAAACAACAACGAAGTTATGGCGTTTCATAGCCACCGCGACCGGCGACCTTAATCCGGACATCTCAGGTCGACTAACAGATAATATTGCAAGGTTATAAGGATCAGAATAACATTTCCAATGGCATATAAAAATCCCAGAAAATCCATACGACAAATTTATGGCGTTTAGAAACCGCCGCGGCCAGTGACCTAAATCTGGAGGTCCTGACTAAACCTAGAGAGAATATTATATCATCATAGGGCTTTGAAAGACGGTCCCAGTGGTATAAAATAAGCCCTGAAACTCTAAACGAAAACGAAGTTATGGCGTTTCGAAGCCACCGCGGCCAGTGACCCTGATCTGGACGTCCCGGCTAAACATGGACAAAATATTACTGCACCATAGGGCTTGTAAAGAAGGTTCCAATGGTACATAATAACCAGCAAAACTCAATGCGATAGCGAAGTCATGGCGTTTTGAAGCCGCCTCAACGGCAGTAGTCTCAACTGGTCGCCGCAATAGTCTCTCATGGTCGAGCCGTAACGGATAGATCAGCGTCACCAGTCATGCGGTTTCAAAATGCCATAACTTCACCGTTTCTTGGAGTTTTCTCAACTGGCTCAACTCCATAACTTTGTCGTCGCTTGGAGTTTTCCCACTTATTTCGAAACAACGTATCTTTTCCTCTCACTTGGAATTTTTAGGCTTATTATAAACCATTAGAACCGTCTTTCTGAGCCCTACGATGATGTAATATTCTCTTCTGGTCTAGCCAGGACATTCGTATCAGGATCACCAGCCGCGACGGCTTCGAAACGCGTTAACTTTGTCATCACTTAGAGTTTATGGGCTTATTATATACCATTGGAACCATTTTTTCGAGAACTACAATGTTCCTATAGACATTCCTGGTAGAGCCGGGACATCCTGATTAGGGTTACTAGCTGTGGCGGTTCTGAAATGCCACAACTTTGTCTTTCTCTTGGAGTATTTAGGCTTATCATATACCGTTGGAATCATCTTTCTGGGCTCTACGATGCTACAATAGACTCTTGTGGTGGAGTGGAGACGTTCGAATTATGGTTACTGGCTGTGGCGGTTTTGAAATGCCATAATTTTGCCTTTCGCTTAGAGTTTTTAGGCTTTTGTGTACTATTAGAACAGTATTTCCAATCCCTACGATGATGTAATATTCTCTCTTGGTCGAACTGGGATATCTAGATCAGGGTCACCGACCGTGGTAGTTTGAAATGCCACAACTTCGCCGTTGGTTGGAGTTTTTAAGCTTTAATATACCATTGGGAAACCTAATTACGAACCCTATTACACTGCAATACTCTTCCCTGGTCAAGTCGAATGCCCAGATCAGGTGCAATGGCCTCGGCAGCTCCGAAACGCCATAATTTCATCATCAGTTGGAATGTCCGGGCTTAATATATACCGTTCGAACACTCTTTCTGAGTAGTATATAATACGCCCAAAAACTCCAAGCAATAAGCAAAGTTATTGGGTTTCGGTGCCCCTGCTTATCCGGACGTCTTGGCTCGAGCAGAATTAAAGCATTATAGGGCTTGGAAAGACAGTTCTTACGGTATATATTTAGCCTAAAGACTCCAAGCAAAAGGCAAACATATGGCGTTTCGAAGCTGCCACGACCGGTGGCCGTGATCTAGGCGTCCTGGCTTGGCCACGAGAGTGTATTGCGGCATCGTAGTGCTCAGAAATATGGTTCTAAAGGTATGTAATAAGGCCCAGAAACTCCCAGCAAAAGGCAAAGTTATGGCGTTTTGAAGCCTTCGCTGTCAGTGACCCCTATCCGGACGTCTCAGCTCGGCCAGAAGAGAATATAAAAGCATCATAGAGCTCGAAAAGACGATTAAAACGGTATATAATCAGCCAAAAAACTCAAAGTGAAAGGCAAAGTTATGGCATTTCGAAGCCGCAACAGCCGGTGACCTTAATCGGACGTTCTGGCTCAACCACAAAAGTCTATTGTGGCGTCATAGCGCTTGGAATGTGTTTCCAACGATATATAGTAAGCCTAAAAACTTAAAGAAAAAGGCAAAATTATCTCATTCCGAAGCCGCCACGGCCAGTGACTCTGTTCCCGACGTCCTGGCTCAACTTTGACAGTTTATTGGGGTGTCGTAGTGTTTGGAAAGATGGTTCCAATATAATATAATAAGACAAGAAACTCCAAGCAATTACAATGTTATTGCGTTTCGAAGCCACCGTGCCCTGTGACCCTAATCCGGACATCTTGGCTCGACCACGACAGTCTATTGCAGTGACTGAAAATATAGTTCCAACGGTGTATAATAATGCCAGAAACTCAAACCAACGGTGAAGTTATGGCGTTTCATAGCCGCCGCGGCCAGCGACCCTGATCTGGACATCACTACTTGACTAAGAGAGAATATTGCGAGGTTATAGGGCCCAGAATAACGTTTCCAATGCCATATAAAAAGCCAGAAACTCCAAGCGACGACAAAGTTATGGAGTTTCAAATCCAATATGGCCGGTGATCCGGATCCGGATCCGGATCTCCAGACTCGGCCTAGAGATAATATTTCGTCATCGTAGGTCTTGGAAAGACGGTTTCAATTGTATACAATATGCCCAAAACCTCTAAGCAAATGGCAAAGTTATGGGGTTTCGAACCTACCGTGGCCGGTGATCCTAATCTGGATGCCCCGGCTTGACCCAAGAGTTTATTGTTGTGTGGTAGTGCTCAGTAAGATGGTTCTAACCGAATATAATAAGCCCAAAAATTCCAAACAATGCCAAAGTTATGGCGTTTCGAGCCAGTTACTTTGATCTGAATGTCCTGGATTGACCAAGATAGACTATTGCAACATCGTAAGGTTTAAAAAGACGGTTCCAACAGTATACAACAAGCCAAGAAACTCCAAGACACGACGAAATTATGCCGTTTTGAAGCTGTCTCGGTTGGTGACTCTGTTCCGACGTCGTGGCTCGGCCAAACGACACTATTGTGGCATCGTAGGGCTCGGAAAGCATTTCCAATAGTACAAGTAAGCCCAAAAACTTCAAACAACAACTACGTTCTGGCTTTTCGAAGCTGCTGCAGCTGATGACCCTGATCCAGACGTCCTAGCTCGACATGGAGAGAATATTACAACATCGTAGGGCTTGGAAAGATAATTCCAACGGTATAGAATAAGCAATGAAACTCTAAGCAATAGCAAAGTCATGACATTTAAAAGCCGCCACAGTCAATGTAGTCTCGACTGGTCGCTGTAATAGTCTCACCTAGTCGAGCTGTGACGGATAGATCAGCGTCACCAGCCGTGCGACTTCAAAATGCCATAACTCTGTTATCTCTTGGAGTTTATGGGCTTATTTTACACCGTTAGTGATGAGCCAAATGAAGGCTAGAAAACGTTTCCAAGACTTTGTCTTCTACTCCAAACTGATTTGAACCTTGGCTACGGCAAAGAACATCACAATGACACCCCTTGAACTGTAACCGTTTGTTCTTGGCTCAATTTATACCAACACCTCTTCCTCTTTGGCATTCCAACACATCTAAAACCTCATTGAGACCCTAAGATGGTGTAAACCAAAAATGAAGTAAATACTAACAAGTTCTAGGCTATGAACTTGAAAGAAAACCGTTAGTGGCTTAAGCTTCAACTAGAAAAGTTGAGAATTCCTTAAAGGAAGTTTTGATTGAAATGTGTTTGATAATCTGGTTGTTTGTACATTCAGGTTCCTAACCTACTTATAACAAACGAAAATTACAAAGGGTACAAGGTTTAAAATACAAAGTACAAGTCTAAAAAAGAACATGCTTGCTTTTGAACAATTTTGGTTCCAAGAAAGCTGGTTGCTTTGCCGTTTCTTCCTTGCTTTTTTTTCAGCCTTCTTTCTTGATCAATTTTGATTGGATAATACTTTGAGCAGCTTGCTTTGAATTGCCTTTGATTGGTTGTAAGTTTGGCTTTGAATTTTCAAACCAATTAAGCCTTAATCAGCCGATTTCTTCAAAGGAGTTGATTGGATCAAATTTTGTGCAGCTTGTTTGCTTGTCTCTAACTTGATTTTGATTGGTTTGAACATTTGCAAGACTTCTTCCTATTGGTTAAAGCTTTGAGCAGCTTGTCCATCCTTGTTTGCGTGGAGAACAATTCTTGAATTTGACATGAGTGCTTGTCACCTCCTTGCTTGTAAGCTACTTGCTTATCACCTCCTTGCTTGAACAAAAATTCAGGTTCTAATTGCATTTTCAAGCTAAGTACGTGTACCTGAAAGACAAGGCAATAATACAACACAAACTATCCAAAAACAAGGTTAACCAACCAACAATATTAAAAAGAACAACTAAAGATATGTACAACATGCTTTTGATACAACTAGATTAAAGCTTGTATCATATAAACCCAATGGACATCATCTCTGCTTGGTTCATCCTCTTCATGCCTGTAAAGAAATGATTCAACACAATGTAACAACTCCTTGTTATGGGACCTGTGCGGGGCAATGAGGTGTCATCATTAGTGTTTGTATCCACAAGGTTAGGCTGTAGCTCATCATTCCCTCCCACTTGAGAAGGATTCGTCCTCGAATCTGAATCAATACTAAATGAAGAAAGGTCAGCAACATTAAAAGTTTTAGAGATAGGACCATACCTTTCTTCAGGAAGATCGAGAACATAGGCATTATCACCAAGCCGTTTCAACACTTTGAACGGTCCATCGCCTCTTGGCTTCAACTTTGAGTCCCTTTCCTTAGGGAATCTTTCTTTCCTCAAGTGTAACCAAACAAGATCACCAGGCTCAAATATAACGACTTTACGATTCCTGTTGGCTCTATTGGCATACACTTTATTCTTAGCTTCAAGTTGTGACTTAACCTTTTCATGCAATTCTTTCACAAGTTTTGCTTTTCGTTCACCATCTAAACTAACACGTTCATGAACAGGTATGGGAACAAGATCAAGCGGGGACAAAGGATTAAAGCCATAAACAACTTCAAAAGGAGAATGCAATGTTCCACTATGAACAACTCTATTGTATGCAAACTCAATATAAGCTAAGCAGTCTTCCCAATTCTTTAAGTTCTTTTGAATGACAACACGTAACAGTTGAGACAAAGTTCTATTAACAACTTCAGTTTGACCATCGGTTTGTGGGTGAGCAGTTGTAGAAAATAACAATTTAGTACCAAGTCTACTCCACAAAACACGCCAGAAATGACTTAGAAACTTGGTATCTCTATCACTAACAATTGTACGTGGCATGCCATGCAATCTAACAATCTCCTTAAAGAACAAATCAGCAATATGAATAGCATCATCAACTTTCTTACATGCAATGAAATGTGCCATTTTGGAAAATCTATCAACAACAACAAAGATGCTATCTTTACCAGTTTTGGATCGAGGCAATCCCAATACAAAGTCCATAGAAAGATCAGTCCAAGGTGAGCTTGGAACAGATAAGGGAGTGTACAATCCATGTGGTTGTGTTCTAGATTTTGCTTGTTTGCAAGTAATACATTGGTCACATACCTTATCAACATGTGCTTTCATATGCGGCCAGAAGAAATGCTCCTTAAGTGTTTCCAAAGTTTTTAACGAGCCAAAATGACCCATTAAACCTCCTCCATGAGCTTCTTTTATCAACAACTCTCTTAATGAACACATTGGTACACATAACTTATGTTCTTTAAACAAATAACCATCATGCAAGTAATATTTAGCAAAAGGTGAATCAATGCATGCTTGATAGATAGAACTAAAGTCATGATCAGAATGATACATCTCTTTGATAGACTCAAAACCAAACATGTTACATGAAAGAGTAGTAATCAAAGTATAGCGACGAGATAATGCATCAGCAACAATATTTTCTTTTCCTTGCTTATACTTGATCACATAAGGGAATCGTTCAATGAATTCAACCCATTTGGCATGTCTTTTGTTCAATTTTCCTTGACCTTTTAGATACTTAAGGCTTTCATGATCAGTATGAATCACAAATTCCTTAGGTTGCAGATAATGTTGCCAAGTTTGTAAAGAACGGACAAGGGCATACAATTCTTTATCATAGGTTGAATAATTTATGGAAGCTCCTTTCAATTTCTCACTAAAGTAGGCAACAAGTTTGTTACCTTGATGCAATACAGCTCCAATGCCAACTCCACTGGCATCACATTCAACTTCAAACATTTCATCAAAGTTGGGCAATCTCAGGATAGGTGCAGAAGTTAGACGTTTCTTAAGTTCCTCAAAGGCTTGTTGTTGTGATTCTCCCCATTCAAAACTTACATCTTTCTTGACTAACTCATTCAAGGGTGCAGCTATGGTAGAGAAATCCTTCACAAAACGTCTATAGAAGCTAGCTAATCCATGAAAACTCCTAACATCTCCAGCAGACTTAGGGGTTGGCCACTCAGTTATGGATTTAACTTTCTCTTGGTCCATTTCAATTCCTTCAGCACTAATCACAAATCCTAAGAATGTAACCTTCTCCAGACAGAAAGAACACTTCTTGAAATTAGCATACAACTTTTCTTTCTGTAGGGTGACAAAAACAGCTCTAAGATGGATCAGATGTTCGCTTAGGGTTTTGGAGTAGATAAGAATGTCATCAAAGTAAACCACTACAAATTTCCCTATGAATTTCCTTAAGACCTCATTCATTAATCTCATGAAAGTACTAGGGGCGTTGGTTAAACCAAAGGGCATAACTAACCATTCGTACAATCCAAATTTAGTCTTAAAGGCAGTTTTCTATTCATCACCTTCCCTAATTCTCACTTGGAAATAACCTTGTTTAAGATCTACTTTGCTAAAGCATCTAGACCCATGCAACATATCCAACATGTCATCCAACCTAGGAATAGGGTATCTATACTTCACAGTGATCTTATTGATGGCTCTACAATCAGTACACATTCTCCAAGTTCCATCTTTCTTAGGGACAATGATAACAGGAACAGCACAAGGACTCATAGTCTCTTTTACTTTACCTTGGGTCAATAATTCCTCAACTTGTTTTTGGATTTCCTTAGTTTCCTCTGGATTGGCTCTATAGGCAGGTCTGTTTGGTAGAACAGCTCCTGGAATGAAATCTATTTGATGCTCAATGCCTCTTAGAGGTGGTAAACCTGGGGGATCTCCTTCAGGAAACAAGCTAGAAAATTCTTGAAGTAAAGATGCAACTTCACTTGGTAAAGTAGATGGTATTTCAGATGAAGAGAACAGAGTTTCTTTGTAAAGCAAGATATAAACAGTTTTCTTTGAATTGATAGCATGGAATACCTCGCTTTGAGATGCAAAGAATGCGCTTTTCTTGAGAGATGGTTCAGCAGAAACTTTGATTTCTTTCGGTTCAATTTTAAGATGAGAAGTTTTCAGTTGGTTTTCTTTGATGAAAATCCTTTCCAGTTCCTTTTCTTTTGGATCATTATGGCTTTTTAACATTCGTTGTTGATCCTCAAAGACTTTGTGCGGGGGCAAGGCATTTAATTTGAACAGTTTGTTGTTATGCCTAAAGGAATATCTATTCAGGTAACCATCATATGTAACCTTGTTGTCAAATTGCCACGGTCTACCTAATAAGATATGCCTTGATTGCATAGGGGCTACATCACATAACACCTCAGCAAAATACCCACCAATTGATAAAGAAACTAGGACTTGCTTTGTTACTTTAACTTCACCACACTCATTAAGCCATGTAAGTCTATAAGGACGGGGGTGATTAATTAAAGGTAACTCAAGTTTCCTAACAAGTTCAAAACTTGCAACATTGGTACATGAACCGGAGTCAATGTTAAAGTGCAGACTTTCTTTTTAACCATACAGTGAATGTGGAATATGTTCTCTCTTTGCATTTTAGGTTCTTCAGTTTTAATTTGGGCACTTAGAGCTCGACGGACAACTAAGAACTCTTTTGTTTCACACTCATTAATCTCTTCACTAATCTCTTCTTCTTCCTCACATGTTTGTTCAATTTCATTGTTTTCTTCACTCTCTTCCAATTCTTCTTCAGAATAATACTCATTAGACTCTTCAATAAACAAGATGCGTTTAGGGTTGGGACATTGATTAGCAAAATGACCTTTTCCTAAGCATTTAAAACATTGAATATCACGAGTCTTAAAATTAGGCGTACCTTCCACCTTGGCTTTGCCTTTATCAGGATTGGAAGCTTTGGACGATTTTGGATATTCTGGGTTGATTTTCCTTGGAATCCACGGCCTTGACCTTGTTGTGGACGGAAAGGCGTCCTGGGCTGTGTTCTAGGAAAACTCAAAGGATTAGTCCGAAAAGAAGGGTTAGAAGTTTTTACCTTCAATTGTCTTTCCACTTTCTCAGCAATGTGAACCATAGAAGCCATATCAGAGTAAGGTGTAAGTTCCACCTTAAATGCAATCTCTTTTTTCAAACCATCTAGAAATCTAGCCATTGTGGCTTCCTCAGCTTCTTCTATGTTAGCCCTGGTAAGCAGATGTTCTAATTCTTTATAAAATTCATCAACAGATCTATTACCTTAAGAAAGTTGTTGCAATTTCTGGAAAATGCTTCTTTCATAGGAAGGAGATATGAATCTCTTCCTCATCTCTTGTTTCAGCTCGGACCAAGTAACAACAGGGGGCTGTCTGTTCTTCTCCGGGTGTTCTTCAATTGCTCCCACCAGAGTAAAGCATAATCTACAAATTCAAAAGTTGCATACCGCACTTTGGCCAATTCAGAATAGTTAGTGCAAGAATACATATGATCTACTTTTGTTTTCCATTGCAGATATGTTTCAGGATCACTTTTCCCTTGGAAGGAGGGTATTGTCAGTTTAGTAGTAATGAACTCTTCTTCAAGATGTTCATCTCTATCAGGCTGACGTTCATCAAACCGTTCTTCCGGATAGGGTTCTTCATTGTACTCAGGGAGATAGTCAAATCTCTCCTCAAAAGAAATGTTCCTACGTCCACCATTACTACCTCGACCTCTACCTCTACCTCTAAGTGATGTGACTTTTCTACGTTCAACATGAGACTCATTACCATAAGAGGTGCCTTCTTGAAAAGGTATACTAGGCTCCTTTTGATCTGAGGTTGGCTTTTCTACTTTGCTTATCCTTTGTTTGTTATCCTCTATGTCACTTCTCATTAAACCAAACTGATTAACAAGGAAAGTGAGTGTTTGCTGTATATTCTCTAGGGTAACAGGGACTGGGGATGGGACAGGAGTAGATGGGGACCGGGATGGTGCATTATCTTTCTGTTGGGGACCCATGATTCAGAAAACAATCTCAAAAGCCAATTAAAATATTGACAAGATGTAAATACTCTACTTTATGTTGACAATTGTTTAAAACAGCAATTTGGACTTTTTCTCCTAAGGATTCAAGAAAATCACAGAAGTCAAATTGTTGTTCGGGCTGAATGAAATCTACGGGGTTGTTTAAGATAATCCCTCAATATACTTTACAGCATATGCAATTATCAATTGAAGTAAAGTGAAAGTAAAAGCACACAAACAAAGTGTTAGCAAAGGTTTGCTTTAGAAACTTTCAATATTTCAAAACTACAACACTTTGGTTCTTTTGGGCACTTTCTTTCTTTTGAGCTTTGCGCCGGAATTTCCCTTTTGCAATGTTCAACTTTGGGCTTTTCCTCACTTTCTTTCTTGTGCAATTCTCTCTTGTCTTGCCTCTTACTTGTTGACAAATATTGGCTTTTCTCTCGTGTATTTCTCAATCAAGCTTAATTTTCTTTCTTTGGGGAGGTTTGCTTGATTGTTGTGAGACTACTCCTCACGGCCTACATGAGTCATTGCTCACGGCCTTCAATTGCACAAGGTTTGTTGTATTTGGAATTTGAAAGTTTCTCGTACACAACACGGCTAAACACTATGTAGTGAGAAATCAATTCACAATTACAACAAGTTCAAATTGAATATAGTGCAAGGTAAGTTCAGAAATTGATCGAAAACAACAATTGGATAGCTCTTTAACAGTGTGGGGCTTAAACAATTCCTAACTTCCAGGATGTATCTAAGTCCAACAAGTTGTTTGAAACAATTGAAATCAACAAAAAGATATAGCTATTAGCATTCACCAAGATTTCAAATGAGCTTTAAAGAGTTGTTCTAAACACACGGTTTGGGCAATTGTCCTTTTTTTCTTTTTTCTGTTTTTGATGCAAATGATCTAACTAATCTTAAGATAGCTAAATGCAACTTAGTTGTTTCTAAATGCAATTATAAGGGCTGATTACTCTAACAACTAATGGAAATCACTTTTGATGCAAACTAGCTAACTTGTTTTGTTTTGTTTTTAAGTTATCTATTCTACTTGTTTTTGCTTTGGTTTTCGTTTGTATGATTCAATCAGTTTCTAAACTAGATGATACTAGATGCAAGTCTTTGTATTCTACTTAACACATGTATATCAACTAGAAACTAGGCAGCAAACATAGTTAACTAAAACTACTTTTTTTTGTTCTTAGTTTTCGGTTTCTCTTGTACTAAACTAAACAACCAACTAAACCTTTAAACTATGTTGTAAACTAGTCTAACGAAGCTAAATAAGGCAGCAACTACAACGTCTAAAACAGTTTGCACACAACTACTAAAAACAGAATTTAACAACTTGATTACAACTAAACTATCAACTAATCTATTTTTGTGTTCAAAGTTTTCTGTTTTAAGGACTTAACTAAACTACCATTTAAACTTCTAGATTAGGACCTAATGAACATTGTCTAAGCTAGATTGAACAAAAAACAACAAGTTACACACGGTTTTAATCTAAACTACACAAACGGATTCTAACAACACTTAAGTCTAGCCTAAGTTCTTTTTGTGGTGTTTTCGGTTTTTGCTACTTAAACTAACTTACCAAACTGTTGTAAACTAACTAATAAACACTTTAAAACATAAACTAACTACCTAAACTAACAGATTCTAAATGGACATACAAAAAACAGTTTACTACACGGCAGCATCATTTTATGCAAGTTTAAACAATTTAAACATGAATAGAAGACTAACCAAAGCTCTGATACCAATTGATGAGCCAAATGAAGGCTAGAAAACGTTTCCAAGACTTTGTCTTCTACTCCAAACTGATTTGAACCTCGGCTATGGCAAAGAACATCACAATGACACCCCTTGAACTGTAACCGTTTGTTCTTGGCTCAATTTATACCAACACCTCTTCCTCTTTGGCATTCCAACACATCTAAAACCTCATTGAGACCCTAAGATACTGTAAACCAAAAATGAAGTAAATACTAACAAGTTCTAGGCTATGAACTTGAAAGAAAACCGTTAGTGGCTTAAGCTTCAACTAGAAAAGTTGAGAATTCCTTAAAGGAAGTTTTGATTGAAATGTGTTTGATAATCTGGTTGTTTGTACATTCAGGTTCCTAACCTACTTATAACAAACGAAAATTACAAAGGGTACAAGGTTTAAAATACAAAGTACAAGTCTAAAAAAGAACATGCTTGCTTTTGAACAATTTTGGTTCCAAGAAAGCTGGTTGCTTTGCCGTTTCTTCCTTGCTTTTTTTTCAGCCTTCTTTCTTGATCAATTTTGATTGGATAATACTTTGAGCAGCTTGCTTTGAATTGCCTTTGATTGGTTGTAAGTTTGGCTTTGAATTTTCAAACCAATTAAGCCTTAATCAGCCGATTTCTTCAAAGGAGTTGATTGGATCAAATTTTGTGCAGCTTGTTTGCTTGTCTCTAACTTGATTTTGATTGGTTTGAACATTTGCAAGACTTCTTCCTATTGGTTAAAGCTTTGAGCAGCTTGTCCATCCTTGTTTGCGTGGAGAACAATTCTTGAATTTGACATGAGTGCTTGTCACCTCCTTGCTTGTAAGCTACTTGCTTATCACCTCCTTGCTTGAACAAAAATTCAGGTTCTAATTGCATTTTCAAGCTAAGTACGTGTACCTGAAAGACAAGACAATAATACAACACAAACTATCCAAAAACAAGGTTAACCAACCAACAATATTAAAAAGAACAACTAAAGATATGTACAACATGCTTTTGATACAACTAGATTAAAGCTTGTATCATATAAACCCAATGGACATCATCTCTGCTTGGTTCATCCTCTTCATGCCTGTAAAGAAATGATTCAACACAATGTAACAACTTCTTAGCCATACTCCTTGTTATGGGACCTGTGCGGGGCAGTGAGGTGTCATCATTAATGTTTGTATCCACAAGGTTAGGCTGTAGCTCATCAGTTAGAACTGGCTTTCCGAGTAGGATGATGCCGCAATAGACTCTCGTGGTCGAGCAGGGACACCCAGATCAAGGTTACTGACCATGGCGGTTTCAAAACGTCATAGCTTAGCCTTTCGCTTGGAGTATTTAGGTGTATTATATGCCACTGGAACTGTCTTTCTGAGCACTACGACACTACAATAGACTCGTGGTGGAGCCGAAACGTCCAGATCAGGGTCACCTGCCGTGGCGGGTTCAAAACGCCATATCTTTGCCTTTTGCTTTGAGTTTTTAGTATTAATATATACCGTTGGAACCGCATTTCTGAGCCCTACCATGATATAATATTCTCTCATGGTCGAGCCAGGACGTCCAAATCATGGTCACTGGCTGTGACGGCTTCGAAACGTGATAACATTTGTCGTTTGTTTGATTTTATGGGCTTATTACCGTTAGAACCATCTTTCCAAGCACTATGATGCCGCAATAGACTCTCGTGGTCAAGCCGAGACACCTGAATCAGGGTCACCGGTTGTGGCGGTTTCAAAATGCCATAACTTTGACTTTTGCTTGGAGTTTTTACGCGTATTATACACTGTTGTAACCATCTTTCCAAGCCCTGTGATGATGTAATATTCTCTCCTGGTAAAGGCAGGACGTCTGGAACAGTTTTACCAACGGTGCAGTTCTGGACCACCGTAACTTTTCCTTTCATTTGGATTTTTTAGGCTTATTATATGCCGTTGGAACTGTCTTTCTAAGCCCAACCATGATGTAATATTCTCTCTTGTTTGAGCCGGGACATCCGGATCAGGATCACCGGCCACGACAGTTTTGAAATGACATAGCTTTGCTGTTGGTCAGAGTTTTTGGGCTTTTTATATAATTCTGGAAACCTCATTCTGAGACCAACGATGCTGGAATATGCTGTCATGATCGAGCCCAGATGTCCGGATCAGGTTCACCGGCCTCAGAGGCTTGAGATGCCATAATTTTGTTGTAGGTTAGAGTTTCTGGCTTATTATATACCGTTAGAACCCTCTTTCTGAGCAGTATATAATACGCCAGAAACTCCAAATGGCAGGTGAAGTTATGAGGCTTCGATAACACCGTGGTCGGTGACCCTGATCTAGGCGTATCGACTCGATCAAGAGAGAATATTACAGTATTGTAGGGCTTGAAAAGAGGGTTCTAAGGTATATAATTTGTCTAAAAACTCCAAGCGAAAGGCAAACTTATCGCATTTCGAAGCCGCAACGACTGATGACCCAGATTCGGATGTCCAGGCTCGACCATGAGAGTTTATTGCGACGTGGTAGTGCTCAGAAAAATGGTTCCAAAGGTATATAATATGCCCAGAAACTCCAAGAAAAAGGCAAAGTTATGGTTTTATGAAGCCTCCATAGTCGGTGACCCTGATCCGGACGTCCTGCTTTGACTAGGAGAGAATATAACAGCATCACAGGGCTCAAAAAGAGAGTGCAATTGGTATAAAATAAGTAATGAAACTCCAAGCGATACTGAAGTCATGGCGTTTAAAGGCCGCCACGACCGGCGTAGTCTCGACTGGTTGCTGCAATAGTCTCACCTGCTCGAGCCGGAATAGACATATCGGTGTCATCGTCCGTGTGGCTTCAAAATGCAATAATTTGCCATCGCTTAGAGTTTATGAGGTTATTTTATACCATTGGAAATAATTTTATGAAAACTACGACACCGCAATAGACTCTTGTGGACGAGCCGGGACACCTGGATCAGAGTTACCGGCCGTAGCGGTTTCAAAACGTCGTAACTTCGTCGTTTGCTTGGAGTATTAGGCGTATTATATGCCCTTGTCTTCTCTTGATTTGATTCCCATTCCCATATATGAACGTTCAAGTCTTGATGATAAACAAAAAGCAGAAAAGATAAAGAAACTGCATGAAAACATTAAAGCAACTTGAGAAGAAAAACAAAGCTTATGCAAAACGAGCCAACAAACAAAGAAAACGATTTGTGTTTGAACCAGGTGATTTGGTCTGGTTACATTTACGAGAAGAAAGGTTCCAAATGAAAGAAAGTCAAAATTGTTGCCTAAAGGAGATGGACCATTCTGTCTTAAAACGCATAGGTGACAATGTCTACGCCCTTGATCTGCCTGAAAGATATGATTCTATTTCTTCCACTTTCAATGTTGATGACCTCACACCTTTCACTGATGAACCCTTCGATTCGAGGACGAATTCTTTTGAGGAGGGGGGATTGATGAGGATCAGGGATCCCATCAGGAGGTCATGGGTCCTATAACAAGAAGGAGGGCTAGAGAACTTGGGCATAAAGTTGGAACCTTCTTGTATAGGCATGTTCAAGATGAACCTAAGGCTCATTGGATTCACCTTATTGAACCCACACTATGAGTGATGATCCACCAGCATGTGTGAGTGTGTTCTTTATTTTGAATTTTGTTTTGTTTTCTTGTGATCCTTGTTTCTATGTGTTTGCCTTGTAGGGAAGTAGGTACATGCAAATTTCCATGCCAAGCAGAGGTCCAAAAGGTGATTTAAAGATGTGTGCCCTGGAAGGAGACAAAAGGAATATTTGTCTTGAGAAGAATGTTTGTCTCAACAAAGACAACTTCAAAAGTGGCGTTTCCAAGACTTGATCAAGCTGGAGTTCTTTTCAAAAATTAACTCAAAATTATCTCCAAATACCAAAGATAAAACCGGTAATAGTCCAAATAGAGATCAAATTGAATTTAAACTTGAATTCAAATTCAAACATGATTTGAATTTCAATTTTAAGTTAATTTGATATTTGAATTTCAAGATGCAAAATAAGTCATTCATCACCTTGGAAGATCAAATCACACGCCAGCTTAAGGGAAGGAGAGATTAAATCACAACTCAAAATTGAATCCAATTTCAAATTCAATTTTCGTTCAATCTTCAACCACCCTTTGAATTCAACTCCAGTCACTTTCTCAACATCAAATCAAGTCTCCAACACCTTCATTAGTCATCATACATGGCTGGATATAGTGGAGAAGGCAATCAACAACCACTTCAAATTTTAGCTAGACTTTGTTTTAAATTTGAATTGTAAACAAGTTTCAATTTTTAAACATTTGTTAGGTAGTTTATTTAAGATAACATCTAGCCATTTCAAGGCTTAAGATGGGCGAAATTCAGCATATAAAATAAGACCCTTTGGCCGTGTAGTAGAGGTAGAACATTCAAGAAATAAAATTTGATATTTTCTCCAAATCTTGTGAGACTTTGTTTTCTTGGTTTTGCATTAAAAACCTAGGTTAATATACTTCAAAGTTGAGAATTTTGAAGGTATTACCATTGCTTTATGGTGCCGTCCAGGAGGGCCATTTGGTTTGTCTGATAAACGACCATCTTGAAGTCTTGGTTCTTGCTCGTTTGATCCAATCGTTTATATCACTAAGGAAGCAAGAGGAAGTCTTCTTCCTTGTGCCTAAGCATAGTGAAGGACGTTTGAAAGGTGGAAAGTGTTGGAGCCCATGTTTGCACGCATCACCAGAGATAGTTATGATGTAGGCATGTCGCTTATGTTTTTATTCTATCTATTTTATGATGCTTCTGCTATTCGATACATGATTATGACGATGTGCATATAGATGTTATCGATGCCTTGTACATCTCGTAGTAGAGTACGACGGGTGCACCGTGCCAAGACCCTAGTCCTGGGCAGGGACATGAAGTGTCTAGTGATTCTTCTATTTCACCTCATGGATGTCATATTGCCGAAAAAGAAGTGCATGATCCCGAATGAAATTGGTCATGATGTACCTAAGGCTGCATTTCAATTGCATGAGCATATTGAAAGTGAGTTGCATGGAAGTGACCCCACTTGGACACGAATGATTCTCCATTATGTGAAATTGTTGCATTGCATGTTAATGTTACTAATGTGCTTACAAATGATTTGGAGCATGAAGCTGAAATTGAGTCTAACTATTTGCATTAAAGCCGAGAGACATATGTTGAGCCATATAGTCTTGGGTCATGGATTGCATAATGATGCAGATCAAGGATCCCAGAGGTCATTGGCCTATAACAAGAAGCATGGCCAAAAAAATTAGTTTTGATGTTGGTAGCTTCTTGTTTAGGCATGTGCAAGATGAACCAAACGATCGTTAGGTTCATTTGCTTGAACCCAAACTTTGAACATTTGGGCAAGCTTGCGTGTGTGTTTTGGTTAAATGCGGTCTTTTTTTTGTGATCCTTGTTTCCATGTATTTTTTATGTAGGAAGGAAGATGCATGCCAAATTTCAGGTCAAACGGAGTTGAAAGACGGGTTTTAATGGCATGTTCCCCAAAAGGAGACAAAGGAATGTTGATGATTTGAAGGCCAAAGAGAATGTCTTTGAAGATGAGCAAGAGGGGCATATTCCAGGTGATCGCTGGGACAAATTTGGTCCAAACAAGAAATATTTATCTCAAGGAAGGTTTGTTCTAAGAAAGAATGTTTGTCTCAATGTTCCTCCAAAGGGAACACCAACCTACACGGCTATTCTAAAGAGAATTTGAAGACATCTCATCGTCATTTTAAGCCAACATTATCACATTCCAAAGCTCAAGGGGCTGGCCAAATTTAAACTCAAATTCAAATTCAAATTTAAATTTGAATTCAAAATCAAACACAATTTGAATTTAAAATTCAAGCCAATTTGAACTTTGAATTTTGAGATTCGAACAACAACTCCATCCTCTCATCATCATCTAACCCACGGCCTAGGATGATGTCAAATATCAGGTTGCAAGCTCAAACTTGAAGACAAGTTTGAATTCAAAAGAAGAATCGGTTTGAATTCAAATTTCAAACAACTTTTGAATTCAACTCCAACAACCTTCCAAGCCTAAGATCAGCTCTCAAATGATGAGCCAAACGAAGGCTAAAAAACGTTTCCAAGACTTTGTCTCCTATTCCAAATTGATTTGAACCTCAGCTATGGCAAAGAACATCACAATGACACCCCTTGATCTGTAACCGTTTGTTCTTGGCTCAATTTATACCAACACCTCTTCCTCTTTGGTATTCCAACACATCTAAAACCTCATTGAGACCCTAAGATGCTGTAAACCAAAAATGAAGTAAATACTAACAAGTTCTAGGCTATGAACTTGGAAGAAAACCGTTAGTGGTTTTAAACTTCAACTAGAAAAGTTGAGATTTCCTTAAAGGAAGTTTTGATTGAAATGTATATATGAATGGTTGTTTGTACATTCAGCTTCGTATGCTATTTATAACAAATGAAAATGACAAAGAGTACAATGTTTAAAGTACAATGTACAAGACTAAAAATGATATGCTTGCTTGGAACTTGTTTGGACAACTTTCGGTTCAGAGAATTCAGGTTGCTTGCCGTGAATTCCTTGCTGTTTTCAGCCTTCTTTTCTTGATCAATTTGATTGGATAAAACTTGGAGCAGCTTGCTTGGAATTAGGCCTTTTGATTGGTTGCAAGTTGGATTTGAAATTTCAAAGGATTTAAGCTAAAACATCCGTTTCTTCCTTGCAAGTTTTCAGCCAAAATTCTGATTGGTTAACACATTGAGCAGCTTGCTTTGAATTTGCATTTGATTGGTAGCAACTTTGGTGTTGAATTTTCAAAGGAAGTATGCATAGACCAGCCGTTTTTCTTCATTGAATTTGATTGGATCCAAGTTTGTGCAGCTTGCTTATTTGTCTTCAACTTGATTGTGATTGGTTTGAAGATTTGCTAGACTTCTTCCTATTGGTTAAAGATTTGAGCAGCTTGTCTCTCCATTCTTACGTGAAGAACATTTCTTGAATTTGACATGAGTGCTTGTCACCTCCTTGCTTGTAAGCTACTTGCTTATCACCTCCTTGCTTGAACAAAAATTCAGGTTTTAGTTGCATCTTCAAGCTTTGTTTGAACAATGATATCATCCGATCAGATGGAACATGGATTGATAGGTGTTCATGCTTCTTCAATGCAAAGCTCTCTTTGACCTATCTTCAAAGACACCAAGCAACAAACACAATATGCACAACATATATGACATGTCCTAAGGGTTAGTTAGGCAATAAGACATAAGAACTAGCACTAGTGTGTGCGGAGTGAACAGTGAAATGTCATTTCTTACAAAACTAACATATGACAATAAATGATACATGAAAATATATTGCGTTGACCCCATCGTGGGCTCATCATTCCCTCCCTCTTGAAAATGATTCGTCCTCGAATCTCAACATGGATAGAATAAGGGATAGGGGTTTAGGATGTACACGTATGCTCAACTACACCATAACCAAATAGGAACATGATAATACAAATGGTGAAGGTGAAATACTTTGGTGCATCCTTATCTTTGAAGAAAGAATAAGGTGTGTACACGCTTTCTAAAATGTTTAGGATGTATTAACAATATGATAACAAAAATTTTAGAACACATACATCCTAACAGATAAAACAACATCCAAAAAGCATATTGCAACATGTTAACACTAAATGTACAAATCTTACAGACATATGCAATATTTAGACAAGATGTATCAATTGAGATGACAACATGAAGACATTCAACAAGATGAGATGAAATAGATATTTCAGAAATAGAATCTTCATCTATACTAAATATGTCATTCAATTCATTAACTAGTTCATCCAAGGATTTATGTTCATTTGTAGCTGAATCTATTTCAATAATGACATCATGATCAAGCTCTACATCAAGAAGACAATCTAGTTCAGCTAACATCAAATCATAAGAATCTAGTTTATCAATGTCATTCTCAACAGAATTACTTACATCAATGTCATCAATGAAATGTACAGGATGTAATTCAGATTGTAACCCAGAAACAAGCATCTCAGCAGAATGCAGATCATGCACAGGGATTTCATTTATATGCATGTCACAATGTAAATCATTTTCAGACAAAGTGTTATCACAATTAACATCATCTATAAGCAAACAACTAACACTTTGGAAATCACCAACAGATTCAAGTGAAGGGTCTTCTTCAGACAGTACACAAGGTTGAACATGCAATTCAGATAAATGAGTTCCAGTTTCAGGTATGTTGGGGCTAATTTCATACAAACCATCATTCACAGAAATATCAGATTACAAGTCTTTGTTCTTTTCAGATTCTAGCAATACTTGCACCATGTCTCTAAGTTGAAGCAATGCATTTTCAATATTACCCATAGTCTGACTCAAATTGCTTAACTTAACTGGATTTGGTTTGTCATTTTCAGAATCACAAGAGTTCAGTTCATACCCATAGTTTTGATTAACTTGGCATGTGATTAGGTTTGATTGAACAATCTTTGCCCTTTTATACATGTCACAAAGTGATGAGAATTTTTCAGACAACATGCAATCAGCGATCTCTTTATCTAATCCAGCAAAGAACCTAATCATGCTTAATTCCTCATGTTCTTCAACATAAGCATAGTACAAATCATCAAGCATTTCATTGTAATATGCACTAACGTCTTTATTGCACTGAGAAAGAGTTTGATATCTAGGAGTTTTACATTCCCAATATCCAACCCATAAACCATTCGTACGACCAAAGGAGTTCATACGTTTTTCCGGTTCATCATAGTCTCTCCTATGGCATTCAACTCCCCAAATGGTTTTTAGAATCATGTTTAATCAAAACAACCTCAAAAGCCAATTAAAATATTGACAAGATGCAAATGCTCTACTTTATGTTGACAATTCCTTAAAACAACAACTTGGACTATTTCTCCTAAGGATTCAAGTAAATCACAGAAGTCAAATTGTTGTTCGGGCTGAAAGAAATCTACGGGGCTGTTTAAGACAATCCCTCAATTTACTTTACAGCATATGCAATTATCAATTGAAGTAAAGTGAAAGTAAAGTCACACAAACAAAGTTCTAGCAAGGGTTTGCTTTAGAAACTTTCAATATTTCAAATTTACAACACTTTGGGGTTTGGTTTGGGCACTTTCTTTCTTTTGAGCTTTGCACGGGAATTTTCCCTTTATGCAATGTTTAACTTTGGGCTTTTTCCTCACTTCGCTTTCTTGTGCAATTCTCTCTTGTCTTGCCTCTTACTTGTTGACAAATATTGGCTTTTCTCTCGCGTATTTCTCAATCAAGCTTAATTTTCTTTCTTTGGAGGGGTTTGCTTGATTGTTGTGAGACTACTCCTCACGGCCTACATGAGACATTGCCCACAGCCTTTAATTGCACAAGGTTTGTTGTATTTGGAATTTGAAAGTTCCTCGTACACAACACGGCTAAACACTATGTAGTGAGAATTCAATTCACAATTACAACAAGTTCAAATTGTATATAGTGCAATGTAAGTTCAGAAATTGATCTAAAACAACAATTGGATAGCTCTTTAACAGTGTGGGGCTTAAACAATTCCTAACTTTCAGAATATATATGTGTCCAACAAGTTGTTTGAAACAATTGAAATCAACAAAAAGATAAAGCTATTAGCATACACCAAGATTTCAAATGAGCCTTAAAAGGTTGTTTTAATCACACGGGGTTTTCGGTTTTGCCTACTTAACTAAGTTACCAAACTATAGTATACTATCTAACAAGCACTTTAAAAACATAAACTAACTATCTAAACAAACAGCAACTTAAACGCAAATAAAAATCAGTTCAACATACGGTTTGGGCAGCAACATTCATATGCAAATTTAAACAATGTAAACATGAATAGAAGACTAACCAACGCTCTGATACCAATTGATGAGCCAAACGAAGGCTAAAAAACGTTTCCAAGACTTTGTCTCCTATTCCAAATTGATTTGAACCTCAGCTATGGCAAAGAACATCACAATGACACCCCTTGATCTGTAACCGTTTGTTCTTGGCTCAATTTATACCAACACCTCTTCCTCTTTGGTATTCCAACACATCTAAAACCTCATTGAGACCCTAAGATGCTGTAAACCAAAAATGAAGTAAATACTAACAAGTTCTAGGCTATGAACTTGGAAGAAAACCGTTAGTGGTTTTAAACTTCAACTAGAAAAGTTGAGATTTCCTTAAAGGAAGTTTTGATTGAAATGTATATATGAATGGTTGTTTGTACATTCAGCTTCCTATGCTATTTATAACAAATGAAAATGACAAAGAGTACAATGTTTAAAGTACAATGTACAAGACTAAAAATGACATGCTTGCTTGGAACTTGTTTGAACAACTTTCGGTTCCAAGAATTCAGGTTGCTTGCCGTGAATTCCTTGCTGTTTTCAGCCTTCTTTTCTTGATCAATTTGATTGGATAAAACTTGGAGCAGCTTGCTTGGAATTAGGCCTTTTGATTGGTTGCAAGTTGGATTTGAAATTTCAAAGGATTTAAGCTAAAACATCCGTTTCTTCCTTGCAAGTTTTCAGCCAAAATTCTGATTGGTTAACACATTGAGCAGCTTGCTTTGAATTTGCATTTGATTGGTAGCAACTTTGGTGTTGAATTTTCAAAGGAAGTATGCATAGACCAGCCGTTTTTCTTCATTGAATTTGATTGGATCCAAGTTTGTGCAGCTTGCTTATTTGTCTTCAACTTGATTGTGATTGGTTTGAAGATTTGCTAGACTTCTTCCTATTGGTTAAAGATTTGAGCAGCTTGTCTCTCCATTCTTACGTGAAGAACATTTCTTGAATTTGACATGAGTGCTTGTCACCTCCTTGCTTGTAAGCTACTTTCTTATCACCTCCTTGCTTGAACAAAAATTCAGGTTTTAGTTGCATCTTCAAGCTTTGTTTGAACAATGATATCATCCGATCAGATGGAACATGGATTGATAGGTGTTCATGCTTCTTCAATGCAAAGCTCTCTTTGACCTATCTTCAAAGACACCAAGCAACAAACACAATATGCACAACATATATGACATGTCCTAAGGGTTAGTTAGGCAATAAGACATAAGAACTAGCACTAGTGTGTGCGGAGTGAACAGTGAAATGTCATGTCTTACAAAACTAACATATGACAATAAATGATACATGAAAATATGTTGCGTTGACCCCATCGTGGGCTCATCATCAAAGCACCTCATTGGATCTCAAATACACAGCTCCATCATCTCACAAAAAGATCAAGACCAAATCAGATTTCAAGATCAAATTATAGCTTGTTTTAAATCTGAACTACATTTCAAATTTCAAGCTGCTTTTTTGAACCGATTCTTGTTAGCTTTTTGAGATGGAATCTAGTTCATCTCCAACTCATTCTAGATGGCATTTGTGTAGGATAAATAAGGCCAAAAGGCCGAGAACAAAGACTTAGACTTGATTAATACAAATTTCGAATTTCTCTCCAAAAATTGTGAGACTTTTTGACTTGATTTTTGCATCAAAAATCAGAGTTAATAACTCTCAAAGGTGATCATTTTGAGGGTGTTTGACAAGGATAATAATGTTGTCTAGGAGGGCCTTTGAAGGTTTGCCTATCAACAACCACTTGAACGTTTTGGTGCTGCTCAATCCAGCAACTTTCTACACAAAGGAAGCAAGGAGAAGGACCCTTCTTTGTGCCAACCCCATTGTGAGGAGGACGTTGCGAAGGTGGAAGAGTGGATCAAGCCCTCACGTTTGCATCACAAAATGATGCTATTAATCATCTTGAAAGTGAACCTAAATTACAAAAAAGATGACGACAAATTTAAAATTGAGAGCAAAGAAGACAGGCAAAAGAATGAATCATACGTGCTTAAAGTTTTATTGTCTCATGATTTTCCATCTTTACTTGCATATAAGCTTTCATTGTTCCATGTTCGAAAGGTTCAAGTCACAGACAACAATGTCACATTGTTTGTTCCTATTACAACATACTCATTTGTTATTTGTCTTGCGTTTGAAAGTTGTGAAATTTCAAAATGTTGTTCTTCTTCCAAAATCCTTGGTTTGCATACATATATCGCTAAGTCGCCTGCTAGTTTTTGAGCATATTTGGATTATTTATATGTTTGATCCAGGAGCATGGATGTACATGTAAAGAAGTCTAAATCATGGAGAACTGTTTGATATACACGCTGGATTTCAAATTTTGGTAATGGCTCAAGCATGTATAGACAGTTGTAGTAATTTCCATTTGCATGAGAATCACATCAGTTATTGTTGTTTGATTGAGCTTGAATTTTTGAGCCTTTGCCTATTATGGAAACGTGTAAGATTGCAAATTTCCACCATATGTTGTCCTCTTTGTCATCTGTTGTGTTGACATGTCCTTTGCAAAGAAATGTCGTAGTAAAGGTTTTGATACATCCTAAGCATATGAGAAAGAGACATGACATGCATATACTGAATTAAGGGTGCTCCACAAGCTTTAGATTCAGTCATGATGATTATATGTTTTACATGTCTTAAACAAGATGTAAGGGTTGGTGGGAAGGGATGGATAATGATTGTATAAATGGAGCCGTTTTTGTCTATTTTCTTGTTTGGGTCATTTTTGTCAATTCACTCAGTGTTAGGTATTTCACGTGCATGGCATACATTTTATTATCCTTGCTGAGAATGATGTTTGTTGGTGTCTTTATGATGAGGATCAAGGGTCCGATGAGGATCAAGGGCCCCATCAAGAGGTCAAAGGTCCTATAACAAGAAGGAGGGCAAGGGAACTTTGTCATCAAGTTGCCACCTTCTTGTACAAGCATGTTCAAGATGAGCCTAAGACTCCTTGGGTTCATTTCATTGAACCTTCAACTTGAGCATGTATCACATGCACGTCTACACTCTTTGTTTCTTTGAATTTTATCTTGTGTCTTGTGATCTTTGTTTTATGTCTTTTCTTTGTAGGTAAATTAGGTACATGAAATGTTTGAAGAGAATGTTTCAAGAGAATGTTTCAAGAGAATGTTTCAAGAGAATGTTTCAAGAGAATGTTTGAAGAGAATGTTTCAAGAGAATGTTTCAAGAGAATATTCGAAGAGAATGTTTGTCTATGCTAAGACAAATTCAAAGGTGTCCAAGATAGAATCTCTTGATCAAGTTGAAATCATCTCCATTATCCATAAGAAGGGGGGGGCGGCCACTTTAAAGTGAAGCAAGATATCTTACTTGAATTTGAACTTGAAGATAAACTTGAATTCAAATTCAACCATAATTTGAATTCAAGTTTCAACCAATTTGAGGCTTACATTTCAAAAAAAGGATTCGGCTATCATCTCAAGGGATCACACGCCATTTTGAAGCAAAGATGAGATGGGAATTCAAATTTGAATCCAAGTTTAAAATTCAAGTTCAAGTTAAACTCAATCTCCAACCAGCATTTGAATTCAACATCTCAACCATTTGAAGACATCTCACACGCCTAGATAACCATCCACACGCCACTTGAAGATCAAAAAGGATGGGATTATAATTCAAAGATTGAATCCAAGTTTGAAGTCAAATTGAATCCAATCTTCAACTAGCCTTTGAATTCAAATTCAACCACATCTCCAACGCCAATTTCATCACCAAACATGACTAGATTCATTGAAGATAACATCTTTCAAGCATTTCAAGTTTTAGCTAGAATTATCTTAGTTTAAATTTTCAAGCAAAGTTCAAATTTAAACATTTGTTAGATAGCTTTATTTGAATTATCTCTAGCCATTTTCAAGCTAAAGGGGGCGTCTACTAGGCCTATAAATAGACCCCTTTGGCTGATTGTAAACTCACCTTTCGATGAATAACAATTCTTGATATTTTCTTCACTTTGAGTGATACTTTGTTTTCTTGGTTTTGCATTAAAAACCTAAGTTAAGATCCTTCAAAGTTGAGCGATTTGAAGGTATTGCCATTGCTAAAAGGTGCCGTCCAGGAGGGCCATCTTGGTTTGCCTGATCAACGACCATCTTATAGTGTTGGTCTTGCTCGTTGTCCACACGTTTGATCACTAAGGAAGCAAGGGGAAGTTTACTTCTTTGTGCCTAACCCTTTGTGAAGGACGTTTGGAAGGTGGAATTGTTGGAGCCCACGAGTTGCACGCATCACTTTATCTTTGTAGGGAGCTTGGTGGGAGGAGGCGTGTAATCAAAGGATGTGTTAGGCAAGAATGGATGATGAATTAGACCAAACTTCAACCGATCATAACTCCTTTGTTTCAACTTGGAATAGCGTCAATATTGGGCTTAAGTTCAAGGTCACAAAGAGTTCTACGACATTGATGAAGACATCAAAGGTCAATTTTTAACGTAGAAGTCTATACAATGGTATCAAGGATCAAGGATCAAAAGGAGACTAAAACGCTCTCAAGGTTTCGACATTTTAGGAAATCATCCATACATTTTTGAAACTCAAATTTTTGGTGAATTCCAAGCCTAAACAGATGATATGGTTGGCCACCGTATGCATTTAGAAGTTAGGATAAGATTATTTCTTGTTTTTGTAAATTACCTAACATATAGAGTTTAGGATTTTTACATAAAGTTTAAGTTGTACTTTAGGACTTTTCTCTTTAGTTGGTGTTGTGAGTTAGGACTTTTCCATTTAGTTATGAGCCTTGTTTAGCTATATAAAGGGCCGTATGGCCTCCCTCTTGTACTCATTCTAACAGCACTTGTTCTCTTCAATAAAATTCAGTTTTCTCTTAAGAATTGTGTCTGTGAGTTGTTTCTTGGTGTTTCATAAAATCAAGGTTAGGATCCTTAAAGTTTGAGCTAACATTAAAGTGGTATTTACCAATTCAAAAGGGAGGAACGTCTTGGAGGACGATTTGTTTGCCAAGATCAACGTATGTGGAGGTGTTGCTCATTTTCCGTGACTTTAAGAAAGCAAGGAGGGAGAGAACACCTTTTTGCTAACCCTTGAAGGTAAACTTTGAAGGAAAATATCCATGCTTACGTGAGAATTCACATCACTAAATCAGACTGGAAGGAACTCAACTAACAGAATACAGTTTGGAACATACAACTTGCAACACTTGCCAAATTAGCCACAAACTCAGCCAATCAAAGGCAGGAAGCCCAAGCTGCTTACAAGGATCAACAAAAGGATTTTTAAGGAAAATATTTGGCTCGTCCAATCAGGAAAAATGATACAAAACAACTTGCAAAGGGGTACCCATCGGATGGAAAAATGTGCCACAAAGTAGTTGAATATTCTTTCTTGTTTTCCAAGACTTACCTTGCTTCTTTGTTTGTCCATTTTCCTTATTGGTTGATCGCGAGTCTTCATATAATAGTTTAGTATAGAATGGGCCTATAAATAGAGGAGTTAACCATTTTGACATTCAGCATATATATGAAACATATCTTCAGCCGAAATCTATTTGAACATTGTGTTCTTGTTTATCCTTGAACCTAGGGTAGGTTCCATTCAAGACTTGAGCTATCTTGGATATATTTTCCTTATACTTGAGAGGGACAATGTCTAAGAGGGTCAATTCTTGCTTAGAAACATTTGAACTCATTTGTGGGGAGGCTCATTGAAGCATACGACCGAAAACAGTCCAGCTTGAGCGAGCTGGGTTCAATACCATTGTGCTTTTCATCCAAGCTGATTAGGGAGGTTGTGTTGAGTTAAACGCAGGTCCAATCTTCGTTCACAAATCCGTGTATCAAGTGGTATCAGCGCATCACATCTCTTCTTGGGATGAGTTAAAAAGAGAAATGAGGAAAAGATTTATTCCCCAGCATTATGAGAGGGACATCTACCAAAAGATACAAAGCCATAACCAAAGAACCCGAAGTGTAGATGAATACTTTAAGGAATTGGAGCTTTTGATGATTAAGGCGGACATACAAGAGCCCTAGGAAGCCACCATGGCAAGATTCTTAGTTGGGCTGAATAGGAAGGTAGGTAACAAAGTTGAGCTAGGGTACTATGCAGATTTGTCATCATTGGTGCATCTGCGATACAAGCGAGCATGCAATCCAGTCTTCCACCTTCAACGTCCTTCTTCACGATTGGGAATGACATAAAGATGAACCATTCTCCTTGCTTCTTTTGTGTAAAAAGTCGGCTATTTGAGCAAGATACCAAAACCAACGAATGGATGTAGATAGACAAACCAATGAGGCCCTCCAAAGCAATACTCGTAGCTATGCCAAAAACCTTCAAAATGCTCACTCTTGAAGATGATTAACATTGGTTTATGATGGAAAATCAGGAAAACAAGTCTCGCCCAAAGGAGATGTACAACAACAACAATCATATCAAGTATATCCCAACCACAGCAAAAGTTATCGCTAAGATCTGGGAGGGTGAGAGGCAGGCAAACAATACCTCTATCCCAAGGGATAGACAGTTTGCTTCCAGTGAGACCTCCGACTCTATATGTACCTGCATGGATAGTACAATAATAGGAATATGTACTAGTGAAGGGATTTTATTAAATATAAATCAAAAGCTATCGATATTAAAATAGTCAACAGAGATATGCACAAATAGTTGAAAGACAAAGATCAAAAAAATAAGTGCAAAGTCAACCTAAAGTGTAAAGACTATCTAATCCTCTAAGTATGCTCTAAGGTGCCACTATATCCTCCCTACCCCTCCTTAACCTTAATCTTCTGCCTCCATGAACTCCTATTGATGCGGCTCAAAGAGCCTCCTCATTTTATTCTACACACATATGAAACATATGCACAATTAAAAATCCTACAGTTAGACGTTTCTTGTACAGGCATGTGCAAGACAGGCCTACAAGTGTCATTTAGATACTTTGTGTGTTTGAGTCTTGTTTGGTTTTGCAGCATTTAGGTGTCTTATTCCTCAAGACTAGGTTTAGGACGCATTGAGTCTTTAATTATATTTATAGTTTGTTATTTTTGCTGTTTGGGTGTTTGTAGGGATTGCATGAGCTTGCATGGGATGTTTTCTTGAAGAAGAATCGGAGCTGAAAGTGAGGGTTTTTTCTGCACGTGACCCAGTTTGGGTATTTTGCTCATATCTCATGAATGGTTGCTCTAAATCCATTGATTCCAGTTAGAGATGAAAGCAAAGGATAGGGCTATAATTCGCATTTCAAGCACTATTCCCAAATTCTAAAGATATCGAGCCCAAACATGGCAAGACTAGATAAGAAAAGAAATCCCTACTTTTCAGGAGGATAGCCATATACACGTTCGGTATATTGGACATGCAGGCCAGAGGACAGATCTAAAGAGTTCAAACTACTTTGAGGTGTTAAAGATCTCAATTTGGGACGATGTTTATGCTTTTCACTTTTCCTAATTCAGGCTAATAGATGGAATAAAATCAGATGGAAGATGGGAGTCCAGAATGGAAAGTATTGAAGCCCACTGGACCTATATCTGATATTTGGAAGGCCGTATCTCTGTGAAGAAGACCACAAATGAGGTGATTCAATTGCCCAAATTTAAGGGAATTTCATGAGCTACAACTTTGTTGAAGAGTTCAAACCCTGATGCGGTGTCTAGAAGCAAGTAGAAGTCCATAACATTTAGGGTGTATTCTAGTACGAGATTTTAGGGATTTGAATTGTACAATCTTTCTTGATTGGCTATGCTTTTCCTTTATGTAAATTTGATTCAGATTGATAAGTAATGATCTGAGTACTTTGATTGATTAATTATCTTTTAGGAATTATAAAAAATAATGCCATTTAAAGTCCAAGGGGCGGCTAGGTTAAGTTAGTTTTTAGAATTTCAGAATCAAACTTTCTTGCAGCAGTGTGTTGCCTGTTTGAGTGTTTTTCCTTTGGTTTTTCACAAAGTAAAATCAAGGATAGATCCAATAAAGTTTTGAACAAACATAGTTTGAGCAAACCAAGGATATGGAACAACATTTGGATTGGGAGATTTGAATTGCTCGACGTAGACATTGTTGACATCTCTGGTCAAAGAAGGTGGTGTTTGCACAATTTTCCCAGCAAGGGCTAATCAAAGGTGTCTTTAGGAGTTGAAAGAAGCTATCGTTCATTCAATACGATTTAAGATCATATCAAAGTGGTATCAAAGCAAAGGTTTCTTTCTTACAACTTACATATCCTTTACGTTCTTGTGTTTTATCGTCGTTTTCTTCCTCCTACCCCAAACGTCTGTTCCCGCCTATGTTCTTCTTTTCCCTCAATTGCAAGTGCCACCTTGTCCAAAGACCTATCCTCACAAGAAGGTCTCGTTGTTTTCAACAAAAAAATGCTGCAATTTTTGTTATTCCTTTCAATACATACGCAGACAAGAGAAAGACAAAAGTCCTACATTTTTTTGCTTCAAATCACCCTACTGTCCCTCCCTACATCCCCATGCATGCACATGTTACAAGGAATCTTTGACCTCTTGCTTGACTCACGGCATATTCACTCCATTTTATAAAAAAATTTACTATCTCTTGGACTTTTTTTATCAAAACCCCACTGGTTGCCTCCACCCATACATGCAGGCACGCCAACGTACTGAGACGACTGCTTGGAGTCTTTTCCTTTTGCTTGACTCACGCTATTTCCATTTTGCTGTATAAAAAAGGAAGCAAACAGAGGGGGCTGCGTGTTGAACAGCCGTGGTATTCAAACAACAAGACAAAAGATTACGTATTCTTCTTACATTCGGCAGTTTGTGTAACACCAACCGAAATTTGGAACCTTACCCATATTCTTGCTCCTAACATTTCAAGATCAATTCTTTACAGAGACTTGACAATAGGTTCATTGTATTAGGGTTAAATTCCACCATAACATATAAATCTAGTCCAATGCTTAAAAGTGCTACCTAGTCACACGTAAATCTTGTTGCTAACAAAGCTTTTAGTTGATTTTAGACTTGTGTGAGTTGATAGCATTGTTACTTGGTTTGTATTGCAGTTTTCTTGTCTCCAAGGCATCATCTTCAAGCCAAACCAAGCCACAAAAGGCGGCCGAAATCCATTAAAAAAGCCGACGTACTAATTGTTTTTTTGTTGCCACAAAATATCGACGGAAAATATTTGCCAAAGTAAGGTTAGAAGCTGAAGCAAAAGAGAAAAAAAAGAACAAATAAAGGTATCGGACAGCATCATAACTGAGACCCTCAAAGGAAGAGGACAAATTTGCACTGTGCGACAAATAAAATTGAGTTGTTGATAGATATTGGTGCCTATCAAGTACATCATTATAATATAAAAAACCGTGACATTGTAACCCACAAAGCACCATGCCTCTCATTATTTTTACACTTGGATACTTGGTTCTTGTAATTAAATCAACAACTTGTGATCAACTTGCATAAGTCTAAGGTAAACTAAAGATTGCCCAGGGCAACCCTTAGTTTTCTTTGGCTCAGCCTTAGACGTACTTTTTGGTTTCCATTTCTTTGATTTGTAGAATGTTAAGTGTGTTAAATTGTCTTATTCTTGGCTTGATACGTTTGCTTATTGGTTGCTGAAAATTGGGTGATACATCGGAGAAAAAAAAAGGTGCATTTGATCATCGGATTGTGTTGGCCACTTGAAAAAGCTTGCTTTTTCCTGTATCTAGCTCAAGATTTACCAAGAAAAACACAAACAGTGAGTGACTATACAAGAGAGAGAAAGGAACATACACATTGATTTTGATTTCACAAAGGTAACAATGATTCTTTTGTCTTTGTATTAGTTTTTTCTTTCATTATTTTCTTGCTTAATTTCATGTTAGTCAAGGATTCCATAGATGATGACATTAGAGACCTCTATATTGCAACAATAGAAGGCTTCAATCTAGCTTATTATGGAATTGCATATGATTTTGCATGATTTAAATGATAATTTTAGTGTTGATATCGAGCATGATTCCTGATGATGATACTGAAATTTAAATTGATACACATGTTCATGATGATAAACTCTATGTGCCGAATGAAGATGACCGATATGATAAGCTTCTTGAATTACAGGCTCCTAAATTGTCAAAATCTGGTTTATCTGATGTTGAAGTTGAACGTGACTTTGTGAAGTTCTTAGAACGTAACTCTGGCATTCGTAAGAAACTTATAGCACAAAAAGAAAGTAATTTTGAGATCCTTATGGAAGTAGAAGAACAAAAGGTGCACAAATTAGACCTCCTTAATAAATTGCAAGGTCTTAGTAGACTTCTTGATGTTTATCGTGTTCATATGCATGAGACTGACTTGTGTGCTGAAAGTGATGAGCTTGAATCTAAAGTTGTTTGTGCTACACATGATTCACATGATTTGCTTGATTTACGTGCTGATTTACAAGATGATTTGAGTAACATTTCAAGTGAGAATAGTCACGTCCTAGGTCATGAACATCACATTGAGAAGTATTGATGAGTTACAGCCTAACCTTGTAGATACAAACACTAATGATGACACCTCACTGCCCCGCACAGGTCCCATAACAAGGAGTATGGTTAAGAAGTTGTTACATTGTGTTGAATCATTTCCTTATAGGCATGAAGAGGATGAACCAAGCAGAGATGATGTCCATTGGGTTTATATGACACAAGCTTTGATCTAGTTGTATCAAAAGCATGTTGTACATATCTTTAGTTGTTCTTTTTAATATTGTTGGTTGGTTAACCTTGTTTTTGGATAGTTTGTGTTGTATTATTGCCTTGTCTTTCAGGTACACGTACTTAGCTTGAAAATGCAATTAGAACCTGAATTTTTGTTCAAGCAAGGAGGTGATAAGAAAGTAGCTTACAAGCAAGGAGGTGACAAGCACTCATGTCAAATTCAAGAATTGTTCTCCACGCAAACAAGGATGGACAAGCTTCTCAAAGCTACCAATAGGAAGAAGTCTTGCAAATGTTCAAACCAATCAAAATCAAGTTAGAGACAAGCAAACAAGCTGCACAAAATTTGATCCAATCAACTCCTTTGAAGAAATCGGCTGATTAAGGCTTAATTGGTTTGAAAATTCAAAGCCAAACTTACAACCAATCAAAGACAATTCAAAGCAAGCTGCTCAAAGTATTATCCAATCAAAATTGATCAAGAAAGAAGGCTGAAAACAAGCAAGGAAGAAACGGCAAAGCAACCAGCTTTCTTGGAACCAAAATTGTTCAAAAGCAAGCATGTTCTTTTTAGACTTGTACTTTGTATTTTAAACCTTGTACCCTTTGTAATTTTCGTTTGTTATAAGTAGGTTAGGAACCTGAATGTAAAAACAACCAGATTATCAAACACATTTCAATCAAAACTTCCTTTAAGGAATTCTCAACTTTTCTAGTTGAAGCTTAAGCCACTAACGGTTTCTTTCAAGTTCAAAGCCTAGAACTAGTTAGTATTTACTTCATTTTTGGTTTACAGCATCTTAGGGTCTCAATGAGGTTTTAGATGTGTTGGAATGCCAAAGAGGAAGAGGTGTTGGTATAAATTGAGCCAAGAACAAACGGTTATAGTTCAAGGGGTGTCATTGTGATGTTCTTTGCCATAGCCGAGGTTCAAATCATTTTGGAGTAGAAGACAAAGTCTTGGAACGTTTTTCTAGCCTTTATTTGGCTCATCAAGTATGAATGGATTGTCTATAATAATCCTTTGTTTGAGTGCCTTGTTAGTGACATTCCCTCCCATGAAAATTCTAATTTGCGTGCATATGAATCTAAAATTCCAGTTGACATTCCGTTGGAAACTGATTTTGAAGAGGATAATTTGCATGTTGGTGCTCATTAGTGCTTTGTTGAGCACGATAGTTCAAATACATCTGATTTGGAAGCTCTAAGGAACACACAAGCTATGTTGTTTATTCCTCATGTTTTACATCCTACACATATTAGAAAAAGGTGCTTGTTGCTAAGTGTTCATGTAGATATGTTTTATAATATGTTGTTTTCTGCATGCTTCTTCCTTCAATTAGTTGTTCATCCTAAGCATGTTAAACTAAGATTATGCATGTTCATTACACTTTATTCTCTTCGGTTTGTGTCTTGTGTATATTGTGAGTTTTTGTTGAAGTATCCCTCTTTAACATTTGACTGTTTAGATTCGAGGTCGAATCCTTTCGAGGAGGGAAGAATTGATGCGGCTCAAGGAGCCTCCTCATTTTATTCTACACACACATGAAACGTGTGCACAATTAGAAATCTTACAATTAAACATTTCTCGCATAGGCATGTGCAAGACAAGCCTACAAGTGTCATTTAGATACTTGGTGTGTTTGAGTCTTGTTTGGTTTTGCAGCATTTAGGTGTCTTATTTCTGAAGACTAGGTCTAAGATATGCATTGAGTCTTTAATTATGTTTGTTGTTTGTTATTTGTGTTGTTTGGGTGTTTGTAGGGTTTGCATGAGCTTGCATAGGATATTTGGTTGAAGAAGAATCGGAGCTGAAAATGAGGGTTTTTTCTGCACGTGACCCAGTTCTGGTATTTTGGTCATATCTCATGAACGGTTGATCCAAATGCACTGAGTCTAGTTAGAGATGAAATCAGGTAGATAGGGCTACAATTCATATTTCAAGCACTATTCCTAAATTCTTAAGATATCGAACCCAAACGTGCCAAGACAAGATAAGGAAAGTAATCCTTACTTTTTAGGAGGACAGCAAGACACCCGTTCGGTTTTTTGGATGTGCAGGTCAGAGGATAGACCAAATGGGTTCATACCAGTTGGAGGTGTTAGACGACTCAATTTGGAACGATTTTTATGTTTTTCACTTTTCCTAATTCGGGCTAAATGATGGACTAAAATTAGATGAAAAATGGGAGTCCAGAACGGAAAGTACTGAAGCCCACTGGATTGATATTTGATCTTTGGAAGGCCGTATCTCTTCAAAGAAGAGCCAAAATAAGGTGATGCCAGAGCCCAAATTCAAGATAATTTCATGATCTAAAACTTTTCTGAAGAGTTTAAACCCTACTTCAGTGTCTAGAAACATGTAGAAGTCCATAACCGAGAGGGTATATTCCAGTATGAGATTTTAGGGATTTTAATTGTACAATCTTTCTTGATTGGCTTTGACTTATTTTTTATGTAAATTTGATTTAGATTGATATGCAGTGATCTGAGGACTTTGATTGATTAATTATCTTGTAGGAATTAGCTAAAATAATGACATTAAAAGTCCAAGGGGGCGGCTAGGTTAAGTAAGTTTTCAGAATTTCAGAAATCAAACTTCCTTGTACTCGTGTGTTGCTTGTTTGAGTGTTTTTCCTTTGGGTTTTCACAAAGTAAAATCAAGGCTAGATCCAATCAATGTTTGAGCCAACCTAGTTGGTGAATCACAAAGGTGTTTGCGCCATTGTCCCATGCAAGGGCTAAACAAATGTGTCTTTTGGAGTAGAAAGAAGTGATCGTTCATTCAAGACGATCCAAGATCGTCTCAAAGTTGTTATCAGAGCAAAGATTTTTTCTTTACAACTCTCATATCCTTTACGTTCTTGTGTTTTATCGTTGTTTTCTTCCTCCTAACCCAAACATCTATTCCCACCTCTGTTCTTTTTTCCCTCAATTGAAAGTGTCACCTTGTCCACAGACCTATCCTCAGAAGATGATGCGTGCAAGATGTGGGCTCCAAAGATTCCACCTTCTAAACGTCCTTCACAAAGGGTTAGGTACAAGGAAGAAGACTTCCCCTTGCTTCTTCAGTGATAAAAACGTGTGGATTAAATGAGCAAGACCAACACTTCAAGACGGTCGTTGATCGGGCAAACCAATATGGCTCTCCTGGCCGTCATGGCCACCTTTTATCAATGGAAACACCTTCAAAATGCTCAACTTTGAAGGATCTTAACTTAGGTTTTTAATGCAAAACCAAGAAAACAAAGTCTCAGACAAAGTGAAGAAAATATCAAGAATTGTTATTCATCAAAAGTTCTCTATTCCATGCGCCCCAAAGTTGTCTAATGTATCCAGCCGTGTATGATGGTGAATGTAGGTGTTGGAGACTTGATTTGATGTGGATGAAGTGGTTGTAATTGAATTCAAAGGTTGGTTGAAGACTGAATTCAAATTGAGTTCGAATTTGAATTCAAATTTTGATTCAACTTTGAATTGCGATCGCATCTTCTCCTTGCTCAAGAATGGCGTGTGGATGTCCTCAAGGTGGCTGAAATGTTTGAATTCAAAAGTTGGTTGAAGATTGAATTCAAATTGAGTTTGAATTTGAATTCAAATTTGGATTCAACTTTGAATTGTTGACTTATCCTTCTCTTTATCACCAAGATGGCGTGTGAAATGGGGGAGATTGTGGCTGAGAACTTCTTGAATTTGAAGACTCAAATTGGTTGAAACTTGAATTCAAATCAAGGTTGAATTTGAATTCACGTTTATCTTCAAGTTGATATTCACTTTGTCTTCAATTTGGCCGCCCTTATCCTTGTTGTTTGTAGATAATTTTGAGCTAACTTTGAACTTGAAAATTCCATGTTGGATTGTCTTTGTTGAGACAAACATTCCTTTTGTCTCCTTTTTAGGGTGCACACGCTTCTGATGCTATTTGTGGTCCTCCGTTTGGTTTGTAACTTATTACGTACCTAGTTACCTACAAGGCAAGCACAAGGAAGCAAGGATCACAAGAAAACAAGGCATACATTTGTTTATTTTATTGAAAGACGCCTATATGCATGAAAAGTGATGCATGGAATGCAACCTAAGACTAAGACAAACTTTGTCTTGTATTTTGCACACCTTGGACCGTATCATTCTCTCTTTCCTAGAAAAGATTCGTCCCAAATCTTAGCATGTATGTCATGCGGGAGAAAGATCCTCAATAATGCAACAAAGATACAAGACTCACATGTATGCACACTTTCATCCTAAGATGTTTATGGTGAATGAGTAATGCAATGACAAAACATGTTCTTAGCAACTCATAAAAGCTAATTTGGTCATGCATCGACAATAAGTCCTCTTCCTCACATGTCTTGGATGCATTAGGATCTGATTTTAAAATTTTAGTTGATAACACGCATCATCAAATCCTATAGGGTGTGCATGACAAGAGGTGTTCAACAGAGGTTTCTTTGTAGTGTTTTTAGGATAGATAACCAATAAAAGCTCATAGTTATCGTGCATTTGATCCTCACACAAGGTTAGCACATGAATGTCAGATGATGTATCATGGTGTGGTGACAAAAATAGCGTGTTTGGAGTTGTGATATTCATGTCGCCATTATTGTCATTGGCGCTCCTTAAAACTTCCAAATCCGATGAATTTAAACTATCACGCTCATCAAAGCACAAATCAGCACTAACATCCAGATTATTATCCTCAAAATCAGTTTGCAACGTAACGTCAGTGGAATTCCATATTCATACTCATGTAAATTGGAATTTTCATGGGATGGAATGTCACTATCAAATCACTCAAACAAAGGATTATTATAGACAACCCATTCATGCTTCTCAACATTATCATGTTTGTCACCTAAGACATCATTATTCTCACTTGAAATGTCACTCCAATGATCTTGTAAATCAGCATGTAAATCAAGCAAATCATGTGAATCATGCGAAGCACAAACAACTTTAGATTCAAGCTGATCACTTTTAGTACGCAAGTCAGTCTCATGCATATGAACACTATGAACATCGACAAGTCTCCTAAGACCTTGCAATTTATTAAGGAGGTCTAATTTGTGTACCTTTTGTTCTTCTACTTCTAAAAGGATTTCAAAGTTGCGTTCTTTTTGTGCTAGAAATTTCTTACGGATGTCAGCATTACGTTCTAAGATCTTCACACAATCATGTTCATTCAGCACATCAACTTTATTATCATGAATGACATGTTTATCAATTGAAATTTAAGAATCATCATCATAAGAATCGTGCTCAATACCAACACTAAAATCATGCGAATCATATGCAATTTCGTAATAAGCTTGATTGAAGCCTTTTACCGTTACGGGATAGAGGTCTCTAACGTCATCTTCCATGGAATTCATGAATAACCTGAAATTAATCAAGCAAGCAAAGAAAGGAAAAACTAACACAAAGACAAAAGAGATTTCGTTACGTTAGTGAAAACAAAATACGGACACTCCTCTTTCTTTTATTTCCACTCTCTTACCACTTTGTTTCTTTGGTAACCTGAAGTTAAGAAGGCTCAAAGTGATCAATTAAGAAAGTGTTTTGCCAATGCTTCTCCAAATCACAACGATCTCCACTTGTTTCTCCCGAGTGCTTTTAAGTTGCACCAAATAGTATCAAAACAGAATCAAGTGAAATGGAAACAAACTTGAACTTTCTACTAAGATTCAAAGACAATAAGCAACCAAAATTGATGTATAAGGCTGAACCAAGGATGAACTAAGGGTTGCCGTGGGCAATCTTTAGTTAATTATGATTCTATGCACTTATTATCCACAAAATGGTTCAAGTCATGCAATAATCGAGCAACCAAGTGTGTGATTGGTTCAAGAAGAGCAATGGAAGTAAAATAAAGGTGTAAAGGCGGTTGGGGTGTAATAAAATAGGAGATGGCATCCAAGGTTGCCAAATTGTACCTACTATTTCAAATAATGCACAAATGCTTTCTCCCTTTTTCTTTTCACCTTTTTTGTCTTTGTTTCTCTTCTTGCTGTTTTCAACTCACGCAAGTTTCAGATTCTCTTTTTTTTGTTCAAGGCAAGAAAATGTAACTTTTCTTCTTTTGTTCAAACGTTATTCTTGACAAACCCTGGCAAGGAACATTCGATTTCAGCCAAAGGTAATCTCAAATATGCAATATTGTGCACAGGAATGTGAATGAGGATAAATCTCAGTTAGAGTTTTGTGGGTAACCGAGATTAGGGTTTTCAAAGAATTAGGGTTTTGAGTGGTGGTTTTTCAGCTTTTGTGTTTGTTGTGGAAGTAGTTTTCACACGTATGATCAGCACGATTGGAGCATGAAATCAATGACAATATGAATCATAAGAGGCATACAATCATCACCAACTAATAGCTTCGGTAGCAACAAGATGATTTGAAACCGAGGTAGCTTTATAAGCTGATGGTTGTAACGCTTTTTTAAAGAAGGCTGAACGAGACCTAGATGCAACAAACCCTAATTTGTTCAAGTTGGAATGATTCAAAACAAATGTGACAACAAGATTGAAAAGAAAAGAATGACACTTGAATGATGAATGACAAGATGTAGCAAAAGACAAACACTTAGAAACCCTAGGACGTTTTTTTGAATGAAATGCAAATGACGTGTAGAATTTGGGGTAGAAGAAGGACACAACTGAACTTGAAATGAATAGACTCAAACGAAAAGGAAATGATAGATGATGGTGGAATAGAGTTACCTGCCTCTGATACCAATTTGATGCGTCCAAGACGTGGGCTCCAATAATTCCACCTTCCAAACGTCCTTCACAAAGGGTTAGGAACAAGGAAGAAGACTTCTCCTTGCTTCTTCAGTGATAAAAACGTGTGGATCAAATGAGCAAGACCAACACTTCAAGACGGTCGTTGATCAGGCAAACCAATATGGCCCTCCTGGCCGTCACCTTTTAGCAATGGAAACACCTTCAAAATGCTCAAGTGAAATGGGAACAAACTTGAACTTTCTACTAAGATTCAAGGAAAATAAGCAACCAAAATTGATGTATAAGGCTGAACCAATGATGAACTAAGGGTTGCCGTGGGCAATCTTTAGTTAATTTTGATTCTATGCACTTACTATCCACAAAATGGTTCAAGTCATGCAATAATGGAGCAACCAAGTGTGTGATTGGTTCAAGAAGAGCAATGGAAGTAAAATAAAGGTGTAAAGGCGGTTGGGGTGTAATAAAATAGGAGATGGCATCCAAGGTTGCCAAATTGTATCAAATATTTCAAATAATGCACAAATGCTTTCTCCCTTTTTCTTTTCACCTTTTTTGTCTTTGTTTCTCTTCTTGCTTTTTTCAACTCACGCAAGTTTCAGATTCTCTTTTTTTTGTTCAAGGCAAGAAAACGTAACTTTTCTTCTTTTGTTCAAACGTTGTTCTTGACAAACCCTGGCAAGGAACATTCGATTTCAGCCAAAGGTAATCTCAAATAAGCAATATTGTGCACGGGAATGTGAATGAGGATAAATCTCAGTTAGGGTTTTGTGGGTAACCGAGATTAGGGTTTTCAAAGAATTAGGGTTTTGAGTGGCGGTTTTTCAGCTTTTGTGTTTGTTGTGGAAGTGGTTTTCACACGTATGATCAGCACGATTGGAGCATGAAATCAATCACAATATGAATCATAAGAGGCATACAATCATCACCAACTAATAGCTTCGGTAGCAACAAGATGATTTGAAACTGAGGTAGCTTTATAAGCTGATGGTTGTAACGTTTTATCAAAGAAGGCTGAATGAGACCTAGATGCAACAAACCCTAATTTGTTCAAGTTGGAATGATTCAAAACAAATGTGACAACAAGATTGAAAAGAAAAGAATGACACTTGAATGATGAATGACAAGATGTAGCAAAAGACACACTTAGAAACCCTAGGACGTTTTTTTTGAATGAAATGCAATGACGTGTAGAATTTGGGGTAGAAGAAGGAAACAACTGAACTTGAAATGAATAGACTCACACGAAAAGGAAATGATAGATGATGGTGGAATAGAGTAACCTGCCTCTGATACCAATTTGATACGTGCAAGACGTGGGCTCCAATAATTCCACCTTCCAAACGTCCTTCACAAAGGGTTAGGAACAAGGAAGAAGACTTCTCCTTGCTTCTTCAGTGATAAAAACGTGTGGATCAAATGAGCAAGACCAACACTTGAAGACGGTCGTTGATCAGGCAAACCAATATGGCCCTCCTGGCCGTCACTTTTTAGCAATGGAAACACCTTCAAAATGCTCAAGTGAAATGGGAACAAACTTGAACTTTCTACTAAGATTCAAAGAAAATAAGCAACCAAAATTGATGTATAAGGCTGAACCAAGGATGAACTAAGGGTTGCCGTGGGCAATCTTTAGTTAATTTTGATTCTATGCACTTACTATCCACAAAATGGTTCAAGTCATGCAATAATCGAGCAACCAAGTGTGTGATTGGTTCAAGAAGAGCAATGGAAGTAAAATAAAGGTGTAAAGGCGGTTGGGGTGTAATAAAATAGGAGATGGCATCCAAGGTTGCCAAATTGTACCAAATATTTCAAATAATGCACAAATGCTTTCTCCCTTTTTCTTTTCACCTTTTTTGTCTTTGTTTCTCTTCTTGCTGTTTTCAACTCACGCAAGTTTCAGATTCTCTTTTTTTGTTCAAGGCAAGAAAACGTAACTTTTCTTCTTTTGTTCAAACGTTTTTCTTGACAAACCCTGGCAAGGAACATTCGATTTCAGCCAAAGGTAATCTCAAATACACAATATTGTGCACAGGAATGTGAATGAGGATAAATCTCAGTTAGGGTTTTGTGGGTAACCGAGATTAGGGTTTTCAAAGAATTAGGGTTTTGAGTGGCGGTTTTTCGGCTTTTGTGTTTGTTGTGGAAGTGGTTTTCACACGTATGATCAGCACGATTGGAGCATGAAATCAATCACAATATGAATCATAAGAGGCATACAATCATCACCAACTAATAGCTTCGGTAGCAACAAGATGATTTGAAACCGAGGTAGCTTTATAAGCTGATGGTTGTAACGTTTTTTTAAAGAAGGCTGAATGAGACCTAGATGCAACAAACCCTAATTTGTTCAAGTTGGAATGCTTCAAAACAAATGTGACAACTAGATTGAAAAGAAAAGAATGACACTTGAATGATGAATGACAAGATGTAGCAAAAGACAAACACTTAGAAACCCTAGGACGTTTTTTTGAATGAAATGCAATGACGTGTAGAATTTGGGGTAGAAGAAGGACACAACTGAACTAAAAATGAATAGACTCAAACGAAAAGGAAATGATAGATGATGGTGGAATAGAGTAACCTGCCTCTGATACCAATTTGATACGTGCAAGACGTGGGCTCTAATAATTCCACCTTCCAAACGTCATTCACAAAGGGTTAGGAACAAGGAATAAGACTTGTCCTTGCTTCTTCAGTGATAAAAACGTGTGGATCAAATGAGCAAGACCAACACTTCAAGACGGTCGTTGATCAGACAAACCAATATGGCCCTCCTGGCCGTCACTTTTTAGCAATGGAAACACCTTCAAAATGCTCAAGTGAAATGGGAACAAACTTGAACTTTCTACTAAGATTCAAAGAAAATAAGCAACCAAAATTGATGTATAAGGCTGAACCAAGGATGAACTAAGGGTTGCCGTGGGCAATCTTTAGTTAATTTTGATTCTATGCACTTACTATCCACAAAATAGTTCAAGTCATGCAATAATCGAGCAACCAAGTGTGTGATTGGTCCAAGAAGAGCAATGGAAGTAAAATAAAGGTGTAAAGGCGGTTGGGGTGTAATAAAATAGGGGATGGCATCCAAGGTTGCCAAATTGTACCAAATATTTCAAATAATGCACAAATGCTTTCTCCCTTTTTCTTTTCACCTTTTTTGTCTTTGTTTCTCTTCTTGCTGTTTTCAACTCACGCAAGTTTCAGATTCTCTTTTTTTTGTTCAAGGCAAGAAAATGTAACTTTTCTTCTTTTGTTCAAACGTTATTCTTGACAAACCCTGGCAAGGAACATTCGATTTCAGCCAAAGGTAATCTCAAATATGCAATATTGTGCACAGGAATGTGAATGAGGATAAATCTCAGTTAGGGTTTTGTGGGTAACCGAGATTAGGGTTTTCAAAGAATTAGGGTTTTGAGTGGCGGTTTTTCGGCTTTTGTGTTTGTTGTGGAAGTGGTTTTCACACGTATGATCAGCACGATTGGAGCATGAAATAAATCACAATATTAATCATAAGAGTCATACAATCATCACCAACTAATAGCTTCGGTAGCAACAAGATGATTTGAAACCGAGGTAGCTTTATAAGCTGATGGTTGTAACGTTTTTTTAAAGAAGGCTGAATGAGACCTAGATGCAACAAACCCTAATTTGTTCAAGTTGGAATGATTCAAAACAAATGTGACAACTAGATTGAAAAGAAAAGAATGACACTTGAATGATGAATGACAAGATGTAGCAAAAGACAAACACTTAGAAACCCTAGGACGTTTTTTTGAATGAAATGCAATGACGTGTAGATTTTGGGGTAGAAGAAGGACACAACTGAACTTGAAATGAATAGACTCAAACGAAAAGGAAATGATAGATGATGGTGGAATAGAGTAACCTGCCTCTGATACCAATTTGATGCGTGCAAGACGTGGGCTCTAATAATTCCACCTTCCAAACGTCATTCACAAAGGGTTAGGAACAAGGAAGAAGACTTCTCCTTGCTTCTTCAGTGATAAAAACGTGTGGATCAAATGAGCAAGATCAACACTTCAAGACGGTCGTTGATCAGACAAACAAATATGGCCCTCCTGGCCGTCACTTTTTAGCAATGGAAACACCTTCAAAATGCTCAAGTGAAATGGGAACAAACTTGAACTTTCTACTAAGATTCAAAGAAAATAAGCAACCAAAATTGATGTATAAGGCTGAACCAAGGATGAACTAAGGGTTGCCGTGGGCAATCTTTAGTTAATTTTGATTCTATGCACTTACTATCCACAAAATAGTTCAAGTCATGCAATAATCGAGCAACCAAGTGTGTGATTGGTTCAAGAAGAGCAATGGAAGTAAAATAAAGGTGTAAAGGCGGTTGGGGTGTAATAAAATAGGAGATGGCATCCAAGGTTGCCAAATTGTACCAAATATTTCAAATAATGCACAAATGCTTTCTCCCTTTTTCTTTTCACCTTTTTTGTCTTTGTTTCTCTTCTTGCTGTTTTCAACTCACGCAAGTTTCAGATTCTCTTTTTTTTGTTCAAGGCAAGAAAACGTAACTTTTCTTCTTTTGTTCAAACGTTGTTCTTGACAAACCCTGGCAAGGAACATTCGATTTCAGCCAAAGGTAATCTCAAATAAGCAATATTGTGCACGGGAATGTGAATGAGGATAAATCTCAGTTAGGGTTTTGTGGGTAACCGAGATTAGGGTTTTCAAAGAATTAGGGTTTTGAGTGGCGGTTTTTCAGCTTTTGTGTTTGTTGTGGAAGTGGTTTTCACACGTATGATCAGCACGATTGGAGCATGAAATCAATCACAATATGAATCATAAGAGGCATACAATCATCACCAACTAATAGCTTCGGTAGCAACAAGATGATTTGAAACCGAGGTAGCTTTATAAGCTGATGGTTGTAACGTTTTATTAAAGAAGGCTGAATGAGACCTAGATGCAACAAACCCTAATTTGTTCAAGTTGGAATGCTTCAAAACAAATGTGACAACAAGATTGAAAAGAAAAGAATGACACTTGAATGATGAATGACAAGATGTAGCAAAAGACAAACACTTAGAAACCCTAGGACGTTTTTTTGAATGAAATGCAAATGACGTGTAGAATTTGGGGTAGAAGAAGGACACAACTGAACTTGAAATGAATAGACTCAAACGAAAAGGAAATGATAGATGATGGTGGAATAGAGTAACCTGCCTCTGATACCAATTTGATGCGTGCAAGACGTGGGCTCCAATAATTCCACCTTCCCAACGTCCTTCACAAAGGGTTAGGAACAAGGAAGAAGACTTCTCCTTGCTTCTTCAGTGATAAAAACGTGTGGATCAAATGAGCAAGACCAACACTTCAAGACTGTCGTTGATCAGGCAAACCAATATGGCCCTCCTGGCCGTCACCTTTTAGCAATGGAAACACCTTCAAAATGCTCAAGTGAAATGGGAACAAACATGAACTTTCTACTAAGATTCAAAGAAAATAAGCAACCAAAATTGATGTATAAGGCTGAACCAAGGATGAACTATTGCCGTGGGCAATCTTTAGTTAATTTTGATTCTATGCACTTACTATCCACAAAATGGTTCAAGTCATGCAATAATCGAGCAACCAAGTGTGTGATTGGTTCAAGAAGAGCAATGGAAGTAAAATAAAGGTGTAAAGGTGGTTGGGGTGTAATAAAATAGGAGATGGCATCCAAGGTTGCCAAATTGTACCAAATATTTCAAATAATGCACAAATGCTTTCTCCCTTTTTCTTTTCACCTTTTTTGTCTTTGTTTCTCTTCTTGCTGACTCACGCAAGTTTCAGATTCTCTTTTTTTGTTCAAGGCAAGAAAACATAACTTTTCTTCTTGATGAGCCCACGATGGGGTCAACGCAACATATTTTCATGTATCATTTATTGTCACATGTTAGTTCTGTAAGACATGGCATATCACTGTTTAACTCCGCACACACTAGTGCTACTTCTTATGTCTTATAGTCTTAACTAACCCTTAGGACATGTCATATATGTTGTGTATCTTGTGTTTGTTGCTTGGTGTCTTTGAAGATAGGTCAAAGAGAGCTTTACATTGAAGAAGCATGTTGTACATATCTTTAGTTGTTCTTTTTAATATTGTTGGTTGGTTAACCTTGTTTTAGGATAGTTTGTGTTGTATTTTTGTCTTGTCTTTCAGGTACGCGTACATAGCTTGGAAATGCAATTAGAACCTGAATTTTTGTTCAAGCAAGGAGGTGATAAGCAAGTAGCTTACAAGCAAGGAGGTGACAAGCACTCATGTCAAATTCAGAATTGTTCTTCACGTTAAAATGGTGGTACAAGCTGCTCAAATCATTAACCAATAGGAAGAAGTCTTGCAAATATTCAAGCCAATCAAAAACAAGAAAGGAGAGACAATTCAGCAAGCTGCACAACAATTGATCCAATCAAAATCCTTGAAGAAATAGGCTGGTTTAAGCTTAAATGGGTTGAATATTCAAAGCCACACTCACAACCAATCAAAGCCTAAATCAAAGCAAGCTGCTCCAAGTATTATCCAATCAAATTGATCAAAGAAAGAAGGCTGAATCTAGCAAGGATTACACGACAAAACAACCAGATTTCTTGGAACCAAAAGTTGCTCAAACAAGTTCCACGCAAGCATGTCATTTTTAGTCTAGTACTTTGTACTTTAAACTTTGTACTCTTGTAATTTTCGTAGGTTATAAGTAGCATAGGAATCAGAATGTAAAGACACACAATTCATATATACATTTCAATCAAAACTTCCTTTAAGGAATTCTCAACTTTCTAGTTGAAGTTTAAGACCACTTAACGGTTTTCTTCCAAGTTCATAGCCTAGAACTTGTTAGTACTTACTTCATTTTTGGTTTACAGCATCTTAGGGTCTCAATGAGGTTTTAGATGTGTTGGAATGCCAAAGAGAAAGAGGTGTTGGCATAAATTGAGCCAAGAACAAACGGTTACAGTTCAAGGGGTGTCATTGGGATGTTCTTTGCCATAGCCGAGGTTCAAATCAGTTTGGAGTAGAAGATAAAGTCCTAGAAACATTTTTCTAGCCTTCATTTGGCTCATCAATTGGTATCAGAGATTTGGTTAGTCTTCTATTCATGTTTACATTGTTTAAACTTGCATATGATTGATGCTGCCCAAAACCGTTTAATAGACTATTTTGTTGTTCAATTAGATTCTGTTTGTTTAGGTAGTTTGTTTATGTTTTGAAGTGTTTATTAGGTAGTTTACAATAGTTTGGTAACTTAGTTTTGAGTAGCAAAACCGAAACACCACAAAAAAAAGAACTTAGACTAGAGTGTGTTAGAATCTGATTGAGTAGCTTAAGTTAAGAACCGTGTGTAACCTGCTTGTACTTGTCCAGTCTAGCTTAGAAATGTTCATTAGGTCCTAATCTAGAAGTTTAAAGGGTAGTTTAGTTGAGTCCTTAAAGCAGAAAACTTTGAACACAAAAATAGATTAGTTGATAGTTAGTTGGAATCAAGTTGTTAAATTCTGTTTTTAGAAGTAGTGGCAAACTGTTTTTAGACGTTTTTAGTGCTGCCTTATTTAGCTTAGTTAGACTAGTTTACAACATAGTTTTAAAGGTTTAGTTGGTTGTTTAGTTTAGCACAAGAAATCCGAAAACTAAAGATCAAAACAAGTAGTTTAGCTAAGTGTGCTGCCTAGTTTCTAGTGTTATACGTTTGATAAGTAGGACATAAACACTTGCATTTAGTACCATCTAGTTTAGAAACTGATTGCATCATACAAACGAAAACCAAACAAAAACAAAGTAGGATAGATCACTTAAAAACAAAACAAAACAAGTTAGCTTAGTTTGCATCAAAACTGATTTCCATTAGTTGTTAGTAATCAGCCTTATAAAAATTGCATTTAGAAACAACTAAGTTGCATTTAGCTATCTTAAGATTACTTAGATCATTTGCATCAAAAACAGAAAAAAAAAAGAACCGAAACAATTTAGTTTAAACTTGATTAAATCTTTGAATGCTATTTGTTTAAACTTGTTGAATTTGATTTCACCACCCCCGTTACACCTTAAGTCATTGTTTGGTACAAACTTGATTGAATCTTTTAATTGAAACATTATTGACTTGAGATTTGTTAAAAGTGAAGTAAATTTGTAAGAAACAAGATTTGATTTCAAATTTTAACGTTGGCTTTACGTTTATCTTTACTTGGGATTGATTCAATTGTTTAAAGACTTTATTGGACTTAAGTTCTTACTTAGGATCACTTTGTCTATATTTATCCCTACACTGTTAAATTGCCGACCCTGTTATCATCTTGTTGTCTTTACACTTCTTCAACTTGCATTGAACTTTCATCTATATTTGGTTGTTAAATTTGTGAAACAGTTTTCATATCATTAGTGTTCTTCCGTGTTGTTCAAAGAACGTTTCACAAAAGCCACACCAAAACTTGTGCAAGTAAAACCAAAGAAAAAGAAGCCGTGAGCAATGTCTCATAAAGGCAAGTGAGCAGTAGACTCACAAAACAGACAAAGCCAATCCAAAGGAAAATAATTAGGCTTGTTTGTGAAAGAAACTGAGAGAAAAGTCATTTTTAACGTCAAAAAGCAAGAGACAAGACGTATGAGTGATTTGCACAAGAAGTGAGATATAGCCATCCAAAGTTCACAAAAGGTGAATTGTGAAAAACCAAAAGCAAATACCTACACCAAAAGTGTTGACTGTTGTAAAAGGTTCCTCGAACAAACCCTTGTTGAACACTTGTGTGTATGTACTGTCTTTTACTTTATTTACAATTGAATGTGCATTAAAGTTTAAAGTAAGTTAAAGGATTGTTCTGTACAAACCCTTAGCTTTCTTTGATTCAGCCAAAAACATCACTTGACTTCTATTTTTCTTTGAATCTTAGATAGTCCAAGATTGTTGTTTATTCAATTGTCAATTTGAAGTAGAAATTTACGTTTTGTTAAAGTTATAGTTTGATCTTACTTGCTTGTATTCTGACTTATTTATCTCATTGTTTTACCATCTTGGTTGATTGTTTTGATTAAACATGATTCTAAAAACCATTTGGGGAGTTGAATGCCATAGGAGAGACGATGATGAACTGGAAAAACGTATGAACTCCTTTGGTCATACGAATGGTTTATGGGTTGGATATTGGGAATGTAAAACTCCTAGATATCAAACTCTTTCTCAGTGCAATAAAGACGTTAGTGCATATTACAATGAAATGCTTGATGATTTGTACTATGCTTATGTTGAAGAACATGAGGAATTAAGCATGATTAGGTTCTTTGCTGGATTAGATAAAGAGATCGCTGATTGCATGTTGTCTGAAAAATTCTCATCACTTTATGTCATGTATAAAAAGGCAAAGATTGTTCAATCAAACCTAATCCCATGGCAAGTTAATCAAAACTATGGGTATGAACTAAACTCTTGTGATTCTGAAAATGACAAACCAAATCCAGTTAAGTTAAGCAATTTGAGTCAGACTATGGATAATATTGAAAATGCATTGCTTCAACTTAGAGACATGGTGCAAGTATTGATAGAATCTGAAAAGAACAAAGACTTGCAATCTGACATTTCTGTGAATGATGGTTTGTACGAAATTAGCCCCAACATGCCTGAAACTGGAACTCCTTTATCTGAATTGCATGTTCAACCTTGTGTACTGTCTGAAGAAGACCCTTCACTTGAATCTGTTGGTGATTTCCAAAGTGTTAGTCGTTTGCTTATAGATGATGTTAATTGTGATAACACTTTGTCTGAAAATGATTTACATTGTGACATGCATATAAATGAAATCCCTGTGCATGATCTGCATTCTGCTGAGATGCTTGTTTCTGGGTTACAATCTGAATTACATCATGTACATTTCATTGATGACATTGATGTAAGTAATTCTGTTGAGAATGACATTGATAAACTAGATTCTTATGATTTGATGTTAGCTGAACTAGATTGTCTACTTGATGTAGAGCTTGATCATGATGTCATTATTGAAATAGATTCAGCTACAAATGAACATAAATCCGTGGATGAACTAGTTAATGAATTGAATGACATATTTAGTATAGATGAAGATTCTATTTCTGAAATATCTATTTCATCTCATCTTGTTGAATGTCTGCCTGTTGTCATCTCAATTGATACATCTTGTCTAAATATTGCACATGTCTGTAAGATTTGTACACTTAATGTTAACATGTTGCAATATGCTTTTTGGATGTTGTTTTTGTTGTGATATATCATGTTTGAATGATTGCAAAATGCATATGTGAGCATGTAGATTGTTGTGATATATTGCAAAATGCATATGTGAGCATGTATGTGTGTATAACGTTTAAAGTATATGTGTGCATGAGATTGAATTTATGAGCTAGAATTTATGAGCTAAATGTGAAATTGATTGAATGAATCAAGATTGAACAAGTTTGATTAAGATCATGAGATTGAACTTGGCCAATTCAATCACATGTCTAAATCAAGACATGTTCAAACTGATCTTAGATGATATATATGCCAATACATGTTAATTATATGATCTAACCAAGCCTTGAAGTCATATGACTTACAATATAAGGCAAATTGCTCGGTTTAGTATCCTATTGCAGGTTTTGGTTCATATCTTGGGCAAATGAACTCCAAATTGAGTCATTCAAAAGCCCACATGATCCTTATTCAATTTAGAATCTAATTGGCTGAGGAGAAGCATGCTTGACACGGATAAAAACTGAGTTGACACGGTGGTGAAGCTTATTGACCTTTATAAGGGTTATTTTGGTAATTTCACCATTTGGACTTCTCATTCTTATTTGGTCTTCTTCCAACGGATTTATATGATCATATGACACATTTATAAGTCATGTCACATCATGGCAAAAATGAATCTGGAGCAGCACCATGTCTAGGTTCATCCTAGGACAAAATTCCTATTTTTGTGCTAAGGGGTATTCTGGTCTCTTCACTTGCCAATGGATCTTCTAACGTGTTATATATTGTTTATATGATGTTTATATGTGTTTATGTCACATATAGTACATGCCCTATATTTATGGAAACGGGCAGCATGGTATATCAATTGGAATGCTTATATTATGGTTATCACATATATGGTTTTCTTGGAATTCTTGGCATTCTTCATATGGTATTCTATGCTACATGTTGAAGACATAAGTGACTATATATTATATGTGTGCACACGGATATTGGCGCACAAATCATGTTCAAACTTTCAGCTTTTGAACAAGTCAAGGCAAGTTGAAACAAACCCTATTTTGGTGCTGATTTCAAATGACTATTCTTGTATATGTTTACAACGGCTATCTTGGTTCAAAAATGGAGCAAAATTTCGTATGCTATATGGTCAAGATTCAGGTTATAATGTGTGACAAAAACAAGTCCTACAATGTAGCAAATTTGAAGCAAAAGTCTCTCAACCAAAGCCATATGCAACGGCTATATGATTGAAGACCAAGTCAAGCTGATTTCTCTCTATCTTTGAACTATTCTCCAATGCCTATATTTTAGGCCATTCCAACGTCTATTTGACATTCAAAATGAGGAGCCAAATTTGTTCAAAACACATGCCAATTCAGCTGCACACATGGCAAGTTATTTACACATGGACATTGCTGATTGGGAGCTGCCTCTTAAACGTTAAAATGAAGCCATTTTCCACCTCAGCTTCAACGTCTATAATGGGATAAGATGAAGGATAAAAGTTCAGTTTGAAGACCAATTCAAAGCAACAAAAGATAAGTTTCATTTGGATAGCTAGAAAAGTGCTGAAATCTCTCCATTCTCAACCAGCTCCAACGTCTCTTAGAGGAGCCTTCAGGCTGTCCTCTTGGCTATAAATAGCTCCAAAGATGAAGAGTAAAAGTGCACCAACGAAAAACAAAAGAAAAGCAAGCAAGACATTCAGCTCTTTGTCTCCATTCTTCTCTTCTATTCTTCTATATTGAAGAACACATTTGCAGCAAGCTTTATGATTGTATAGTTCTTCATTTCTTGTCATTTCAACACCTTTAAACGACATATTGTAAGGGAGAAGCTGGTGTATAAAGCTTACTCCTTAGAGGTGAGCAAAAGGTGCAAAGGTGCAAAGGTGAAACAAACTAGTTGCTGTTTGTTTTGGTGAAGTCTCTTGAAGAAGTTGGTGAAAAGCTTCTTCCTTTGGCTTTGTAAGGTGACTTTGGTGTTTGGTGTTTAGTGAAATCCAAGAGAAGGTGTCTCTTGGGACTGGAGTAGGTCACATTGACCGAACCAGGATAATTCCTTGTGTTCTTTACTTATTTCCTGCACTTACTGTTTTCTGCCTGAGAATTACACTAACTTGGCACGCATAATTGAACAAGCAAACAGTCTTAGAATTGCATGAATTTTGGATATATTATACTTCAATGTGTTAGCTTTCATTAGCCGCAAGAATCACTAAATTCTAAGGAGTTTAGCATATTCAAATCGTCTTCACAAAATTGTTGCTACATTCTGTGAACAATTCTGACCAGTGTGCAAAACTTGTTCAATTTGAATAGGTTATCCTGCGAATCTTGAAGTGAGCCTTATATCAAATTAAACTAGACATCATAAGGTTTAATTTGACATAAGATTCATCAAAATAGCACGGGTAGATTTTGAGATATCATCGTTTGAAGTTAAGCTAACATTCTGCCTGAAACTGCCAGAATTGCACACTTTACTTATCTTGCTTATTTGAACGTGCAAACTTGCTTGGAATTGACTGAAATTTTTATGACATACTATAAACATTCTAAACTTGATCTCTGCCAAGTTTGAGAGCTTGCACAGGTGTATAAGTGGTTCAACCAAAGCGCTCAAAACAGTGAACTGTTTCTGGAAATTCCAGAATCTGAGGCTAAAGAGGCAAAGGGGTCTTCAAACAAGTTTTTGAAGGTAATTGTAGTGTAATTTCCGCTAACCCACTATTCACCCCCCCCTCTAGTGGTGCTATACAGGTCCAACAAGTGGTATCAGAGAAAGGTTGAGCACCATATTCTTATTTGAGCTGAAAACAGTTTACACTCCAAGTTGCAAAGTTGCTGGAAATTTTCTGGTTGTCTTATATTCTTCATATTTGGTATCTACAACAAGGTGACACTTTCTTTCCTTCTTATAAGTGTTTTAAACGTTTTCTCACACACTAAGAAGCATGTCTAAGTCACACATGAAAATAGAATTAGAAGGCATGTCCACACAAAGACCACCTCTTTTTGATGGAGAAAACTTTAGTCATTGGAAACTTAGGATGAAATTGTTCTTAATGGCTATTGATATAGACTTGTGGTCTATCATTGAAGATGGACCTTATGTGCCTACTAAGCATGTTATAATTGATGGCTTATCACAAGAAGTTGAGAAATATAGAAAATATTGGAGTGATGAAGATAAAAAGAAAATGAGTCTTAATGCTAAAGCAATGCAATTATTGTTGAATGGTTTAAGTAGGAGTGAATCTGCCTATGTCTCTTCATGTTTAAGTGCAAAGGATATGTGGAAATGTCTTGAAATGAAGCATGAAGGAACTAATCAAGTAAAGGAATCAAAGATTAACATGTTAATGACTACACTTGAAACATTTCATTTACTGCCTAATGAATCAATTGTTGATATGGATTTAAGGCTTACAAACTTATACAACTCACTTGAATCCCTTGGTAAAACGTTTTTGATGAAAGAAAAAGTGCAAAAAGTTTTGAGAAGTTTGCCAATTGAATGGGATGCCAAAGTTAGTGCCATTGAAGAAAGCAAAGATCTTTCTCAAATAAAACTTGATGAATTGATAGGTTCTTTAAAAGTTTATGAAAACAAGTTGAATATAAGAAAGGCTGAAACTAGTAACAAGTCTAAATCACTTGCATTTGTAACAAATGAACCCGAATCATCTAATCAAGCCGAGTATGAAAGTGATGATGAAAGTGATGAAGAAGACATAATGTTGTTAGCTAGGCGTTTAAGGAAGTTTTTCAAGAAAAGACCAACTAAAAGACAAGCAAAATCAGCTGCCCCTATCAATGTGAAATCTAACAAACAAGATGGTAAATGGTATGATAAAGAACTTAAGTGTTATGAATGTGGCAAACAAGGACACATCTCATATGATTGTCCAAACAAGAACAAAAACCGTGACATGGATGAAAAGACAAGGACAAAAACTAGAGTAGAACCTATGCAAAGGAGGAAGAAAGCTCTCAAGGCAAGTTCAAGCACTTGGGATGACACATCTTCATCCGAATCCGAGGAAGAACCTGAAGTTGCACAAACATGTTTGGCTTCAAAGTCTACAAATGAGGTAACATTCGATTCTGACTCCGAATGTGATTTTACTCAAGATGAATTGTTGGATGAATTAGAAAAGTTGCATGATAGATATAAGAAGCTATCCAAGGAGAAGAAAAGAATAGTTGAGGAGAAGAACAAGTTGGAGACGTCTAACTTGAATCTAACTTCTCAACTAGAAGTTCTTCAACTTGAATCATCTAACACTATTAGTTCAATGCAAAATCAGATTAAGGAACTTAAGAACAAACATGAAAATGTGCAATGTGTGCAATGTGTTGATTTCAACGTTTTAAAGTCTAAATTACATGAAATACAAACTGAATTTGAATCATTAAAAGCATGCAACCTAGACTTGAACAAATCTTTAGAACAATTTAAGAATGGTTCCAACATGTTAGACACTCTTATTGCATCTCAAAAGCATGGAAATGACAAACAAGGTCTTGGATATGTTAAAGAAGCTGAATACACACCTAAGGAAACAACATTTGTATCATCTTCAACCAACATGAAATATAGGCCAAATGCATTTAGAAATGAACCTATTCTGCCCACACCACCTTCATCACAAAGATTGCAAAATGCATCAACATATAGGAAGGTAAATACACCTAGAAACCATGCTTACATGTATACAAGAATGCCTAAACAAAGTAGTATGAAATCTGCTCATGTTATGCCTTATATGCAACAACATGCTTATGTGAAGAACATGACATACTCTCGGCCTAAATCAGTTTACAACACACGGCCTAGACACACACAACATCTTGCGTATACACGGCCTAAATTCAATGCTTATACACGGCCAAGATATAACTCATATACATGGCAACATTCAAATGCATATAGAACTTACAATGCTTATCCAACTAGACATAAATGTGCAGTCCCCTTTTCCATCATATTCTATGTATCAAAATCCACTATTTGTTCATTATATGCAACATGATTTTAACATTTCAAAACCAAGAAAGGTTGTTCAAGTTTGGGTACCTAAAGGTACACTAACATGAACTTAACTTGTCTAACCTTGAAAGGACCCAAAATCAAAGGGTACCTAAGTTGTTATTTACATTTGTAGGTACATAACATCAAAGAAAGACAAGTTGCTGGTTATAACAACAAAGAAGATGAAAAGAACAAAACCAATTGGATAGTTGATAGTGGTTGCTCAAGACATATGACGGGCAACAAAAATTTGTTTAGCACACTTAAGAACGTTGCAAAAGGTGGCAAAGTTACCTTTGGAGACAACAACCAAGGCCAAATAATTGGCAAAGGCAAGGTTGGTGATCCAAACAAGTTTGAGATCAAAAACGTCCTACTTGTAAGTAACTTAACCTTTGAGCTTTTAAGTGTTTCTCAACTATGTGACAACAACTTGAATGTTCTCTTCTCCTCCACCTCTTGTAAGATAATGGATAAAAACAATCAAGTTGTGTTAAAAGGAAAACGTGAAGGAAACATATATGTGCTTAACATGGATGATATGCTAAGTAGTAACACAAAATGTCTTGTTTCACATGAATCTGATCCCAATCTTTGGCATAGACGTTTAGGACACATTGGTATATCAACCTTAGAAAAACTACACGCTAAAAGTCTTGTTAAAGGATTGCCTAAACTTAACTTGAATGATTTTCAACTATGTGAATCTTGTATCAAAGGCAAACATGTTAGAGAATCCCTTAAGCCTAAAACCGAGGTCACAACATCAAGAATACTAGAACTCTTGCATATAGACTTATTTGGTCCATGTAGAACAAGAAGCTTAGGTGGAAGTTATTATGTATGTGTAATAGTTGATGATTTCTCAAGATATACTTGGACATTGTTTCTTGCTTCAAAAGATGAAAGTGCATCATCTATAGCTAATCTAATTAGACAACTTGAAAATGAACATGAATCACATGTTATTAAGATAAGGAGTGATAGAGGTGGTGAGTTTAAAAATAGTGAATTAATCAAATTCTGTAATGAAAAGGGTATAAAACATGAATTCTCCCCACCAAGAACTCCTCAACTTAATGGTGTAGTTGAAAGAAAGAATAGGACTATTCAAGAAGTAGCAAGAACAATGATGGTAGAAAACAAAGTACCTAAATTCTTATGGGCTGAAGCAGTAAACACTTCAAGTTATATGATCAACAGACTATCAATAAGAAAGAAATTGAACAAAACACCATTTGAAATCTTAAATGGACGACTCCCAAAAGTAAACTATCTAAAAGTCTTTGGTTGTAAATGCTTTGTATTGAACACAAAAGATAACTTAGATAAGTTTGATCCTAAGTCTGATGAACATATATTTGTGGGATATTCAATGAACTCTAAAGCATATAGATGTTATAATACACAAACAAGAAAGATAGTTGAATCTATACATGTGAAGTTCAATGAAAATGCATATCTCCAAACAAGTAATCAACATGAAATCTATGTACCAAATGATCAAATACTTCATGATGAAGATGAACTTATCCTACCACCTACAAATGATCAAATTGAAACACCAAATCAAACTCTTGAAATGCATGAAGTTCAAACTCCCCCTACACAAGAACATAATGAAGAAAATGTGCCTAACCAACCTATTGAACATCATGAACCTATTGAAGATGCACAACCAAGTAATTGGTGGCAAATAAGAGATAAACAAAAGCATCCTCAAGAACTTATCATAGGAGATGTAAATCAAGGGGTTAGAACACGTAGGCAAATAGATCCTAATGAATATGATCAATGGCATGCACTTATATCCCAAATTGAACCCAAGAATGTGAATGATGCCTTAAACGATGCATATTGGATAGATGCAATGCATGAAGAGTTAAACCAATTTGAAAGAAACAATGTGTGGGATTTAGTACCTAAACCCGAGGATAAATCAATCATTGGAACTAAATGGGTGTTTAGGAACAAAATGAATGAACAAGGGGTTGTAGTAAGAAATAAAGGCAAGACTTGTAGCTCAAGGATATAATCAAGAAGAGGGTATTGATTACGATGAAACATTTGCCCCCGTAGCAAGATTAGAATCCATACGCCTCTTATTAGCTTTTGCATGTTATAATAACATCAAACTATTCCAAATGGATGTTAAGAGTGCATTCTTAAATGGCTATATCCAAGAAGAAGTTTTTGTTAAACAACCACCAGGCTTTGAAGATCCAAAGAACCCTAATCATGTATATAAACTTAAGAAAGCCTTATATGGTTTGAAACAAGCCCCCCGTGCATGGTATGAAAGATTTGCCAACTTTTTACTAAGTAACAACTTTCAAAGAGGAACCATAGATAGTACCTTATTCTTGAAAAAGAAAGACAAAGATTTGCTTGTAATACAAATATATGTAGATGACATAATCTTTGGTTCAACTAATCCTAACTTAGTAAAAGACTTTGAAGATTGTATGAAGTCTGAGTTTGAAATGTCTATGGTTGGTGAATTAAACTATTTCTTAGGCTTGCAAATAAAACAAACATCAAGTGGTATACATATCAATCAAGCCAAATACATAAGAGATATGATAAAGAAATTCAACTTTGAAAACTTGAAACCATCTCCAACACCAATGTGTACTTCAACAAAATTAGACAAAGATGAAAATGGTGTTGCATTTGATGAAAAACTATATAGGTCTATGATTGGTTCATTGCTATATCTAACTGCTAGTAGACCTGATATTATGTTTGCAGTATGTATGTGTGCAAGATTTCAAAGTATGCCTAAGTTGTCACACTTTAAAGCTGTAAAAAGAATATTTAGATATCTTCAACATACACCAACATTAGGCTTATGGTATGATAGACAATCTAGTCTAAGTCTACATGCATATTCAGATGCAGATTATGGTGGATGTAGAGTAGATAGAAAGAGCACTAGTGGAACATGTCAATTCCTAGGAAACTCACTAATATCTTGGTTTTCAAAGAAACAATCTAGTGTTGCACTTTCTACTACTGAAGCAGAATATATGGCTTTAAGTCTATGTTGTACTCAACTATTATGGATTAAACAACAACTTTCAGACTTTGAAATACAAGTAAATAATATCCCCATCTATTGTGATAGTACAAGTGCTATAAATTTGTCTAAAAACCCTGTACTACACTCTAAGGCAAAGCATATAGAAGTACGTTATCATTTTCTCCGTGATCATGTTAATCTTGGACATATACACATTGAACATGTTAGAACTGATCAACAAGTAGCTGACATATTCACTAAACCCCTTAATCAAGCTATCTTTGAGCATTTACGTGCAAGACTTGGATTAATTGCTCACACCTGACTACTACACCGTGCACATAGTTCAGTCTTTTGCATAATTTACAAAATTAAGGGGGAGAGATATATGTATATCATGTTAAGGGGGAGATAACACATTTAAGGGGGAGATAACACATTAAGGGGGAGCAGCTTAACTTGATTTAAAGAGAAGCTTATACTTGATTTAGATGCTTAATATACACATATGTGGGGTAATTTTGCAAATCATCAAAAGGGGGAGATTGTTGTGATATATCATGTTTGAATGATTGCAAAATGCATATGTGAGCATGTAGATTGTTGTGATATATTGCAAAATGCATATGTGAGCATGTATGTGTGTATAACGTTTAAAGTATATGTGTGCATGAGATTGAATTTATGAGCTAGAATTTATGAGCTAAATGTGAAATTGATTGAATGAATCAAGATTGAACAAGTTTGATTAAGATCATGAGATTGAACTTGGCCAATTCAATCACATGTCTAAATCAAGACATGTTCAAACTGATCTTAGATGATATATATGCCAATACATGTTAATTATATGATCTAACCAAGCCTTGAAGTCATATGACTTACAATATAAGGCAAATTGCTCGGTTTAGTATCCTATTGCAGGTTTTGGTTCATATCTTGGGCAAATGAACTCCAAATTGAGTCATTCAAAAGCCCACATGATCCTTATTCAATTTAGAATCTAATTGGCTGAGGAGAAGCATGCTTGACACGGATAAAAACTGAGTTGACACGGTGGTGAAGCTTATTGACCTTTATAAGGGTTATTTTGGTAATTTCACCATTTGGACTTCTCATTCTTATTTGGTCTTCTTCCAACGGATTTATATGATCATATGACACATTTATAAGTCATGTCACATCATGGCAAAAATGAATCTGGAGCAGCACCATGTCTAGGTTCATCCTAGGACAAAATTCCTATTTTTGTGCTAAGGGGTATTCTGGTCTCTTCACTTGCCAATGGATCTTCTAACGTGTTATATATTGTTTATATGATGTTTATATGTGTTTATGTCACATATAGTACATGCCCTATATTTATGGAAACGGGCAGCATGGTATATCAATTGGAATGCTTATATTATGGTTATCACATATATGGTTTTCTTGGAATTCTTGGCATTCTTCATATGGTATTCTATGCTACATGTTGAAGACATAAGTGACTATATATTATATGTGTGCACACGGATATTGGCGCACAAATCATGTTCAAACTTTCAGCTTTTGAACAAGTCAAGGCAAGTTGAAACAAACCCTATTTTGGTGCTGATTTCAAATGACTATTCTTGTATATGTTTACAACGGCTATCTTGGTTCAAAAATGGAGCAAAATTTCGTATGCTATATGGTCAAGATTCAGGTTATAATGTGTGACAAAAACAAGTCCTACAATGTAGCAAATTTGAAGCAAAAGTCTCTCAACCAAAGCCATATGCAACGGCTATATGATTGAAGACCAAGTCAAGCTGATTTCTCTCTATCTTTGAACTATTCTCCAATGCCTATATTTTAGGCCATTCCAACGTCTATTTGACATTCAAAATGAGGAGCCAAATTTGTTCAAAACACATGCCAATTCAGCTGCACACATGGCAAGTTATTTACACATGGACATTGCTGATTGGGAGCTGCCTCTTAAACGTTAAAATGAAGCCATTTTCCACCTCAGCTTCAACGTCTATAATGGGATAAGATGAAGGATAAAAGTTCAGTTTGAAGACCAATTCAAAGCAACAAAAGATAAGTTTCATTTGGATAGCTAGAAAAGTGCTGAAATCTCTCCATTCTCAACCAGCTCCAACGTCTCTTAGAGGAGCCTTCAGGCTGTCCTCTTGGCTATAAATAGCTCCAAAGATGAAGAGTAAAAGTGCACCAACGAAAAACAAAAGAAAAGCAAGCAAGACATTCAGCTCTTTGTCTCCATTCTTCTCTTCTATTCTTCTATATTGAAGAACACATTTGCAGCAAGCTTTATGATTGTATAGTTCTTCATTTCTTGTCATTTCAACACCTTTTAAACGACATATTGTAAGGGAGAAGCTGGTGTATAAAGCTTACTCCTTAGAGGTGAGCAAAAGGTGCAAAGGTGCAAAGGTGAAACAAACTAGTTGCTGTTTGTTTTGGTGAAGTCTCTTGAAGAAGTTGGTGAAAAGCTTCTTCCTTTGGCTTTGTAAGGTGACTTTGGTGTTTGGTGTTTAGTGAAATCCAAGAGAAGGTGTCTCTTGGGACTGGAGTAGGTCACATTGACCGAACCATGATAATTCCTTGTGTTCTTTACTTATTTCCTGCACTTACTGTTTTCTGCCTGAGAATTACACTAACTTGGCACGCATAATTGAACAAGCAAACAGTCTTAGAATTGCATGAATTTTGGATATATTATACTTCAATGTGTTAGCTTTCATTAGCCGCAAGAATCACTAAATTCTAAGGAGTTTAGCATATTCAAATCGTCTTCACAAAATTGTTGCTACATTCTGTGAACAATTCTGACCAGTGTGCAAAACTTGTTCAATTTGAATAGGTTATCCTGCGAATCTTGAAGTGAGCCTTATATCAAATTAAACTAGACATCATAAGGTTTAATTTGACATAAGATTCATCAAAATAGCACGGGTAGATTTTGAGATATCATCGTTTGAAGTTAAGCTAACATTCTGCCTGAAACTGCCAGAATTGCACACTTTACTTATCTTGCTTATTTGAACGTGCAAACTTGCTTGGAATTGACTGAAATTTTTATGACATACTATAAACATTCTAAACTTGATCTCTGCCAAGTTTGAGAGCTTGCACAGGTGTATAAGTGGTTCAACCAAAGCGCTCAAAACAGTGAACTGTTTCTGGAAATTCCAGAATCTGAGGCTAAAGAGGCAAAGGGGTCTTCAAACAAGTTTTTGAAGGTAATTGTAGTGTAATTTCCGCTAACCCACTATTCACCCCCCCCCCTCTAGTGGTGCTATACAGGTCCAACAGTTTTATCTGTTAGGATGTATGTGTTCTAAAATTTTTGTTATCATATTGTTAATACATCCTAAACATTTTAGAAAGCGTGTACACACCTTATTCTTTCTTCAAAGATAAGGATGCACCAAGGTATTTCACCTTCACCATTTGTATTATCATGTTCATATTGATTATGGTGTAGATGATCATACGTGTACATCCTACATCCTATCCCTTATTCTCTTCATGTTGAGATTCGAGGACGAATCATTTTCAAGAGGGAGGGAATGATTAGCCCACGATGGGGTCAACGCAACATATTTTCATGTATCATTTATTGTCACATGTTAGTTCTGTAAGACATGGCATATCACTGTTAACTCCGCACACACTAGTGCTACTTCTTATGTCTTATAGTCTTAACTAACCCTTAGGACATGTCATATATGTTGTGTATCTTGTGTTTGTTGCTTGGTGTCTTTGAAGATAGGTCAAAGAGAGCTTTACATTGAAGAAGCATGTTGTACATATCTTTAGTTTTTCTTTTTAATATTGTTGGTTGGTTAACCTTGTTTTAGGATAGTTTGTGTTGTATTATTGCCTTGTCTTTCAGGTACGCGTACATAGCTTGTGATGCGTGCAACTCGTGGGCTCCAACGATTCCACCGTCCAAACGTCCTTCACAAAAGGTTAGGCACAAGGAAGAAGACTTCCCCTTGCTTCCTTAGTGATTAAAAACGTGTGGATTAAACGAATGAGCAAGACCAACACTTCAAGATGGTCGTTGATCAGGCAAACCAAAATGGCCCTCCTGGACGGCACCTTTTAGCAATGGCAATACCTTCAAAACGCTCAACTTTGAAGGATCTTAACTTAGGTTTTTAATGCAAAACCAAGAAAACAAAGTATCACTCAAAGTGAAGAACATATCAAGAATTGTTATTCATCAAAAAGGTGAGATTACAACCAGCCAAAGGGGTCTATTTATAGGCCTAGTAGACGCCCCCTTTAGCTTGAAAATGGCTAGAGATAATTCAAATAAAGCTATCTAACAAATGTTTAAATTTGAACTTTGCTTGAAAATTTAAACTAAGATAATTCTAGCTAAAACTTGAAATGCTTGAAAGATGTTATCTTCAATGAATCTAGTCATGTTTGGTGATGAAATTGGCGTTGGAGATGCTGAAATTTGCGTTGGAGATGTGGTTGAACTTGAATTCAAAGGCTAGTTGAAGATTGGATTCAATTTGACTTCAAACTTGGATTCAATCTTTGAATTATAATCCCATCCTTTTTGATCTTCAAGTGGCGTGTGGATGGTTATCTAGGCGTGTGAGATGTCTTCAAATGGTTGAGATGTTGAATTCAAATTCTGGTTGGAGATTGAGTTTAACTTGAACTTGAATTTAAACTTGGATTCAAATTTGAATTGCCATCTCATCTTTGCTTCAAAAATGGCGTTTGGAGTGGATGTAGATTAGGCTGAAATCCTCTTGAACTTTAAGTCTCCAATTGATTGAGATTGAATTCAAATTAAGGTTGAATTTTAAATTCAAGCCTAGCTTTGAATTTAAACTCAATTGATCATTATCCATTTGCTTTAGATATGGCCGCCCCCTTCTTGTGGATAATGGAGATGATTTTGATTTCAACTTGATCAAGAGACTCTATCTTGGACACTTTTGAATTTGTCTTAGCATAGACAAACATTCTCTTCGAATATTCTCTTGAAACATTCTCTTCAACATTCTCTTCAAGCATTCTTTTGAAACATTCTCTTCAAACATTCTCTTGAACATTCTCTTCAAACATTCCCTTGTACCTAATTTACCTACAAAGCAAATACATAAAACTAAGATGACACGACACAAAATAAAATTCAAAAACAAGAATGTAGACGTGCATGTGATACATGCTCAAGTTGAAGGTTCAATGAAATGAACCCAAAGAGTCTTAGGCTCATCTTGAACATGCTTGTACAAGAAGGTGGCAACTTGATGACAAAGTTCCCTTGCCCTCCTTCTTGTTATAGGACCTTTGACCTCTTGATGGGGCCCTTGATCCTCATCGGACCCTTGATCCTCATCAATCCCCCCCTCCTCAAAAGGATTCGTCCTCGAATCAAAAAGGTCATCGTTGAAAGGGGTGAGATCAGCAACATTAAAAGTAGGTGAAACTGAACCATACCTGTCGGGAAGATCAAGGATGTATGCGTTGTCACCTATGCGTTTCAATACTTTAAAGGGTCCATCTCCTCGAGGTAACAATTTTGACTTTCTTTCATTGGGAAATCTTTCTTTACGCAAATGTAACCACACTAAATCTCCAGGTTTGAACACAACTCTTTTCCGATGTTTGTTAGCTCGTCTTTCATAAGCTTTGTTTTTCTTTTGTAGTTGTGTTTTAACTTGTTCATGCAGTTTCTTTATGTTGTCCGCTTTTTGTTTACCATCAAGACTAGAACGCTCATGCACGGGAATAGGAATCAAATCAATGGGAGACAAGGGATTAAAGCCATACACGATTTCAAATGGACTATGCAAAGTACCGTGATGGACACTCCTATTATATGCAAATTCGATATATGGTGAACAATCTTCCCAATGTTTAATGTGTTTTTGCGAAATGGCACGCAAAAGTTGAGAAAGAGTACGATTAACGACTTCAGTTTGTCCATCAGTGTGTGGGTGTGCGGTGGTGGAAAACAACAATTGTGTACCAAGTTTAGCCCACAAAACACGCCAAAAATGACTCAAGAATTTCGTATCTCTATCACTTACAATTGTACGTGGCATGCCATGCAATCTAACAATTTCTTTGAAGAACAAATCAGCAACATGTGTGGCATCATCAACTTTCTACATGCTATGAAATGTGCCATTTTTGAAAATCGATCAACCACAACATAAATGCTATCGCGTCCTCCCCGAGACCTAGGAAGTCCTAAAACAAAGTCCATAGAAATGTCAATCCAAGGGGAATCAGGGACGGGTAAAGGCGTGTAAAGGCCATGTGGTTGGGACTTGGATTTGGCTTGTTTGCAGGTGATGCAATAAGCAACCAAAGTGATGTATAAGACTGAACCAAAGATGAACTAAGGGTTGCCGTGGGCAATCTTTAGTTAATTTTGATTCTATGCACTTACTATCCACAAAATGGTTCAATTCATGCAACAATCGAGCAACCAAATGTGTGATTGGTTCAAGAAGATCAAGAGTTGGAGAATTGGGTATAGGGGACGGTAAAGTGGGTAATATGGTATCCAAGGTTTGCAAGTCGTACCAAAAAATTTTCCACCCAATGCACGAACGTTTTGCCCGTTTTCTTTGCTCTTGTTCTTTTGTTTTTCTTTTTCTTCCTTGCTATTTCAATGGAGCAAGGTTCAGATTCTTTTTTTTTACTAAGGGCAGAATTGGAATTTCACGCGTTTTGCACTTAGCACTTGCCTTTTTTGGACAGAATAGGGTTTTTTTTTTGATTCAGGGTTTTTTTTTGCTTGGGGTGTAAAT
>AP025062.1:29659421-29690490 GCA_036186865.1 Eustoma russellianum
CGTCCTCCCCGAGACCTAGGAAGTCCTAAAACAAAGTCCATAGAAATGTCAATCCAAGGGGAATCAGGGACGGGTAAAGGCGTGTAAAGGCCATGTGGTTGGGACTTGGATTTGGCTTGTTTGCAGGTGATGCAATAAGCAACCAAAGTGATGTATAAGACTGAACCAAAGATGAACTAAGGGTTGCCGTGGGCAATCTTTAGTTAATTTTGATTCTATGCACTTACTATCCACAAAATGGTTCAATTCATGCAACAATCGAGCAACCAAATGTGTGATTGGTTCAAGAAGATCAAGAGTTGGAGAATTGGGTATAGGGGACGGTAAAGTGGGTAATATGGTATCCAAGGTTTGCAAGTCGTACCAAAAAATTTTCCACCCAATGCACGAACGTTTTGCCCGTTTTCTTTGCTCTTGTTCTTTTGTTTTTCTTTTTCTTCCTTGCTATTTCAATGGAGCAAGGTTCAGATTCTTTTTTTTTACTAAGGGCAGAATTGGAATTTCACGCGTTTTGCACTTAGCACTTGCCTTTTTTGGACAGAATAGGGTTTTTTTTTTGATTCAGGGTTTTTTTTTGCTTGGGGTGTAAATAGAGTTGTTTGGGATCAGGTTGGTGAGTTTTAGGATTGGGTTGGGGTGTGGTTTGTTGGGCCGTGGGGTGTGGGGTAGAATGAGGGTTTTGTTTGTTGGAGATGGTTCGGGAAAGCAAACACACGTATGACTACTTGTCTTAAAGCATGAAATCAATCACAATGCGAATCATAAGATGCATACAATCATCACCAACTAAAAGCTTCGGTAGCAACAAGATGATTTGAAACCGAGGTAGCTTTTTAGGCTGACGGTTGGAGTATTTAAAAGAAGGCTGAATGTAACCTAAAAATGCAACGAACCCTAATTTGTTCAAGTTTGAACGATTCAAGATCAGATTGTGATGCGAAAAGGAAATAAAGGAAATGACATTTGAATTATGAGAAACAAAAATGCAGCAAGGTGCAAGGACTCAAAGTAGATGAATTTGGACGTTTGTTTTTTTGTATGAAATGCAAGACGTGTAGAGTGAGGAGTAGAAGAAGGACTCAACTGAAATTGAAATGACTAGACTCAACGAAAGGAAATGATAGATGGTGGAATAGAGTAACCTAGCTCTGATACCAATTTGATGCGTGCAACTCGTGGGCTCCAACGATTCCACCGTCCAAACGTCCTTCACAAAAGGTTAGGCACAAGGAAGAAGACTTCCCCTTGCTTCCTTAGTGATTAAAAACGTGTGGATTAAACGAATGAGCAAGACCAACACTTCAAGATGGTCGTTGATCAGGCAAACCAAAATGGCCCTCCTGGACGGCACCTTTTAGCAATGGCAATACCTTCAAAACGCTCAACTTTGAAGGATCTTAACTTAGGTTTTTAATGCAAAACCAAGAAAACAAAGTATCACTCAAAGTGAAGAACATATCAAGAATTGTTATTCATCAAAAAGGTGAGATTACAACCAGCCAAAGGGGTCTATTATAGGCCTAGTAGACGCCCCCTTTAGCTTGAAAATGGCTAGAGATAATTCAAATAAAGCTATCTAACAAATGTTTAAATTTGAACTTTGCTTGAAAATTTAAACTAAGATAATTCTAGCTAAAACTTGAAATGCTTGAAAGATGTTATCTTCAATGAATCTAGTCATGTTTGGTGATGAAATTGGCGTTGGAGATGCTGAAATTTGCGTTGGAGATGTGGTTGAACTTGAATTCAAAGGCTAGTTGAAGATTGGATTCAATTTGACTTCAAACTTGGATTCAATCTTTGAATTATAATCCCATCCTTTTTGATCTTCAAGTGGCGTGTGGATGGTTATCTAGGCGTGTGAGATGTCTTCAAATGGTTGAGATGTTGAATTCAAATGCTGGTTGGAGATTGAGTTTAACTTGAACTTGAATTTAAACTTGGATTCAAATTTGAATTGCCATCTCATCTTTGCTTCAAAAATGGCGTTTGGAGTGGATGTAGATTAGGCTGAAATCCTCTTGAACTTTAAGTCTCCAATTGATTGAGATTGAATTCAAATTAAGGTTGAATTTTAAATTCAAGCCTAGCTTTGAATTTAAACTCAATTGATCATTATCCATTTGCTTTAGATATGGCCGCCCCCTTCTTGTGGATAATGGAGATGATTTTGATTTCAACTTGATCAAGAGACTCTATCTTGGACACTTTTGAATTTGTCTTAGCATAGACAAACATTCTCTTCGAATATTCTCTTGAAACATTCTCTTCAACATTCTCTTCAAACATTCTTTTGAAACATTCTCTTCAAACATTCTCTTGAAACATTCTCTTGAACATTCTCTTCAAACATTCCCTTGTACCTAATTTACCTACAAAGCAAATACATAAAACTAAGATCACACGACACAAAATAAAATTCAAAAACAAGAATGTAGACGTGCATGTGATACATGCTCAAGTTGAAGGTTCAATGAAATGAACCCAAGGAGTCTTAGGCTCATCATGAACATGCTTGTACAAGAAGGTGGCAACTTGATGACAAAGTTCCCTTGCCCTCCTTCTTGTTATAGGACCTTTGACCTCTTGATGGGGCCCTTGATCCTCATCGGACCCTTGATCCTCATCAGCTTGGAAATGCAATTAGAACCTGAATTTTTGTTCAAGCAAGGAGGTGATAAGCAAGTAGCTTACAAGCAAGGAGGTGACAAGCACTCATGTCAAATTCAGAATTGTTCTTCACGTTAAAATGGTGGTACAAGCTGCTCAAATCATTAACCAATAGGAAGAAGTCTTGCAAATATTCAAGCCAATCAAAAACAAGAAAGGAGACAATTCAGCAAGCTGCACAACAATTGATCCAATCAAAATCCTTGAAGAAATAGGCTGGTTTAAGCTTAAATGGGTTGAATATTCAAAGCCACACTCACAACCAATCAAAGCCTAAATCAAAGCAAGCTGCTCCAAGTATTATCCAATCAAATTAATCAAAGAAAGAAGGCTGAATCTAGCAAGGATTACACGGCAAAACAACCAGATTTCTTGGAACCAAAAGTTGCTCAAACAAGTTCCAAGCAAGCATGTCATTTTTAGTCTAGTACTTTGTACTTTAAACTTTGTACTCTTGTAATTTTCGTAGGTTATAAGTAGCATAGGAATCAGAATGTAAAGACACACAATTCATATATACATTTCAATCAAAACTTCCTTTAAGGAATTCTCAACTTTCTAGTTGAAGTTTAAGACCACTTAACGGTTTTCTTCCAAGTTCATAGCCTAGAACTTGTTAGTACTTACTTCATTTTTGGTTTACAGCATCTTAGGGTCTCAATGAGGTTTTAGATGTGTTGGAATGCCAAAGAGAAAGAGGTGTTGGCATAAATTGAGCCAAGAACAAAAGGTTACAGTTCAAGGGGTGTCATTGGGATGTTCTTTGCCATAGCCGAGGTTCAAATCAGTTTGGAGTAGAAGACAAAGTCCTAGGAACGTTTTTCTAGCCTTCATTTGGCTCATCACTTCTTTTGTTCAAACGTTATTCTTGACAAACCCTGGCAAGGAACATTCGATTTCAGCCAAAGGTAATCTCAAATACGCAATATTGTGCACAGGAATGTGAATGAGGATAAATCTCAGTTAGGGTTTTGTGGGTAACCGAGATTAGGGTTTTCAAAGAATTAGGGTTTTGAGTGGCGGTTTTTCAGCTTTTGTGTTTGTTGTGGAAGTGGTTTTCACACGTATGATCAGCACGACTGGAGCATGAAATCAATCACAATATGAATCATAAGAGGCATACAATCATCACCAACTAATAGCTTCGGTAGCAACAAGATGATTTGAAATCGAGGTAGCTTTATAAGCTGATGGTTGTAACGTTTTTTAAAAAAGGCTGAATGAGACCTAGATGCAACAAACCCTAATTTGTTCAAGTTGGAATGATTCAAAACAAAATGTGACTACAAGATTGAAAAGAAAAGAATGACACTTGAATGATGAATGACAAGATGTAGCAAAAGACAAACACTTAGAAACCCTAGGACGTTTTTTTTGAATGAAATGCAAATGACATGTAGAATTTGGGGTAGAAGAAGGACACAACTGAACTTGAAATGAATAGACTCAAATGAAAAGGAAATGATAGATGATGGTGGAATAGAGTAACCTGCCTCTGATACCAATTTGATGCGTGCAAGACGTGGGCTCCAATAATTCCACCTTCCAAACGTCCTTCACAAAGGGTTAGGCACAAGGAAGAAGACTTCTCCTTGCTTCTTCAGTGATAAAAACGTGTGGATCAAATGAGCAAGACCAACACTTCAAGACGGTCGTTGATCAGGCAAACCAATATCGCCCTCTTGGCCGTCACCTTTTAGCAATGGAAACACCTTCAAAATGCTCAAGTGAAATGGAAAAAAACTTGAACTTTCTACTAAGATTCAAAGAAAATAAGCAATTAAAATTGATGATGCGCGGTTGTCACGCCTCGTACGGATCGTCTCCTTTAACACTTAGATCCTTAACGGTTGTAGGCAAGAGTTTAACTCCCTCCTAGCCGTTGATTCACCAAGGTTTTTGTTTGAGCCTTCCTTCAAAAGTTACCCGTTTCCCAAGCAAGTTTGCACCCTCTTGGACGGCCACACCTTTGATTTTGGATATCCCCCCACAAGGTTGCTCACTCCTTGATTGGATTCTATCTTTGATCTTCAAAGAAACAAAGAAAACACTCAACTTGTTTTTAAGAAGAATCAAAAACAAAACTCACAAGTGTTTATGAAGAGAAAATAGGCTAATTTTGCCCAAGAATTCTTATGAATCAATTTTCCAACTTTCTTACTCTGTTTGGACGTGCATGACTCCTTTAAATAGGGCCAAGAAGACCAAAAAAAGTCTAGTCTACAAAGCTAAAGAAAAGGCTAGTCAAAAGGCTAAAAAATGTGTAATCTGTTGGCAAACGGTTTGACCCCTTCTAGAAGCAGATTCTGGTCTTTATCACTTCTTGAGAATTGTAGATCACGTTTTAAAATTGAATTTGGGCTTTTGAAGCACCTCATTTGGATATGGGATGAGTTAGATATGGCCCTCCAAAGTTTGGGTGTCCTGAATGCTTTCTGTACGGGCTCCTGAAAACTTGTATGAATTATGGCCTGTTTTTGGATCACTTGCAGCTCGAATTAGGCCTTGACTCCTCTTAGAGAATTGTATCCCATTGAGTGTAGAAAATAAACATATGCATTTCTCTGAATTTGGCCCATCCATTAAAGAGATAAGTCCAAGTTACTAAACATGTGTCACAGAATTCGGCAGAAACAATACTTGAACTTCAATGCTGTTTTTGGCCATTATAACGACAGATCTTGGAAATGTGCAAAGCATGAATATGCTAGGTCTTTGTCTTGTGCTTCTAAGGAATCTTGAATCACTTGATTTTCCCTTGTGGTTGAAGAGATACGCCTGTTTTACGAAAACTTGTTCTGCCAGAAAATTACATTCTGAAATGAGCTTGCTTCTCTTCAACTCCTTTGGTCTTCAAACGTCTCCAACCGTAGAAGTCCTTAAAATAATTATAATAAATATAGAAACATAATAAACAACCCTAAAGGCCTAACAAGCTAAAAGACTCAAGGTTTGGTCATGCAAGATCGAAAGAACAACCTTTACAAACAAGAAACTTTAAGCAAACGACTCAAGGAAAGAAAGAAATAATACAAACGACTCATATATGTTACAACACATAAAAACTCAAAGATTGGGCTCAAGTAAGTGAACCCAACAACACTCTTTGTTTACAGGCTCGTCTTGCACGTGTCTGAACAAGAATGCATCAACTTCTTGGCTCAAACTCTTTGTCATACTTCTTGTCTCTTGTCCTCGACTTGCCTCGTGTTTGTTGCCACTTGGCACCTGTACCTCATCATTCCCCCGCTCCTCAAAAGGATTCGACCTCGAATCTAAAGCATCACTAAAAGGAGATAGATCAGAAACATTAAAAGTATTTGAGACAGAACCATACTTAGCTTGCGGGAGGTCAATGATGTAGGCATTGTCATTGATCCTCTTAAGCACCTTGAAAGGACCATCACCTCTTGGCATCAATTTGGATTTCCTTTCATTAGGAAACCGCTCTTTGCGCAAGTGCAACCATACTAAGTCGCCGGGCTCAAAGACAACTCTCTTCCTTCCTTTGTTGGATTGCTTAGCATACTGCTTGTTCTTCTTTTCAATTTGTAATCTCACTTTGGCATGTAACTTCTTCACCAATTCAGCCTTTGCCTTACCATCTAGGTTTAATTTTTCATTTGTAGGTATAGGCAATAAATCAAGTGGGGAAAGGGGATTGAAGCCATAAACAATTTCAAAAGGAGAATACAAAGTACCACTATGCACACTCCTATTATATGCAAACTCAATATGTGGCAAACAATCTTCCCAATTCTTTAAGTTCTTCTAAATTAGAGAACGTAAAAGTTGAGACAACGTCCTATTTACTACTTCGTTTTGACCGCCAGTCTGTGGATGAGCAGTAGTAGAAAATAAGAGCGTAGTACCCAACATACCCCAAAGGACACGCCAAAAGTGACTCAAAAATTTTGTATCCCTATCACTAATAATAGTTCTAGGCATACCATGCAAACGAACAACTTCCTTAAAGAACAAGTCAGCAACATGGGATGCATCATCAACTTTTCTGCATGATATGAAGTGAGCCATCTTAGAGAAACGATCCACAACAACAAAAATACTATCCTTACCCGTCTTTGATCTAGGCAGTCCTAGAACGAAATCCATACTAACATCAACCCAAGGTGAAAGGGGTACGGGTAGTGGATGATATAAACCATGTGGATGCAACTTAGACTTTGCTTGCTTACATGTAATGCAATGAGCACAAATCTTTTCTACATCTGCACGTATGTGGGGCCAGAAGAAATGCTCACGTAATGCCTCAAAAGTCTTAAAGACACCAAAGTGACCCATAAGGCCGCCTCCATGTGCCTCCTTAATAAGCAATTCACGTAAAGATGATTGTGGTATGCACAACTTACCTTCCTTAAACAAGAATCCATCATGAATGTAGAACTTACCAAAAGATGATTTAGCACATGCTGCATAGATAGAATGAAAATCATGATCACTAGCATATAACTCCTTAATTAGTTCAAATCCAAGCAAACGAGAAGACAATATAGTAATCAAGGAATATCTCCTAGACAATGCATCAGCCACTACATTATTTTTTCCTTGCTTATATTTAATCACATAAGGAAATTGTTCAATGAATTCCACCCACTTAGCATGTCTCTTATTCAACTTACCTTGGCCTTTAAGATACTTAAGAGATTCATGATCCGTGTGAATCACAAATTCCTTAGGTTGCAAGTAATGCTGCCAAGTTTGCAAAGATCTTACCAATGCATACAACTCTTTATCATATGTAGAATAATTCAATTGAGGACCTTTTAATTTCTCACTGAAGTATGCAATGGGACGTTTAGCTTGTGTTAACACGGCTCCAATTCCTATACCACTAGCATCACATTCAATCTTAAATGTTTCTTCAAAGCTTGGTAGTTTAACAATAGGTGCTGTCGTTAGTCTTCTTTTAAGCTCATTAAACGCCAATTGTTGTGCCTCCCCCCAATGAAATCCAACATCTTTCTTTACAATCTCATTTAAAGGGGCAGCAATAGATAAAAATCCTTAACAAACCGCCTATAAAAGCTGGCTAAGCCATGAAAACTTCTAACTTCACCAACTGTTTTAGGGATAGGCCACTCAAGGATTGACTTCACCTTTTCTTGGTCCATTTCAATGCCATTTTCACTAACAACATATCCTAAGAATATCACTTTGTACAAGCAAAATGAACACTTTTTAAAATTAGCATATAGTTGTTCTTTCTGTAAAGTCTCAAACACAGCTCTTAAGTGTCCTATATGTTCATGCAATGTCTTAGAATATATCAAGATATCATCGAAATAGACAACAACAAACTTCCCAATGAATGCATGTAAGACTTCGTTCATTAACCTCATGAATGTACTAGGTGCATTAGTTAAACCAAAAGACATTACTAACCACTCATACAAACCAAACTTAGTCTTAAATGCAGTCTTCCATTCATCTCCCTCTTTGATGCGCACTTGAAAGTACCCACTTTTCAAATCAATTTTAGTAAAGTATTTAGCTCCATGCAATTCGTCTAACATGTCATCGAGTCTAGGAATAGGGTACCGATACTTTACCGTGAACTTATTAATAGCGCGACAATCAATGCACATTCTCCATGAGCCATCCTTTTTGGGCACGACAATCACTGGTACAGCACACGGGCTCATGCTCTCCCTCACCTTGCCCTTGGCTAGTAGCTCCTCTACTTGGCGTTGGATCTCCTTTGTCTCCTCAGGATTTGCCCTATAGGCTGGTCTGTTAGGCAATGTAGCACCGGGTATGAAATCGATTTGGTGCTCTATCTCGCGCAAAGGTGGCAATCCAGCAGGTTCCTCCTCAGGAAACAAATCTGAAAACTCTTCAAGCAAAGATACAACTCCACTAGGCAATGTAGATGGTAAGTCACTTACAGAAAACAATGATTCTTTGTAAAGCATCATATAAACAGTCTTTCGATCATATAAAGCATGTGAAACCTCAGAATGACTAGCAAAGAATGCATGCTTTTTTTCTTGCTTGATTAAGTTTTTCTTCGCCGAAGATTCAGCCTTGGCCGAACCCTCTTTTGTTGTCCCCTCCTTGGCCAAGCCCTTACGGGAATCGAGCCAAGTCTTTTCTTTCTTGAGGCTTTCAAGAAACTTCTTTTCAGCCTCTCTTTCAGTAGGATCTGAACGCTTTTGCGCAAGGCATTTTTGATCCTCATAGACTTTGTGCAGGGGCAATGCACGCAATCTATACGTCTTATTATCCATCTTAAATGAATATGTATTAAGGTAACCATCATGAATGACTCTCCTATCAAATTGCCATGGTCGTCCCAAGAGAATATGGCTAGCATGCATGGGTGCAACGTCACAAAGTATTTCATCCTTATAATTACCTATGGACAATGAGACCAAAACTTGCTTACTCACTTTAATTTCACCACAGTCATTAAGCCATGTCAAACTATAAGGTCGCGGATGTTTAGTCATGGGTAAGTCAAGTTTCTGAACTAATTCTGCACTAATAAGATCCTGCATCTACAATCATGGTGCACACTTTTCCTTTTATCATGCAATGTGTATGAAATATGTTCTCCCTCTCTTGTTCATGCTCATCTACTTTAGTTTGTGCGTTAAGTGACCTCTTAACAACTAAAAGCTCACTAGATGCAAGTTCTTCCTCAATAGTGCATTCCTCAACCTCATTCTCTTCTACTCCCACGTCAACATGCTCTTCCTCTTCATGCTCAGAATCAGAATAATACTCTCCACTCTCCTCTATGTACATGATACGTTTAACATTAGGACATTCAGATGCAATATGACCTAAACCCTGACATCTAAAGCATTTAATGTCCCTAGATCTGCTAGAAGAGTTAGAAGATTTACCTTGAGGTTGTTCACCAACCTTTTGTTTGCCTTTGTCGATTCGGGAGGGAGCTTGTGGTGTACGATCTTGCTGCTGAGGCGGACGGTGTAGTGGCTGCTGTACACGGCCTTGAAATGGTGGTGGTGGACGGTGTGGAGCTTGGCTTGACTGTGTAAATAGTGGATTCTGTCGTGTGCTAAACCTGTTCATGGGTTGGGTAGAGGGCCGAATATTACCTTGTGTTGAAGGCCTCCTCAACTTTCTTTCCACCTTTTCTGCCAAGTGTACCATCGATGCTAAGGTTGCACATGATTGCAACTCCAAAAGAAGGGCAATTTCTTTGTTCAGTCCTTCTAGAAACCTTGCCATGGTAGCATCTTCTCTTTCATCAATCTGTGCTCTCATCATCAACAACTCCATTTCTTTATAGTATTCATCAACAGTTCTATTTCCTTGCTTGAGTTGGGTTAGTCTTTGAATCATAGTTCTTTCATAAAATTGAGGCACAAACCTTTTTCTCATCTCTCTTTTCATCTCCTCCCATGTTTGAATGGGACCTTCTCCACTCCTTCTTCTTGAACTTAACGTTTGATCCCACCGAAGAAGTGCATATTCTGTAAACTCAATGGCTGCAAAACGCACTTTACTTAGTTCAGAAAAGGAAGTACAAGAGTAAATGAGTTCTACCTTTCTTTCCCATTCGAGGTATGCTTCGGGATCACTTCGCCCCTGAAATGGAGGAATGTTCATCTTGATCTTATGGGAATCATCATCATGCTGATTGTGCCTAGGATAGTACCCACGATTAGGAATATCATAGTCATGGTTTTGACGTTGAAAGTTACGGGTTTCAACATCAAACGGTTCCTCATAATCTCTTCTCCGTTGACCATCATGGATATGTGGATCATCCTCAGGATACCTCTCTTCTAATGGTGGCATGTACACTGGGGCGTGTTGTAGGCCTCCTCTGCCTCGTCCTCTTTGTCCCATCATTTGACCAGAAATGGCTTGCCGTGGTGGATCAACTGGAATACGACTTGGACCCTCAAATTGGGTAGCCATGTTTCTAATCATGGAGCCATTTCCTTCGATGGTTCCTGGTTGAGATGTTTGATGGCGGGGGTTAGATCTTTCAGCCTCCAGTAGGTCTAACCTCTCGGTAATCCTTCTAAGCATTCCAAGTACATTCTCTTCCGTCACGGAATTCCTCATATCCTCCAAAGGTGGGGGAGTATTGGAATTTTTAAACGGTGTCTCATCCATCTAAACCTGAAAAAAAAAATTAAAAGAACACAAAGAAAAAAAAGGAAAACTAACACAAAGAGTAAAGAAGATTTGTTACGTTAGTGCAAAGAGAATTTCAACTTGTACTTGTCCTTTCTTACTCGTATTTTGACACTCAAGGCTTTTACCTCCCCTCTTTAAGTCCTTTCAAGCCCTTACAAGCCTTTTACCTCTCTTTTCTTGTGCCTCTAATCCAATCGTGGGCTAGAAGCAACCAAGACGAGCAACAATGTGGAGGTCTTCAGCAGCTTGTACAATCTTCAAAAACGGGGTTAGTATCACCGAAGTAAGAATAGATACCGAGCAAAGGACACAAAACACACTTGGACAAACTCTAAGATTCAAGAAAATTATGAAACCAAATGTGATGTAAAGGGCTGAGACAATGAATTGCTAAGGGGTTGCCTTGGGCAATCCTTAACCACACTTAGACTCAATGCACTTAATCACACGTATGCAATGTCCAAGATGCATAAAGGAAGAAGTGTCCGAAGTTGTATATAGAAGGGTGTTTTGTTTTGGTCGTAGGTGTTGTAGGAAGTTTTTATGTTTTGATTGTGCAAGGAGAACGTTTCAAGCAATTCAAATAGCCTCTTTTGAATAACGGCTATTTTGTGTTCCTCTTTTTTTTTGTAACGCTCCTTTTTTTTGATGTTCTCTTTTTTTTGGGGCTGAAATACAAGAAACTCAAAGTAACCAAAGGATTAATCAAAGAACACAACAACCTTCTTGCTCCAATTTTTTTGTTCTAAGGCGAATTTTGTACAAAAGGATGTTTAAAGATGCTCTTGTGAAAAGAGACTCAATCTTTTGTAATATAAGGATTGTATGAGTATGGATCACTTGTATACATCAATAAACACAACATACAATGCAAGTAAGATGCATAAACCCAAGCATGACTAAGAGCTTCAAATAGCAACAAGATTTAAAGTTAACAATGGTAGCTTTTTAGGCTAGTAGAAGCAATATAAGTGTGGCTGAAATGAAAGCTCTCTACGCAACGATCCTAATACCCAAGTATGTATTCAAGCAAGAGTGGATACAAGACAAAGTGACCCAAATGAAAATAGTTGTGAACAACAACAAAGATGAAATCTTTTGAATGTTTTAAGATGTTTTAAAGATTGTCCTTGTCCTTGTATAGGGTCCTTGTCAAGGTATCTCCAATATGTCACGGTCCTTTGTCAAAATGTCCAAAGAGTTCGGTATTTGGTCCTGTCCAATTTGTCCAAATTGTCCAATATAGTCCAATAGGTCCAAAGTGTCCAATAGGTCCAATATGTCAAATAGGTACAAAGTGTCCAATAGTCCAATATGTCAAGGAAATTTCGGTCCTTTGTTCAATATGTCAAGGTATTGATATTGTCAAGTCCAGAAAGATAGGTTGTTATTTTTTTTGATAATATATCAAGTTGGATGAAAGTTTTAAGGCTGATTTTTTTTTGGAATAGGATTTTTTTTTGATGACGCAAAAAAAAATGAAGACAAAAAAAGAAGACACGAAATGAATGATAGATTAAAGGAGAACCTTTGCTCTGATACCAAACTGATGCGCGATTGTCACGCCTCGTACGGATCGTCTCCTTTAACACTTGGATCCTTAACGGTTGTAGGCAAGAGTTTAACTCCCTCCTAGCCGTTGATTCACCAAGGTTTTTGTTTGAGCCTTCCTCCTTCAAAAGTTACCCGTTTCCCAAGCAAGTTTGCACCCTCTTGGACGGCCACACCTTTGATTTTGGATATCCCCCCCCCCCCCCACAAGGTTGCTCACTCCTTGATTGGATTCTAACTTTGATCTTCAAAGAAACAAAGAAAACACTCAACTTGTTTTTAAGAAGAATCAAAAACAAAACTCACAAGTGTTTATGAAGAGAAAATAGGCTAATTTTGCCCAAGAATTCTTACGAATCAGTTTTCCAACTTTCTTACTCTGTTTGGACGTGCATGACTCCTTTAAATAGGGCCAAGAAGACCAAAAAAAGTCTAGTCTACAAAGCTAAAGAAAAGGCTAGTCAAAAGGCTAAAAAATGTGTAATCTGTTGGCAAACGGTTTGACCCCTTCTAAAAGCAGATTCTGGTCTTTATCCCTTCTTGAGAATTGTAGATCACGTTTTAAAATTGAATTTGGGCTTTTGAATCACCTCATTTGGATATGGGATGAGTTAGATATGGCCCTCCAAAGTTTGGGTGTCCTGAATGCTTTCTGTACGGGCTCCTGAAAACTTGTATGAATTATGGCCTGTTTTTGGATCACTAGCAGCTCGAATTAGGCCTTGACTCCTCTTACAGAATTGTATCCCATTGAGTGTAGAAAATAAACATATGCAGTTATCTGAATTTGGCCCATCCATTAAAGAGATAAGTCCAAGTTACTAAACATGTGTCACAGAATTCGGCAGAAACAATACTTGAACTTCAATGCTGTTTTTGGCCATTATAACGACAGATCTTGGAAATGTGCAAAACATGAATGTGCTAGTCCTTTGTCTTGTGTTTCGAAGGAATCTTGAATCACTTGATTTGCCCTTGTGGTTGAAGAGATACGCCTGTTTTACGAAAACTTGTTCTGCCAGAAAATTACATTCTGAAATGAGCTTGCTTCTCTTCAACTCATTTGGTCTTCAAACGTCTCCAACCGTACAAGTCCTTAAAATAATTATAATAAATATAGAAACATAATAAACAACCCTAAAGGCCTAACAAGCTAAAAGACTCAAGGTTTGGTCATGCAAGATCGAAAGAACAACCTTTACAAACAAGAAACTTTAAGCAAACGACTCAAGGAAAGAAAGAAATAATACAAACGACTCATATATGTTACAACACATAAAAACTCAAAGATTGGGCTCAGGTAAGTGAACCCAACAACACTCTTTGTTTACAGGCTCGTCTTGCACGTGTCTGAACAAGAATGCATCAACTTCTTGGCTCAAACTCTTTGTCATACTTCTTGTCTCTTGTCCTCAACTTGCCTCGTCTTTGTTGCCACTTGGCACCTGTACCTCATCAATTGATGTATAAGGCTGAACCAAGGATGAACTAAGGGTTGCCGTGGGCAATCTTTAGTTAATTTTGATTCTATGCACTTACTATCCACAAAATGGTTCAAGTCATGCAATAATCGAGCAACCAAGTGTGTGATTGGTTCAAGAAGAGCAATGGAAGTAAAATCAAGGTGTAAAGGCGGTTGGGGTGTAATAAAATAGGAGATGGCATCCAAGGTTGCCAAATTGTACCAACTATTTGAAATAATGCACAAATGCTTTCTCCCTTTTTCTTTTCACCTTTTTTTGTCTTTGTTTCTCTTCTTGCTGTTTTCAACTCACGCAAGTTTCAGATTCTCTTTTTTTTGTTCAAGGCAAGAAAACGTAACTTTTCTTCTTTTGTTCAAACGTTGTTCTTGGCAAACACTGGCAAGGAACATTCGATTTCAGCCAAAGGTAATCTCAAATATGCAATATTGTGCACGGGAATGTGAATGAGGATAAATCTCAGTTAGGGTTTTGTGGGTAACCGAGATTAGGGTTTTCAAAGAATTAGGGTTTTGAGTGGCGGTTTTTCAACTTTTGTTTTTGTTGTGGAAGTGGTTTTCACACGTATGATCAGCACGATTGGAGCATGAAATCAATCACAATATGAATCATAAGAGGCACACAATCATCACCAACTAATAGCTTCGGTAGCAACAAGATGATTTGAAACCGAGGTAGCTTTATAAGCTGATGGTTGTAACGTTTTTTTAAAGAAGGCTGAATGAGACCTAGATGCAACAAACCCTAATTTGTTCAAGTTGGAATGATTTAAAACAAATGTGACAACAAGATTGAAAAGAAAAGAATGACACTTGAATGATGAATGACAAGATGTAGCAAAAGACAAACACTTAGAAACCCTAGGACGTTTTTTTTTGAATGAAATGCAAATGACGTGTAGAATTTGGGGTAGAAGAAGGACACAACTGAACTTGAAATGAATAGACTCAAACGAAAAGGAAATGATAGATGATGGTGGAATAGAGTAACCTGCCTCCGATACCAATTTGATGCGTGCAAGACGTGGGCTCCAATAATTCCACCTTCCAAACGTCCTTCACAAAGGGTTAGGCACAAGGAAGAAGACTTCTCCTTGCTTCTTCAGTGATAAAAACATGTGGATCAAATGAGCAAGACCAACACTTCAAGATGGTCGTTGATCAGGCAAACCAATATGGCCCTCCTGGCCGTCACCTTTTAGCAATGGAAACACCTTCAAAATGCTCAACTTTGAAGGATCTTAACTAAGGTTTTTAATGCAAAACCAAGAAAAAAAAGTCTCACACACATTGAAGAAAATATCAAGAATTGTTATTCATCAAAAGTTCCCTATTCCATGCGCCCCAAAGGCTCTTTTTATAGGCTGCAAATTTCGTCCTTATCAGCCTCAAGATGAGTAGAAATTATTTCAAATAAGCTAGCTAACACATGTTTGAAAATTGAAAATTGTTTGAATTCAAAACTAAAACAAATTCTAGCTAAATAAGTTATAGGTGTGTCTTAGTTAAATTGCACTTCATGCGTTGCATTTTGTGTCTTTTAATTTCTTGCATTTTCGTTTATTATCTTTTCTTTTACTTGTTTGATGCTTGTTATGTCTTTGCTTGCTTTGTAGGGGCTCTTGGAGTTGCCAAACCCGTTTGGAAGTGTTAGACCAAGAATGCTGAAAAGTGCTGAAAATTGCCTGAAATTTGTGGGCGTGTAACTCATTCATGCAAACTCCAAATTTGGTCATTCAAAAGCCACAAGTCAATTTCAGAATGTGAGCTAAATTTCCCAAGAAGTACTTATCTTCAAATTCGACTTGCATCCGCAGTAAAAATGCCAGTCAACCGAGGGCGCCATTTCTGCCTAAAATCCAGCCACCTGAAAATTGCTTGAATTTTGTGGGCTATAACTCAGTCATGGGAACTCCAAATTGGGTCATTCAAAAGCCAAAATTTAAGCTGAAGAGGTGAACTAAATTTCTCAAGAAGGACACTTCTTCAAATTCGGATTGTATCTGCTAGAAAAGTCGAGTCAACCAGAGACATCACTTCAGCCTAAAATCCAGCACCCTTGTTTACTTCTTGGAGTTTGACCTCTTTAAGCCAATTCAATGGGTTTTCAAACGTTTTGATCTGGTCCTAAGACCAGAATAATTGTGTTTTATTGTAGTTTTGACTAGGATAAGTGGTTGGATGAGTTTTCTCCTTATTTAAGCCATGTAAACCAATTTTTACAAGAAGCTTGGATGAATAATGAAATTTATGTTGCTTCTCCTTAGAAGGCATATTTGTTTTCTTGATTTCTCACTAAAAATCAAGTCTAACCTTCATAGTTTGAGCATGCTTGAGGGTGATTGCCAAGACAAGATGAATGCTGCCTATGAGGGTGTTTATCATTTGCCTAGTCCACACCATTCTTCAAGGATTGGTTGCTCATTTCATCCTATCTAAAGACATTGGAAGCAAGGAGGAGCATGGCCCCTTTGTGCCTAACCCATTGTTGGAGGAGAAGCTTGGATAAAAGAATGAGATCCTACATGTGCTCGCATCATGCACCCCAACGTACTGAGACTACTGCTTGGAGTCTTTTCCTTTTGCATGAATGACGCTATTTCCATTATGCTGTATAAAACAAAAAAAGCAAACAGAAACAAGAGAAAAGATTATGTATTCTGCTTACACTCGGCAGTTTGTGTAACACCAACCGAAAGTTGGAACCTTACAAATATTCTTTAAACACACTTGAAATAGGTTCATTGTATTAGGGTTGAATTCCGCCATAACATATAAATCTAGTCCATTGCTTAAAAGTGCTACCTAGTCACACGTAAATCTTGTTGCTAACGAATCTTTTAGTTTATTTTAGACTTGTGTGACTTGATTGCATTTTTACTTGGTTTGTATTGCATTTTTCTTGTATCCAAGGCATCACCCTCAAGCCAAACCAAGCCACAAAAGACGGCCGAAATCCAACCAAAAAAGCCGAGGTACCGATTGCTTTTTGTTGCCACGAAATATCGACGGAAAATATTTTCCAAAGCAAGATTAGAAGCTGAACCAAAAGAGAAAAAAAGAACAAAAAAGGGATCGGACAGCTTCATAACCAACACCCTTAAAGGTAGAGGGCAAACTACAAATTGTCCTAACCTGTGCGACAAATAAAATTGAGTTGTTGATAGATATTATTGCCTATCAAGTCCATCATTATATTATACAAAATCATGCCATTATAACCCACAAAGCACCACACCTCTCATTATTTTTACGCTTGGATATTCGATTATTGTAATAAAATCAACAACTTGTGATCAACTTGTATAAGATTAAGGTTAACTAAAGAATGCCCAGGGCAACCTTTATTTTTCTTTTGCTCAGCCATCGACATAATTTTTGGTTTCCTTTTCTTTGATTCATAGAAGGTTAAGTGTCTTAACTGTCTTTTCTTAGCTTGATACCTTAGCTTATTGGTTGCTGAAAATTGGGTGATACATTTGAGAAAAAAAGGTGCATTTGATCATCGGATTGTGTTAGCCACTTGAAAAAGCTTGCTTTGCTTGTATCTAGCTCAAGAATGGCCAAAGAAAACACAAACAGTGAGTGACTATACAAGAATGAGAAAGGAACATACACATTGATTTTGATTTCACTAATGTAACAATGTTTCTTTTGTCTTTGTGTTATTTTTTTCTTTCTTTGTTTTTTTGCTTAATTTCAGGTTAGTCAAGGATTCCATATATGACGACATTAAAGACCTCTATATTGCAGCGATAGAAGGCTTCAATCAAGCTTATTATGGAATTGCATATGATTTGCATGATTTAAATGATGATTTTAGTCTTGATATTGAGCATGATTCCTGATGATGATACTGAAATTTCAATTGATGCACATGTTGTTCATGAGGATAAACTCGATGTGCCGAATGAACATGACTTCATGATAAGCTTCTTGAATTGCATGATCCTAAATTGTTTAAATCTGGTTTTTCTGATGTTGAAGTTGAATGTGACTCTGTGAAGTTCTTAGACTGTAACTCTGACATTCGTAAGAAACTTATAGCACAAAAAGAACGTAATTTTGAGATCCTTATGAAAGTACAAGAACAAAAGGTGCAGAGATTAGACCTCCTTAATAAATTGCAAGGTGTTAGGAGACTTGTTGAAGTTTATCGTGTTCATATGCATGAGACTGACTTGCGTGCTGAAAGTGATGAGCTTGAATCTAAAGTTGTTTGTGCTACACATGATTTGCTTGATTTACATGCTGATTTGCAAGATGATTTGAGTGACATTTCAAGCATGAATATTGATGTCCTAGGTCATGAACATGATAATGTTGAGAAGCATGAATAGATTGTCTATAATATTCTTTTGTTTGAGTGCCTTGATAGTGACATTCCGTCCCATGAAAATTCTAATTTGCGTGCGTATGAATCTGAAATTCCAGTTTTTGTTACGTTGCAAACTAATTTTGAAGATGCTAATCTGCATGTTAGTGATGATTTGTGCTTTGTTGAGCATGATAGTTCAACTACATCTGATTTGGAAGCTCTAAGGAGCGTACAAGGTACGTTGTTTATTCCTCATGTTTTACATACTTTCTCTTTCATGGATGATAAATCTTATGTGAGAAGTTTTCTACCCATCTTCCTAGTGCATCCTAAACACATTAGCAAGAGGTGCTTGTTGCTAAGTGTTCATGTAGATATGTGTTAGAATGTGGTGTTTTCTACGAGCTTCTTCCTTCAGTTAATTGTTCATCCTAAGCTTGTTAAACTCAAATTACATGTTCATTACACTTCAATCTTATACATTTGACTGTTTAGATTCAAGGTCAAATCCTTTCAAGGAGGGAAGGATTGATGTGGCTCAAGGAGCCTCCTCATTTCATTCTACACACACATGAAACGTGTGCACAATTAGAAATCATACAGTTAGACGTTTCTTGTACATGCATATGCAAGACAAGCCTACAAGTGTCATTTAGATATTAGTGTGTTTGAGTCTTGTTTGGTTTTGCAGCATTTAGGTGTCTTATTTCTCAAGATGATGCGAACTGAAAGCGTGAGATCCACTCTTCACCTCAACGTCCTCCTCAACAATGGTTTAGGCACAAAGAAGATCCCTTCCCCTTGCTTCCTTTGTGTTGGATTCGGCTGATTCAAGCATTCCTCTGCATTAGAATGGTTGTTGATCAGGCAAGCCTACGAACCCTCTTGGACAGCACTCGGAAACGTTGGCAAACACCCTCAAAAATGCTCATCTTTGAAGGTTATTAGGCCTGATTTTTAATGCAAAATCAAGGAAAACAAAGGCATGTTCATAAAGAACAAAAACCGAAATTCTATTGAAGAAATCATCAAAATCGTAAACTCCCCTGTACAAACTTGTTTGAGACTTATTTATACATGTTCTAAGCTGCCTATGAACGTCCTAATTAACTTTGAGATGGATTAGGTTCCATCTCTAAATAACTAACAAAATTTGATCGAAAACTGTTTGAAATTTGAAAAACTGAATTTCTAATGAGCTTTATCTTGGCTTCAAATCTGATCATTTGATCCCTTGTGCACATTTTTTGAAGGCTGGAATAAGATGGGATAAGTCTTGGGAAGTTCTAGACAGAAGAGCCCAAGTTGGAGCAGGAGACTCAATTTGACAGCAGAACCTTGCATGCCCAATATGAAGGTCTTAGAGTACGAACTAGCCATTTGTGTCTTCATAAAAGTTGTAGATCCTTTTGAGAACTTGATTTTAGGCAGCTGAATGACCTCATTTGAAGTTTAGACGATGGAGATATGTCTCTTCAAAGTTCTAGCCGATAAGATGACTTCCTTCTTTTGAATTCAAATTAAATCTTCTAGATGTTTATTCTTTATGGACAAATTAGAGGTGCTTTGGATGATGATGAGTTGTCTTGAATCTTGAAATTCAAAGTCCAAGTTGGTTTCAATTTGAAATTCAAATTGTGTTTGAATTTGAATTCAAATTTGAATTCAAATTGAGTTCAAATCTTGTTCAAACTTGGCCGGTCCTATCTTGAGATGTTGGAGATGATCTTGACTTCAAAAATGGTGTTTCATTTTCGTCCAAGTTGGCTTCAAAATGTTGTGTTTGTTGAATGTTCCCTTTTGGGGAACATTAAGACAAACATTCATTCTATGGGCAAACATTCCTTGAGACAAACATTTTCTTTTAGCACAAACATTCCTTGATACAAACATTCTCTTTTAGGACAAACATTCCTTGGACCGAAGTTGTCCTAAATATTCCATAGAAGTAGGGTTAGATTCATTTCATTAGAAGTAGGGTTAGATTCATGCACATTTTTGCTTCAAGCTTTCCCAAACTGTTTTGATCAGCTTGCTGTACCAAAGCAAGTCAGTGTACTACTTATATCACTTCCAAATGATGTCAAAACCTTGTCCAAACAGTACCAAAATATGGGGAAACTGAACACACAAACAAATAACAATGCATACTCAATTTGCACCAAACAAGTACAAATACTCCTCAACTCTTTCCTGAATCAAACCAGGTCTGTCCAACACTTAAAGCACCTTAAAAGTGTATGAAAAACAAGTCCAAATAGTTTCAGAAGTGGCAAAAACCGAGAACATCAAAACAGACTTGCTTTGCACACAATTTGCACCAAAATTGTACCAAGTCACAACAAAACAGATTCAATTGAGTCCGACACTAGCTTGAACGACTCAACTAGGATTCAAAGAAGTGATGGAACAAAAATGATGTTAGAGGCTTGATGAGCCAAACGAAGGCTAGAAAACGATGCCAAGGACTTTGTCTCCTATTCCAAACTGATTTGAACAATAGCTATGGCAAAGAACATCACAATGACACCCCTTGATCTGTAACCGTTGTTCTTGGCTCAATTTATGCCAACACCTCTCCCTCTTTGGCACTCCAACACATCTAAAACCTCAATGAGACCCTAAGATGCTGTAAACCAAAAGATGAAGCAAATACTAACAAGCTCTAGGCTAGGAACTTGAAAGAAAACCGTTAAGTGGTCTTAAACTTCAACTAGCATAAGTTGAGAACTCCTTAAAGGAAATTTGATTGAAATATGATTGAATGTAGTTGTATATTGTTGTTTGTACATTCAGCTTCCTATGCTATTTATGACAAATGAAAATGATAAAGAGTACAAGTTTTAATGTACAAAGTACAAGACTAAATGACATGCTTGCTTTGAAAATTTGTTGGAGCAACTTTCGGTTGCAAGAAGCTGGTTGCTTCCCCTTTCTTCTTTGCTTGACTTCAGCCATAATTTGATTGGTTTAAACATTGAGCAGCTTGCTTTGATCTTGGCCTTGATTGGTTGTGAGTTGTGGCTTTGATTTTTCAAAGAAATTTAGCTCAATCATCCGTTCTCCTCCTTGCAAGTTTCAGCCAAAGTTTTGATTGGTTAATGTAGTGTGCAGCTTGGTTTGAACTTGGCTTTGATTGGTTCCAAGTTTGGTGTTGAATATTCAAACATATTAGCCATGAACCAGCCGATTCTTCCATGGTTGTGATTGGATGGTTTAAGGTGCAGCTTGCTAGTTTGTTTCCTTGCTTGTTTGTGATTGGTTTAAGCATATGCAAGACTCCTTCCTATTGGTTAAAGATTTGAGCAGCTTGTCTCTCCATTCTTACGTGAAGAACATTTCTTGAATTTGACATGAGTGCTTGTCACCTCCTTGCTTGTAAGCTACTTGCTTATCACCTCCTTGCTTGAACAAAAATTCAGGTTTTAGTTGCATCTTCAAGCTTTGTTTGAACAATGATATCATCCGATCAGATGGAACATGGATTAATAGCTGTTCATGCTTCTTCAATGCAAAGCTCTCTTTGACCTATCTTCAAAGACACCAAGCAACAAACACAATATGCACAACATATATGACATGTCCTAAGGGTTAGTTAGGCAATAAGACATAAGAACTAGCACTAGTGTGTGCGGAGTGAACAGTGAAATGTCATGTCTTACAGAACTAACATATGACAATAAATGATACATGAAAATATGTTGTGTTGACCCCATCATTGGCTCATCATTCCCTCCCTCTTGAAAATGATTCGTCCTCGAATCTCAACATGGATAGAATTAGGGATAGGGGTTTAGGATGTACACGTATGCTCAACTACACCATAACCAAATAGGAACATGATAATACAAATGGTGAAGGTGAAATACCTTGGTGCATCCTTATCTTTGAAGAAAGAATAAGGTGTGTACACGCTTTCTAAAATGTTTAGGATGTATTAACAATATGATAACAAAAATTTTAGAACACATACATCCTAACAGATAAAACAACATCCAAAAAGCATATTGCAACATGTTAACACTAAATGTACAAATCTTACAGACATGTGCAATATTTAGACAAGATGTATCAATTGAGATGACAACAGGCAGACATTCAACAAGATGAGATGAAATAGATATTTCAGAAATAGAATCTTCATCTATACTAAATATGTCATTCAATTCATTAACTAGTTCATCCAAGGATTTATGTTCATTTGTAGCTGAATCTATTTCAATAATGACATCATGATCAAGCTCTACATCAAGTAGACAATCTAGTTCAGCTAACATCAAATCATAAGAATCTAGTTTATCAATGTCACTCTCAACAAAATTACTTACATCAATGTCATCAATGAAATGTACATGATGTAATTCAGATTGTAACCCAGAAACAAGCATCTCAGCAGAATGCAGATCATGCACAGGGATTTCATTTATATGCATGTCACAATGTAAATCATTTTCAAACAAAGTGTTATCACAATTAACATCATCTATAAGCAAACGACTAACACTTTGGAAATCACCAACAGATTCAAGTGAAGGGTCTTCTTCAGACAGTATACAAGGTTGAACATGCAATTCAGATAAAGGAGTTCCAGTTTCAGGCATGTTGGGACTAATTTCATACAAACCATCATTCACAGAAATGTAAGGTTGCAAGTCTTTGTTCTTTTCAGATTCTATCAATACTTGCACCATGTCTCTAAGTTGAAGCAATGCATTTTCAATGTTATCCATAGGCTGACTCAAATTGCTTAACTTAACTAGATTTGGTTTGTCATTTTCAGAATCACAAGAGTTCAGTTCATACCCATAGTTTTGATTAACTTGCCATGGGATTAGGTTTGATTGAACAATCTTTGCCTTTTTATACATGTCATAAAGTGATGAGAAATTTTCAGACAACATGCAATCAGCGATCTCTTTATCTAATCCAGCAAAGAACCTAATCATGCTTAATTCCTCATGTTCTTCAACATAAGCATAGTACAAATCATCAAGCATTTCATTGTAATATGCACTAACGTCTTTATTGCACTGAGAAAGAGTTTGATATCTAGGATTTTTACATTCCCAATATCCAACCCATAAACCATTCGTACGACCAAAGGAGTTCATACGTTTTTCCAGTTCATCATAGTCTCTCCTATGGCATTCAACTCCCCAAATGGTTTTTAGAATCATGTTTAATCAAAACAATCTCAAAAGCCAATTAAAATATTGACAAGATGCAAATGCTCTACTTTATGTTGACAATTCCTTAAAACAACAACTTGGACTATTTCTCCTAAGGATTCAAGTAAATCACAGAAGTCAAATTTGTTGGACCTGTATAGCACCACTAGAGGGGGGGGTGAATAGTGGGTTAGCGGAAATTACACTACAATTACCTTCAAAAACTTGTTTGAAGACCCCTTTGCCTCTTTAGCCTCAGATTCTGGAATTTCCAGAAACAGTTCACTGTTTTGAGCGCTTTGGTTGAACCACTTATACACCTGTGCAAGCTCTCAAACTTGGCAGAGATCAAGTTTAGAATGTTTATAGTATGTCATAAAAATTTCAGTCAATTCCAAGCAAGTTTGCACGTTCAAATAAGCAAGATAAGTAAAGTGTGCAATTCTGGCAGTTTCAGGCAGAATGTTAGCTTAACTTCAAACGATGATATCTCAAAATCTACCCGTGCTATTTTGATGAATCTTATGTCAAATTAAACCTTATGATGTCTAGTTTAATTTGATATAAGGCTCACTTCAAGATTCGCAGGATAACCTATTCAAATTGAACAAGTTTTGCACACTGGTCAGAATTGTTCACAGAATGTAGCAACAATTTTGTGAAGACGATTTGAATATGCTAAACTCCTCAGAATTTAGTGATTCTTGCGGCTAATGAAAGCTAACACATTGAAGTATAATATATCCAAAATTCATGCAATTCTAAGACTGTTTGCTTGTTCAATTATGCGTGCCAAGTTAGTGTAATTCTCAGGCAGAAAACAGTAAGTGCAGAAAATAAGTAAAGAACACAAGGAATTATCCTGGTTCGGTCAATGTGACCTACTCCAGTCCCAAGAGACACCTTCTCTTGGATTTCACTAAACACCAAACACCAATATCACCTTACAAAGCCAAAGGAAGAAGCTTTTCACCAACTTCTTCAAGAGACTTCACCAAAACAAACAGCAACTAGTTTGTTTCACCTTTGCACCTTTGCACCTTTTGCTCACCTCTAAGGAGTAAGCTTTATACACCAGCTTCTCCCTTACAATATGTCGTTTAAAAGGTGTTGAAATGACAAGAAATGAAGAACTATACAATCATAAAGCTTGCTGCAAATGTGTTCTTCAATATAGAAGAGTAGAAGAGAAGAATGGAGACAAAGAGCTGAATGTCTTGCTTGCTTTTCTTTTGTTTTTCGTTGGTGCACTTTTACTCTTCACCTTTGGAGCTATTTATAGCCAAGAGGACAGCCTAAAGGCTCCTCAAAGTAGACGTTGGAGCTGGTTGAGAATGGAGAAAAATCAGCACTTTTCTAGCTTTCAAACTTAAGCTTATCTTTTGTTGCTTTGAATTGGTCTTCAAACTGAACTTTTATCCTTCATCTTATCCCATTATAAACGTTGGAATGAGGTGGAAAATGACTTCATTTGAACGTTTAAAAGGCAGCTCCAATCAGCAATGTCCATGTGTGAATAACTTGCCATGTATGCAGCTGAATTGGCATGTGTTTTGAACAAATTTGGCTCCTCATTTTGAACATTAAATGGCCGTTGGAATGGCTAGAATCAAGGCATTGGAGAATAGTTCAAAGATAGATAGAAATCAGCCAAGCCTTTGAGTTTGAATTGGTCTCCAATATAGCCGTTGCATCTTTCTTGGTTGAGAGATTTTTGCTTCAACTTTGCTACATTGTAGGACTTGCTTTTTTGTCACTCATCATAATCTGAATTTTGACCATATAGCATACGAAATGTTGCTCCATTTTTGAGCCAAAATAGCCGTTGTAATATATGCAAGAATAGCCATTTGAAATCAGCACCAAAATAGGATTTCTTTCAACTTGCTTTGACTTGTTCAAAATCTGAACGTTTGTATGCCAATATCCGTGTGCACACATATAATATATAGTCATTTATGTCTTCAACATGTAGCATAGAATACCATATGAAGAATGCCAAGAATTCCAAGAAAACCATAGATGTGATAACCATAATATAAGAATTCCATTTGAGATACCATGCTGCCCATTTCCATAAATATAGGACATGTACCATATGTGACATAAACACATATAAACATCATATAAACAATATATAACACGTTAGAAGATCCATTGGCAAGTGAAGAGACCAGAATACCCCTTAGCACAAAAATAGGAATTTTGTCCTAGGATGAACCTAGACATGGTGCTGCTCCAGATTCATTTTTGCCATGATGTGACATGACTTATAAATGTGTCATATGATCATATAAATCCGTTGGAAGAAGACCAAATAAGAATGAGAAGTCCAAATGGTGAAATTACCAAAATAACCCTTATAAAGATCAATAAGCTTCACCACCGTGTCAAGTCAGTTTTTATCCGTGTCAAGCATGCTTTTCCTCAGCCAATTAGATTCTAAATTGAATAAGGATCATGTGGGCTTTTGAATCACTCAATTTGGAGTTCATTTGCCCAAGATATGAACCAAAACCTGCAATAGGATACTAAACCGAGCAATTTGCCTTATATTGTAAGTCATGTGACTTCAAGGCTTGGTTAGATCATATAATTAACATGTATTGGCATATATATGTCATCTAAGATCAGTTTGAACATGTCTTGATTTAGACATGTGATTGAATTGGCCAAGTTCAATCTCATGATCTTAATCAAACTTGTTCAATCTTGATTCATTCAATCAATTTCACATTTAGCTCATAAATTCAATCTCATGCACACATATACTTTAAACGTTATACACACATACATGCTCACATATGCATTTTGCAATATATCACAACAATCTACATGCTCACATATGCATTTTGCAATCATTCAAACATGATATATCACAACAATCTCCCCCTTTTGATGATTTGCAAAATTACCCCACATATGTGTATATTAAGCATCTAAATCAAGTATAAGCTTCTCTTTAAATCAAGTTAAGCTGCTCCCCCTTAATGTGTTATCTCCCCCTTAACATGATATACATATATCTCTCCCCCTTAATTTTGTAAATTATGCAAAAGACTGAACTATGTGCACGGTGTAGTAGTCAGGTGTGAGCAATTAATCCAAGTCTTGCACGTAAATGCTCAAAGATAGCTTGATTAAGGGGTTTAGTGAATATGTCAGCTACTTGTTGATCAGTTCTAACATGTTCAATGTGTATATGTCCAAGATTAACATGATCACGGAGAAAATGATAACGTACTTCTATATGCTTTGCCTTAGAGTGTAGTACAGGGTTTTTAGACAAATTTATAGCACTTGTACTATCACAATAGATGGGGATATTATTTACTTGTATTTCAAAGTCTGAAAGTTGTTGTTTAATCCATAATAGTTGAGTACAACATAGACTTAAAGCCATATATTCTGCTTCAGTAGTAGAAAGTGCAACACTAGATTGTTTCTTTGAAAACCAAGATATTAGTGAGTTTCCTAGGAATTGACATGTTCCACTAGTGCTCTTTCTATCTACTCTACATCCACCATAATCTGCATCTGAATATGCATGTAGACTTAGACTAGATTGTCTATCATACCATAAGCCTAATGTTGGTGTATGTTGAAGATATCTAAATATTCTTTTTACAGCTTTAAAGTGTGACAACTTAGGCATACTTTGAAATCTTGCACACATACATACTGCAAACATAATATCAGGTCTACTAGCAGTTAGATATAGCAATGAACCAATCATAGACCTATATAGTTTTTCATCAAATGCAACACCATTTTCATCTTTGTCTAATTTTGTTGAAGTACACATTGGTATTGGAGATGGTTTCAAGTTTTCAAAGTTGAATTTCTTTATCATATCTCTTATGTATTTGGCTTGATTGATATGTATACCACCTGATGTTTGTTTTATTTGCAAGCCTAAGAAATAGTTTAATTCACCAACCATAGACATTTCAAACTCAGACTTCATACAATCTTCAAAGTCTTTTACTAAGTTAGGATTAGTTGAACCAAAGATTATGTCATCTACATATATTTGTATTACAAGCAAATCTTTGTCTTTCTTTTTCAAGAATAAGGTACTATCTATGGTTCCTCTTTGAAAGTTGTTACTTAGTAAAAAGTTGGCAAATCTTTCATACCATGAACGGGGGGCTTGTTTCAAGCCATATAAGGCTTTCTTAAGTTTATATACATGATTAGGGTTCTTTGGATCTTCAAAGCCTGGTGGTTGTTTAACAAAAACTTCTTCTTGGATATAGCCATTTAAGAATGCACTCTTAACATCCATTTGGAATAGTTTGATGTTATTATAACATGCAAAAGCTAATAAGAGGCGTATGGATTCTAATCTTGCTACGGGGGCAAATGTTTCATCGTAATCAATACCCTCTTCTTGATTATATCCTTGAGCTACAAGTCTTGCTTTATTTCTTACTACAACCCCTTGTTCATTCATTTTGTTCCTAAACACCCATTTAGTTCCAATGATTGATTTATCCTCGGGTTTAGGTACTAAATCCCACACATTGTTTCTTTCAAATTGGTTTAACTCTTCATGCATTGCATCTATCCAATATGCATCGTTTAAGGCATCATTCACATTCTTGGGTTCAATTTGGGATATAAGTGCATGCCATTGATCATATTCATTAGGATCTATTTGTCTACGTGTTCTAACCCCTTGATTTACATCTCCTATGATAAGTTCTTGAGGATGCTTTTGTTTATCTCTTATTTGCCACCAATTACTTGGTTGTGCATCTTCAATAGGTTCATGATGTTCAATAGGCTGGTTAGGCACATTTTCTTCATTACGTTCTTGTGTAGGGGGAGTTTGAACTTCATGCATTTCAAGAGTTTGATTTGGTGTTTCAATTTGATCATTTGTAGGTGGTAGGATAAGTTCATCTTCATCATGAAGTATTTGATCATTTGGTACATAGATTTCATGTTGATTACTTGTTTGGAGATATGCATTTTCATTGAACTTCACATGTATAGATTCAACTATCTTTCTTGTTTGTGCATTATAACATCTATATGCTTTAGAGTTCATTGAATATCCCACAAATATATGTTCATCAGACTTAGGATCAAACTTATCTAAGTTATCTTTTGTGTTCAATACAAAGCATTTACAACCAAAGACTTTTAAATAGTTTACTTTTGGGAGTCGTCCATTTAAGATTTCATATGGTGTTTTGTTCAATTTCTTTCTTATTGATAGTCTGTTGATCATATAACTTGAAGTGTTTACTGCTTCAGCCCATAAGAATTTAGGTACTTTGTTTTCTACCATCATTGTTCTTGCTACTTCTTGAATAGTCCTATTCTTTCTTTCAACTACACCATTAAGTTGAGGAGTTCTTGGTGGGGAGAATTCATGTTTTATACCCTTTTCATTACAGAATTTGATTAATTCACTATTTTTAAACTCACCACCTCTATCACTCCTTATCTTAATAACATGTGATTCATGTTCATTTTCAAGTTGTCTAATTAGATTAGCTATAGATGATGCACTTTCATCTTTTGAAGCAAGAAACAATGTCCAAGTATATCTTGAGAAATCATCAACTATTACACATACATAATAACTTCCACCTAAGCTTCTTGTTCTACATGGACCAAATAAGTCTATATGCAAGAGTTCTAGTATTCTTGACGTTGTGACCTTGGTTTTAGGCTTAAGGGATTCTCTAACATGTTTGCCTTTGATACAAGATTCACATGGTTGAAAATCATTCAAGTTAAGTTTAGGCAATCCTTTAACAAGACTTTTAGCGTGTAGTTTTTCTAAGGTTGATATACCTATGTGTCCTAAACGTCTATGCCAAAGATTGGGATCAGATTCATGTGAAACAAGACATTTTGTGTTACTACTTAGCATATCATCCATGTTAAGCACATATATGTTTCCTTCACGTTTTCCTTTTAACACAACTTGATTGTTTTTATCCATTATCTTACAAGAGGTGGAGGAGAAGAGAACATTCAAGTTGTTGTCACATAGTTGAGAAACACTTAAAAGCTCAAAGGTTAAGTTACTTACAAGTAGGACGTTTTTGATCTCAAACTTGTTTGGATCACCAACCTTGCCTTTGCCAATTATTTGGCCTTGGTTGTTGTCTCCAAAGGTAACTTTGCCACCTTTTGCAACGTTTTTAAGTGTGCTAAACAAATTTTTGTTGCCCGTCATATGTCTTGAGCAACCACTATCAACTATCCAATTGGTTTTGTTCTTTTCATCTTCTTTGTTGTTATAACCAGCAACTTGTCTTTCTTTGATGTTATGTACCTACAAATGTAAATAACAACTTAGGTACCCTTTGATTTTGGGTCCTTTCAAGGTTAGACAAGTTAAGTTCATGTTAGTGTACCTTTAGGTACCCAAACTTGAACAACCTTTCTTGGTTTTGAAATGTTAAAATCATGTTGCATATAATGAACAAATAGTGGATTTTGATACATAGAATATGATGGAAAAGGGGCTGCACATTTATGTCTAGTTGGATAAGCATTGTAAGTTCTATATGCATTTGAATGTTGCCATGTATATGAGTTATATCTTGGCCGTGAGTTATCATAGTTTCTAGGCCGTGTGTTGTAAACTGATTTAGGCCGAGAGTATGTCATGTTCTTCACATAAGCATGTTGTTGCATATAAGGCATAACTTGAGCAGATTGCATACTACTTTGTTTAGGCATTCTTGTATACATGTAAGCATGGTTTCTAGGTGTATTTACCTTCCTATATGTTGATGCATTTTGCAATCTTTGTGATGAAGGTGGTGTGGGCAGAATAGGTTCATTTCTAAATGCATTTGGCCTATATTTCATGTTGGTTGAAGATGATACAAATGTTGTTTCCTTAGGTGTGTATTCAGCTTCTTTAACATATCCAAGACCTTGTTTGTCATTTCCATGCTTTTGAGATGCAATAAGAGTGTCTAACATGTTGGAACCATTCTTAAATTGTTCTAAAGATTTGTTCAAGTCTAGGTTGCATGCTTTTAATGATTCAAATTCAGTTTGTATTTCATGTAATTTAGACTTTAAAACGTTGAAATCAACACATTGCACGCATTGCACATTTTCATGTTTGTTCTTAAGTTCCTTAATCTGATTTTGCATTGAACTAATAGTGTTAGATGATTCAAGTTGAAGAACTTCTAGTTGAGAAGTTAGATTCAAGTTAGACGTCTCCAACTTGTTCTTCTCCTCAACTATTCTTTTCTTCTCCTTGGATAGCTTCTTATATCTATCATGCAACTTTTCTAATTCATCCAACAATTCATCTTGAGTAAAATCACATTCGGAGTCAGAATCGAATGTTACCTCATTTGTAGACTTTGAAGCCAAACATGTTTGTGCAACTTCAGGTTCTTCCTCGGATTCGGATGAAGATGTGTCATCCCAAGTGCTTGCCTTAAGAGCTTTCTTCCTCCTTTGCTTAGGTTCTACTCTAGTTTGTGTCCTTGTCTTTTCATCCATGTCACGGTTTTTGTTCTTGTTTGGACAATCATATGAGATGTGTCCTTGTTTGCCACATTCATAACACTTAAGTTCTTTATCATACCATTTACCATCTTGTTTGTTAGATTTCACATTGATAGGGGCAGCTGATTTTGCTTGTCTTTTAGTTGGTCTTTGTGTGGACATGCCTTCTAATTCTTGTTGTAGATACCAAATATGAAGAATATAAGACAACCAGAAAATTTCCAGCAACTTTGCAACTTGGAG
>AP025062.1:29690500-29804523 GCA_036186865.1 Eustoma russellianum
AGGGGGGGGTGAATAGTGGGTTAGCGGAAATTACACTACAATTACCTTCAAAAACTTGTTTGAAGACCCCATTTGCCTCTTTAGCCTCAGATTCTGGAATTTCCAGAAACAGTTCACTGTTTTGAGCGCTTTGGTTGAACCACTTATACACCTGTGCAAGCTCTCAAACTTGGCAGAGATCAAGTTTAGAATGTTTATAGTATGTCATAAAAATTTCAGTCAATTCCAAGCAAGTTTGCACGTTCAAATAAGCAAGATAAGTAAAGTGTGCAATTCTGGCAGTTTCAGGCAGAATGTTAGCTTAACTTCAAACGATGATATCTCAAAATCTACCCGTGCTATTTTGATGAATCTTATGTCAAATTAAACCTTATGATGTCTAGTTTAATTTGATATAAGGCTCACTTCAAGATTCGCAGGATAACCTATTCAAATTGAACAAGTTTTGCACACTGGTCAGAATTGTTCACAGAATGTAGCAACAATTTTGTGAAGACGATTTGAATATGCTAAACTCCTCAGAATTTAGTGATTCTTGCGGCTAATGAAAGCTAACACATTGAAGTATAATATATCCAAAATTCATGCAATTCTAAGACTGTTTGCTTGTTCAATTATGCGTGCCAAGTTAGTGTAATTCTCAGGCAGAAAACAGTAAGTGCAGAAAATAAGTAAAGAACACAAGGAATTATCCTGGTTCGGTCAATGTGACCTACTCCAGTCCCAAGAGACACCTTCTCTTGGATTTCACTAAACACCAAACACCAATATCACCTTACAAAGCCAAAGGAAGAAGCTTTTCACCAACTTCTTCAAGAGACTTCACCAAAACAAACAGCAACTAGTTTGTTTCACCTTTGCACCTTTGCACCTTTTGCTCACCTCTAAGGAGTAAGCTTTATACACCAGCTTCTCCCTTACAATATGTCGTTTAAAAGGTGTTGAAATGACAAGAAATGAAGAACTATACAATCATAAAGCTTGCTGCAAATGTGTTCTTCAATATAGAAGAGTAGAAGAGAAGAATGGAGACAAAGAGCTGAATGTCTTGCTTGCTTTTCTTTTGTTTTTCGTTGGTGCACTTTTACTCTTCACCTTTGGAGCTATTTATAGCCAAGAGGACAGCCTAAAGGCTCCTCAAAGTAGACGTTGGAGCTGGTTGAGAATGGAGAAAAATCAGCACTTTTCTAGCTTTCAAACTTAAGCTTATCTTTTGTTGCTTTGAATTGGTCTTCAAACTGAACTTTTATCCTTCATCTTATCCCATTATAAACGTTGGAATGAGGTGGAAAATGACTTCATTTGAACGTTTAAAAGGCAGCTCCAATCAGCAATGTCCATGTGTGAATAACTTGCCATGTATGCAGCTGAATTGGCATGTGTTTTGAACAAATTTGGCTCCTCATTTTGAACATTAAATGGCCGTTGGAATGGCTAGAATCAAGGCATTGGAGAATAGTTCAAAGATAGATAGAAATCAGCCAAGCCTTTGAGTTTGAATTGGTCTCCAATATAGCCGTTGCATCTTTCTTGGTTGAGAGATTTTTGCTTCAACTTTGCTACATTGTAGGACTTGCTTTTTTGTCACTCATCATAATCTGAATTTTGACCATATAGCATACGAAATGTTGCTCCATTTTTGAGCCAAAATAGCCGTTGTAATATATGCAAGAATAGCCATTTGAAATCAGCACCAAAATAGGATTTCTTTCAACTTGCTTTGACTTGTTCAAAATCTGAACGTTTGTATGCCAATATCCGTGTGCACACATATAATATATAGTCATTTATGTCTTCAACATGTAGCATAGAATACCATATGAAGAATGCCAAGAATTCCAAGAAAACCATAGATGTGATAACCATAATATAAGAATTCCATTTGAGATACCATGCTGCCCATTTCCATAAATATAGGACATGTACCATATGTGACATAAACACATATAAACATCATATAAACAATATATAACACGTTAGAAGATCCATTGGCAAGTGAAGAGACCAGAATACCCCTTAGCACAAAAATAGGAATTTTGTCCTAGGATGAACCTAGACATGGTGCTGCTCCAGATTCATTTTTGCCATGATGTGACATGACTTATAAATGTGTCATATGATCATATAAATCCGTTGGAAGAAGACCAAATAAGAATGAGAAGTCCAAATGGTGAAATTACCAAAATAACCCTTATAAAGATCAATAAGCTTCACCACCGTGTCAAGTCAGTTTTTATCCGTGTCAAGCATGCTTTTCCTCAGCCAATTAGATTCTAAATTGAATAAGGATCATGTGGGCTTTTGAATCACTCAATTTGGAGTTCATTTGCCCAAGATATGAACCAAAACCTGCAATAGGATACTAAACCGAGCAATTTGCCTTATATTGTAAGTCATGTGACTTCAAGGCTTGGTTAGATCATATAATTAACATGTATTGGCATATATATGTCATCTAAGATCAGTTTGAACATGTCTTGATTTAGACATGTGATTGAATTGGCCAAGTTCAATCTCATGATCTTAATCAAACTTGTTCAATCTTGATTCATTCAATCAATTTCACATTTAGCTCATAAATTCAATCTCATGCACACATATACTTTAAACGTTATACACACATACATGCTCACATATGCATTTTGCAATATATCACAACAATCTACATGCTCACATATGCATTTTGCAATCATTCAAACATGATATATCACAACAAAATTGTTGTTCGGGCTGAAAGAAATCTACGGGGTTGTTTTAAGACAATCCCTCAATTTACTTTACTGCATATGCAATTATCAATTGTAGTAAAGTGAAAGTAAAGACACACAAACAAAGTGCTAGCAAGGGTTTGCTTGAGAAACTTTCAATATTTCAAAACTACAACACTTTGGTGTTTGGTTTGGGCACTTTCTTTCTTTTGAGCTTTGCACAGGGATTTTCCCTTTTTGCAACGTTTAACTTTGGGCTTTTTCCTCACTTGGCTTTCTTGTGCAATTCTCTCTTGTCTTGCCTCTTACTTGTTGACAAATATTGGCTTTTCTCTCGCGTATTTCTCAATCAAGCTTAATTTTCTTTCTTTGAATGGTTTGCTTGATTGCTGTGAGACTACTCCTCACGGCCTACATGAGACATTGCCCACGGCCTTTAATTGCACAAGGTTTGTTGTATTTGGAATTTGAAAGTTCCTCGTACACAACACGGCTAAACACTATGTAGTGAGAATTCAATTCACAATTACAACAAGTTCAAATTGTATATAGTGCAATGTAAGTTCAGAAATTGATCTAAAACAACAATTGGATAGCTCTTTAACAGTGTGGGGCTTAAACAATTCCTAATTTTCAGAATGTATCTAAGTCCAACAAGTTGTTTGAAACAATTGAAATCAACAAAAAGATAAAGCTATTAGCATACACCAAGATTTCAAATGAGCCTTAAAAGGTTGTTTTAATCACACGGTTTTTGGGCAGATTGTCCTTTTTTTTCTTTTTCTATTTTTGATGCAATGATCTAACTAATCTTAAGATGGCTAAATGCAACTTATTTGTTTCTAAATGCAATCTATAAGGCTGATTACTATATCAACTAATGGAAAATCAGTTTTGATGCAAACTAAGCTAACTTGTTTGTTTTGTTTTTAAGTGATCTATCCTACTTTGTTTTTGTTTGGTTTTTGTTTGTATGATGCAATCAGATTCTAAACTAAATGATACTAAATGCAAGTGTTTATGTCCTACTTATCAAACGTATAACACTAGAAACTAGGCAGCACACTTAGTTAGCTAAACTACTTGTTTTGATCTTTAGTTTTCGGTTTGGCTTGTGCCAACTAAACAACCAACTAAACCTCTTAATCTATGTTGTAAACTAGTCTAACTAAGTTAAATAAGGCAGCACTAAAACGTTTCAAACAGATTGCACACAAGTACTAAAAAACAGAATTTTAACTACTTGATTACAAGCTAAACTATCAACTAATCTATTTTGTGTTCAAGTTTTCTGTTTTAAGGACTTATCTAAACTACCGTTTAAACTTCTAGATTAGGACCTAATGAACAATATCTAAGCTAGATTGAACAAGTACAAGCTGGTTACACACGGTTCTAAACTTGAGCTACACAAACAGATTTTAACAACACTAAGTCTAGTCTAAGTTCTTTTTGTAGGGGTTTTCGGTTTTGCCTACTTAACTAAGTTACCAAACTATAGTATACTATCTAACAAGCACTTTAAAACATAAACTAACTTCTTAAACAAACAAGCTATAAACGGACATAAAAAAAACAGTTCACTACAAGATTTGGGCAGCATCATTCATATGCAAATTTAAACAATGTAAACATGAATAGAAGACTAACCAACGCTCTGATACCAATTGATGAGCCAAACGAAGGCTAGAAAACGATGCCAAGGACTTTGTCTCCTATTCCAAACTGATTTGAACAATAGCTATGGCAAAGAACATCACAATGACACCCCTTGATCTGTAACCGTTGTTCTTGGCTCAATTTATGCCAACACCTCTCCCTCTTTGGCACTCCAACACATCTAAAACCTCAATGAGACCCTAAGATGTTGTAAACCAAAAGATGAAGCAAATACTAACAAGTTCTAGGCTAGGAACTTGAAAGAAAACCGTTAAGTGGTCTTAAACTTCAACTAGCATAAGTTGAGAACTCCTTAAAGGAAATTTGATTGAAATGTGATTGAATGTAGTTGTATATTGTTTTTTGTACATTCAGCTTCCTATGCTATTTATAACAAATGAAAATGATAAAGAGTACAAGTTTTAATGTACAAAGTACAAGACTAAATGACATGCTTGCTTTGAAAATTTGTTGGAGCAACTTTCGGTTGCAAGAAGCTGGTTGCTTCCCCTTTCTTCTTTGCTTGACTTCAGCCATAATTTGATTGGTTTAAACATTGAGCATCTTGCTTTGATCTTGGCCTTGATTGGTTGTGAGTTGTGGCTTTGATTTTTCAAAGAAATTTAGCTCAATCATCCGTTCTCCTCGCAAGTTTCAGCCAAAGTTTTGATTGGTTAATGTAGTGTGCAGCTTGGTTTGAACTTGGCTTTGATTGGTTCCAAGTTTGGTGTTGAATATTCAAACATATTAGCCATGAACCAGCCGATTCTTCCATGGTTGTGATTGGATGGTTTAAGCTGCAGCTTGCTAGTTTGTTTCCTTGCTTGTTTGTGATTGGTTTAAGCATATGCAAGACTCCTTCCTATTGGTTAAAGATTTGAGCAGCTTGTCTCTCCATTCTTACGTGAAGAACATTTCTTGAATTTGACATGAGTGCTTGTCACCTCCTTGCTTGTAAGCTACTTGCTTATCACCTCCTTGCTTGAACAAAAATTCAGGTTTTAGTTGCATCTTCAAGCTTTGTTTGAACAATGATATCATCCGATCAGATGGAACATGGATTGATAGCTGTTCATGCTTCTTCAATGCAAAGCTCTCTTTGACCTATCTTCAAAGACACCAAGCAACAAACACAATATGCACAACATATATGACATGCCCTAAGGGTTAGTTAGGCAATAAGACATAAGAACTAGCACTAGTGTGTGCGGAGTGAACAGTGAAATGTCATGTCTTACAGAACTAACATATGACAATAAATGATACATGAAAATATGTTGTGTTGACCCCATCGTGGGCTCATCAAGGCTGAACCAAAGAATAGCTAGGGGTTGTCGTGGGCAATCTTTAGTCAACTTTGTTCCTTTGCACTTAAAATCACAATATGGCTCAAAACATGCAATAATCAAACATTCAAGTGTGTAATCAGTATATGAGGTTCAGTATAGGGTGCGGGATAGGTAGGGTAAGGCCAAAATTCTCAAGGTTTTTGCAAGGTACACAAAATAGTCAAAATTGCACAAATGTAACAAACTTTGTCACACGTTTTTCCCCACTTCTTTTCTCACTTTTTCTGTTGTTTTTATTTTGCTCTTTTTTCTTTTTTTTGCTGTTTTCAACGTGAGCAAATTCAAGATTTTTTTTGACAAGGGGTAAAACAGTAGTTTTACACTTTTGCCCTAAAAATTTTCGTTTTGGGCAATAATGCAATGACCTTCAATTGTAGTGTAGTACCTTTAATTGCAGTAAAATAACCTTGAAAGTGAGGGAAATTGAGGTTGGACAGGACTAGGGTTAGGGTTAGGATTTTTTGAACGAGTTGGGAACTTTTAATTCTGACTTTGTTTGGCAAAATGGGTTTAAGGCTTTTGTTGAGGGATCAAATGAGGATGTTTATGGTCATGTTTGATGATTTGTAGGGCTGGATTGATGGTATTTTTGGCCGTGGAGTGTAATAGGGCAATTAAGGTTTTCTTTGATAAATCTGGTTTGCGTAGTGCAATGATCAACACTTGAACAGAAAAATCAATGCATGAATTCAGTCACAAAATGAAATTCAAAACACAAGATCACAATCAACCAAAAGCTTCGGTAGCAACAAGATCAATTATGACTAGGTGGCTATTTAAACAAGGTAACGCAAGTTTGTAAGGTTGAATGTTGAACCTAGATGCAATATCCTATGTGTTCAAATTTGCACATGAAACTTCAGTTCTTCAGGTCTCAAATACATCCCAAATGATGAATAAACAAGGACAGAATAAGAGCAATGGATATTCAGGCTGTAAGGTTCAGATTTTGTCCAAAGTTTGAAGCTTTGGATACAAATGAGAGTTATGGTTTTTGTATGCAAAATAACAGAAAATATAACTTCTCTATTTTTTTGTAATTTTGACATAAAAACGAATGGGTATGGTGGCAAAAGAGGGATACAAGATTCACAAGAATAGAAAAGACAAAATTTTCAGTTTTTTTTGCACCAAGGGATACGGTTTTTTTGACACAAAAAGAGGGCAGAAGTATATATTTTTTTGAATTTTAGACAGAATATAGGTTTAGGGATGAGGAAAAAATGTCACAAGGAAAGCAAGCTTGGAAAGAATTGAAACGAATAAGAAAAGTGCAAGATATGTTGTGAAAAGAGTAACCTTCGCTCTAATACCAATTTGATGCGAACTGAAAGCGTGAGATCCACTCTTCACCTCAACTTCCTCCTCAACAATGGTTTAGGCACAAAGAAGATCCCTTCCCATTGCTTCCTTTGTGTTGGATTTGGTTGATTCAAGCATTCCTCCGCATTAGAATGGTTGTTGATCAGACAAGCCTACGAACCCTCCTGGACAGCACTCGGAAACGTTGGCAAACACCCTCAAATATGCTCATTTTTGAAGGTTATTAGGCCTAATTTTTAATGCAAAATCAAGGAAAACAAAGGCATGTTCATAAAGAACAAAAACCGAAATTCTATTGAAGAAATCATCAAAATCGTAAACTCCCCTGTACAAACTTGTTTGAGACTTATTTATACATGTTCTAAGCTGACTATGGACGTCCTAATTAAATTTGAGATGGATTAGGTTCCATCTCAAAACAACTACCAAAATTTGATCGGAAACTGTCTGAAATTTGAAAAACTGAATTTCAAATGAGCTTTATCTTGGCTTCAATTCTTGTCTTCAAATCTGATCATTTGATCCCTTGTGCACGTTTTTTGAAGGCTGGAATAAGATGGGATAAGTCTTGGGAAGTTCTAGTCCAAGTTGGAGTAGGAAACTCAATTTGACAGCAGAACCTTTCACGCCCAATATGAAGGCCTTAGAGTCCGAACTAGCCATTTGTGTCGTCATAAAAGTTGTAGATCTTTTTGAGAACTTGATTTTAGTCACCTGAATGACTTCATTTGAAGTTTTTAAGATGGACATATGCCTCTTCAAAGTTCTAGCCGATAAGATGACTTCCTTTTGAATTCAAATTCAATCTTCTAGATGTTTATTTTTTATGGACGAATTTGAGGTGCTTAGGATGATGATGAGTTGTCTTGAATCTTGAAATTCAAAGTCCAAGTTGGTTTCAATCTGAAATTCAAATTGTGTTTGAATTTGAATTCAATTCAAATCTTGTTCAAACTTGGTCGGTCCTATCTTGAGATGTTGGAGATGATCTTGACTACAAAAATGGTGTTTCATTTTCGTCCAAGTTGGCTTCAAAATGTTGTCTTTGTTGAATGTTCCCTTTTGGGGAACATTAAGACAAACATTCATTCTAAGGGCAAACATTCCTTGAGACAAACATTTTCTTTTAGGACAAACATTCCTTGATACAAACATTCTCTTTTAGGACAAACATTCCTTGGACCAAAGTTGTCCTAAATATTCCATAGAATATGCCTCTCTTGTCTCATCTTCAAAAACATTCTCTTTGGCCTCTAAAACAATAACATTCTTTTGTTGCTTTTCGGGGAACATCCCCTTAAAACCGGCTTCTAGACATCCGTTTGGCCTGCATAGATAATCTTTCCTACATAGTAAACACATGAAAGCAAGAATCACACGAAAACAAGACGTACATTTGCTTATTTTATTGAAAAACGCCTATATGCACGAAAAGTGATGCATGGAATGCAACTTAAGACTAAGACAAACTTTGTCTTGCATTTTGCAAACCTTGGACCGCATCACAAGACTAGGTCTAGTACGCATGAGTCTTTAATTATGTTTATAGTTTGTTATTTGTGTTGTTTGAGTGTTTGTAGGGCTTGCATGAGCTTGCATAGGATGTTTGCTTGAAGAAGAATCGGAGCTTAAAATTTGGGCTTTTTTTGCACATGACCCAGTTCTGGTTTTTTTGTCATATCCCATGAACGGTTGATCCAAATCCACTAATTCTAATTGAAGATGAAAACAGAGAGATAGCGCTACAATTCATATTTCAAGCACTATTCCCAAATTCTTAAGATATCGAGCACAAACGTGCCAAGACTAGATAAGGAATGTAATCCATATTTTTAGAAGGACAACCAGATACCTAATTGGTATTTTGGACCTGCAGGTCGGAGGACAGATCCAAATGGGTTCAAACTACTTGGAGGTGCTAGAAGACTCAATGTGGGACGATTTTCATGTTTTTTATGTTTTCTAATTCGGGCTAAAAGATGGACTAAAATAAGATGGAAGATGGAAGTCCAGAACAGAAAGTACTAAAGCCCACTGGATTAATGCCTGACCTTTGGAAGGTCGTATCGCTATGAAGAAGAGCCCAAATGAGATGCTTCAAGATCTTAAATTCAAGGAAATTCCATGAGCTACAATTTCAATGCAGCGTTCAGACCCTAATTTGACATCTAAGGGCGGGTAGAAGTCCATAACCGACAGGATGTATTCCAGTATGAGGTTTTAGGGATTTGAATTGTACATTATTCCTTGATTGGATTTGACTTATCTTTTATGCAAATTTAATTTAGATTGATAGGTAGTGATCTGAGGACTTTGATTGCTTAATTAATTTTTAGGAATTAGAAAAAATAATGCCATTTAAAGTCCAAGATGGTGGCTAGGTTAAGTTTGTTTTCAGAATTTCAGAAATCAAAACTTCTGAGTTTTCTTCCTTGCAGCCATGTGTTGCTTGTTTGAGTGTTTCTCCTTCGGTTTTTCATAAAGTAAAATAAGTCTAGATCTAATCAAAGTTTGGGCAAACCTAGTTGGTGAATCACAATCCAAGGATACAGAACGAGTTTTAGATTGGGAGATTCGAATTGCTCGACGTAGACGTTGTTGACATCTCTTGTCCAAGAAGGTGGTGTTTGCGCCATTGTCCCACGCAAGGGCTGCTCAAAGGTGTCTTTTAGAGTTGAAAGAAGCGACCGTTCATTCAATACGATTCAAGATCGTATCAAAGTGTTACCAGAGCAAAGAATTCTTCTTTACAACTTGCATATCTTTACGTTCTTGTGTTTTATCGTTGTTTTCTTCCTCCTATCCCAAACGTCCGCTCCCACCACTGTTCTTCTTTTCCCTCAATTGCAAGTGCCACCTTGTCCAAAGACCTATCCTCACAAGAAGACCTCGTTGGTTTCAACAAAAAAAATGCTGCATTTTTTGTTATTCCTTTCAATACATACGCAGACAAGAGAATGACAAATGTCCTACATTTGTTTTGCTTCAAATCACCCAACTGTCCCTCCCTACATCCCCATGCATGCACCTGTTGCAAAGAACCTTTGTCCTCTTGCTTGACTCATGGCATATTCACTCCATTCTATGAAAAAAATTTACATCTTTTGGACTTTTTTTATCAAAACCCCACTGATTGCCTCCACCCATGCATGCACGCCAACATACTGAGACTATTGCTTGGAGTCTTTTCCTTTTGCATGACTCACGCTATTTCCATTCTGCTGTATAAAAAAAGAAGCAAACACAGGGGGCTGCATGTTGGACAGCCGTGGTATTCAAACAACAAGAGAAAAGATTACGTATTCTTCTTACACTCGGCAGTTTGTGTAACACCAACCGAAAGTTGGAACCTTACACATATTCTTGCTCCTAACATTTTATGATCAATTCTTTACACACAGTTGACAATAGATTCATTGTATTAGGGTTAATTTCCGCCATAACATATAAATCTAGTCCAATGCTTAAAAGTGCTACCTAGTCACACGTAAATCTTGTTGCTACCGAAGCTTTTAGTTGATTTTAGACTTGTGTGAGTTGATTGCATTGTTGCTTGGTTTGTGTTGCAGTTCCAAGGCATCATCCTCAAGCAAAACCAAACCACAAAAGGCGGCCGAAATCCAACAAAAAAAGCTAAGGTACCAATTGCTTTTTTCTTGCCACGAAATATCGACGGAATATTTGCCAAAGCAAGATTAGAAGCAGAAGCAAAACAGAAAGAAAAGAACAAATAAAGGGATTGGACAACATCATAACCGAGACCGTACAAGGAAGAGGACAAATTGCAAATTGTTGTACTGTGCGACAAATAAAATTGAGCTATTGATAGATATTGTTGCCTATCAAGTACATCATTATATTATAAAAACCGTGCCATTATAACCCACAAAACACCACACCTCTCATTATTTTTACACTTGGATATTTGATTATTGTATTTAGATCAACAACTTGTGATCAACTTGCAAAAGGCTAAGGTAAACTAATGATTGCCAAGGGCAACCTTTAGTTTTCTTTGGCTCGGCCTTCGACGTACTTTTTTGTTCCCTTTTCTTTGATTCGTAGAATGTTAAGTGTGTTAAATTGTCTTGTTCTTGGCTTGATACCCTTGCTTATTGGTTGCTGAAAATTGGGCGATACATTGGAGATAAAAAGTGTATTTGATCATCAGATTGTGTTAGCCACTTGAAAAAGCTTGCGTTGGTTGTATCTAGCTCAAGGTTGGCCAAGAAAAACACAAACAGTGAGTGACTATACAAGAGAGAGAAAGGAACATACACATTGATTTTGATTTCACTAATGTAACGATGTTTCTTTTGTCTTTCTGTTAGTTTTTTCTTTCTTTATTTTCTTGATTAATTCCAAGTTAGTCAAGGATTCCATATATAATGACATTAGAGACCTCTATATTGCAACGATAGAAGGCTTCAATCAAGCTCATTATGGAACTGCATATGATTTCCATGATTTAAATGAAGATTTTAGTGTTGATATTGAGCATGATTCTTGATGATGATGCTGAAATTTCAATTGATACACATGTTGTTCATGATGATAAAGTCGATGTGCCAAATGAACATGACTTACAAGATAACCCACAAAGCAACACACCTCTAATTATTTTTACGCTTGGATACAAAACCGTGCCATTGTAACCCACAAAGCCCCACACCTCTCATTATTTTTACGCTTGGATACATGGTTATTGTAATTACATGAACAACTTGTGATCAACTTGTATAAGGTTAAGGTTAAGTAAAGATTGCCCAAGGCAACCTTTAGTTTTCTTTTGCTCAGCCATCGTCGTACTTTTTGGCTTCCTTTTCTTTGATTTGTAGAAGGTTAAGTGTATTAAATTGTCTTGTTCTTGGCTTGATACCTTTGCTTATTGGTTGCTGATAATTGGGTGATACATTTGAGAAAAAAGGTGCATTTGATGATCGGATTGTGTTAGCCACTTGAAAAAGCTTGCTTTGCTTGTATGTAGCTCAAGATTGGCCAAAGAAAACACAAACAGTGAGTGACTATACAAGAGAGAGAAAGGAACATACACATTGATTTTGATTTCACTAATGCAACAATGTTCCTTTTGTCCTTGTGTTAGTTTTTTCTTTCTTTGTTTTCTTGCTTAATTTTAGGTTAGTCAAGGATTCCATAGATGATGATATTAGAGACTTCTATATGCAACGATAGAAGGCTTCAATCAAGCTTATTATGGAATTGCATATGATTTGCATGATTTAAATGATGATTTTAGTATTGATATTGAGCATGATTCCTGATGATGATACTGAAATTTCAATTGATACACATGTTCATGAGGATAAACTCGATGTGCCAAATGAACATGACTTACATGATAAGCTTCTTGAATTGCATGATCCTAAATTGTTTAAATCTGGTTTTTCTGATGTTGAAGTTGGATGTGACTGTGTGAAGTTCTAAGACTGTAACTCTGACATTCGTAAGAAACTTATGGCACAAAAAGAACGTAATTTTGAGATCCTTAGGGAAGTACAAGAACAAAAGGTGCATAGGTTAGACCTCCTTAATAAATTGCAAGGTGTTAGGAGACTTGTTGATGTTTATCGTGTTCATATGCATGAGACTGACTTGCATGCTGAAAGGGATGAGCTAGAATCTAAAGTTGTTTGTGCTAGACATGATTTGCTTGATTTACATGTTGATTTACAAGATGATTTGAGTGATATTTCAAGCGTGAATAGTGATGTCCTATGTCATGAACATGATAATGTTGAGAAGTATGAATGGATTGTCTATAATGATCCTTTGTTTGAGTGCCTTGATAGTGACATTCCATCCCATGAAAATTCTAATTTGCATGCGTATGAATCTGAAATTCCAGTTTTCGTTACATTGCAAACTAATTTTGAAGATGATAATCTGCATGTTAGTGCTGATTTGTGCTTTGTTGAGCATGACAGTTCAAATACATCTGATTTGGAAGCTCTAAGGGTCGTACAGTGTACGTTGTTTATTCCTCATGTTTTACATACTTTCTCTTTCATGCATGATAAATCTTCTGTGAGGAGTTTTCTACCCATCTTGTTAGTGCATCCTAAACACCTTATAAAGAGGTACTTGTTTCTAAGTGTTCATGTAGATATGTGTTATAATGTGTTGTTTTCTGCATGCTTCTTCCTTTAGTTAATTGTTCATCCTAAGCATGTTAAACTCAAATTACACATGTTCATTACACTTTATTCTCTTAGGTTTGTGTCTTGTATATATTGTGAGTTTTTGTTGAAGTATCCCTCTTATACATTTGACTGTTTAGATTCGAGGTCGAATCCTTTCGAAGAGGGAAGGATTGATACGGCTCAAGGAGCCTCCTCATTTCATTCTACACACACAAGAAATGTGTGCGCAATTAGAAATTTTATAGTTAGACGTTTCTTGTATATGCATGTGCAAGACAAGCCTACAAGTGTCAATTAGATACTTGGTGTGTTTGAGTCTTGTTTGGTTTTACAGCATTTACATGTCTTATTTCTCAAGACTATGTCTAGGACATGCGTTGAGTCTTTATTTATGTTTATAGTTTGTTATTTGTGTTGTTTGAGTGTTTGTAGGGCTTGCATGAGCTTGCATGGGATGTTTGCCTGAAGAAGAATCAGAGCTGAAAATGAGTGTTTTTTCTACATTTGACCCAGTTTTGGTTTTTTGGTCATATCTCATGAACGGTTGATCCAAATCCACTGATTTCAGTTGGACATGAAATCAAAAAGATAGGGCTACAATTCGTATTTCAAGCATTATTCCCAAATTCTAAAGATATCAAGCCCAAACATGCCGGTACTAGATAAGGAAAGTAATCCCTATTTTTAGGAGGACAGCTAGACATGCATTTTTTATTTTGGGCGTACAGGTCGGAGGACATATCCAAATTATTTCAAACCACTTTGAGGTGTTAGAGAACACCATTTGACACATGTTTTATGCTTCGTACGTTTCCTAATTCAGGCTAAAAGATGGACTAAAATCAGATGGAAGATGGGAGTTTAGAATGGAAAGTACTGAAGCCCACTAAATTGATACCTGATCTTTGGAAGGCCATATCTCTACAAAGAAGATTCCAAATAAGGTGATTCAAACGCCCAAGTTAAAGCGAATTTCATGCGCTATAACTTTGCTGAAGATTTTAAACCCTAATTCGGCGTCTAGAAGCGGATAAAAGTCCATAACCGACAGGGTGTATTCCAATATGAGATTTTAGGGATTTGAATTGTACAATCTTTCTTGATTTGCTTTGACTTATCTTTTATGTAAATTTTATTTATATTGATATGTAGTGATCTAAGGACTTTTATTGATTAATTATCTTTTAGGAATTAGCAAAAATAATTCCATTTAAGTCAAAGGGGGCGGCTAGGTTAAGTTAGTTTTCAGAATTTTTGAAATCATAACTTTTGAGTTTTCTTCCTTAGAGCCCTGTGTTGCTTGTTTGAGTGATTTCCTTTTGTTTTTTCACAAAGTAAAATCAAGGCTAGATCCAATTAAGGTTTGAACAAGCCTAGTTGGTGAATCATAGTCCAAGGATACGGAACGACGCGTTGGATTGACATCTCATGTCCAAGATGGTGGTGTTTGCACCATTGTCCCATGCAAAAGCTGATCAAATGATGAGGATCAAGAGTCCGATGAGGATCAAGGGCCCCATCAAGAGGTCAAAGGTCCTATAACAAGAAGGAGGGCTAGGGAACTTTGTCATCAAGTTTCCACCTTCTTGTACAAGCATGTTCAAGATGAGCCTAAGACTCCTTGGGTTCATTTCATTGAACCTTCAACTTGAGCATGTATCACATGCACGTCTACACTCTTTGTTTCTTTGAATTTTATCTTGTGTCTTGTGATCTTTGTTTTATGTCTTTTCTTTGTAGGTAAATTAGGTACATGAAATGTTTGAAGAGAATGTTTCAAGAGAATGTTTCAAGAGAATGTTTCAAGAGAATGTTTCAAGAGAATGTTTCAAGAGAATATTCGAAGAGAATGTTTGTCTATGCTAAGACAAATTCAAAGGTGTCCAAGATAGAATCTCTTGATCAAGTTGAAATCATCTCCATTATCCATAAGAAAGGGGGGCGGCCACTTTAAAGTGAGGCAAGATATCTTACTTGAATTTGAACTTGAAGATAAACTTGAATTCAAATTCAACCATAATTTGAATTCAAGTTTCAACCAATTTGAGGCTTATCATCTCAAGATCACACGCCATTTTTGAAGGATAAGGGAGATAGTCACACGCCATTTTTGAAGAAGAAGAAGGATAAGATCACAATGCAAAATTGAATTCAAGTTTGAAGTCAAAATTCAAATCCCACTTAAATCCAAACTTCAGCCATCTTGTGAACTCAAATCCAAGCGCATGTTAATCCTCAAACAGCTCCTCCAAGACGCCATAAACATGACTAGATACATTGAGGATATCAACTTCCAAGCATTTCAAGTTTTAGCTAGAATTATCTTAGTTTAAATTTTCAAGCAAAGTTCAAATTTAAACATTTGTTAGATAGCTTTATTTGAATTATCTCTAGCCATTTTCAAGCTAAAGGGGGCGTCTACTAGGCCTATAAATAGACCCCTTTGGCTGATTGTAAACTCACCTTTTCGATGAATAACAATTCTTGATATTTTCTTCACTTTGAGTGATACTTTGTTTTCTTGGTTTTGCATTAAAAACCTAAGTTAAGATCCTTCAAAGTTGAGCGATTTGAAGGTATTGCCATTGCTAAAAGGTGCCGTCCAGGAGGGCCATCTTGGTTTGCCTGATCAACGACCATCTTATAGTGTTGGTCTTGCTCGTTGTCCACACGTTTGATCACTAAGGAAGCAAGGGGAAGTTTACTTCTTTGTGCCTAACCCTTTGTGAAGGACGTTTGGAAGGTGGAATTGTTGGAGCCCACGAGTTGCACGCATCAAATATTGATGAGGATCAAGAGTCCGATGAGGATCAAGGGCCCCATCAAGAGGTCAAAGGTCCTATAACAAGAAGGAGGGCTAGGGAACTTTGTCATCAAGTTGTCACCTTCTTGTACAAGCATGTTCAAGATGAGCCTAAGACTCCTTGGGTTCATTTCATTGAACCTTCAACTTGAGCATGTATCACATGCACGTCTACACTCTTTGTTTCTTTGAATTTTATCTTGTGTCTTGTGATCTTTGTTTTATGTCTTTTCTTTGTACGTAAATTAGGTACATGAAATGTTTCAAGAGAATGTTTCAAGAGAATGTTTCAAGAGAATGTTTCAAGAGAATGTTTCAAGAGAATGTTTGAAGAGAATGTTTCAAGAGAATATTCGAAGAGAATGTTTGTCTATGCTAAGACAAATTCAAAGGTGTCCAAGATAGAATCTCTTGATCAAGTTGAAATCATCTCCATTATCCATAAGAAAGGGGGGCGGCCACTTTAAAGTGAGGCAAGATATCTTACTTGAATTTGAACTTGAAGATAAACTTGAATTCAAATTCAACCATAATTTGAATTCAAGTTTCAACCAATTTGAGGCTTATCATCTCAAGATCACACGCCATTTTTGAAGGATAAGGGAGATAGTCACACGCCATTTTTGAAGAAGAAGAAGGATAAGATCACAATGCAAAATTGAATTCAAGTTTGAAGTCAAAATTCAAATCCCACTTAAATCCAAACTTCAGCCATCTTGTGAACTCAAATCCAAGCGCATGTTAATCCTCAAACAGCTCCTCCAAGACGCCATAAACATGACTAGATACATTGAGGATATCAACTTCCAAGCATTTCAAGTTTTAGCTAGAATTATCTTAGTTTAAATTTTCAAGCAAAGTTCAAATTTAAACATTTGTTAGATAGCTTTATTTGAATTATCTCTAGCCATTTTCAAGCTAAAGGGGGCGTCTACTAGGCCTATAAATAGACCCCTTTGGCTGATTGTAAACTCACCTTTTCGATGAATAACAATTCTTGATATTTTCTTCACTTTGAGTGATACTTTGTTTTCTTGGTTTTGCATTAAAAACCTAAGTTAAGATCCTTCAAAGTTGAGCGATTTGAAGGTATTGCCATTGCTAAAAGGTGCCGTCCAGGAGGGCCATCTTGGTTTGCCTGATCAACGACCATCTTATAGTGTTGGTCTTGCTCGTTGTCCACACGTTTGATCACTAAGGAAGCAAGGGGAAGTTTACTTCTTTGTGCCTAACCCTTTGTGAAGGACGTTTGGAAGGTGGAATTGTTGGAGCCCACGAGTTGCACGCATCATCAAAGATGTCTTTTGGAGTTGAAAGAAGCGATCATTCATTCAATATGATTCAAGATTGTATCACCTGTCCTTGACCATGTTCTCAGAGAGGTGCAAACACAAATGAGATGTAAAAACCAAATATTTTTTTATTGAATATGAAGCTGCCCAATACACGGCCTATTGGCCTTTATTTATGCTGATTTTGTCTTCCTCAAAGAGTCCTATTTGGATCAAATTCTATTTCAAAAAGTCTGCCACAATCTAAATAAAAACAAACTAGAATTTGAGAAATTGTTTGAAACTTGATAAGCTAACATCTTGTTTTCAAATTTGACTTCTGTTGATCCTCGAATACTCCCTTTCAGCCGATTTTTAGATAGCCATTGGAAGGCTTGTTGGCCAAAACTTGAAGACGGGATATGCTTAGGTTGGATTCAAAAGTTGGCTGAATTTTGAACTTGGATTGCCATTGAATTTGCATTCAAATTTGGCTTCATTTTTGAACATATTTGGCTGGCCCCCTTGGTGAATGGATTGATATTATGCTTGTCTTTATCTTGTTGAAGTGTTGGCCTCCAAATAGTCTTTCAAAACTGTGTTTGTTGGGGAAAGGATTAGGATAAATATTCCTTAAGACAAACATTAGACAAACATTCCTTAGGACAAAAATTTTGTAGGACAAACATTCTTTCTGACAAACTGATGAGGCTCAAGGAGCCATATTCAATCATATTCCACAAACAAGCAATGCATGCAAAAATAAAAAGTATGGACTTAAGCGTTTCTTGTTTATGCATCTGCAAGACAAGCCAAGAAGTGATGAGTAATGTCATAGTGTGGTCAACCATTGTGTTTTAATGTCATAACAAATTAACCATTGTGTTTTAATGTCATAACAATGATGTAAGGGTTGGTGGGTGGGCAGGATGATCATTTCATGCATGCGCATCATAGTCTCGAGTCTAGTCGTTTGTTTTACCTTTGTTTAGGTCTAGGGTAGCATATGAAGTCTTTTAATATGTGTTTGATGTACTAATGGTCGTTTTTGAGTGTCTTCATAGGTGCCAAGACTAGATAAGAAAAGTGTTGAGAAATGGGAGTTTGAGTGATTTGAAAATAAATGATTTAAATGTTACGTGTTTACGAAATACATAAATTAGTTGTTACTTGACATGCCTACGTGATAAACATGCTTCACATGCTTATATATATTGTTGTCGTACTAACGTGCCATGAAGCATTAAAGCTTACATCATATGACAAACATTTGTTGTCTTTATACTATTTTCAGGTGCCATGATTGATGAACTAAACTAATTCATTAAGTAAAGTGCTTTAGTTAATGAACTAACTAGTTCATTAAATGAAGACATATTTGGAGAGAGCTATATGTCAACAAACTTGAAACAGAAATGTTGGACCTGTATAGCACCACTAGAGGGGGGGGTGAATAGTGGGTTAGCGGAAATTACACTACAATTACCTTCAAAAACTTGTTTGAAGACCCCTTTGCCTCTTTAGCCTCAGATTCTGGAATTTCCAGAAACAGTTCACTGTTTTGAGCGCTTTGGTTGAACCACTTATACACCTGTGCAAGCTCTCAAACTTGGCAGAGATCAAGTTTAGAATGTTTATAGTATGTCATAAAAATTTCAGTCAATTCCAAGCAAGTTTGCACGTTCAAATAAGCAAGATAAGTAAAGTGTGCAATTCTGGCAGTTTCAGGCAGAATGTTAGCTTAACTTCAAACGATGATATCTCAAAATCTACCCGTGCTATTTTGATGAATCTTATGTCAAATTAAACCTTATGATGTCTAGTTTAATTTGATATAAGGCTCACTTCAAGATTCGCAGGATAACCTATTCAAATTGAACAAGTTTTGCACACTGGTCAGAATTGTTCACAGAATGTAGCAACAATTTTGTGAAGACGATTTGAATATGCTAAACTCCTTAGAATTTAGTGATTCTTGCGGCTAATGAAAGCTAACACATTGAAGTATAATATATCCAAAATTCATGCAATTCTAAGACTGTTTGCCTGTTCAATTAGGCGTGCCAAGTTAGTGTAATTCTCAGGCAGAAAACAGTAAGTGCAGGAAATAAGTAAAGAACACAAGGAATTATCCTGGTTCGGTCAATGTGACCTACTCCAGTCCCAAGAGACACCTTCTCTTGGATTTAACTAAACACCAAACACCAAAGTCACCTTACAAAGCCAAAGGAAGAAGCTTTTCACCAACTTCTTCAAGAGACTTCACCAAAACAAACAGCAACTAGTTTGTTTCACCTTTGCACCTTTGCACCTTTTGCTCACCTCTAAGGAGTAAGCTTTATACACCAGCTTCTCCCTTACAATATGTCGTTTAAAAGGTGTTGAAATGACAAGAAATGAAGAACTATACAATCATAAAGCTTGCTGCAAATGTGTTCTTCAATATAGAAGAGTAGAAGAGAAGAATGGAGACAAAGAGCTGAATGTCTTGCTTGCTTTTCTTTTGTTTTTCGTTGGTGCACTTTTACTCTTCACCTTTGAAGCTATTTATAGCCAAGAGGACAGCCTAAAGGCTCCTTAATGTAGACGTTGGAATGGTTGATAAATGGAGAAAATTCAGCACTTTTCTAGCTATCCAAATTCAGCATTTGACTTTCAAAATAAAGTTGATCTTTTGATGCTTTGAATTGGTCTTCCAATCTGAACTTTTACCCTTCATCTTATCCATTATAGCCGTTGGAATGAGGTGGAAAAACAGCTTCATTTGAACGTTTAAAAGGCAGCTCCAATCAGCAATGTCCATGTGTGAATAACTTGCCATGTATGCAGCTGAATTGGCGTGTATCTTGAACAATTTTATCTCCTCATTTTGAACACTAAATGAACGTTGGAATGGCCTAGAAGATAGGCATTGGAGAGTAGTTCAAAGATAGATAGAAATCAGCCAAGCTTTTGAGTTTGAATTAGTCTTCAACTTTTGAACACATAGCCGTTGCATAGCTTTCTTGGTTAAGAGATTTTGCTCCAAATTTGAACCAAAATAGCCGTTTGTAACCAGCTCCAAAATATACAAGAATAATCATTTGAAATCAGCATCAAAATAGGATTTATTTCAACTTGCCTTGACTTGTTCAAAATCTGAAAATTTGAACATGATTTGTGTGCCAATATCCGTTTGCACACATATAATATATAGCCATTTATGTCTTCAACATGTAGCATAGAATACCATATGAAGAATGCCAAGAATTCCAAGAAAACCATAGATGTGATAACCATAACACAAGAATTCCAATTGAGATACCATGCTGCCCATGCTGCCCGTTTCCATAAATATAGGACATGTACTATATGTGACATAAACACATATAAACATCATATAAACAATATATAACACATTAGAAGATCCATTGGCAAGTGAAGAGACCAGAATACCCCTTAGCACAAAAATAGGAATCTTGTCCTAGGATGAACCTAGACATGGTGCTGCTCCAGATTCATTTTTGCCATGATGTGACATGACTTATAAATGTGTCATATGATCATATAAATCAGTTGGAAGAAGACCAAATAAGAATGAGAAGTCCAAATGGTGAAATTACCAAAATAACCCTTATAAAGGTCAATAAGCTTCACCACCGTGTCAACTCAGTTTTTATCCGTGTCAAGCATGCTTCTCCTCAGCCAATTAGATTCTAAATTGAATAAGGATCATGTGGGCTTTTGAATGACTCAATTTGGAGTTCATTTGCTCAAGATATGAACCAAAACCTGCAATAGAATACTAAACCGAGCAATTTGCCTTATATTGTAAGTCATGTGACTTCAAGGCTTGGTTAGATCATATAATTAACATGTATTGGCATATATATCATCTAAGATCAGTTTGAACATGTCTTGATTTAGACATGTGATTGAATTGGCCAAGTTCAATCTCATGATCTTAATCAAACTTGTTCAATCTTGATTCATTCATTTAGCTCATAAATTCTAGCTCATAAATTCAATCTCATGCACACATATACTTTAAACGTTATACACACATACATGCTCACATATGCATTTTGCAATATATCACAACAATCTACATGCTCACATATGCATTTTGCAATCATTCAAACATGATATATCACAACAATCTCCCCCTTTTGATGATTTGCAAAATTACCCCACATATGCAAAATTACCCCACATATGTGTATATTAAGCATCTAAATCAAGTATAAGCTTCTCTTTAAATCAAGTTAAGCTGCTCCCCCTTAATGTGTTATCTCCCCCTTAACATGATATACATATATCTCTCCCCCTTAATGGGTTATCTCCCCCTTAATTTTGTAAATTATGCAAAAGACTGAACTATGTGCACGGTGTAGTAGTCAGGTGTGAGCAATTAATCCAAGTCTTGCACGTAAATGCTCAAAGATAGCTTGATTAAGGGGTTTAGTGAATATGTCAGCTACTTGTTGATCAGTTCTAACATGTTCAATGTGTATATGTTCAAGATTAACATGATCACGGAGAAAATGATAACGTACTTCTATATGCTTTGCCTTAGAGTGTAGTACAGGGTTTTTAGACAAATTTATAGCACTTGTACTATCACAATAGATGGGGATATTATTTACTTGTATTTCAAAGTCTGAAAGTTGTTGTTTAATCCATAATAGTTGAGTACAACATAGACTTAAAGCCATTTATTCTGCTTCAGTAGTAGAAAGTGCAACACTAGATTGTTTCTTTGAAAACCAAGATATTAGTGAGTTTCCTAGGAATTGACATGTTCCACTAGTGCTCTTTCTATCTACTCTACATCCACCATAATCTGCATCTGAATATGCATGTAGACTTAGACTAGATTGTCTATCATACCATAAGCCTAATGTTGGTGTATGTTGAAGATATCTAAATATTCTTTTTACAGCTTTAAAGTGTGACAACTTAGGCATACTTTGAAATCTTGCACACATACATACTGCAAACATAATATCAGGTCTACTAGCAGTTAGATATAGCAATGAACCAATCATAGACCTATATAGTTTTTCATCAAATGCAACACCATTTTCATCTTTGTCTAATTTTGTTGAAGTACACATTGGTGTTGGAGATGGTTTCAAGTTTTCAAAGTTGAATTTCTTTATCATATCTCTTATGTATTTGGCTTGATTGATATGTATACCACTTGATGTTTGTTTTATTTGCAAGCCTAAGAAATAGTTTAATTCACCAACCATAGACATTTCAAACTCAGACTTCATACAATCTTCAAAGTCTTTTACTAAGTTAGGATTAGTTGAACCAAAGATTATGTCATCTACATATATTTGTATTACAAGCAAATCTTTGTCTTTCTTTTTCAAGAATAAGGTACTATCTATGGTTCCTCTTTGAAAGTTGTTACTTAGTAAAAAGTTGGCAAATCTTTCATACCATGCACGGGGGGCTTGTTTCAAACCATATAAGGCTTTCTTAAGTTTATATACATGATTAGGGTTCTTTGGATCTTCAAAGCCTGGTGGTTGTTTAACAAAAACTTCTTCTTGGATATAGCCATTTAAGAATGCACTCTTAACATCCATTTGGAATAATTTGATGTTATTATAACATGCAAAAGCTAATAAGAGGCGTATGGATTCTAATCTTGCTACGGGGGCAAATGTTTCATCGTAATCAATACCCTCTTCTTGATTATATCCTTGAGCTACAAGTCTTGCTTTATTTCTTACTACAACCCCTTGTTCATTCATTTTGTTCCTAAACACCCATTTAGTTCCAATGATTGATTTATCCTCGGGTTTAGGTACTAAATCCCACACATTGTTTCTTTCAAATTGGTTTAACTCTTCATGCATTGCATCTATCCAATATGCATCGTTTAAGGCATCATTCACATTCTTGGGTTCAATTTGGGATATAAGTGCATGCCATTGATCATATTCATTAGGATCTATTTGCCTACGTGTTCTAACCCCTTGATTTACATCTCCTATGATAAGTTCTTGAGGATGCTTTTGTTTATCTCTTATTTGCCACCAATTACTTGGTTGTGCATCTTCAATAGGTTCATGATGTTCAATAGGTTGGTTAGGCACATTTTCTTCATTATGTTCTTGTGTAGGGGGAGTTTGAACTTCATGCATTTCAAGAGTTTGATTTGGTGTTTCAATTTGATCATTTGTAGGTGGTAGGATAAGTTCATCTTCATCATGAAGTATTTGATCATTTGGTACATAGATTTCATGTTGATTACTTGTTTGGAGATATGCATTTTCATTGAACTTCACATGTATAGATTCAACTATCTTTCTTGTTTGTGCATTATAACATCTATATGCTTTAGAGTTCATTGAATATCCCACAAATATATGTTCATCAGACTTAGGATCAAACTTATCTAAGTTATCTTTTGTGTTCAATACAAAGCATTTACAACCAAAGACTTTTAGATAGTTTACCTTTGGGAGTCGTCCATTTAAGATTTCATATGGTGTTTTGTTCAATTTCTTTCTTATTGATAGTCTGTTGATCATATAACTTGAAGTGTTTACTGCTTCAGCCCATAAGAATTTAGGTACTTTGTTTTCTACCATCATTGTTCTTGCTACTTCTTGAATAGTCCTATTCTTTCTTTCAACTACACCATTAAGTTGAGGAGTTCTTGGTGGGGAGAATTCATGTTTTATACCCTTTTCATTACAGAATTTGATTAATACACTATCTTTAAACTCACCACCTCTATCACTCCTTATCTTAATAACATGTGATTCATGTTCATTTTCAAGTTGTCTAATTTGATTAGCTATAGATGATGCACTTTCATCTTTTGAAGCAAGAAACAATGTCCAAGTATATCTTGAGAAATCATCAACTATTACACATACATAATAACTTCCACCTAAGCTTCTTGTTCTACATGGACCAAATAAGTCTATATGCAAGAGTTCTAGTATTCTTGACGTTGTGACCTTGGTTTTAGGCTTAAGGGATTCTCTAACATGTTTGCCTTTGATACAAGATTCACATAGTTGAAAATCATTCAAGTTAAGTTTAGGCAATCCTTTAACAAGACTTTTAGCGTGTAGTTTTTCTAAGGTTGATATACCTATGTGTCCTAAACGTCTATGCCAAAGATTGGGATCAGATTCATGTGAAACAAGACATTTTGTGTTACTACTTAGCATATCATCCATGTTAAGCACATATATGTTTCCTTCACGTTTTTCTTTTAACACAACTTGATTGTTTTTATCCATTATCTTACAAGAAGTGGAGGAGAAGAGAACATTCAAGTTGTTGTCACATAGTTGAGAAACACTTAAAAGCTCAAAGGTTAAGTTACTTACAAGTAGGACGTTTTTGATCTCAAACTTGTTTGGATCACCAACCTTGCCTTTGCCAATTATTTGGCCTTGGTTGTTGTCTCCAAAGGTAACTTTGCCACCTTTTGCAACGTTTTTAAGTGTGCTAAACAAATTTTTGTTGCCCGTCATATGTCTTGAGCAACCACTATCAACTATCCAATTGGTTTTGTTCTTTTCATCTTCTTTGTTGTTATAACCAGCCACTTGTCTTTCTTTGATGTTATGTACCTACAAATGTAAATAACAACTTAGGTACCCTTTGATTTTGGGTCCTTTCAAGGTTAGACAAGTTAAGTTCATGTTAGTGTACCTTTAGGTACCCAAACTTGAACAACCTTTCTTGGTTTTGAAATGTTAAAATCATGTTGCATATAATGAACAAATAGTGGATTTTGATACATAGAATATGATGGAAAAGGGGCTGCACATTTATGTCTAGTTGAATAAGCATTGTAAGTTCTATATGCATTTGAATGTTGCCATGTATATGAGTTATATCTTGGCCGTGTATAACATTGAATTTAGGCCGTGTATACGCAAGATGTTGTGTGTGTCTAGGCCGTGTGTTGTAAACTGATTTAGGCCGAGAGTATGTCATGTTCTTCACATAAGCATGTTGTTGCATATAAGGCATAACTTGAGCAGATTTCATACTACTTTGTTTAGGCATTCTTGTATACATGTAAGCATGGTTTCTAGGTGTATTTGCCTTCCTATATGTTGATGCATTTTGCAATCTTTGTGATGAAGGTGGTGTGGGCAGAATAGGTTCATTTCTAAATGCATTTGGCCTATATTTCATGTTGGTTGAAGATGATACAAATGTTGTTTCCTTAGGTGTGTATTCAGCTTCTTTAACATATCCAAGACCTTGTTTGTCATTTCCATGCTTTTGAGATGCAATAAGAGTGTCTAACATGTTGGAACCATCCTTAAATTGTTCTAAAGATTTGTTCAAGTCTAGGTTGCATGCTTTTAATGATTCAAATTCAGTTTGTATTTCATGTAATTTAGACTTTAAAACGTTGAAATCAACACATTGCACACATTGCACATTTTCATGTTTGTTCTTAAGTTCCTTAATCTGATTTTGCATTGAACTAATAGTGTTAGATGATTCAAGTTGAAGAACTTCTAGTTGAGAAGTTAGATTCAAGTTAGACGTCTCCAACTTGTTCTTCTCCTCAACTATTCTTTTCTTCTCCTTGGATAGCTTCTTATATCTATCATGCAACTTTTCTAATTCATCCAACAATTCATCTTGAGTAAAATCACATTCAGAGTCAGAATCGAATGTTACCTCATTTGTAGACTTTGAAGCCAAACATGTTTGTGCAACTTCAGGTTCCTCCTCGGATTCGGATGAAGATGTGTCATCCCAAGTGCTTGCCTTAAGAGCTTTCTTCCTCCTTTGCTTAGGTTCTACTCTAGTTTGTGTCCTTGTCTTTTCATCCATGTCACGGTTTTTGTTCTTGTTTGGACAATCATATGATATGTGTCCTTGTTTGCCACATTCATAACACTTAAGTTCTTTATCATACCATTTACCATCTTGTTTGTTAGATTTCACATTGATAGGGGCAGCTGATTTTGCTTGTCTTTTAGTTGGTCTTTTCTTGAAAAACTTCCTTAAACGCCTAGCTAACAACATTATGTCTTCTTCATCACTTTCATCATCACTTTCATACTCGGCTTGATTAGATGATTCGGGTTCATTTGTTACAAATGCAAGTGATTTAGACTTGTTACTAGTTTCAGCCTTTCTTATATTCAACTTGTTTTCATAAACTTTTAAAGAACCTATCAATTCATCAAGTTTTATTTGAGAAAGATCTTTGCTTTCTTCAATGGCACTAACTTTGGCATCCCATTCAATTGGCAAACTTCTCAAAACTTTTTGCACTTTTTCTTTCATCAAAAACGTTTTACCAAGGGATTCAAGTGAGTTGTATAAGTTTGTAAGCCTTAAATCCATATCAACAATTGATTCATTAGGCAATAAATGAAATGTTTCAAGTGTAGTCATTAACATGTTAATCTTTGATTCCTTTACTTGATTAGTTCCTTCATGCTTCATTTCAAGACATTTCCACATATCCTTTGCACTTAAACATGAAGAGACATAGGCAGATTCACTCCTACTTAAACCATTCAACAATAATTGCATTGCTTTAGCATTAAGACTCATTTTCTTTTTATCTTCATCACTCCAATCTTTTCTATATTTCTCAACTTCTTGTGATAAGCCATCAATTATAACATGCTTAGTAGGCACATAAGGTCCATCTTCAATGATAGACCACAAGTCTATATCAATAGCCATTAAGAACAATTTCATCCTAAGTTTCCAATGACTAAAGTTTTCTCCATCAAAAAGAGGTGGTCTTTGTGTGGACATGCCTTCTAATTCTATTTTCATGTGTGACTTAGACATGCTTCTTAGTGTGTGAGAAAACGTTTAAAACACTTATAAGAAGGAAAGAAAGTGTCACCTTGTTGTAGATACCAAATATGAAGAATATAAGACAACCAGAAAATTTCCAGCAACTTTGCAACTTGGAGTGTAAACTGTTTTCAGCTCAAATAAGAATATGGTGCTCAACCTTGCTCTGATACCACTTGTTGGACCTGTATAGCACCACTAGAGGGGGGGGGTGAATAGTGGGTTAGCGGAAATTACACTACAATTACCTTCAAAAACTTGTTTGAAGACCCCTTTGCCTCTTTAGCCTCAGATTCTGGAATTTCCAGAAACAGTTCACTGTTTTGAGCGCTTTGGTTGAACCACTTATACACCTGTGCAAGCTCTCAAACTTGGCAGAGATCAATTTTAGAATGTTTATAGTATGTCATAAAAATTTCAGTCAATTCCAAGCAAGTTTGCACGTTCAAATAAGCAAGATAAGTAAAGTGTGCAATTCTGGCAGTTTCAGGCAGAATGTTAGCTTAACTTCAAACGATGATATCTCAAAATCTACCCGTGCTATTTTGATGAATCTTATGTCAAATTAAACCTTATGATGTCTAGTTTAATTTGATATAAGGCTCACTTCAAGATTCGCAGGATAACCTATTCAAATTGAACAAGTTTTGCACACTGGTCAGAATTGTTCACAGAATGTAGCAACAATTTTGTGAAGACGATTTGAATATGCTAAACTCCTTAGAATTTAGTGATTCTTGCGGCTAATGAAAGCTAACACATTGAAGTATAATATATCCAAAATTCATGCAATTCTAAGACTGTTTGCCTGTTCAATTATGCGTGCCAAGTTAGTGTAATTCTCAGGCAGAAAACAGTAAGTGCAGGAAATAAGTAAAGAACACAAGGAATTATCCTGGTTCGGTCAATGTGACCTACTCCAGTCCCAAGAGACACCTTCTCTTGGATTTCACTAAACACCAAACACCAAAGTCACCTTACAAAGCCAAAGGAAGAAGCTTTTCACCAACTTCTTCAAGAGACTTCACCAAAACAAACAGCAACTAGTTTGTTTCACCTTTGCACCTTTGCACCTTTTGCTCACCTCTAAGGAGTAAGCTTTATACACCAGCTTCTCCCTTACAATATGTCGTTTAAAAGGTGTTGAAATGACAAGAAATGAAGAACTATACAATCATAAAGCTTGCTGCAAATGTGTTCTTCAATATAGAAGAGTAGAAGAGAAGAATGGAGACAAAGAGCTGAATGTCTTGCTTGCTTTTCTTTTGTTTTTCGTTGGTGCACTTTTACTCTTCACCTTTGAAGCTATTTATAGCCAAGAGGACAGCCTAAAGGCTCCTTAATGTAGACGTTGGAATGGTTGATAAATGGAGAAAATTCAGCACTTTTCTAGCTATCCAAATTCAGCATTTGACTTTCAAAATAAAGTTGATCTTTTGATGCTTTGAATTGGTCTTCCAATCTGAACTTTTACCCTTCATCTTATCCATTATAGCCGTTGGAATGAGGTGGAAAAACAGCTTCATTTGAACGTTTAAAAGGCAGCTCCAATCAGCAATGTCCATGTGTGAATAACTTGCCATGTATGCAGCTAAATTGGCGTGTATCTTGAACAATTTTATCTCCTCATTTTGAACACTAAATGAACGTTGGAATGGCCTAGAAGATAGGCATTGGAGAGTAGTTCAAAGATAGATAGAAATCAGCCAAGCTTTTGAGTTTGAATTAGTCTTCAACTTTTGAACACATAGCCGTTGCATAGCTTTCTTGGTTAAGAGATTTTGCTCCAAATTTGAACCAAAATAGCCGTTTGTAACCAGCTCCAAAATATACAAGAATAATCATTTGAAATCAGCATCAAAATAGGATTTATTTCAACTTGCCTTGACTTGTTCAAAATCTGAAAATTTGAACATGATTTGTGTGCCAATATCCGTTTGCACACATATAATATATAGCCATTTATGTCTTCAACATGTAGCATAGAATACCATATGAAGAATGCCAAGAATTCCAAGAAAACCATAGATGTGATAACCATAACACAAGAATTCCAATTGAGATACCATGCTGCCCATGCTGCCCGTTTCCATAAATATAGGACATGTACTATATGTGACATAAACACATATAAACATCATATAAACAATATATAACACATTAGAAGATCCATTGGCAAGTGAAGAGACCAGAATACCCCTTAGCACAAAAATAGGAATCTTGTCCTAGGATGAACCTAGACATGGTGCTGCTCCAGATTCATTTTTGCCATGATGTGACATGACTTATAAATGTGTCATATGATCATATAAATCAGTTGGAAGAAGACCAAATAAGAATGAGAAGTCCAAATGGTGAAATTACCAAAATAACCCTTATAAAGGTCAATAAGCTTCACCACCGTGTCAACTCAGTTTTTATCCGTGTCAAGCATGCTTCTCCTCAGCCAATTAGATTCTAAATTGAATAAGGATCATGTGGGCTTTTGAATGACTCAATTTGGAGTTCATTTGCTCAAGATATGAACCAAAACCTGCAATAGAATACTAAACCGAGCAATTTGCCTTATATTGTAAGTCATGTGACTTCAAGGCTTGGTTAGATCATATAATTAACATGTATTGGCATATATATCATCTAAGATCAGTTTGAACATGTCTTGATTTAGACATGTGATTGAATTGGCCAAGTTCAATCTCATGATCTTAATCAAACTTGTTCAATCTTGATTCATTCATTTAGCTCATAAATTCTAGCTCATAAATTCAATCTCATGCACACATATACTTTAAACGTTATACACACATACATGCTCACATATGCATTTTGCAATATATCACAACAATCTACATGCTCACATATGCATTTTGCAATCATTCAAACATGATATATCACAACAAGAAAGTCTCCTCATCTCACACAAAGCACACGCCACATACATATACATATTTCATATAAACATATTTTATAACAACAAACTATATACGTATATCTCGATGTACAACCGACATGTCATACATATCATAACCGTAGTCGACGTCACACCAGCACATACACATGATATTTATGAGTATATGCAGGTCTCATATCATACATTACGAGTCATCTTGATAAAAAAATATAACGACATGTCATGGAGCCATATAAAGATTGTCAGCCAACATATGCTTAAATTGCTCAGAAATTTCTTGGTCCACATTTCAAATTCAGTCCAAAAGTCATACCAAGTTTACATACATCAATCACCCACATTTTGGCTTGAATTGTGGAGAATTCAAACTTAAACTTTGTTTTTCCACATGGCGTTTTCAATCAGCCATTGGAGATGAATATACATCTTATTTTATGTATATTATGTGTGACATAATATATATTACATGTGTAAGAAGTTTGAGTTTAATCGGAGAAAAATCGTATAATCGACGAAAGTCGAAAATTTGGTTTTCTACACTTAGGCATACATGAAAACATTTTGTCCTTGATGTCACATGTATCTAGACACTTTTTACATGTTCAAGATATATTAAAGTGTTCTAGAAAAATCAAATTAGGGCTGATTGCAATTTACCATGTATGTGAAGTTTATACATTTTTGACAAAGTTTACATAAAAAGAATTCAGCACATGTACAGCTGAGATCACACATCTATTTCAGCCTTGTTGGAGCCTAGGTGGAGCTTTTTTTGGCACTTTGATTGGTGGAGGATAAGCCACACATGATTGGTGACATTAAAGAGGACAAGACATACAAGGAAACATTTCAAAATACAACACATGCTGAAATTTCAGCACATGTTTTTGTGCTGGCCGATTTTCGCCCTTATTGTCTTCAATTTTATTCCATAATTGTCGGGGAATCATATCATGATTAATTGGAAATTAACCAACTTGATTTTAAGCATGTGTTTCAGATTTTTTGATGGAATTTCCAGCTCATTTATAGAGTGCCAAGGTGGATAATCAATGGCCTGTCAAGAATCGACAACTAGACAAAGACAAGTCATTCGTCCAATCATATTGTACCAAGTAAGCAAGGGTGTGTCACCATTTTAAACAAAGAAATCTCCCAAGGCATTCAACACAAATTTTCAAGGGAAAGCTCAGCTAGCAGGAGTGGCCAAACACACTATAAATGGTGACAAAGTGTGCAAGACAATTGAAAAAGCCAAAGGATAGATGGGCTCTGGCGGTCACATCCCTACCGCTGGTTCTCTTCGCCACTCTCTCGCCATCTTTTTCTTGGTTTGTCGACATTCCTTTTTTTGTAGCGCCATTAGCGATCGTGCGATCGCGATGTCGATCCCAGTGCCGCCTTCTTTTGTGGCTGTTTTATCCGGTGTCTCTAATGCCACTCACATTGCCATCTCTCCGAAAACGGTTTCCAGGTATAAAGTCCTTCCGATGATCTCTTTTACTAACAGTGAAATTGATGCACATTTAGTTCCTTTCCTGTTATCCTTGGTGGGCAAATTCTGGTATGGCCATGCCCCATTGAAAGTTATTCGTGACGTTTTTGAAAAGATTGGGTTCAATAATGATTTGCCCAATACTTTGATTGATCAATCACATGTCCTTTTGAATTTTTGGCATGAGCCAGACTATATTAGATGTTTTTATCGTCGTGGAATATTTTTGGGTGTCATATGTGTGTGACGAAATGGACAGTCGACTTTGATCCTTCTGCAGATGTTCCTATTGTCCCTGTGTGGATTGCGTTACTTGGGTTGCCAATTCATTTCCATCATAAGGCAGCTCTTTTCGAAATTGTTCAGTCGATTGGTACTCCTATCAAACTGGACATCGCTACATCCGATGGGTTGAAGCCGTCGGTAGCTTGTGTCTGTGTAAGTGAATGTTTCAGATGAACTATGATGAGCTACAGCCTAACCTTGTGGATACAAACACTGATGATGACACCTCACTGCCCCGCATAGGTCCCATAACAAGGAGTATGGCTAAGAAGTTGTTATTTTGTGTTGAATCATTTCTTTACAGGCATGAAGAGGATGAACCAAGCAGAGATGATGTCCATTGGGTTTATATGATACAAGCTTTGATCTAGTTGTATCAAAAACATGTTGTACATATCTTTAGTTGTTCTTTTTAATATTGTTGGTTGGTTAACCTTGTTTTAGGATAGTTTGTGTTGTATTATTGCCTTGTCTTTCAGGTACACGTATTTGGCTTGAAAATGCAATTAGAATCTGAATTTTTGTTCAAGCAAGGAGGTGACAAACAAGTAGCTTACAAACAAGGAGGTGATAAGCAAGTAGCTTACAAGCAAGGAGGTGACAAGCACTCATGTCAAACTCAAGACATTGTCCTCCACGCAAATAGTGAGCAAGACAAGCTGCTCAAAGCTTTAACCAATAAGGAGAAGTCTTGCAAATGTTCAAACCAATCACAATCAAGTTGAAGACAAGTAAGCAAGCTGCACAACAATTGATCCAATCAAATTGATGTTGTTTGAAGGCTAGACCACGCAAGATGGTTTGAAGATTCAAAGTCAAACTTGCAACCAATCAAAGCCTAATTCAAAGCAAGCTGCTCCAAGTATTATCCAATCAAAATTGATCAAAGACAAGCATGGAAGCACGGCAAAGGGAACCAGCTTTCTAGGAACTAAAGTTGTTCAAACAAGTTGCCAAGCAAGCATGTTATTTCTAGACTTGTACTTAGTACTTTAAACCTTGTACACATGTAATTTTCGTTTGTTTTAAATAGCATAGGAACCTGAATGTAAAAAAAACACAAATTCAAATACATTTCAATCAAAATTTCCTTTAAGGAATTCTCAACTTTTCTAGTTGAAGTTTAAACCCACTTAACGGTTTCTTTCAAGTTCATAGCCTAGAACTTGTTAAGTATTTACTTCATTCTTGGTTTACAGCATCTTAGGGTCTCAATGAGGTTTTAAATGTGTTGGAATGCCAAGGAGGAAGAGGTGTTGGTATAAATTGAGCCAAGAACAAACGGTTACAGTTCAAGGGGTGTCATTGTGATGTTCTTTGCCATAGCTGAGGTTCAAATCAATTTGGAGTAGAAGACAAAGTCCTTGGAACGTTTTTCTAGCCTTCATTTGGCTCATCAAACTACCTATTAAGATTTATTTGCAGGCGAAGCAGCGAATCCTGTTGCAGCAAGTGATTGATGAAGATTTGCCTATGTTTTGTGCAACCTGTTGCCAGCTTGGCCATGCAACGGGCTCTTGTAAATCAACTCCGCCTTCACATTGCCATCCATCTAGCCAAAGTCTCTAATGCCACTCACATTGCCATCACATGTTTTTGTGCTGGCCGATTTTCGCCCTTATTGTCTTCAATTTTATTCCATAATTGTCGGGGAATCATATCATGATTAATTGGAAATTAACCAACTTGATTTTAAGCATGTGTTTCAGATTTTTTGATGGAATTTCCAGCTCATTTATAGAGTGCCAAGGTGGATAATCAATGGCCTGTCAAGAATTGTGACAACTAGGCAAAGACAAGTCATTCGTCCAATCATATTGCACCAAGTAAGCAAGGGTGTGTCATCATTTTAAACAAAGAAATCTCCCAAGGCATTCAACACAAATTTTCAAGGGAGAGCTCAGCTAGCAGGAGTGGCCAAACACACTATAAATGGTGACAAAGTGTGCAAGACAATTGAAAAAGCCAAAGGATAGATGGGCTCTGGCGGTCACATCCCTGCCGCTGGTTCTCTTCGCCACTGTCTCGCCATCTTTTTCTTGGTTTGTCGATATTCCTTTTTTTGTAGCGCCATTAGCGATCGTGCGATCGCGATGTCGATCCCAGTGCCGCCTTCTTTTGCGGCTGTTTTATCCGGTGTCTCTAATGCCACTCACATTGCCATCTCTCCGAAATCAGTTTCGAGGTATAAAGTCCTTCCGATGATCTCTTTTACTAACAGTGAAATTGATGCACATGTAGTTCCTTTCCTCTTCTCCTTGGTGGGCAAATTCTGGTATGGCCATCCCCATTGAAAGTTATTCGTGACGTTTTTGAAAAGATTGGGTTCAATAATGATTTGCGCAATACTTTGATTGATAAATCACATCTCCTTTTGAATTTTTGGCATGAGCCAGACTATATTAGATGTTTTTATCATCGCGGAATATTTTTGGGTGTCATATGTGTGTAACGAAATGGACAGTCCACTTTGATCCTTCTGCAGATGTTCATATTGTCCCTGTGTGGATTGCGTTACTTGGGTTGCCAATTCATTTCCATCATAAGGCAGCTCTTTTCGAAATTGTTCAGTCGATTGGTACTCCTATCAAACTGGACATCGCTACATCCGATGGGTTGAAGCCGTCGGTAGCTTGTGTCTGTGTAAGTGGATGTTTCACATGAACTACCTACTAAGATTTATTTGCAGGCGAAGCAGCGAATCCTGTTGCAGCAAGTGATTGATGAAGATTTGCCCATGTTTTGTGCAACCTGTTGCCGGCTTGGCCATGCAACGGGCTCTTGTAAATCAACTCCGCCTTCAGTCGTTCCACCACCTCCGCCTGCAACCAGGTGGACTCCGAAGAAACAGACCCCTATTGGTCACCCAGCCACCTCTACTGAGCTGATTATTTTGTTGTCCCGCTAAGCAGAAGAAACTCCACAAGGTTATCCACCGCACCAAGAGGTGGATCTCCCACACCTAGTCATGCGCAGGATATTTCTCGGTTGGGTTCAGATGCTGATTATCCTCCTCTACAAGAATCTGATGATGTGGGAGACATTGGTCATTCATCGGATACAGAGATACATGTTGAAGATCTCCCACCCAATTTACCACCGGTTCCAGATGCTGTTATACGTAAAATACAATCGCTCCCAGAGTCGCCTTCTGAAGAGGTTTTATTATCACGCCTTCAAGAGCCAATGGCAGATGAATGGTTTATTATAGTGGTACCACGTCGGGGACGGAGAACACTTAAAGAGCTGCTGCCATTGCCACTTCCACTATTCTTTCTCGTAGTGCTGCACATTCGACTCATGGGAGTGATATCACCTAGTCTCAATGAATGTCATGACTTGGAATATTAGGGGCCTCGGCCCCTCTTTCGCCCGCTTGAATCATTTTGTTCGTTTACACAAAATTAGACAGCTTGCCATTATTGAGCCGAAGCATCCATCTAGCCGGGTCACACGTTATGGTATGGACGTGGGCTTTACAAATTCTTTTCACTCGCTGATAGGTAAAATTTCGGTTTACTGGCATGATTCCATTTTTCACCTCATACATAAAAGAGATAACAATCAGGTCATTCATGTACACTTTCTTTTTGTTCCATTAAATCTTCCATTCACTTCTTCGGTGGTTTATGCGCAACATACCCTAGCACAACGGCGCCCTTTATGGCAAGCTTTATGTGATTATTCTCAGCAGATAACCAGCCCATGGTTGGTGTGTCGGGATTTTAATATTTTTTGGACATTGGATGATCATCGTGGCCGCTCTCAGCCATCACTATCAGCATTGCAAGACTTTAACGATTGTATAGAATACTGCGCTTTGATGGATCCTCCTTTTCATGGATCGCGATACACCTGGACAGATGGCCGTGGCCTAGGCCGAGTACATTGCCGCCTAGACTGGCTTTTTACGGATTCTGCTTTTCAGGATACTTTTGATGACATATGTCTTACACAGTTACCGTATGATCCGAACATCGCGCTTTAATGTTCGGATCATACGCCGCTTTTGCTTATTTGTCGAACATTGGGCAATTCTGGCCGACGTTCATTTTGGTTTTTGGATACTTGGTTATCTCAACCAGATTTTCATGCTTATGTTGAGAAGCATGGTTGTCATATCCGACCACAGGAGTTATGTATGGTTTCTATGATAAATTGTTACAGCTGAAGCATGACATTCAACGATGGAATAGGAATATTTTTGGTAATATTTTTAATCGAGTGGAGCAGGCTGAGGTAGAAGTACGACGGACAGAGACTATGTGAGCCAATGAGCCGTCGGACTATAATCACACTTTATATCATCAAGCAAAAGCTGAACACATTCAGGCATCTAAATATGAGCTACATTTCTAGAAGCAAAAAGCCCGTGTTTAAAAAGTTCTACATCCCTAAACTTCGAATTCTTTCATGGATCTTCATTCATAAGCTAGAAGAAATATTGAACACCAGAACTGTGATAATTGTCTGCGCCTCTACTGCCTACTTCCAGTGCACCAGTCATGGAGAACCGTCTTTCAAACCGACGACCAGAATAGTTGGCAGAAACCATGATCTTGCTTTGAAATTTGTATCCCTTGGCATGGTAATGAGTTGGAATATATAATATGGAAACTTGCATCCGGCCTGAACACGGACATAAGCAACCAGGTTTGCCCGGAAAAGGATATCAAATCAAAAAAGCAGCCCACAATAATAAAGCAGGCAACTTGAAAGTAATCATACCTCAATTCATAAACAGGGATAGAAACAAATAAATACTTGCAACATTTTCATCAAATAGGGGCCAAACAAAACCCATATTTCATCATTCCGAGCGGGAAGCTACATAGGAGCCAGAGCAGCGGATAAGGGAGCAGGGCCCTTGACTTTTCGACTGAGGTACATAAGTTTCCAGGCCATAACTCTTTATAAGAGGAGGGGGATGTTACACCCCGATACCCGCTATATGCGTAGAAATGTTTATATCATCGTACCGTATTTGGTGTACTATGTGTGATTACTTTGAACTTGATACGTTATTGCTGGAGTTATTGTTGGAGTTTGTTTCCTTTTTTTTAAAAAAAATCTTTTTTTTGCTTTGGCAGTTCTACAGTTCCGAACAAGAACCGAACCTTATTAAACGGTTCTATGGTTCCGTAGGTTCACGGTTCCAGTTTGGTTCTAAAAATATTGTGCTAAACAGGTTTCCGATTGTAACGGTTCTGGAACCGTCAGAACCGGAACTGGACTGTTGCTCACCCCTAGGCGAGACTATTACTACGACCAGTCGAGGCTACTGAATCCGAGGCTGCTTCAAACTGCTATAACTTTGCTATCACTTTGAGTTTCATGGCTTATTATATACATTTGGAACCGTGTTTCCAAGCATTACGGTACTGTAATATTCTCTCCAAGTCGAGCAGGGACGTCCGGATCAGGGTCACTAGCTGCGGCGGCTTCAAAACGTTATAACATTGTTGTCGTTTACAATTTCCCAGCTTACTAAATATCGTTGGAAGGGACTTTTCGAGCCCTACGAGGCCACAATAGTCTCGTTTGGACGAGCTAGGATGTCAGGAACAGAGTCACCGACCGTGGCAGCTTCGAAACGCTATAACTTTGACGTCTCTTGTAGTTTCTGGGCTTGTTATATACCAATAGAACCATCTTTGCAAGCCCTATGATGTTGTAGAGTCTATCTTGGCCGAGCCAGGATGTCCAGAGTAGAGTCACTATCTGTAGGGGTGTCGGAACGCCATAACTTCGTCGTCGTTTGGATTTTCCTAGCTTATTATATAACGTTTTGAACCATCTTTGTGAGCACTACGACGTCGCAATATGCTCTTATGGTCGAACTGGGGCGTCTGGATCAGGATCACCAGCCGTGGCGGCTTCAAAATGCCATAACTTTGCCTTTTACTTAGAGTTTTTAGGCTTATTATATGCGTTGAAACCGTCATTCCGAGACCTAAGATGATGAAATATTATCTCCTGGTCGAGTGATGAGCCAAACGAAGGCTAGATAAACGTTCCAAGGACTTTGTCTCCTATTCCAAATTGATTTGAACCTCAGCTATGGCAAAGAACATCACAATGACACCCCTTGAACTGTAACCGTTTGTTCTTGGCTCAATTTATACCAACACCTCTTCCTCTTTGGTATTCCAACACATCTAAAACCTCATTGAGACCCTAAGATGCTGTAAACCAAAAATGAAGTAAATACTAACAAGTTCTAGGCTATGAACTTGGAAGAAAACCGTTAAGTGGTCTTGAACTTCAACTAGAAAGTTGAGATTTCCTTAAAGGAAGTTTTGATTGAAATGTATATATGAATTGTGTTTTGTACATTCAGGTTCCTACCTTACTTATAGCAAACGAAAATTACAAGAGTACAAAGTTTAAAGTACAAAGTACTAGACTAAAAATGACATGCTTGCTTGGAACTTGTTTGAGCAACTTTTGGTTCCAAGAAATCTGGTTGCTTTGCCGTGTAATCCTTGCTAGATTCAGCCTTCTTTCTTTGATCAATTTGATTGGATAATACTTGGAGCAGCTTGCTTTGAATTAGGCTTTGATTGGTTGCAAGTTGGTCTTTGAATTTTCAAACCATTTAGGCCTTAAACGAACGAATTCTTCAAGGAATTTGATTGGATCAATTGTTGTGCAGCTTGCATTCTTGACTTCAACTTGATTGTGATTGGTTTGAACATTTACAAGACTTCTTCCAATTGGTTCATGAAATGAGCAGCTTGTCCATCCATTCCAACGTGAAGAGCAATTCTTGAATTTGACATGAGTGCTTGTCACCACCTTGCTTGTAAGCTACTTGCATATCACCTCTTTGCTTGGACAAAAATTCAGATTCTAATTGCATTTCCGAGCTGTGTACGTGTTCCTGAAAGACAAGGCAATAATACAACACAAACTATCCTAAAACAAGGTTAACCAACCAACAATATTAAAAAGAACAACTAAAGATATGTACAACACGTTTTTGATACAACTAGATCATAGCTTGTATCATATAAACCCAATGGACATCATCTTTGCTTGGTTCATCCTCTTCATGCCTATAAAGAAATGATTCAGCACAATGTAACAACTTCTTAGCCATACTCCTTGTTATGGGACCTGTGTGGGGCATTGAGGTGTCATCGTCAGTGTTTGTATCCACAAGGTTAGGCTGTAGCTCATCATTCCCTCCCACTTGAGAAGGATTCGTCCTCGAATCTAAATCAATACTAAACGGAGAAAGGTCAGCAACATTAAAAGTTTTAGAGATAGGACCATACCTTTCTTCAGGGAGATCGAGAACATAGGCATTATCACCAAGCCGTTTCAATATTTTGAACGGACCATCGCCTCTTGGCTTCAACTTTGAGTCCCTTTCCTTAGGGAATCTTTCTTTCCTCAAGTGTAACCAAATAAGATCACCAGGCTCAAATATAACAACTTTACGATTCCTGTTGGCTCTATTGGCATACACTTTATTCTTAGCTTCAAGTTGTGACTTAACCTTTTCATGCAATTCTTTCACAAGTTTTGCTTTTTGTTCACCATCTAAACTAACACGTTCATGAACAGGTATGGGAACAAGATCAAGCGGGGACAAAGGGTTAAAGCCATAAACAACTTCAAAAGGAGAATGCAATGTTCCACTATGAACAACTCTATTGTATGCAAACTCAATATAAGCTAAGCAGTCTTCCCAATTCTTTAAATTCTTTTGAATGACAACACGTAACAGTTGAGACAAAGTTCTATTAACAACTTCAGTTTGACCATCGGTTTGTGGGTGAGCAGTTGTAGAAAATAACAATTTAGTACCAAGTTTACTCCACAAAACACGCCAGAAATGACTTAAAAACTTTGTATCTCTATCACTAATAATTGTACGTGGCACGCCATGCAATCTAACAATCTCCTTAAAGAACAAATCAGCAATATGAATAGCATCATCAACTTTCTTACATGCAATGAAATGTGCCATTTTGGAAAATCTATCAACAACAACAAAGATGCTATCTTTACCAGCTTTGGATCGAGGCAATCCCAATACAAAGTCCATAGAAATATCAGTCCAAGGTGAGCTTGGAACAGATAAGGGAGTGTACAATCCATGTGGTTGTGTTCTAGATTTTGCTTGTTTGCAAGTAATACATTGGTCACATACCTTATCAACATGTGCTTTCATATGCGGCCAGAAGAAATGCTCCTTAAGTGTTTCCAAAGTTTTTAACGAGCCAAAATGACCCATTAAACCTCCTCCATGAGCTTCTTTTATCAACAACTCTCTTAATGAACACATTGGTACACATAACTTATGTTCTTTAAACAAATAACCATTATGCAAGTAATATTTAGCAAAAGGTGAATCAATGCATGCTTGATAGATAGAACTAAAGTCATGATCAGAATGATACGTCTCTTTGATAGACTCAAAACCAAACATGTTACATGAAAGAGTAGTAATCAAAGTATAGCGACGAGATAATGCATCAGCAACAACATTTTCTTTTCCTTGCTTATACTTGATCACATAAGGGAATTGTTCAATGAATTCAACCCAGTTGGCATGTCTTTTGTTCAATTTTCCTTGACCTTTTAGATACTTAAGGCTTTCATGATCAGTATGAATCACAAATTCCTTAGGTTGCAGATAATGTTGCCAAGTCTGTAAAGAACGGACAAGGGCATACAATTCTTTGTCATAGGTTGAATAATTTATGGAAGCTCCTTTCGATTTCTCACTAAAGTAGGCAACAGGTTTGTTACCTTGATGCAATACAGCTCCAATGCCAACTCCACTGGCATCACATTCAACTTCAAACATTTCGTCAAAGTTGGGCAATCTCAGGATAGGTGCAGAAGCTAGACGTTTCTTAAGTTCCTCAAAGGCTTGTTGTTGTGATTCTCCCCATTCAAATCTTACATCTTTCTTGACTAACTCATTCAAGGGTGCAGCTATGGTAGAGAAATCCTTCACAAAACGTCTATAGAAGCTAGCTAATCCATGAAAACTCCTAATATCTCCAGCAGACTTAGGGGTTGGCCACTCAGTTATGGATTTAACTTTCTCTTGGTCCATTTCAATTCCTTCAGCACTAATCACAAATCCTAAGAATGTAACCTTCTCCAGACAGAAAGAACACTTCTTGAAATTAGCATACAACTCTTCTTTCTGTAGGGTAACAAAAACAGCTCGAAGATGGATTAGATGTTCACTTAGGGTTTTAGAGTAGATAAGAATGTCATCAAAGTAGACTACTACAAATTTCCCTATGAATTTCCTTAAGACCTCATTCATTAACCTCATGAAAGTACTAGGGGCGTTGGTTAAACCAAAGGGCATAACTAACCATTCGTACAATCCAAATTTAGTCTTAAAGGCAGTTTTCCATTCATCACCTTCCCTAATTCTCACTTGGAAATAACCTTGTTTAAGATCTACTTTGCTAAAGCACCTAGACCCATACAACATATCCAACATGTCATCCAACCTAGGAATAGGGTATCTATACTTCACAGTGATCTTATTGATGGCTCTACAATCAGTACACATTCTCCAAGTTCCATCTTTCTTAGGGACAATGATAACAGGAACAGCACAAGGACTCATACTCTCTTTTACTTTACCTTGGGTCAATAGTTCCTCAACTTGCTTTTGGATTTCCTTAGTTTCCTCTGGATTGGCTCTATAGGCAGGTCTGTTTGGCAGAACAGCTCCTGGAACGAAATCTATTTGATGCTTAATGCCTCTTAGAGGTGGTAAACCTGGGGGATCTCCTTCAGGAAACAAGCTAGAAAATTCTTGAAGTAAAGATGCAACTTCACTTGGTAAAGTAGATGGTATTTCAGATGAAGAGAACAGAGTTTCTTTGTAAAGCAAGATATAAACAGTTTTCTTTGAATTGATAGCATGGAATACCTCGCTTTGAGATGCAAAGAATGCACTTTTCTTTAGAGATGGTTCGGCAGAAACTTTGATTTCTTTTGGTTCAATTTTAAGATGAGAAGTTTTCAGTTGGTTCTCCTTGATGAAAATCCTTTCCAGTTCCTTTTCTTTTGGATCTTTATGGCTTTTTAACATTCGTTGTTGATCCTCAAAGACTTTGTGCGGGGACAAGGCATTTAATTTGAACAGCTTGTTGTTATGCCTAAAGGAATATCTATTTAGGTAACCATCATAAGTAACCTTGTTGTCAAATTGCCACGGTCCACCTAATAAGATATGACTTGATTGCATAGGGGCTACATCACATAACACCTCAGCAAAATACCCACCAATTGATAAAGAAACTAGGACTTGATTTGTTACTTTAACTTCACCACACTCATTAAGCCACGTAAGTCTATAAGGATGGGGGTGATTAATTAAAGGTAACTCAAGTTTCCTAACAAGTTCAAAACTTGCCATATTGGTACATGAACCGGAGTCAATGATTAAAGTGCAGACTTTCTTTTTAACCATACAATGAATGTGGAATATGTTCTCTCTTTGTATGTCAGGTTCTTCAGTTTTAATTTGGGCACTTAGAGCTCGACGGACAACTAAGAACTCTTTTGTTTCACACTCATTAGTCTCTTCACTAATCTCTTCTTCTTCCTCACATGTTTGTTCAATTTCATTGTTTTCCTCACTCTCTTCCAATTCTTCTTCAGAATAATACTCATTAGACTCTTCAATAAACATGATGCGTTTAGGGTTGGGACATTGATTAGCAAAATGACCTTTTCCTAAGCATTTAAAACATTGAATATCATGAGTCTTAACATTAGGCGTACCTTCCACCTTGGCTTTGCCTTTCTCAGTGATTGGAAACTTTGGACGATTTTGGATGTTCTGGGTTGATTTTCCTTGGAATCCACGGCCTTGACCTTGTTGTGGACGGAAAGGCGTCCTGGGCTGTGTTCTAGGAAAACTCAAAGGATTAGTCCGAAAAGAAGGGTTAGAAGTTTTTACCTTCAATTGTCTTTCCACTTTCTCAGCAATGTGAACCATAGAAGCCAGATCAGAGTAAGGTGTAAGTTCCATCTTGAATGCAATCTCTTTGTTCAAGCCAGCTAGAAATCTAGCCATTGTGGCTTCCTCAGCTTCTTCTATGTTAGCCCTGGTAAGCAGATGTTCTAATTCTTTATAAAATTCATCAACAGATCTATTACCTTGAGAAAGTTGTTGCAATTTCTGGAAAATGCTTCTTTCATAGGAAGGAGATATGAATCTCTTCCTCATCTCTTGTTTCAGCTCGGACCAAGTAACAACAGGGGGCTGTCTTGTTCTTCTCCGGGTGTTCTGCATTTGCTCCCACCAGAGTAAAGCATAATCTACAAATTCAAAAGTTGCATACCGCACTTTGGCCAATTCAGAATAGTTAGTGCAAGAATACATATGTTCTACTTTTGTTTCCCATTGCAGATATGTTTCAGGATCACTTTTCCCTTGGAAGGAGGGTATTGTCAGTTTAGTAGTAATGAACTCTTCTTCAAGATGTTCATCTCTATCAGGTTGACGTTCATCATACCGTTCTTCCGGATAGTGTTCTTCATTGTACTCAGGGATATAATCAAATCTCTCCTCAAAAGAAATGTTCCTACGACCACCATTACTACCTCGACCTCTACCTCTACCTCTAAGTGACGTGACTTTTCTACGTTCAACATGAGACTCATTACCATAAGAGGTGCCTTCTTGAAAAGGTATACTAGGTTCCTTTTGATCTGAGGTTGGCTTTTCTACTTTGCTTATCCTTTGTTTGTTATCCTCTATGTCACTTCTCATTAAACCAAATTGATGAGCCAAACGAAGGCTAGATAAACGTTCCAAGGACTTTGTCTCCTACTCCAAATTGATTTGAACCTCAGCTATGGCAAAGAACATCATAATGACACCCCTTGAACTGTAACCGTTTGTTCTTGGCTCAATTTATACCAACACCTCTTCCTCTTTGGTATTCCAACACATCTAAAACCTCATTGAGACTCTAAGATGCTGTAAACCAAAAATGAAGTAAATACTAACAAGTTCTAGGCTATGAACTTGGAAGAAAACCGTTAAGTGGTCTTGAACTTCAACTAGACAAGTTGAGAATTCCTTAAAGGAAATTTTGATTGAAATGTATTTGAATTGTGGTCCTTTACATTCTGATTCCTACCTTACTTATAACAAACGAAAATGACATAGGTACAAGGTTTAAAGTACAAAGTACTAGACTAAAAATGACATGCTTGCTTGGAACTTGTTTGAGCAACTTTTGGTTCCAAGAAATCTGGTTGCTTGCCGTGTAATCCTTGCTAGATTCAGCCTTCTTTCTTTGATCAATTTGATTGGATAACACATGGAGCAGCTTGCTTTGAATTAGGCTTTGATTGGTTGCAAGTTGGTCTTTGAATTTTCAAACCATTTAGGCCTTAAACCAACCGATTTCTTCAAGGAATTTGATTGGAGCAATTGTTGTGCAGCTTGCATTCTTGACTTCAACTTGATTGTGATTGGTTTGAAGATTTGCAAGACTCCTTCTAATTGGTTCATGATGTGAGCAGCTTGTACACCCATTTAACGTGAAGAACATTGCTTGAATTTGACATGAGTGCTTGTCACCACCTTGCTTGTAAGCTACTTGCACAACACCTCTTTGCTTGGACAAAAATTCAGATTCTAATTGCATTTCCAAGCTATGTACGTGTTCCTGAAAGACAAGGCAATAATACAACACAAACTATCCTAAAACAAGGTTAACCAACCAACAATATTAAAAAGAACAACTAAAGATATGTACAACACGTTTTTGATACAACTAGATCATAGCTTGTATCATATAAACCCAATGGACATCATCTCTGCTTGGTTCATCCTCTTCATGCCTATAAAGAAATGATTCAACACAATGTAACAACTTCTTAGCCATACTCCTTGTTATAGGACCTGTGTGGGGCATTGAGGTGTCATCGTCCACAAGGCTAGGTTGTAGCTCATCACAAACTGATTAACAAGGAAAGTGAGGGTTTGGTGTATATTCTCTAGGGTAATAGGGACTGGGGATGGGACAGGAGTAGATGGGGACGGGGATGGTGCATTATCTTTCTGTTGGGGACCCATGATTCAAAAGACAATCTCAAAAACCAATTTAAAATATTGACAAGATGCAAATACTCTACTTTATGTTGACAATTGTTCAAAACAGCAATTTGGACTATTTCTCCTAAAGATTCAATAAAATCACAGAAGTCAAATTGTTGTTCGGGCTGAATGAAATCTACGGGGTTGTTTAAGACAATCCCTCAATTACTTTACAGCATATGCAATTATCAATTGAAGTAAAGTGAAAGTAAAAGTACACAAACAAAGTGTCAGCAAGGGTTTGCTTTAGAAACTTTCAATATTTCAAAACTACAACACTTTGGGTTTTGGTTTTGGGCACTTTCTTTCTTTTGATCTTTGCACGGGAATTTTCCTTTTATGCAATGTTTATTTTTGGGCTTTTCCTCACTTGGTTTTCTTGTGCAATTCTCTCTTGTCTTGCCTCTTACTTGTTGACAAATATTGGCTTTTCTCTCGCGTATTTCTCAATCAAGCTTAATTTTCTTTCTTTGGAGGGGTTTGCTTGATTGTTGTGAGACTACTTCTGATACGAATATGGTTCGTATGTTGATGTTGTCCCGATCTTTCTTCACTCTCCAAACGTCCCTCAAGCCTTGAATGTGATGGACAATGGTGCCAAGCAACCACCTTCCTTTCAAGCCTCCAAATCCGTTTGGTTATATGTGTTTCAATCCGTCCAATCCAACCAGTCACTCCTAATCCTTGGATTGTGGATCACCAACAAGGAACACACAATCCTTAATTGGGTCTAGCCTTGATTTAGATATGTGTAAACCAAAGGAAAAACACAAACTTTTATTCAAGAAAACTCAAGAACCAAAAGACAATACAAAACGCTAGGGTTTGTAGTTCAAAGATGAAAAAATAGTCTAACTCTCCAAAAGAAATGCTAAGTGATCAATATATTTGATTACAAGCCTTGTTGGCCACTCCCAAAAAACGGCTAGGGCATCTTGGAGTCTCCATGTTGGCGCCACTTCCTTCCTTGAGATGCAAAAATCAGAATTTGTTATCTTAGGTAAGTTTCTCTCTCTTGGCAAATCCTCAATTATTGTCTCAATCACCAATTATTGCATTATTAACCATCCTTCTAGAACTTGCCTTGTGCCTCCAATTACCTTCATAACGCCTTCAACCTTCCTTGTGACACAAGACCTAATTTTGGTAACTTTCTCTTTCTTGAATTATCTCCTTAATTGCTCCAAATCTTCAATTATAACTCCATAATTCATTCCAATCATACCAATCTGATTTATGACATTCTAGAAGGTCTCTTAATTGCACTTGATGATGCTAGGCGGCTGCCACTCTCTTCAAGAAAACCGAAAACCCTAAGTTGCACACTTGGGCTTGTTTTGGACTTCTTCCTTGCAACTCTTGTAACTATTTTTGTGGACTGATTTTGACAAAACCCAAAACATGAAAGATGCTCTAAATTAAGTCTACTTCAAGGTCCAGCTGGTTCCATGCACGCCCAATCTCGCTTGAAAGCCCAAAACCCCAACACAGCCTTGTATGGACAAGCTTGGTCCAAATCTGAGAAGCCCTCCTTTCCAAAGCTCAAGGCGTTTGATCCAAGACCTGTAACACCTACAAATCACACTCATACACCAAACATAAGTATTCTAAAACAAACTTTATAAGAATCAAAAGAAAGGGCAACTAAAAGCCACAGAAACGGCACCAACAAACGGACTGACTATCATTGGATAATCAGTTCTTAAGCTCAACAATGAGCACCCATTTAGGAGGAACATCCATTGGTTCATCTTGCACATGTTTGGTTAGAAAGGAGCCAACATCAAAACCAAGTTGGAAACCAAGGTGAAGACAATTAGTCCTCTTGGTTTGGCTCCTTGTCAAAGGCCCCTTATGATTAAGGGCACCTTGTGCAAGCTCCTCATTAGGGGGCTGCTCCTCAGCCTCATCAATCCCCCCCTCCTCAAAAGGATTCGCCCTCGAATCATCAAGATAAAAATGCTCAAAAGGGGAAAGATCACTTACATTGAAGGTGTTGGAAACTGAACCATACCTGTCTGGAGGAAGATCAAGCACGTAAGCATTTGGACCAACCTTTTGAATGACCTTAAAAGGTCCATCTCCTCTAGGCATAAGCTTGGACTTCCTCTCCTTAGGAAACCGTTCCTTCCTTAAATGCAACCAAACAAGATCTCCAGGATAAAACACAACATCTTTTCTATGCTTGTTAGCTTGTTTGGCATACTGTTTATTCTTTCTTTCAAGTTGGAGTTTAACCTTTTCATGCAACTTTTTGATCATTTCAGCCCGTTGTTTACCATCCATGCTAGTACGCTCATCAATTGGAATAGGCAACAAATCAAGTGGGGAGTGGGGTAGAAAACCATAGACAACTTCAAAAGGGGAATACAAAGACCCACTATGAACCGCCCTATTGTAAGCAAACTCAATATGTGGTAAACATTCTTCCCAATTTTTCAGATTGCTTTGGATTAAGGCACGCAACATTTGTGACAAGGTCCGATTTACCACTTCAGTTTGGCCATCTGTTTGTGGATGTGCAGTAGTAGAAAACAAAAGCTTAGTTCCCAACTTGCTCCAAAGCACACGCCAAAAATGACTCAAGAATTTACTGTCCCTATCACTAACAATTGTTTTAGGCATGCCATGCAACCGAACAACTTCTTTAAAGAATAGATTTGCAAGGTAGGAAGCATCATCTACTTTGTGACAAGCAATAAAGTGTGCCATCTTAGAGAATCTGTCTACCACAACAAAGACACTATCTCTACCACCTTTTGATCTAGGTAAGCCAAGAACAAAGTCCATAGAAATGTCCTCCCAAGGTGCACTAGGTACGTCCAAGGGTGTGTACAAACCATGAGGTTGTGTTTTGGACTTAGCTTGCCTACAAGTGATGCAACTACTACAAGCCTTTGCAACATCTGATTTCATGTGAGGCCAAAAGAAATGTTCCTTTAAAGTTTCTAAAGTTTTAAAAACTCCAAAGTGCCCCATTAAACCGCCCCCATGTGCTTCCTTAACCAACAATTCTCGCATTGATCCCTTAGGAATGCATAATCGTTTCTCCTTAAACAAATAGCCATCATGCAAATAAAATTTACCAAAAGGAGAATCAACACATGCATCATAAATGGAAGCAAAATCAGAATCATCCTTATACAATTCCTTAACAAATTCAAAGCCAAGCAAGTGTGAAGACAACTTAGTAATCAAAGTATACCTTCTAGACAAAGCATCAGCAACTATGTTATCTTTTCCTTGCTTATACTTAATGACATAAGGAAATTGCTCAATAAACTCAACCCACTTTGCATGCCTCTTATTCAGTTTTCCTTGACTCTTAAGGTACTTCAAACTTTCATGATCAGTATGAATGACAAACTCTTTGGGTTGCAAGTAGTGTTGCCAAGTTTGTAAGGACCTTACTAAAGCATACAACTCCTTATCATAAGTAGGATAGTTCAATGCAGCACCTTTCAACTTTTCACTAAAATAAGCAATAGGATGCTTACCTTGGGTTAGAACAGCTCCAATTCCCACGCCACTTGCATCACACTCTATCTCAAATGTATCATCAAAGTTTGGCAACTTCAAGATAGGTGCTGTAGTGAGACGTCTTTTAAGCTCATCAAACGCCCTTTGTTGGGCTTCCCCCCAATGGAATCCAACCTCTTTCTTGACTATCTCATTCAATGGTGCGGCTACGGTTGAAAAGTCTTTGACAAACCGCCTATAAAAACCTGCCAAACCATGAAAGCTCCTCACTTCTCCCACACTCTTTGGTGTAGGCCATTCAAGGATGGATTTCACCTTGTCTTGATCCATTTCAATCCCTGCAGAACTGATTACAAAACCAAGAAAAACAACTTTGTCCAAACAAAAAGAACATTTCTTAAAGTTAGCATAAAGTTTTTCTTTTCTTAGCTTTTCAAAAACAGCCCTTATGTGATCTAAATGCTCTTCTAAGGTCTTAGAATAGATCAAGATGTCATCAAAATAAACCACAACAAACTTCCCAATAAAAGCTCTCAAAACTTCATTCATTAGCCTCATGAATGTACTAGGTGCATTAGTTAACCCAAAAGGCATAACTAACCATTCATACAATCCAAATTTAGTTTTAAAAGCTGTTTTCCATTCATCACCCTCTCTTATCCTCACTTGAAAATAACCACTTTTCAAATCAATTTTCGTATACCATCGTGAACCATGCAACATATCAAGCATATCATCAAGTCTAGGAATGGGATACCTATACTTTACAGTGATTTTGTTGATGGCCCTACAATCTGTACACATCCTCCAAGTGCCATCTTTTTTTGGAACAAGGATGACTGGCACTACACTTGGGCTCATACTTTCCCTTACCTTCTCTTTGGCTAAGAGATCCTCCACTTGCCTTTGTATTTCCTTTGTTTCCTCTGGATTGGCCCTATAAGCTGGCCTATTAGGTAGGACAGCCCCTGGAATAAAGTCAATGTGGTGCTCAATCCCTCTTAAAGGTGGCAACCCGTGTGGTTCCTCCTCGGGAAACAAATCTGCAAATTCTTCTAACAAAGAAACAACACCACTAGGCAAGGTAGATGGTAAGTCATTCTTAGAAAACAAGCATTCAACACTATCTTTGTAAAGCATCACCAAAACAGTTTTATTATCATACAATGCATGTGCAACTTCACGAGATTTTGCAAAGAAAGCATGCTTCTTAGGTGGATGTGAAATTTGTGGGGTGGATGCTTGTGAAAGTGTTTGAACCGTGGGTGAAGGTGGACTGATTTGGGCCGTGGGTTGTGTACCCTTGGCCGAGGAGTTCGTGGCCTCCAAAAGGCTTCTTCTCTCCTTTTTAAGAACCTCTAAGAACCTTTTTTCAGCCTCCTTTTCCTTAGGGTCTGAATGGTTCTTCTTCATCCTCTTAGCATCCTCATAAACTTTATGTGGAGACAATGCATGTAACTTAAACTTTTTGCCATTAAAAGTAAAAGCATACATGTTCAATCTACCATCATAAATAACATGCTTGTCAAATTGCCAAGGTCTACCTAACAAAATATGACTAGCATGCATAGGAGCTACATCACATAAAATTTCATCTTTGTAGCCGCCAATAGATAAAGAAATCAGAACTTGTTTAGACACATGAATTTCACCACAATCATTTAGCCAAGATAACCTATAGGGATGGGAATGATCAATCATAGGTAAATCTAACTTTCTAACAAGTTCAATACTTGCAACATTAGCACAAGAACCACTATCAATAATTAAAGTGCAAGTTTTGCCTTTTACCAAACAATGGATGTGGAAAATGTTCTCCCTTTGCAAGTTTTCTTCTTCCTCCTTCATGTGTGCACTTAAGGCTTTTCTTACCACAAGAAAGTCCTTATAAGCACCCTCTTCATCACTCTTTACCTCCTCAGCTGAGTCCTCTTGGTATTCTTCCTTTGTGGCTTCTTCTTCCTCCTCTTCTGAGTAGAATTCATTTGTTTCCTCAAGGTACAACACTTTCTTGGCATTAGGGCAGTCCCTTGCATAATGCCCTCTCCCTCTACATTTAAAACACTCAATCTCCCTTGTCCTTGGAGGGTTTGCGGTTGCCTTGCCTTTGCCTTTGTCATTTTGACCTAGATTTGCACCGTTGGTCCTTTGAGTGAAGTGTGGCTTATTTGGAGCGTTAGGGCTGTTTTGGCCGAGGGTGTTTGAACTTGGCCGTGCTACTCCATTGCCATTAGACCTAGGCTGCACTTTAGAAAAAGAAGAAGCATTAGTTCTAAAACCAAATCCACTAATAGAAGAACGTACCTTTAATTGCCGCTCAATTTTCTCAGCTTTGTGAACCATGGAATTTAGATCAACATAGGTAGTGAGTTCAAGTTGAAACCCAATCTCCTTATTAAGACCTCCCAAAAACCGAGCCATGGTTGCCTCCTCAGTTTCTTCAGTATCAGTTTTTATCAACAAACTTTCTAACTCCTTAAAGTATTCATCCACACTTTTATTTCCTGGAGTTAGGCATTGCAACTTTTGGAACATGGATCTCTCGTAAGATTCTGGAATGAATTTCTTTCTCATCTCATATTTCATCTCATCCCAAGTTCCAATTATTGGTTGTCTAGTCCTTCTTCGTATACTTTGAGTTTGGTCCCACCAAATCAAGGCATAGTCCAAGAACTCGATACTTGCATATCTCACTTTTTGCAACTCAGTATAGTTGGTATAGGAAAAGATCATGTCAACTTTTCTTTCCCACTCAATGTAGGCTTCAGGGTCACTTTTGCCATAAAAGGGTGGAATGTTTATTTTGGTTTTCAAATAATCATCCTCTTGAGGCACATGCCTCCTAGGTTGTATTCGGCCTTGTGGCCTTGGGTATACCTCCTCTACCTCTTCCTCTTCATAGTAATCATTCCATTCCTCCCTAACAGGTTGTTGTCTCATTCCGTGTCTCCTATCTCCTCTACCCCTTGCTCCTCCTCTACCTCCCATGCTTGTGGACCCCTTAGGTTCAGTTCCACGGGATGTTTGACCTTGGTTTTGAGGTGGGGGCTGTTCTTGGGTAGGAGGTGTGTTGGATGTCATCCTTGCTTCCCACTCATCCAACCTAGATTGCATAGTACTAAGCATTTGTGCCATCTTTTCCATGGAAAATTCCACTTTGTCTCCTCCTCCTTGGGTACTGTTTGAACCATCCATGGCAACCTGAAACGCTTTCACAAACAAGAAAAGAAGAAAACTAACACAAGAAACAAAGGTGAGTTGTTAGTGAAAACAAAAAGGAAAACGAAAATCTGTTTGGCCTTTTTTGTCCTCCCTTGTTTTCTCTCAATTGTTCAAGTGTTTTTCCTTGGCCAATCTTGAGCTAGAACCTCTTAAGGCAAGTCCCAAATTGGCTAACCACAATCTGTTTTGTTTTTCTGTCCTTGCAAGATTCTTTTGCCTTCAAAAACACCAACTGATCAACAAGTGGTAAAACAGCTTCAAGAAGTTTAGAGCACAATTTTAAACACACTTAATAACTATGATTCAAAGAAACAAGAAACCAAAAGTGATGTAGTTGGTTGAACCAAAGAATTGCTAGGGGTTGTCCTGGGCAATCTTTAATTAAACCAACTTATGCAATATCAAATGCAAGCTCTTTGATTGATAGTATGAATGTGTATCCAAGGTTGAGAATTGAAGGCTTTATGTGTGTTGTTTTTGGGGTTGGATAGTAGATGCAAAAAGAGGGAACTTTTGGTCAAAAGGAACTTCTTTTCTCTTCCTTCCTTTGTGCACTTCTTTTTGTTGCTTTTGTGCACGTTTTCTTTTCCTTTCTTTTCCTTTTTTTTTTGACGTTCAAAGCAGCCTTGATGCAACCTTTGTTTGCTTTTGCGAGAATCAGTTGTGTATGCTTGAAAGATGAGCCTTTTTGTGTTTGTATGGATGTGTAGTAGAAAACAGATTTTTCCTTGGATACCAATACAACCAAAACAAACAAACTTGTATTCAATATCACACAAGCAAATTTAATTAAAAGCTTCGATAACAACAAGGTGTTTGACTCAAAGGTAGCTTCTTTTAGGCCTTGGGCTGATTTGAGATGGAGTTAAATCCTATTCAATGCAAACAACAATGATCCTATGATTAAGTGTGTTAAAGATGAGATCTTTAATGATAGGTGATCAATATTGATGCAAAAGGTGAAGCCTTTTTTTGTGGTTTTCATTGGACTGAAGAAAAGAACAATCTTTGTTTTTGTTTTGATGAAATGAAGCAAAAGATCAATTTTTTTTTTTGTCAAGAAACGTTTTTTTTTTTTTTGAATGATTGAGAATAACAAGAATGACACAAATGACACAAGAAAAGATATTTGAGATGAAGATAAACGAGAGCTCTGATACCACTTGATACGAATATGGTTCGTATGTTGATGTTGTCCCGATCTTTCTTCACTCTCCAAACGTCCCTCAAGCCTTGAATGTGATGGACAATGGTGCCAAGCAACCACCTTCCTTTCAAGCCTCCAAATCCGTTTGGTTATATGTGTTTCAATCCGTCCAATCCAACCAGTCACTCCTAATCCTTGGATTGTGGATCACCAACAAGGAACACACAATCCTTAATTGGGTCTAGCCTTGATTTAGATATGTGTAAACCAAAGGAAAAACACAAACTTTTATTCAAGAAAACTCAAGAACCAAAAGACAATACAAAACGCTAGGGTTTGTAGTTCAAAGATGAAAAAATAGTCTAACTCTCCAAAAGAAATGCTAAGTGATCAATATATTTGATTACAAGCCTTGTTGGCCACTCCCAAAAAACGGCTAGGGCATCTTGGAGTCTCCATGTTGGCGTCACTTCCTTCCTTGAGATGCAAAAATCAGAATTTGTTATCTTAGGTAAGTTTCTCTCTCTTGGCAAATCCTCAATTATTGTCTCAATCACCAATTATTGCATTATTAACCATCCTTCTAGAACTTGCCTTGTGCCTCCAATTACCTTCATAACGCCTTCAACCTTCCTTGTGACACAAGACCTAATTTTGGTAACTTTCTCTTTCTTGAATTATCTCCTTAATTGCTCCAAATCTTCAATTATAACTCCATAATTCATTCCAATCATACCAATCTGATTTATGACATTCTAGAAGGTCTCTTAATTGCACTTGATGATGCTAGGCGGCTGCCACTCTCTTCAAGAAAACCGAAAACCCTAAGTTGCACACTTGGGCTTGTTTTGGACTTCTTCCTTGCAACTCTTGTAACTATTTTTGTGGACTGATTTTGACAAAACCCAAAACATGAAAGATGCTCTAAATTAAGTCTACTTCAAGGTCCAGCTGGTTCCATGCACGCCCAATCTCGCTTGAAAGCCCGAAACCCCAACACAGCCTTGTATGGACAAGCTTGGTCCAAATCTGAGAAGCCCTCCTTTCCAAAGCTCAAGGCGTTTGATCCAAGACCTGTAACACCTACAAATCACACTCATACACCAAACATAAGTATTCTAAAACAAACTTTAAAAGAATCAAAAGAAAGGGCAACTAAAAAGCCACAGAAACGGCACCAACAAACGGACTGACTATCATTGGATAATCAGTTCTTAAGCTCAACAATGAGCACCCATTTAGGAGGAACATCCATTGGTTCATCTTGCACATGTTTGGTTAGAAAGGAGCCAACATCAAAACCAAGTTGGAAACCAAGGTGAAGACAATTAGTCCTCTTGGTTTGGCTCCTTGTCAAAGGCCCCTTATGATTAAGGGCACCTTGTGCAAGCTCCTCATTAGGGGGCTGCTCCTCAGCCTCATCAACTTCTCACGGTGATGAGGATCAAGGGTCCGATGAGGATCAAGGGCCCCATCAAGAGGTCAAAGGTCCTATAACAAGAAGGAGGGCAAGGGAACTTTGTCATCAAGTTGCCACCTTCTTGTACAAGCATGTTCAAGATGAGCCTAAGACTCCTTGGGTTCATTTCGTTGAACCTTCAACTTGAGCATGTATCACATGCACGTCTACACTCTTTGTTTCTTTGAATTTTATCTTGTGTCTTGTGATCTTTGTTTTATGTCTTTTCTTTGTAGGTAAATTAGGTACATGAAATGTTTGAAGAGAATGTTTGAAGAGAATGTTTCAAGAGAATGTTTCAAGAGAATGTTTCAAGAGAATGTTTCAAGAGAATGTTCAAAAGAATGTTTCAAGAGAATGTTTGAAGAGAATGTTTCAAGAGAATATTCGAAGAGAATGTTTGTCTATGCTAAGACAAATTCAAAGGTGTCCAAGATAGAATCTCTTGATCAAGTTGAAATCATCTCCATTATCCATAAGAAGGGGGGGCGGCCACTTTAAAGTGAAGCAAGATATCTTACTTGAATTTGAACTTGAAGATAAACTTGAGTTCAAATTCAACCATAATTTGAATTCAAGTTTCAAATTTGAGGCTTACATTTCAAAAAGGATTCAGCCATCATCTCTAGGTCCTACACGCCATTTTTGAATAAGGAAGATGGGATCACACGCCATTTTTGAAGAATAAGGAAGATAAGATCACAATGCAAAATTGAATTCAAGATTGAAGTCAAATTCAAACTCCACTTGAATTCAAACTTCAACCATCTTGTGAACTCAAATCCAAGCGCATACTAATCCTCAACAACTCCTCCAAGACGCCATAAACATGACCAGATTCATTGAAGATAACATCTTGCAAGCATTTCAAGTTTTTAGCTAGAATTATCCTAGTTTTAATTTTCAAGCAAAGTTCAAATTTAAACATTTGTTAGATAGCTTTATTTTGAATTATCTCTAGCCATTTCAAGCTAAAGGGGGACGTTTCTTAGGCCTATAAATAGACCCCTTTGGCTGGTTGTAAACTCACCTTTCAATGAATAACAATTCTTGATATTTTCTTCACTTTGAGTGATACTTTGTTTTCTTGGTTTTGCATTAAAAACCTAAGTTAAGATCCTTCAAAGTTGAGCGATTTGAAGGTATTGCCATTGCTAAAAGGTGCCGTCCAGGAGGGCCATCTTGGTTTGCCTGATCAACGACCATCTTATAGTGTTGGTCTTGCTCGTTGTCCACACGTTTGATCACTAAGGAAGCAAGGGGAAGTTTACTTCTTTGTGCCTAACCCTTTGTGAAGGACGTTTGGAAGGTGGAATTGTTGGAGCCCACGAGTTGCACGCATCAAATTGGTATCAGAGCCCAGGTTACTCTATTCCACCATCTATCATTTCCTTTTCGTTTGAGTCTAGTCATTTCAATTTCAGTTGAGTCCTTCTTCTACTCCTCACTCTGCACGTCTTGCATTTCATACAAAAAAAAAACAAAAAAACGCCCACATTAGCTTTGAGTCCTTGCACGTTGCTGCATTTTGCTTTTCATCATTCAAGTGTCATTTCCTTTATTTCCTTTCATATCACAATCTGATTTTTTAGTCATTCAAACTTGAACACATTAGGGTTCGTTGCATTTTTAGGTTACATTCAGCCTTCTTCAAAATATTACAACCATCATCCTATAAAGCTACCCCGGTTTCAAATCATCTTGTTGCTACCGAAGCTTTTAGTTGGTGATGATTGTATGCATCTTATGATTCGCATTGTGATTGATTTCATGCTTTAAGACAAGTAGTCATACGTGTGTTTGCCTTCCCGAACCATTTTCAAAACCCTAATTCCACCACCCCACCCCACGGCCCAACCAACCCCACCCCAACCCTACCTTAAAACGCACCAACCTGGTCCCAAACAACTCTATTTACACCCCAAACAAAAATCCCCAATCCAATTTACCCAAAAACAATCAGATTCTAAAGATCCCAATTCATTCAAATAAACCTAACCCTAGAATTTGAATTTTGCTCAAATTCTGTCCTAGACCAACCACTATCCAAATTGGCCACACCAATCATCAATTACCAACCCAAATAGTCAATTTACAACACCCATTCCGTTCCTACAACCACATTCCGCAAAATCCCAAAACGTTCAAAAAACACCCTAAATCAAAAACCCTAACCCTAACCCCTATTCGGCCTTACCCAATTTCCCTCACCTTCCAAGGTCAATTTTGTGCAAGTCCAAGATACAAATTGCATTTTAAAATACATTGCACTATTCTGTCCAAAAACGCAAGTGCTAAGTGCAAAACAAGTGAAATCCCAATTCTGCCCTTAGTCAAAAAAAAAGGAGAATCTGAACCTTGCTCAATTGAAATAGCAAGGAAGAAAAAAAACAAAAGAACAAGAGCAAAGAAAAAGGGCAAAACGTTTGTGCATTGCGTGGAAAATTTTTTGGTACGACTTGCAAACCTTGGATACCACATTACCCACATTGCCGTCCCCTATACCCAATTCTCCAACTCTTGATCTTCTTGAACCAATCACACATTTGGTTGCTCGATTGTTGCATGACTTGAACCATTTTGTGGATAGTAAGTGCATAGAATCAAAATTAACTAAAGATTGCCCACGGCAACCCTTAGTTTATCTTTGGTTCAGCCTTATACATCAACTTTGGTTGCTTATTTTCTTTGAGTCTTAGTATAAAGTTCAAGTTTGAGTTCATTTCAATTGGTTCTACTTTGATACTAATTGGTGCAACTTGAAAGCAAAAAGGAAGAAACAAGCGGAGAACATTGTGGTTTGAAGAAGCCTTGGCAATACACTTCCTTATTGATCACTTTGAGACCTCTTAACTTCAGGTTATCCAAGAACCAAAGTGTTTGCTTCTTTCTTTTTCCTTTGCTTTCGTTCAATTCCTTAGGTACAATGGCCAGCAGCAATTCCGCATCTAGCAAGTCTAAAGGAGCCGAAACTGTTGACAATACTCAACAACAAATGCTGGAAATGCTTAAGAAACTCATGCACGACAATGAGATAATTAAGCATCGCTTGGAAGACGTGGAGCAAAGCTACAAAACAAGTGATGGCCAAGGAACAAGCAGGACCGTTCCACCACAACAACCAAGGCGCCATCCTCCAGAAGAAGTTGAGGACGATAACATTCGACCCCCACACACCGAAGCGAGACGGTTTGCTCCTCCTACACAAGCAAGAAGGTACGCTCCAAGAAGGTACACTGATGATTACATTCCCTTTGAGCATGATGATTATGACTTTGATGACCACCATCCTTGTGGTTACCAAAGACGCCAAAATCCCCTTTTCCCACAAGATGACGATTTTCTCAAAACCAAAATAAGTATTCCCACGTTTTATGGTAAAAGTAATGCGGAGGAATATTTAGAATGGGAAACGAAAGTGGATTTGATCTTTTCTTGTACCAATTATAGTGAATTGCAAAAAGTGAGGTATGCTTCCATTGAATTTTCTGGTTATGCACTTAATTGGTGGACGAATTTGTGTCGAAATAGAACTAAGACGAGACAACCCCCAATCGCCACTTGGGAAGAAATGAAGTTTGAAATGCGTCAACGTTTTATTCCAAACAATTATGAGAGTTCTATTTTCACGAGTTTGCATAACTTACGACAAGGTTCCAAAAGTGTAGACGAGTATTATAAAGAGTTAGAAATCTTGTTGGAAAGGTCTAACTTGCAGGAACCTGAAGAAGCCACCAAGGCTCGATTCTTACATGGTTTAAACAGGGAGATTGCGCAAAGGGTTGACCTTCAACCTTACCTCGACCTCACAACCATGGTCCATATGGCTGAAAAGATTGAAGCACAATTAAAGGTACGTAACTCCTCCAATTTCAATTCCAATTATCGTACTAATCAATCTTCATCAAGATTTCACAGCAAGCCTTCAGGAACAGGAAGTTCATGGCCTACAGGAGGCCAAGCACGTGACCAAGGTGCGTCACAAAGAATGGACAATCGTGTGCAATCCACACAAAGGAGAGATGAACGCACCCAACAAAAGGCTCCTACCGGAAATCCTTCGGATTCTTCAAACAGGTTTAGAGACATTAAATGCTATAAATGTCAAGGACGTGGTCACATAGGAAAAGAATGTCCTAATGCAAAAAGAATCATGTTAATTGAAGAGACAAACGAATATGTGTCTGAGTCCGAGCATGAAAACGAGTCTGAACATGATCATGAAATTGAACCTGAAGAAGATCTAGGCGCATTAGATGATTTTCACACTAAAGAGTTTCTTGTTGTGCGTAGAGCTTTAAATGCATATCCGAAATTAGATGATCACGAACAACATAGAGAAAACATTTTCCATATTCATTGCATGATAAATGGTAAAGTGTGCACCATGATCATTGATTCCGGTTCTTGTGCTAATGTGGCTAGCATCGAATTAGTAAGAAAACTGAATTTGCCTATGACTAATCATCCGCATCCTTACAAACTTGCATGGCTAAATGACTGCGGTGAAGTTAGCGTAAGTAAACAAGTTTTGATTTCTCTTAGCATTGGTAGTTACAAAGATGATGTTTTTTGTGATGTCGCACCAATGCATGCTAGTCATATCTTACTTGGTAGGCCATGGCAATTTGATAGACATGTGACATATGATGGTTATTTGAATCGTTATTCTTTCAAATTGAATGGCAAATTGTATAAACTGCATGCACTTCCACCACACAAAGTCCACGAGGATCACCAACGCATGTCCAAGTCTAGAGCTGATCCTAAGGAAAAAGAAGCCGAGAGAAAATTCGTGGAGTGTATGAAAAGTGAGAACAAAAAACAAGAGAGCAAGGGAAAAGAGGTAGTGCCCCTAAGTGTCAACGAGTCCAAAAAGAAGTGTGGGTATTTCGCAAAGAAAAGAGAGGTTACACGTGCACTTTATAACAACCAAACTGTCTTCATCATCATCCCAAAGTCGTGTCAACTTGCCCTTGAAGAACTCCCACCAAACTTACCTACCTCAGTTGCGTCCCTTATCCAAGAATATGAAATTCTATTTCCTTCTGAACCACCATCCGGATTACCACCCATTAGAGGGATAGAACATCAAATCGACTTTGTCCCAGGAGCCGTGTTACCCAATCGCCCAGCCTATCGAGCAAACCCCGAAGAAACCAAAGAAATCCAAAGGCAAGTAGAAGAGCTCCTAGCTAGTGGACAAATCCGAGAGAGTCTGAGCCCATCTGCCGTCCCCGTCATTTTAGTACCCAAAAAGGATGGAACGTGGAGAATGTGTACCGATTGCCGAGCCATAAACAAGATTACCGTCAAGTATAGGTACCCCATACCTAGGCTAGACGATATGTTAGACATGTTGCACGGATCCAAATTCTTCACCAAAATTGACCTTAAGCAAGGGTACTTCCAGGTACGCATTAGAGAAGGGGACGAATGGAAGACTGCATTCAAAACCAAGTTTGGGCTCTATGAGTGGTTAGTGATGCCCTTCGGGCTCACCAACGCCCCTAGTACCTTTATGAGGCTAATGAATGAAGTCTTACGTGCGTTCATAGGATACTTTGTCGTTGTCTATTTCGATGATATCCTAATCTATTCCCACACCATAGAAGATCATCTTGACCACATTAGAGCCGTTTTTGAAAAGCTTAAGCAAGAACAACTTTACGCCAACTTTAAGAAGTGCTCTTTCTGTTTAGAACGCGCAGTTTTTCTAGGCTTTGTCATTTCGGCTGAGGGAGTAGAGATGGATGAGGAAAAGGTTAGGTCAATTGTGGAGTGGCCTATACCTAAGAATGTAGGGGAAGTTCGCAGTTTTCATGGATTAGCAAGCTTTTATAGACGCTTTGTCAAAGATTTTTCCTCCGTAGCTGCACCCCTAAACGAAATTGTGAAAAAAGATGTGCCTTTTAGGTGGGAAGAGCCACAACAACAGGCATTTGATGAACTCAAACGTAGGCTGACCACTGCACCCATACTTAGACTACCAAATTTTGACGAGACCTTTGAGATCGAGTGTGATGCAAGTGGAGTGGGTATAGGCGCAGTTTTGACCCAAAGTAAGAAACCCATAGCCTACTTCAGTGAAAAGTTGAAAGGAGCATCATTGAATTACTCTACCTATGATAAGGAACTTTATGCCCTTGTGAGATCCCTACAAACTTGGCAACACTATCTTCAACCTAAAGAGTTTGTGATCCACACTGACCACGAAAGCCTTAAGTATCTTAAAGGGCAAGGAAAGTTGAACAAAAGACATGCCAAATGGGTAGAGTTCATAGAACAATTCCCTTACGTGATTAAGTACAAACAAGGAAAGGATAATATAGTTGCCGATGCCCTCTCTAGGAGATACACGTTAGTGACTACATTATCTTCCCGCTTCTTAGGATTTGAATCACTTAAAGACTTGTACCCCAATGACCATGACTTTGGCACCATTTTCGAGGCATGTAAAGGAGCACCATTTGGGAAATTTTACATACACGAGGGTTATCTTTTCAAAGAACAAAAATTGTGCGTTCCCCAATCATCCCTACGCGAAGCATTGACTAGAGAAGCCCATGGGGGAGGTTTAATGGGTCATTTCGGAGTGTTCAAAACCCTTGAGACTCTTAAAGAACATTTCTATTGGCCCCACATGAGAGTAGACGTCGAGAGGTTGTGTGGTAATTGCATCACTTGCAAACAAGCCAAATCCAATTCCCAACCACATGGCCTTTACACGCCTTTACCCGTCCCTGATTCCCCTTGGATTGACATTTCTATGGACTTTGTTTTAGGACTTCCTAGGTCTCGGGGAGGACGCGATAGCATTTATGTTGTGGTTGATCGATTTTAAAAAATGGCACATTTCATAGCATGTAGAAAAGTTGATGATGCCACACATGTTGCTGATTTGTTCTTCAAAGAAATTGTTAGATTGCATGGCATGCCACGTACAATTGTAAGTGATAGAGATACGAAATTCTTGAGTCATTTTTGGCGTGTTTTGTGGGCTAAACTTGGTACACAATTGTTGTTTTCCACCACCGCACACCCACAAACTGATGGACAAACTGAAGTCGTTAATCGTACTCTTTCTCAACTTTTGCGTGCCATTTTGCAAAAACACATTAAACATTGGGAAGATTGTTTACCATATATCGAATTTGCATATAATAGGAGTGTCCATCACGGTACTTTGCATAGTCCATTTGAAATCGTGTATGGCTTTAATCCCTTGTCTCCTATTGATTTGATTCCTATTCCCGTGCATGAACGTTCTAGTCTTGATGGTAAACAAAAAGCGGACAACATAAAGAAACTGCATGAACAAGTTAAAACACAACTAGAAAAGAAAAACAAAGCTTATGAAAGACGAGCTAACAAACATCGGAAAAGAGTTGTGTTCAAACCTGGAGATTTAGTGTGGTTACATTTGCGTAAAGAAAGATTTCCCAATGAAAGAAAGTCAAAATTGTTACCTCGAGGAGATGGACCCTTTAAAGTATTGAAACGCATAGGTGACAACGCATACATCCTTGATCTTCCCGACAGGTATGGTTCAGTTTCACCTACTTTTAATGTTGCTGATCTCACCCCTTTCAACGATGACCTTTTTGATTCGAGGACGAATCCTTTTGAGGAGGGGGGGATTGATGAGGATCAAGGGTCCGATGAGGATCAAGGGCCCCATCAAGAGGTCAAAGGTCCTATAACAAGAAGGAGGGCAAGGGAACTTTGTCATCAAGTTGCCACCTTCTTGTACAAGCATGTTCAAGATGAGCCTAAGACTCCTTGGGTTCATTTCGTTGAACCTTCAACTTGAGCATGTATCACATGCACGTCTACACTCTTTGTTTCTTTGAATTTTATCTTATGTCTTGTGATCTTTGTTTTATGTCTTTTCTTTGTAGGTAAATTAGGTACATGAAATGTTTGAAGAGAATGTTTCAAGAGAATGTTTCAAGAGAATGTTTCAAGAGAATGTTCAAAAGAATGTTTCAAGAGAATGTTTGAAGAGAATATTCGAAGAGAATGTTTGTCTATGCTAAGACAAATTCAAAGGTGTCCAAGATAGAATCTCTTGATCAAGTTGAAATCATCTCCATTATCCATAAGAAGGGGGGGCGGCCACTTTAAAGTGAAGCAAGATATCTTACTTGAATTTGAACTTGAAGATAAACTTGAGTTCAAATTCAACCATAATTTGAATTCAAGTTTCAAATTTGAGGCTTACATTTCAAAAAGGATTCAGCCATCATCTCTAGGTCCTACACGCCATTTTTGAATAAGGAAGATGGGATCACACGCCATTTTTGAAGAATAAGGAAGATAAGATCACAATGCAAAATTGAATTCAAGATTGAAGTCAAATTCAAACTCCACTTGAATTCAAACTTCAACCATCTTGTGAACTCAAATCCAAGCGCATACTAATCCTCAACAACTCCTCCAAGACGCCATAAACATGACCAGATTCATTGAAGATAACATCTTGCAAGCATTTCAAGTTTTTAGCTAGAATTATCTTAGTTTTAATTTTCAAGCAAAGTTCAAATTTAAACATTTGTTAGATAGCTTTATTTTGAATTATCTCTAGCCATTTCAAGCTAAAGGGGGACGTTTCTTAGGCCTATAAATAGACCCCTTTGGCTGGTTGTAAACTCACCTTTCAATGAATAACAATTCTTGATATTTTCTTCACTTTGAGTGATACTTTGTTTTCTTGGTTTTGCATTAAAAACCTAAGTTAAGATCCTTCAAAGTTGAGCGATTTGAAGGTATTGCCATTGCTAAAAGGTGCCGTCCAGGAGGGCCATCTTGGTTTGCCTGATCAACGACCATCTTATAGTGTTGGTCTTGCTCGTTGTCCACACGTTTGATCACTAAGGAAGCAAGGGGAAGTTTACTTCTTTGTGCCTAACCCTTTGTGAAGGACGTTTGGAAGGTGGAATTGTTGGAGCCCACGAGTTGCACGCATCACACGGCCTACATGAGACATTGCTCACGGCCTTTAATTGCACAAGGTTTGTTGTATTTGGAATTTGAAAGTTTCTCGTACACAACACGGCTAAACACTATGTAGTGAGAGTTCAATTCACAATTACAACAGGTTCAAATTGAATATAGTGCAAGGTAAGTTCAAAAATTGATCTAAAACAACAATTGGATAGCTCTTTAACAGTATGGGGCTTAAACAATTCCTAACTTTCAGAATGTATCTAAGTCCAACAAGTTGTTTGAAACAATTGAAATCAACAAAAAGATATAGCTATTAGCATTCACCAAGATTTCAAATGAGCTTTAAAGAGTGGTTTAAATCACACGGTTTTGGGCACTTGTTTTTCTGTTTTTGATGCAATTGATCTAACTATTCTTAAGATAGCTAAATGCAACTTAGTTGTTTCTAAATGCAATTTATAAGGCTGATTACTATATCAACTAATGGAAATCAGTTTTGATACAAACTAACTAACTTGTTTTGTTTTGTTTTTAAGTTATCTATTCTACTTGTTTTTGTTTTGGTTTTCGTTTGTATGATGCAATCAGTTTCTAAGCTAGATGACACAAGATGCAAGTGTTTATGTATTCTACACAACAAACGTGTATCAACCAAAGACTAGGCAGCATACATAGGTAACTAAAACTACTTGTTTTGATCTTTAGTTTTCGGATTTCTTGTGCTAAACTAAACAACCAACTAAAACACTTAAACTATGTTGTAAACTAGTCTAACTAAGCTAAATAAGGCAGCACCACAACGTCTGAAACAGATTGCACAAGACTACTAAAATTAGAATTTAACAACTTGATTACAAACTAAACTATCAACTAATCTATTTTTGTGTTCAAGTTTTCTGTTTTAAGGACTCAACTAAACTACCATTTAAACTTCTAGATTAGGACCTAATGAACATTATCTAAGCTAGATTGAACAAGAACAATCAGGTTACACACGGTTTTTAATCAAAACTACACAAAGGGATTCTAACACACTTAAGTCTAGTCTAAGTTCTTTTTGTGGTGTTTCGGTTTTTGCTACTAAAAACGAAGTTACCAAACTATTGTAAACTATCTAATAAACACTTCAAAACATAAACTAACTACCTAAACAAACAGATTCTAAACGAACAACAAAACAGATTAACAAACGGTTTTGGGCAGCATCATGCATATGCTAGTTTAAACAATGTAAACATGAATAGAAGACTAACCAAAGCTCTGATACCAATTGATGAGCCAAACGAAGGCTAGATAAACGTTCGAAGGACTTTGTCTCCTATTCCAAATTGATTTGAACCTCAGCTATGGCAAAGAACATCACAATGACACCCCTTGAACTGTAACCGTTTGTTCTTGGCTCAATTTATACCAACACCTCTTCCTCTTTGGTATTCCAACACATCTAAAACCTCATTGAGACCCTAAGATGCTGTAAACCAAAAATGAAGTAAATACTAACAAGTTCTAGGCTATGAACTTGGAAGAAAACCGTTAAGTGGTCTTGAACTTCAACTAGAAAGTTGAGATTTCCTTAAAGGAAGTTTTGATTGAAATGTATATATGAATTGTGTTTTGTACATTCAGGTTCCTACCTTACTTATAGCAAACGAAAATTACAAGAGTACAAAGTTTAAAGTACAAAGTACTAGACTAAAAATGACATGCTTGCTTGGAACTTGTTTGAGCAACTTTTGGTTCCAAGAAATCTGGTTGCTTTGCCGTGTAATCCTTGCTAGATTCAGCCTTCTTTCTTTGATCAATTTGATTGGATAATACTTGGAGCAGCTTGCGTTGAATTAGGCTTTGATTGGTTGCAAGTTGGTCTTTGAATTTTCAAACCATTTAGGCCTTAAACCAACGAATTCTTCAAGGAATTTGATTGGATCAATTGTTGTGCAGCTTGCATTCTTGACTTCAACTTGATTGTGATTGGTTTGAACATTTACTAGACTTCTTCCAATTGGTTCATGAAATGAGCAGCTTGTCCATCCATTCCAACGTGAAGAGCAATTCTTGAATTTGACATGAGTGCTTGTCACCACCTTGCTTGTAAGCTACTTGTATATCACCTCTTTGCTTGGACAAAAATTCAGATTCTAATTGCATTTCCAAGCTACGTACGTGTTCCTGAAAGACAAGGCAATAATACAACACAAACTATCCTAAAACAAGGTTAACCAACCAACAATATTAAAAAGAACAACTAAAAATATGTACAACACGTTTTTGATACAACTAGATCATAGCTTGTATCATATAAACCCAATGGACATCATCTTTGCTTGGTTCATCCTCTTCATGCCTATAAAGAAATGATTCAGCACAATGTAACAACTTCTTAGCCATACTCCTTGTTATGGGACCTGTGTGGGGCATTGAGGTGTCATCCTCAGTGTTTGTATCCACAAGGTGAGGCTGTAGCTCATCATCGAGCCGGGACGTCTGGAGTAGAGTCACTGGCTGCGGTGGATACGAAACGCGATAACTTCATCACCGTTTGTATTTTCCAGGCTTATTATATACCGTTGGAACCATCTTTTCAAGCAATACGTCACAATATGCTCTGGTGATCGAGCAGGGGTGTCTGGATCAAGGTCACCAGCCGCAGCGGCTTCGAAACGCCATAACTTTGCTATTTGCTTGTAGTTTTTGAGCTTATTATATGCCGTTGAAACCGTCATTCCGAGACCTACGATGATGAAATATTATCTCCTGGTCGAGCCGAGATGTCCGGATCCATATCACCAGCCCCAGTGGCTTTGAAACGCCATAACTTCGTCGTTGTTTTGAGTTTTTAGGGTTATTGTATACTGTTTGAACCATCTTTTGGAGCCCTACGATGCTGTAATATTATCTTCTGTTAGAGCTGGGACGTCCGTATCAGGGTCATCGACCGCATAGTCCTTGGAACCCATAACTTTGCCTTTCGTTTAGAGTTTCTAGACTTATTATGTACCATTGGGACCATCTTTCTGTGCACTATAATGCCGCGATAGACTCTTGTGGTCGACCCAGGACGTTCGGATCGGGTTCACCAGCCACGGCGGCTTCCAAACAACATAACTTTGCCTTTAGCTTGGAGTTTCTGGTCTTATTATATACCATTGGAACCGTCTTTCCGAGCACTATGACGTCGGAATATTCTCTCCTAGTTGAGCCAGGATGTCCAAATCAGTGTCACCGGACATGCCGGCTTCGAGACGCATATCTTCGTCATCTCTTGATGTTTCTAGGCTTTTTCATATATCCTTGGAAACATCATACAGAACCCTATGACGCTACAATATTCTCTCCTGGTCGAGCTGAGACGTCCGATCACTGTCACCAGCCACGACGGCTTCAAACGCCATAACTTCGTCGTCACTTGGAGTTTCTGATCTTGTTTTACACCGTTGCAACTATCTTTGAAAGCCCTACAATGCTGTAATATTCTCTCTATCTCGAGTCGGGACGTCTGGATCAAGGTCACTGGCCACCAAGGCTTCGAAACGCCATAACTTTGTTGTTACTTGCAGTTTCTGGCTTTTTATATACCATTGGGAACGTCTTTCCGAGTACTACCACGCTGCAAAAGATGCTTGCGGTCGAGCTAGGACATCCGGACCAGGGTCACTGGCCGTGGCTGCTTCAAAAGGACATAACTTCACCTTTTGCTTGGAGTTTATAGGCTTATTATATATCGTTAGAATCGTCTTTTAACGCACTGACACTACAAGAGACTTTTATGGTTGAGTTGGGACGTCCGGACTAGGGTCACCGACCGTGACGTCTTCGAAATGCCATAACTTTGCCTTCCGTACGGAGTTCTTAGGCTTATTATATACCGTTTGAACCGTCTTTTCAAGCCTTACGATGCTGTAATATTCTCTCTTGATCGAGTAGGAACGTCAGGATAAGGGTCACCCAAAACAGAGGCTTTTGAACGCCATAACATGACCTCTTGTTTGGAGTTTCTGAGCTTATTATATAACATTGGAACCTTCTTTCTGAGCACTACGATGCTGTAATAGACTCTTGCGCCTGAGCCGGGATGTCCGGATCAGGGTCACTCACCAAGGCGACTTCAAAATGCCATAACTTTGCCTTTTGCGTGGAGTTCTCATGCTTATTATATACCATTTGAACATCCTTTTTGAGCCCTAAGGTGATGTACTATTCTCTCCTAGTCGAGCCGTGACGTTCAGATCACGGTCACCGACCACGGAGGCTTTGGAACGCAATAACTTGGCCTTTTGCGTGGAGTTTATGGGCTTATTATATACCTTTGGAACCATCTTTTTGAGCACTATGAAGCTACAATAGACTCTCCTGGTCGAGCCGGGATGTCTGAATCAAGGTCACCGGCCGTGGCATCTTCAAAACGCCATCACTTTGGCTTTCGATTGGAGTTTTTATGTTTACTATATATTGTTGGAACTATCTTTTTGAGCCTACAATGCTAGAATATTCTCTCTTGGTCGAGCCGAGACGTCCAAATCAGGTTCATCGACTGTGGGGGCATCAAAACCTCATAAATTTGCTTATGGCTTGGAGTTTCTGGGCTTATATATACTTCTTGGAAAGACGCTTCCAACAATATATAATAATCTCGGAAACTCTAAGTGACGAAAAGAGTATGGAGTTTTAAAGCTACTGAGGCAAGAAAACTTGATCCAGAGGTCTCGGAATGACCAAAAGAGAATATTTCAGCATCATAAGGCTTAGAATGAGGTTTCCAATGGTATATAAAAAGCTCAGAAACTCCAAGTGACGACGATGTTATGGCATTTTGAAGACGTCGCGGCCGGCAACCCCAGTCCAGACGTCCTGGCTCGACCAGGAGAGAATATTACCTCATCGTAGGGCTCAGAAAGACGGTTCTAACGGTTTATAATTAGCCTAGAAACTCCAAACAAAAGCAAAGTGATGGCATTTTGAAGCCGCCACGGCCGGTGACCCTGATACGGACGTCCCGTTTTGACCACGAGAGTCTATTGCAGCTTTGTAGCGCTCAAAAAGATGGTCTTGAAGGTATATAATAAGCCTATAAACTCCAAACGAAAGCCCAAGTTATGGCATTCCAAAGCCTCCGTGGTCGGTGACCCTGACTCGGACGTCACAGCTCGACCAGGAGAGAATATTACATCACCTTAGGGCTTTAAAAGGCGGTTCAAGTGCATAAAATATGCCTAAACACTCCATGCAAAAGGCAAAGTTATGGCATTTCGAAGTTGCCATAGTGGGTGACCCTAATCTGGACATCTCGGCTCAAGCACAAGAGTCTATAACGGCATCATAGTAGAGTGTGTCTTGGTTGAGCCGGGACGTCCGAAGTAGAGTCACTGGCTGCGGCGGGTATGAAACGCGATAACTTCATCGTCATTTGGATTATCCTGTCTTATTATATGCTGTTGGAACCATCTTTCCAAGCATTACGACGTTGCAATATGCTCTTGTGGTCGAGTAGGGGCATCATGATCAGGGTCACCGACCGCAGTGGCTTCGAAATGCCTTAAATTTGCTTTTTTGCTTTGAGTTTTTAAGCTTATTATATGCCGTTGAAACCGTCATTCCGAGACCTACGATGATGAAATATTATCTCCTAGTTGAGTCGGGATGTCCGGATCCATATCAACGGCTACGGTGGCTTTGAAACGCAATAACTTCGTCGTTGTTTTAAGTTTTAGGCTTATTATATACCGTTTGAACCATCTTTTGGAGCCCTGCAATGCTGTAATATTATCTCCGGTAGAGCTGGGACGTCCGTATCAGGGTCACCGGCCACAGAGGCCTTGGAAAGCCATAACTTTGTCTTTCGTTTGGAGTTTCTAGACTTATTATGTAACATTGGAACCATCTTTTTGCGCACTACAATGTCGCGACAGACTCTTGTGGTCGACTCAGGGCGTCCAGATCAGGGTCACCAGCCACGGCGGCTTCCACACGACATAACTTCGCCTTTAGCTTGGAGTTTCTAGTCTTATTATATACCGTTGGAACCATCTTTTCGAGCACTATGACGCTGGAATATTCTGTCCTAGTTGAACCAGGATGTCCAAATCAGTGTCATCGGACATGTCGGCTTTGAGACGCCATATCTTCGTTGTCTCTTGAAGTTTCTAGGGCTTTTTCATATACCCTTGGAAACGTTATACAGAACAAAGTGACGCTGCAATATTCTCTCCTGGTCAAGCTAAGATGTCCGATCACGGTCACCCGCGGCGACTTCAAACGCCATAACTTCGTCGTCATTGGAGTTTCTGATCTTGTTTTATACCGTTGGAACTATCTTTCCAAGCCCTACAATGATGTAATATTCTCTCTAGGTCGAGTTGGGACGTCCGGACCAGGGTCACTGGCCTCTGCGACTTCGAAACACCATAACTTTGCCGTTTCTTGGAGTTTCTAGCTTTTTATATACAATTGGAAATGTCATTCTGAGCCCTATAACCTCACAGTATTCTCTTTCAGTTGAGGCAGGACGTCCGGATCATGGTCACCACCCATAGTGGCTTTGAAATGCCATTACTTCGCCGTTGATTGGAGTGTATGGTCTTATTATTTACCGTTGGAACCATATTTCCGAGCACTATGATGCCGCAATAGACTCTCGTGGTCGAGTGGATGTCCGGGTCAGGGTCACCGGCGACAGGGGCTTCAAAATGCCATAACTTTGTCGTTGCTTGGAGTTTTTGGTCTTACTATATGCCATTGGAACCATCTTTCAGAGCACTATGCACTGCAAAAGACTCTCGCAGTCGAGCCGGTTGTGGATGCTTCAAAATGTCATAACTTCTCTTTTTTCTTGGGGTTTTTGGGCTTATTATATATCATCAGAACCGTCTTTATAAGCACTACGATGCTACAATGGACTTTTTATGGTTGAGCCGGGACGTCCGGACCAGGGTCGCCACCCGTGGTGTCTTCGAAATGCCATAAATTTGCATTTCGCATGGAGTTCTTAGACTTATTATATACTATTTGAACCATCTTTTCGAGCCCTACAATGTTTTAATATTCTCTCTTGGTCAAGCAGGAGCGTCAGCATCAGGGCCACCGGCCGCAGAGGCTTCGAAACGCGATAACATGACCTCTCTTTTGGAGTTTATGGGCTTATTATATAACTTTGAAACCATCTTTCCGAGACCTACGATACCGTAATAGACTCTCGTGTTTGAGCTGGGATGTCCGAATCAGGGTCACCGGCCGTGGCGACTTTAAAATGCCATAACTTTGCCTTCTGTGTGGAGTTTTTAGGCTTATTATATTCTGTTTGAACCGTCTTTTCGAGACCTACTATGATGTAATATTCTCTCCGGGTCGAGCTGGGATGTCCGGATCAGAGTCACCAACCATGGAGGCGTTGGAGCACCATAACTTTGCATTTCACTTGGAGTTTATGGGCTTTTTATATGACTTTGGAATTATCTTTTTGAGCACTATGAAGGTGCAACAGACTCTCGTGGTTGAAGCGAGATGTCCGGATCACGGTCACCGACCATGGCGTCTTCAAAACGCCACCACTTAAGCTTTCTCTTGGAGTTTTTAGGCTTATTATATACCATTGGTATCATCTTTCTAAGCCCTACAATGCTAAAATATTCTCCCTGGGTCTAGCCGAGACGTCCAGATCATGGTCATCGACTGTGGGGCATCGAAACCTCATAACTTTGCTCGTCTCTTGGAGTTTCTGGGCTTATAATATACTTCTTCGAAAGACGTTTCCAACAATATATAATAAGCTTGGAAACTCTAAGCGACAACAAAATTATAGTGTTTTGAAGCTGCCGAAGCCAACAAATCTGATCCGGGCGTCCCAGCTTGACCAAGAGAGATTATTTCAGCATCATAGGGCTCATAATGAGGTTTCCAACAGTATATAAAAAGCCCAGAAACTCCAAGCAACGACGAATTTATGGCATCTTAAAATTTCATGATCCACATGTCACATTCAGCCACACGATCATATCATGCTTACACACACAAATTACTCACAATTTAGCCTTAATTGTGGAGAATTCACTCATTTTTTAAGGCACATGGCATTTTTGAACATCAGCCATAGGAGCTGAATATACATCTCATTTTATGTATATTAGGTGTGACATAATATATATTACATGTGTAAGAAGTTTGAAATTAATCGGAGAAAAATTACGTAATCGACGAAAGTCGAAAATTCGGTTTTCTACAAACCTACACACATGGAACATTTTTGACATTGATGTAACATGTACCTAGACACTTTTTATACATTCAAGACATGTTAGAGTATTCTAGAAAATTCAAATTAGGGCTAATTGCAATTTACCTTATATTATATTATGCTTTATTTGGCAAAGTTTACATAAAAAGAATTCAGCACATTTCACATGCCTAGTTCATATTTTTGTAGCCCAGGTGGAGTTTATTTGGCACTTCAATTGGTGAAACATATGCCACATATGATTGGTGACATTGAAGAGGGCAACACACAAGGAAACAATTCAAATAAACCACATGCTGAAAATTTCAGCACATGGAAAAGAGCTGGCCAATGTTTGCATGTTGATTGTCTTCAATTATCTTCCAAAATCTTAGAGGGTTGTATCATGATTATTTAGAATTTATTCACCTTGATTTTGAGCACATGTTTCAGATTTTTTTGAAGAAATTCCAGCTCATTTAAAGTGTGTCAAGGTGGATTAAAGATGGCCTATCAAGAAGTGACAACTAGGCAAAGACAAGTCACTCGTCCAATCGTGTTGCGCCAAGTAAGCAATGTTGTGTCACCATCTACACAAGGTAATCTTCCAAGGGAATTCAAGACAATTTTCAAGGAAGAATGGTAACCCTAGGGGCGGCTAAGACATTTCTCTTCTTCTTTTATTCTTTTCTCTTGCTCTTAGCCTCAAGCCTATCATTCTTATATTCCATATACTATATAAGCTTTTTTCATACCACCCACGTACGCTCATCTTTTGTACAAGGTTGATCAAGGTGTGATCAAACTTTCATTTGTTCGGTGGTAGTGTTCGTGTTGTTGTGATTGTTCGTTTGTTTGTAAAAGGGTACAGTTGATGTTTAATTCCAGTCATCCTTTTGTTGATGAGGATCAAGGGTCCGGTGAGGATCAAAGATCCCATCAAGAGGTCAAGGGCCCTATGACAAGAAGGAGGGCAAGATAACTTTGTCATCAAGTTGGAACCTTCTTGTATAAGCATGTTCAAGATGAACCTAAGGTTCAATGGGTTCATTTTATTGAACCCGCCCTTGAAAGCCCTTTGAGCATATGAGTGTGCGTGTGTCTTTATTTTAAAGTTTGTCTTTTTTTCTTGTGATCTTTGTTTTATGTGTTTGCTTTGTAGGTAAATTAGGTAGATGGAAGATCCAAATAAAATGGAGGCACAAAAGGAGGAATGTAGCCGTGTGTTGCAAAATGGGAGACAAAAAGAATGTTGTCTTGAAGAGAATGTTTGTCTCCACAAAGACAAATTCAAATGTGTCAAAGATGGATTCCTCTTTTAAAAATTGAACTCAAAATCATCTCCAAGGATCAAAAGGGGCCGTCCAAAATTGAAGAGAAGATGAAGATCAACTTGAAGTTAAACTTGAATTTAAATTCAACCCTTATTTGAATTCAAGTTTCAACCAATTGGAGACTTAAAATTCAAGAAAATTTCAACCTATATCTCCAGCCAATTTACACGCCATCTTGGAAGAAAAAGAAGGATAATTGCCAATTCAAATTGAATCCAAGTTTGAATTCAAATTCAAACTCAATTTTGAATTCAAACTTCAACCATCTTTTGAATTCAACTCCTGCCATATTATCATAATCAAATCAGATTTCAAGACATCTCTTGGACTTATTAAACACAGCTGGAAAGGAGGAGGGAGGATATCCAACAATCAAATTCAAAGTGCACTCAAATTCAAATTTAACTTGAATTCAAACTTCACCAAACTTTTGAATTCAAGTTCTAACACCTTCTCTACTCATCAAATCAGCTCCTCCAAGGCATCATGTGGACCTCTTACACGGTTGGATACATGCGGATAACATCTTGCAAGATTTTCAAATTTTAGCTAGAATTTGTTTTAGTTTTGAATTCAAACAATTTTCAATTTTCAAACATTGTTAGCTAGCTTTATTTTGAATTAATTCTAGACATTTTAAGGCTGATAGGATGTCAATCTCAGCCTATAAATAGAGAGCCTTTTGGGCACCTAGGAGAGCACCTTTGGATGAATAACAATTCTTGATATTTCCTTCACTTTGTGTGATACTTTGCTTTCTTGGTTTTTCATTAAAAACCTAAGTTAAGATCCTCCAAAGTTGAGCATTTTGAAGGTGTTGCCATTGCTAAAAGGTGCCGCCCAGGAGGGCCATATTGGTTTGCCTGATCAACGACCATCTTGAAGTGTTGGTCTTGCTCATTTGATCCACACGTTTTTATCACTAGGGAAGCAAGGAGAAGTCTTCTTCCTTGTGCCTAACCCTTTGTGAAGGACGTTTGGAAGGTGGAATTGTTGGAGCCCACGTCTTGCACGCATCAACTTGGTATCAGAGACAGGTTACTCTATTCCACCATCTATCATTTTCTTTTCGTTTGAGTCTAGTCTTTTCAAATTCAGTTGTGTCCTTCTTCTACCCCTCATTCTACACGCCATTTCTCTTGCATTTCACACAAAAAAACAAAACGTCCAGTTGTTTGAGTCATTTGCATTTTGTTGGGTCTTGTTCTTCATCATTCTAGCATCTTTGTTGATTCTTGTTCTAGTGTCATGTTTATCCAACTTGTGCATTAAACATCTGAAATTTCATCATTCAAACTTGAACAATTAGGGTTTGAGCATTTTGATACGAATATGGTTCGTATATTGATGTTGTCCCGATCTTTCTTCACTCTCCAAACGTCCGTCAAGTCTTGAATGTGATGGACAATGGTGCCAAGCAACCACCTTCCTTCAAGCCTCCAAAAATCGTTTGGTTAGGTGTGTTTGAATCCGCTCAACCCAACACGTCGTTCCGTATCCTTGGATTGTGGATCACCAACAAGGAACACACAATCCTTAATTGGGTCTAGCCTTGATTTAGATATGTGTAAACCAAAGGAAAAACACAAACTTTTATTCAAGAAAACTCAAGAACAAAAGATAACATAAAACACTAGGGTTTTTAGTTCAATGATGAAAAATAGTCTAACTACTCAAAGAAAGGCTAAGTGATCTATTTATATGATTACAAGTCTTGTAAAGCTACTCCACAAAACGGCTAGGGTTTCATTGGATGCCTCCATCTTGGCGCCACCTTCCCTTAGTGTGCATCAATCTGAATTTTGTTAATTATGGTAAGTTCCCTTCTCTTGGCAAATCCCCAATTATTGTCTCAATCATCAATTGTTGCATTATTGCCATTCTTCTAGACTTGCCTTGTGCCTCCTTTGATTCCTTAAAAACGCCAATACCCCTTTCCTTGTGACACAAGCTCTAATTTTGGTAACTTCCATTTTCTTGAATTATCTCCTTATTTGCTCCAAATCTTCAATTTATGACTTCCATAATTCATTCCAATCCTTCCAAGCTGATTTATATCATTATGGAAGGTCTCTTAGTCACCCTTGAAGAGGCCTAGGCGGCAGCCCTTGCCTCAAGATAGCCGAAACCCTAAATTGCATGATTGGGCTTGTTTTGGACTTCTTTTTTGCATCTCTTGTATCTCTTTTTGTGGACTGATTTTGGCAAAACCCAAAACATGAAAGATGCTCCAAATTAAGTCTTCTTCAAGGTCCAGCTGGCTCCATGCACGCCCCATCTCAATTGGAAGCCCAAAATCCCAAAACAGCCTTGTGTGGACAAGCTTGGCCCAAATCTGAGAAGCCCTCCTTTCCAAAGCTCAAAACGTTTGATCCAAGACTTGTAACACCTACAAAACACACTCATACACCAAACATAAGTATTCTAAACAAACGTTAAAAGAAGCAAACGAAAAGACAACTAAAAGCCACAGAAACGGCACCAACAAGCGGACTGACTATCATTGGATAATCAGTTCTTAGGCTCAACAATGAGCACCCATTTAGGAGGAACATCCATTGGTTCATCTTGCACATGTTTGGTTAGAAAAGAGCCAACATCAAAACCAAGTTGAAAACCATTAAGCCTCTTGGTTTGGCTCCTTGTCAAAGGCCCCTTATGGTTAAGGGCACCTTGTGCAAGCTCCTCATTAGGAGGCTGCTCCTTAGCCTCATCAATCCCCCCCTCCTCAAAAGGATTCGCCCTCGAATCATCAAGATAAAAATGCTCAAAAGGGAAAAGATCACTTACATTGAAGGTGTTGGAAACTGAACCATACCTGTCTGGAGGAAGATCAAGCACATAAGCATTTGGACCAACCTTTTGAATGACCTTAAAAGGTCCATCTCCTCGAGGCATAAGCTTGGACTTCCTCTCCTTAGGAAATCGTTCCTTCCTTAAATGCAACCAAACAAGATCTCCAGGATAAAACACAACATCTTTTCTATGCTTGTTAGCTTGTTTGGCATACTGTTTATTCTTTCGTTCAAGTTGAAGTTTAACTTTTTCATGCAACTTTTTGATCATTTCAGCTCGTTGCTTACCATCCATGCTAGCACGCTCATCAATTGGAATAGGCAACAAATCAAGTGGGGAATGGGGTAGAAAACCATAGACAACTTCAAAAGGGGAATACAAAGACCCACTATGAACAGCCCTATTATAAGCAAACTCTATATGTGGTAAACATTCTTCCCAATTTTTCAGATTGCTTTGGATTAAGGCACGCAACATTTGTGACAAGGTTCGATTCACCACTTCAGTTTGGCCATCTGTTTGTGGATGTGCAGTAGTAGAAAACAAAAGTTTAGTTCCCAACTTGCTCCAAAGTACACGCCAAAAATGACTCAAGAATTTACTGTCCCTATCACTAACAATTGTTTTAGGCATGCCATGCAATCGAACAACTTCTTTAAAGAACAGATTTGCAATGTAAGAAGCATCATCTACTTTGTGACAAGCAATAAAGTGTGCCATCTTAGAGAATCTGTCTACCACAACAAAGACACTATCTCTACCACCTTTTGATCTAGGTAAGCCAAGAACAAAGTGTTGGACCTGTATAGCACCACTAGAGGGGGGGGTGAATAGTGGGTTAGCGGAAATTACACTACAATTACCTTCAAAAACTTGTTTGAAGACCCCTTTGCCTCTTTAGCCTCAGATTCTGGAATTTCCAGAAACAGTTCACTGTTTTGAGCGCTTTGGTTGAACCACTTATACACCTGTGCAAGCTCTCAAACTTGGCAGAGATCAAGTTTAGAATGTTTATAGTATGTCATAAAAATTTCAGTCAATTCCAAGCAAGTTTGCACGTTCAAATAAGCAAGATAAGTAAAGTGTGCAATTCTGGCAGTTTCAGGCAGAATGTTAGCTTAACTTCAAACGATGATATCTCAAAATCTACCCGTGCTATTTTGATGAATCTTATGTCAAATTAAACCTTATGATGTCTAGTTTAATTTAATATAAGGCTCACTTCAAGATTCGCAGGATAACCTATTCAAATTGAACAAGTTTTGCACACTGGTCAGAATTGTTCACAGAATGTAGCAACAATTTTGTGAAGACGATTTGAATATGCTAAACTCCTTAGAATTTAGTGATTCTTGCGGCTAATGAAAGCTAACACATTGAAGTATAATATATCCAAAATTCATGCAATTCTAAGACTGTTTGCTTGTTCAATTATGCGTGCCAAGTTAGTGTAATTCTCAGGCAGAAAACAGTAAGTGCAGGAAATAAGTAAAGAACACAAGGAATTATCCTGGTTCGGTCAATGTGACCTACTCCAGTCCCAAGAGACACCTTCTCTTGGATTTCACTAAACACCAAACACCAAAGTCACCTTACAAAGCCAAAGGAAGAAGCTTTTCACCAACTTCTTCAAGAGACTTCACCAAAACAAACAGCAACTAGTTTGTTTCACCTTTGCACCTTTGCACCTTTTGCTCACCTCTAAGGAGTAAGCTTTATACACCAGCTTCTCCCTTACAATATGTCGTTTAAAAGGTGTTGAAATGACAAGAAATGAAGAACTATATAATCATAAAGCTGTTGCAAACGTGTTCTTCAATAGAGAAGAATAGAAGAGAAGAATGGAGACAAAGAGCTGAATGTCTTGCTTGCTTTTCTTTTGTTTTTCGTTGGTGCACTTTTACTCTTCACCTTTGAAGCTATTTATAGCCAAGAGGACAGCCTAAAGGCTCCTTAATGTAGACGTTGGAATGGTTGATAAATGGAGAAAATTCAGCACTTTTCTAGCTATCCAAATTCAGCATTTGACTTTCAAAATAAAGTTGATCTTTTGATGCTTTGAATTGGTCTTCCAATCTGAACTTTTACCCTTCATCTTATCCATTATAGCCGTTGGAGCTGAGGTGGAAAATGGCTTCATTTTAACGTTTAAGAGGCAGCTCCCAATCAGCAATGTCCATGTGTAAATAACTTGCCATGTGTGCAGCTGAATTGGCATGTGTTTTGAACAAATTTGGCTCCTCATTTTGAATGTCAAATAGACGTTGGAATGGCCTAAAATATAGGCATTGGAGAATAGTTCAAAGATAGAGAGAAATCAGCTTGACTTGGTCTTCAATCATATAGCCGTTGCATATGGCTTTGGTTGAGAGACTTTTGCTTCAAATTTGCTACATTGTAGGACTTGTTTTTGTCACACATTATAACCTGAATCTTGACCATATAGTATACGAAATTTTGCTCCATTTTTGAGCCAAGATAACCGTTGTAAACAGCTCACAAGATATGCAAGAATAGTCATTTGAAATCAGCACCAAAATAGGGTTTGTTTCAACTTGCCTTGACTTGTTCAAAAGCAGATCTCCCCCTTTTGATGATTTGCAAAATTACCCCACATATGTGTATATTAAGCATCTAAATCAAGTATAAGCTTCTCTTTAAATCAAGTTAAGCTGCTCCCCCTTAATGTGTTATCTCCCCCTTAACATGATATACATATATCTCTCCCCCTTAATTTTGTAAATTATGCAAAAGACTGAACTATGTGCACGGTGTAGTAGTCAGGTGTGAGCAATTAATCCAAGTCTTGCACGTAAATGCTCAAAGATAGCTTGATTAAGGGGTTTAGTGAATATGTCAGCTACTTGTTGATCAGTTCTAACATGTTCAATGTGTATATGTCCAAGATTAACATGATCACGGAGAAAATGATAACGTACTTCTATATGCTTTGCCTTAGAGTGTAGTACAGGGTTTTTAGACAAATTTATAGCACTTGTACTATCACAATAGATGGGGATATTATTTACTTGTATTTCAAAGTCTGAAAGTTGTTGTTTAATCCATAATAGTTGAGTACAACATAGACTTAAAGCCATATATTCTGCTTCAGTAGTAGAAAGTGCAACACTAGATTGTTTCTTTGAAAACCAAGATATTAGTGAGTTTCCTAGGAATTGACATGTTCCACTAGTGCTCTTTCTATCTACTCTACATCCACCATAATCTGCATCTGAATATGCATGTAGACTTAGACTAGATTGTCTATCATACCATAAGCCTAATGTTGGTGTATGTTGAAGATATCTAAATATTCTTTTTACAGCTTTAAAGTGTGACAACTTAGGCATACTTTGAAATCTTGCACACATACATACTGCAAACATAATATCAGGTCTACTAGCAGTTAGATATAGCAATGAACCAATCATAGACCTATATAGTTTTTCATCAAATGCAACACCATTTTCATCTTTGTCTAATTTTGTTGAAGTACACATTGGTGTTGGAGATGGTTTCAAGTTTTCAAAGTTGAATTTCTTTATCATATCTCTTATGTATTTGGCTTGATTGATATGTATACCACTTGATGTTTGTTTTATTTGCAAGCCTAAGAAATAGTTTAATTCACCAACCATAGACATTTCAAACTCAGACTTCATACAATCTTCAAAGTCTTTTACTAAGTTAGGATTAGTTGAACCAAAGATTATGTCATCTACATATATTTGTATTACAAGCAAATCTTTGTCTTTCTTTTTCAAGAATAAGGTACTATCTATGGTTCCTCTTTGAAAGTTGTTACTTAGTAAAAAGTTGGCAAATCTTTCATACCATGCACGGGGGGCTTGTTTCAAACCATATAAGGCTTTCTTAAGTTTATATACATGATTAGGGTTCTTTGGATCTTCAAAGCCTGGTGGTTGTTTAACAAAAACTTCTTCTTGGATATAGCCATTTAAGAATGCACTCTTAACATCCATTTGGAATAATTTGATGTTATTATAACATGCAAAAGCTAATAAGAGGCGTATGGATTCTAATCTTGCTACGGGGGCAAATGTTTCATCGTAATCAATACCCTCTTCTTGATTATATCCTTGAGCTACAAGTCTTGCTTTATTTCTTACTACAACCCCTTGTTCATTCATTTTGTTCCTAAACACCCATTTAGTTCCAATGATTGATTTATCCTCGGGTTTAGGTACTAAATCCCACACATTGTTTCTTTCAAATTGGTTTAACTCTTCATGCATTGCATCTATCCAATATGCATCGTTTAAGGCATCATTCACATTCTTGGGTTCAATTTGGGATATAAGTGCATGCCATTGATCATATTCATTAGGATCTATTTGCCTACGTGTTCTAACCCCTTGATTTACATCTCCTATGATAAGTTCTTGAGGATGCTTTTGTTTATCTCTTATTTGCCACCAATTACTTGGTTGTGCATCTTCAATAGGTTCATGATGTTCAATAGGCTGGTTAGGCACATTTTCTTCATTACGTTCTTGTGTAGGGGGAGTTTGAACTTCATGCATTTCAAGAGTTTGATTTGGTGTTTCAATTTGATCATTTGTAGGTGGTAGGATAAGTTCATCTTCATCATGAAGTATTTGATCATTTGGTACATAGATTTCATGTTGATTACTTGTTTGGAGATATGTATTTTCATTGAACTTCACATGTATAGATTCAACTATCTTTCTTGTTTGTGCATTATAACATCTATATGCTTTAGAGTTCATTGAATATCCCACAAATATATGTTCATCAGACTTAGGATCAAACTTATCTAAGTTATCTTTTGTGTTCAATACAAAGCATTTACAACCAAAGACTTTTAGATAGTTTACCTTTGGGAGTCGTCCATTTAAGATTTCATATGGTGTTTTGTTCAATTTCTTTCTTATTGATAGTCTGTTGATCATATAACTTGAAGTGTTTACTGCTTCAGCCCATAAGAATTTAGGTACTTTGTTTTCTACCATCATTGTTCTTGCTACTTCTTGAATAGTCCTATTCTTTCTTTCAACTACACCATTAAGTTGAGGAGTTCTTGGTGGGGAGAATTCATGTTTTATACCCTTTTCATTACAGAATTTGATTAATTCACTATTTTTAAACTCACCACCTCTATCACTCCTTATCTTAATAACATGTGATTCATGTTCATTTTCAAGTTGTCTAATTAGATTAGCTATAGATGATGCACTTTCATCTTTTGAAGCAAGAAACAATGTCCAAGTATATCTTGAGAAATCATCAACTATTACACATACATAATAACTTCCACCTAAGCTTCTTGTTCTACATGGACCAAATAAGTCTATATGCAAGAGTTCTAGTATTCTTGACGTTGTGAACTCGGTTTTAGGCTTAAGGGATTCTCTAACATGTTTGCCTTTGATACAAGATTCACATAGTTGAAAATCATCCAAGTTAAGTTTAGGCAATCCTTTAACAAGACTTTTAGCGTGTAGTTTTTCTAAGGTTGATATACCAATGTGTCCTAAACGTCTATGCCAAAGATTGGGATCAGATTCATGTGAAACAAGACATTTTGTGTTACTACTTAGCATATCATCCATGTTAAGCACATATATGTTTCCTTCACGTTTCCCTTTTAACACAACCTGATTGTTTTTATCCATTATCTTACAAGAACTGGAGGAGAAGAGAACATTCAAGTTGTTGTCACATAGTTGAGAAACACTTAAAAGCTCAAAGGTTAAGTTACTTACAAGTAGGACGTTTTTGATCTCAAACTTGTTTGGATCACCAACCTTGCCTTTGCCAATTATTTGGCCTTGGTTGTTGTCTCCAAAGGTAACTTTGCCACCTTTTGCAACGTTCTTAAGTGTGCTAAACAAATTTTTGTTGCCCGTCATATGTCTTGAGCAACCACTATCAACTATCCAATTGGTTTTGTTCTTTTCATCTTCTTTGTTGTTATAACCAGCAACTTGTCTTTCTTTGATGTTATGTACCTACAAATGTAAATAGCAACTTAGGTACCCTTTGATTTTGGGTCCTTTCAAGGTTAGACAAGTTAAGTTCATGTTAGTGTACCTTTAGGTACCCAAACTTGAACAACCTTTCTTGGTTTTGAAATGTTAAAATCATGTTGCATATAATGAACAAATAGTGGATTTTGATACATAGAATATGATGGAAAAGGGGCTGCACATTTATGTCTAGTTGGATAAGCATTGTAAGTTCTATATGCATTTGAATGTTGCCATGTATATGAGTTATATCTTGGCCGTGAGTTATCATAGTTTCTAGGCCGTGTGTTGTAAACTGATTTAGGCCGAGAGTATGTCATGTTCTTCACATAAGCATGTTGTTGCATATAAGGCATAACTTGAGCAGATTGCATACTACTTTGTTTAGGCATTCTTGTATACATGTAAGCATGGTTTCTAGGTGTATTTACCTTCCTATATGTTGATGCATTTTGCAATCTTTGTGATGAAGGTGGTGTGGGCAGAATAGGTTCATTACTAAATGCATTTGGCCTATATTTCATGTTGGTTGAAGATGATACAAATGTTGTTTCCTTAGGTGTGTATTCAGCTTCTTTAACATATCCAAGACCTTGTTTGTCATTTCCATGCTTTTGAGATGCAATAAGAGTGTCTAACATGTTGGAACCATCCTTAAATTGTTCTAAAGATTTGTTCAAGTCTAGGTTGCATGCTTTTAATGATTCAAATTCAGTTTGTATTTCATGTAATTTAGACTTTAAAACGTTGAAATCAACACATTGCACACATTGCACATTTTCATGGTTGTTCTTAAGTTCCTTAATCTGATTTTGCATTGAACTAATAGTGTTAGATGATTCAAGTTGAAGAACTTCTAGTTGAGAAGTTAGATTCAAGTTAGACGTCTCCAACTTGTTCTTCTCCTCAACTATTCTTTTCTTCTCCTTGGATAGCTTCTTATATCTATCATGCAACTTTTCTAATTCATCCAACAATTCATCTTGAGTAAAATCACATTCGGAGTCAGAATCGAATGTTACCTCATTTGTAGACTTTGAAGCCAAACATGTTTGTGCAACTTCAGGTTCCTCCTCGGATTCGGATGAAGATGTGTCATCCCAAGTGCTTGCCTTGAGAGCTTTCTTCCTCCTTTGCTTAGGTTCTACTCTAGTTTGTGTCCTTGTCTTTTCATCCATGTCACGGTTTTTGTTCTTGTTTGGACAATCATATGAGATGTGTCCTTGTTTGCCACATTCATAACACTTAAGTTCTTTATCATACCATTTACCATCTTGTTTGTTAGATTTCACATTGATAGGGGCAGCTGATTTTGCTTGTCTTTTAGTTGGTCTTTTCTTGAAAAACTTCCTTAAACGCCTAGCTAACAACATTATGTCTTCTTCATCACTTTCATCATCACTTTCATACTCGGCTTGATTAGATGATTCGGGTTCATTTGTTACAAATGCAAGTGATTTAGACTTGTTACTAGTTTCAGCCTTTCTTATATTCAACTTGTTTTCATAAACTTTTAAAGAGCCTATCAATTCATCAAGTTTTATTTGAGAAAGATCTTTGCTTTCTTCAATGGCACTAACTTTGGCATCCCATTCAATTGGCAAACTTCTCAAAACTTTTTGCACTTTTTCTTTCATCAAAAACGTTTTACCAAGGGATTCAAGTGAGTTGTATAAGTTTGTAAGCCTTAAATCCATATCAACAATTGATTCATTAGGCAGTAAATGAAATGTTTCAAGTGTAGTCATTAACATGTTAATCTTTGATTCCTTTACTTGATTAGTTCCTTCATGCTTCATTTCAAGACATTTCCACATATCCTTTGCACTTAAACATGAAGAGACATAGGCAGATTCACTCCTACTTAAACCATTCAACAATAATTGCATTGCTTTAGCATTAAGACTCATTTTCTTTTTATCTTCATCACTCCAATCTTTTCTATATTTCTCAACTTCTTGTGATAAGCCATCAATTATAACATGCTTAGTAGGCACATAAGGTCCATCTTCAATGATGGACCACAAGTCTATGTCAATAGCCATTAAGAACAATTTCATCCTAAGTTTCCAATGACTAAAGTTTTCTCCATCAAAAAGAGGTGGTCTTTGTGTGGACATGCCTTCTAATTCTATTTTCATGTGTGACTTAGACATGCTTCTTAGTGTGTGAGAAAACGTTTAAAACACTTATAAGAAGGAAAGAAAGTGTCACCTTGTTGTAGATACCAAATATGAAGAATATAAGACAACCAGAAAATTTCCAGCAACTTTGCAACTTGGAGTGTAAACTGTTTTCAGCTCAAATAAGAATATGGTGCTCAACCTTTCTCTGATACCACTTGTTGGACCTGTATAGCACCACTAGAGGGGGGGGGTGAATAGTGGGTTAGCGGAAATTACACTACAATTACCTTCAAAAACTTGTTTGAAGACCCCTTTGCCTCTTTAGCCTCAGATTCTGGAATTTCCAGAAACAGTTCACTGTTTTGAGCGCTTTGGTTGAACCACTTATACACCTGTGCAAGCTCTCAAACTTGGCAGAGATCAAGTTTAGAATGTTTATAGTATGTCATAAAAATTTCAGTCAATTCCAAGCAAGTTTGCACGTTCAAATAAGCAAGATAAGTAAAGTGTGCAATTCTGGCAGTTTCAGGCAGAATGTTAGCTTAACTTCAAACGATGATATCTCAAAATCTACCCGTGCTATTTTGATGAATCTTATGTCAAATTAAACCTTATGATGTCTAGTTTAATTTGATATAAGGCTCACTTCAAGATTCGCAGGATAACCTATTCAAATTGAACAAGTTTTGCACACTGGTCAGAATTGTTCACAGAATGTAGCAACAATTTTGTGAAGACGATTTGAATATGCTAAACTCCTTAGAATTTAGTGATTCTTGCGGCTAATGAAAGCTAACACATTGAAGTATAATATATCCAAAATTCATGCAATTCTAAGACTGTTTGCTTGTTCAATTATGCGTGCCAAGTTAGTGTAATTCTCAGGCAGAAAACAGTAAGTGCAGGAAATAAGTAAAGAACACAAGGAATTATCCTGGTTCGGTCAATGTGACCTACTCCAGTCCCAAGAGACACCTTCTCTTGGATTTCACTAAACACCAAACACCAAAGTCACCTTACAAAGCCAAAGGAAGAAGCTTTTCACCAACTTCTTCAAGAGACTTCACCAAAACAAACAGCAACTAGTTTGTTTCACCTTTGCACCTTTGCACCTTTTGCTCACCTCTAAGGAGTAAGCTTTATACACCAGCTTCTCCCTTAAAATATGTCGTTTAAAAGGTGTTGAAATGACAAGAAATGAAGAACTATATAATCATAAAGCTGTTGCAAACGTGTTCTTCAATAGAGAAGAATAGAAGAGAAGAATGGAGACAAAGAGCTGAATGTCTTGCTTGCTTTTCTTTTGTTTTTCGTTGGTGCACTTTTACTCTTCACCTTTGAAGCTATTTATAGCCAAGAGGACAGCCTAAAGGCTCCTTAATGTAGACGTTGGAATGGTTGATAAATGGAGAAAATTCAGCACTTTTCTAGCTATCCAAATTCAGCATTTGACTTTCAAAATAAAGTTGATCTTTTGATGCTTTGAATTGGTCTTCCAATCTGAACTTTTACCCTTCATCTTATCCATTATAGCCGTTGGAGCTGAGGTGGAAAATGGCTTCATTTTAACGTTTAAGAGGCAGCTCCCAATCAGCAATGTCCATGTGTAAATAACTTGCCATGTGTGCAGCTGAATTGGCATGTGTTTTGAACAAATTTGGCTCCTCATTTTGAATGTCAAATAGACGTTGGAATGGCCTAAAATATAGGCATTGGAGAATAGTTCAAAGATAGAGAGAAATCAGCTTGACTTGGTCTTCAATCATATAGCCGTTGCATATGGCTTTGGTTGAGAGACTTTTGCTTCAAATTTGCTACATTGTAGGACTTGTTTTTGTCACACATTATAACCTGAATCTTGACCATATAGTATACGAAATTTTGCTCCATTTTTGAGCCAAGATAACCGTTGTAAACAGCTCACAAGATATGCAAGAATAGTCATTTGAAATCAGCACCAAAATAGGGTTTGTTTCAACTTGCCTTGACTTGTTCAAAAGCTGAAAGTTTGAACATGATTTGTGCGCCAATATCCGTGTGTACACATATAATATATAGTCACTTATGTCTTCAACATGTAGCATAGAATACCATATGAAGAATGCCAAGAATTCCAAGAAAACCATAGATGTGATAACCATAACACAAGAATTCCAATTGAGATACCATGCTGCCCATGCTGCCCGTTTCCATAAATATAGGACATGTACTATATGTGACATAAACACATATAAACATCATATAAACAATATATAACACATTAGAAGATCCATTGGCAAGTGAAGAGACCAGAATACCCCTTAGCACAAAAATAGGAATTTTGTCCTAGGATGAACCTAGACATGGTGCTGCTCCAGATTCATTTTTGCCATGATGTGACATGACTTATAAATGTGTCATATGATCATATAAATCAGTTGGAAGAAGACCAAATAAGAATGAGAAGTCCAAATGGTGAAATTACCAAAATAACCCTTATAAAGGTCAATAAGCTTCACCACCGTGTCAACTCAGTTTTTATCCGTGTCAAGCATGCTTCTCCTCAGCCAATTAGATTCTAAATTGAATAAGGATCATGTGGGCTTTTGAATGACTCAATTTGGAGTTCATTTGCTCAAGATATGAACCAAAACCTGCAATAGAATACTAAACCGAGCAATTTGCCTTATATTGTAAGTCATGTGACTTCAAGGCTTGGTTAGATCATATAATTAACATGTATTGGCATATATATCATCTAAGATCAGTTTGAACATGTCTTGATTTAGACATGTGATTGAATTGGCCAAGTTCAATCTCATGATCTTAATCAAACTTGTTCAATCTTGATTCATTCAATCAATTTCACATTTAGCTCATAAATTCTAGCTCATAAATTCAATCTCATGCACACATATACTTTAAACGTTATACACACATACATGCTCACATATGCATTTTGCAATATATCACAACAATCTACATGCTCACATATGCATTTTGCAATCATTCAAACATGATATATCACAACACAAAGTCCATAGAAATGTCCTCCCAAGGTGCACTAGGTACGTCCAAGGGTGTGTACAGCCCATGAGGTTGTGTTTTGGACTTAGCCTGCCTACAAGTGATGCAACTACTACAAACCTTTGCAACATCTGATTTCATGTGAGGCCAAAAGAAATGTTCCTTTAAAGTTTCTAAAGTTTTAAAAACTCCAAAGTGTCCCATTAACCCGCCCCCATGTGCTTCCTTAACCAACAACTCTCGCATTGATCCCTTTGTTGGACCTGTATAGCACCACTAGAGGGGGGGGTGAATAGTGGGTTAGCGGAAATTACACTACAATTACCTTCAAAAACTTGTTTGAAGACCCCTTTGCCTCTTTAGCCTCAGATTCTGGAATTTCCAGAAACAGTTCACTGTTTTGAGCGCTTTGGTTGAACCACTTATACACCTGTGCAAGCTCTCAAACTTGGCAGAGATCAAGTTTAGAATGTTTATAGTATGTCATAAAAATTTCAGTCAATTCCAAGCAAGTTAGCACGTTCAAATAAGCAAGATAAGTAAAGTGTGCAATTCTGGCAGTTTCAGGCAGAATGTTAGCTTAACTTCAAACGATGATATCTCAAAATCTACCCGTGCTATTTTGATGAATCTTATGTCAAATTAAACCTTATGATGTCTAGTTTAATTTGATATAAGGCTCACTTCAAGATTCGCAGGATAACCTATTCAAATTGAACAAGTTTTACACACTGGTCAGAATTGTTTACAGAATGTAGCAACAATTTTGTGAAGACGATTGGAATATGCTAAACTCCTTAGAATTTAGTGATTCTTGCGGCTAATGAAAGCTAACACATTGAAGTATAATATATCCAAAATTCATGCAATTCTAAGACTGTTTGCTTGTTCAATTATGCGTGCCAAGTTAGTGTAATTCTCAGGCAGAAAACAGTAAGTGCAGGAAATAAGTAAAGAACACAAGGAATTATCCTGGTTCGGTCAATGTGACCTACTCCAGTCCCAAGAGACACCTTCTCTTGGATTTCACTAAACACCAAACACCAAAGTCACCTTACAAAGCCAAAGGAAGAAGCTTTTCACCAACTTCTTCAAGAGGCTGCACCAAAACTGAAAATCAGCACTAGTTTGTTTCACCTTTGCACCTTTGCACCTTTTGCTCACCTCTAAGGAGTAAGCTTTATACACCAGCTTCTCCCTTACAATATGTCGTTTAAAAGGTGTTGAAATGACAAGAAATGAAGAACTATACAATCATAAAGCTTGCTGCAAATGTGTTCTTCAATATAGAAGAATAGAAGAGAAGAATGGAAATAAAGAGCTAATTGTCTTGCTTGCTTTCTTGCTCTTTTTCGTTGGATGCATTTACTCTTCACCTTTGGAGCTATTTATAGCCAAGAGGACAGCCTAAAGGCTCCTCAAAGTAGACGTTGGAGCTGGTTGAGAATGGAGAAAAATCAGCACTTTTCTAGCTATCCAAATTCAGCATTTGACTTTCAAGATAAAGTTGATCTTTTGATGCTTTGAATTGGTCTTCCAATCTGAATTTTTATCCTCCATCTTATCCCATTATAGACGTTGGAATGAGGTGGAAAATAACTCCATTTGAACGTTTAAGAGGCAGCTCCAATCAGCAATTTCCATGTGTAAATAACTTGCCATGTGTGCAGCTGAATTGGCATGTATTTTGAACAATTTTATCTCCTCATTTTGAACACAAAATGGCCGTTGGAATGAGGTGAAAGATAGAGAGAAATCAGCTAGCCTTTGAGTTTGAATTGGTCTCCAATATAGCCGTTTGAATGTAGCTAAAAGATAGAGAGAATTCAGCTTGACTTGGTCTTCAATCATATAGCCGTTTGCATGGCTTTGGTTGAGAGACTTTTGCTTCAAATTTGCTACATTGTAGGACTTGTTTTTGTCACTCATCATAATCTGAATTTTGACCATATAGCATACGAAATTTTGCTCCATTTTGACCCAAGTAGCCGTTGAAATATATGCAAGGATAGTCATTTGAAATCAGCACCAAAATAGGATTTGGTTCAACTTGCCTTGACTTGTTCAAAAGCTGAAGGTTTGAACATGATTTGTGCCAATAGCCGTGTGCACACATATAACATATAGCCATTTATGTCTTCAACATGTAGCATAGAATACCATATGAAGAATGCCAAGAATTCCAAGAAAACCATAGATGTGATAACCATAATATAAGAATTCCATTTGATATACCATGCTGCCCATTTCCATAAATATAGGGCACGTACCATATGTGACATAAACACATATAAACATCATATAAACAATATATAACACGTTGGAAGACCCATTGGCAAGTGAAGAGACCAGAATACCCCTTAGCACAAAAATAGGAATTTTGTCCTAGGATGAACCTAGACATGATGCTGCTCCAGATTCATTTTTGCCATGATGTGACATGACTTATAAATGTGTCATATGATCATATAAATCCGTTGGAAGAAGACCAAATAAGAATGAGAAGTCCAAATGGTGAAATTACCAAAATAACCCTTATAAAGATCAATAAGCATCACCACCGTGTCAAGTCAGTTTTTATCCGTGTCAAGCATGCTTTTCCTCAGCCAATTAGATTCTAAATTGAATAAGGATCATGTGGGCTTTTGAATCACTCAATTTGGAGTTCATTTGCCCAAGATATGAACCAAAACCTGCAATAGGATACTAAACCGAGCAATTTGCCTTATATTGTAAGTCATGTGACTTCAAGGCTTGGTTAGATCATATAATTAACATGTATTGGCATATATATCATCTAAGATCAGTTTGAACATGTCTTGATTTAGACATGTGATTGAATTGGCCAAGTTCAATCTCATGATCTTAATCAAACTTGTTCAATCTTGATTCATTCAATCAATTTCACATTTAGCTCATAAATTCAATCTCATGCACACATATACTTTAAACGTTATACACACATACATGCTCACATATGCATTTTGCAATAAATCACAACAATCTACATGCTCACATATGCATTTTGCAATCATTCAAACATGATATATCACAACAATCTCCCCCTTTTGATGATTTGCAAAATTACCCCACATATGTGTATATTAAGCATCAAGTATAAGCTTCTCTTTAAATCAAGTTAAGCTGCTCCCCCTTAATGTGTTATCTCCCCCTTAACATGATATACATATATCTCTCCTTTTTAATGTGTTATCTCCCCCTTAACATGATATGCATATATCTCTCCCCCTTAATTTTGTAAATTATGCAAAAGACTGAACTATGTGCACGGTGTAGTAGTCAGGTGTAAGCAATTAATCCAAGTCTTGCACGTAAATGCTCAAAGATAGCTTGATTAAGGGGTTTAGTGAATATGTCAGCTACTTGTTGATCAGTTCTAACATGTTCAATGTGTATATGTCCAAGATTAACATGATCACGGAGAAAATGATAACGTACTTCTATATGCTTTGCCTTAGAGTGTAGTACAGGGTTTTTAGACAAATTTATAGCACTTGTACTATCACAATAGATGGGGATATTATTTACTTGTATTTCAAAGTCTGAAAGTTGTTGTTTAATCCATAATAGTTGAGTACAACAGAGACTTAAAGCCATATATTCTGCTTCAGTAGTAGAAAGTGCAACACTAGATTGTTTCTTTGAAAACCAAGATATTAGTGAGTTTCCTAGGAATTGACATGTTCCACTAGTGCTCTTTCTATCTACTCTACATCCACCATAATCTGCATCTGAATATGCATGTAGACTTAGACTAGATTGTCTATCATACCATAAGCCTAATGTTGGTGTATGTTGAAGATATCTAAATATTCTTTTTACAGCTTTAAAGTGTGACATCTTAGGCATACTTTGAAATCTCGCACACATACATACTGCAAACATAATATCAGGTCTACTAGCAGTTAGATATAGCAATGAACCAATCATAGACCTATATAGTTTTTCATCAAATGCAACACCATTTTCATCTTTGTCTAATTTTGTTGAAGTACACATTGGTGTTGGAGATGGTTTCAAGTTTTCAAAGTTGAATTTCTTTATCATATCTCTTATGTATTTGGCTTGATTGATATGTATACCATTTGATGTTTGTTTTATTTGCAAGCCTAAGAAATAGTTTAATTCACCAACCATAGACATTTCAAACTCAGACTTCATACAATCTTCAAAGTCTTTTACTAAGTTAGGATTAGTTGAACCAAAGATGATGTCATCTACATATATTTGTATTACAAGCAAATCTTTGTCTTTCTTTTTCAAGAATAAGGTACTATCTATGGTTCCTCTTTGAAAGTTGTTACTTAGTAAAAAGTTGGCAAATCTTTCATACCATGCACGAGGGGCTTGTTTCAAACCATATAAGGCTTTCTTAAGTTTATATACATGATTAGGGTTCTTTGGATCTTCAAAGCCTGGTGGTTGTTTAACAAAAACTTCTTCTTGGATATAGCCATTTAAGAATGCACTCTTAACATCCATTTGGAATAGTTTGATGTTATAATAACATGCAAAAGCTAATAAGAGGCGTATGGATTCTAATCTTGCTACGGGGGCAAATGTTTCATCGTAATCAATACCCTCTTCTTGATTATATCCTTGAGCTACAAGTCTTGCTTTATTTCTTACTACAACCCCTTGTTCATTCATTTTGTTCCTAAACACCCATTTAGTTCCAATGATTGATTTATCCTCGGGTTTAGGTACTAAATCCCACACATTGTTTCTTTCAAATTGGTTTAACTCTTCATGCATTGCATCTATCCAATATGCATCGTTTAAGGCATCATTCACATTCTTAGGTTCAATTTGGGATATAAGTGCATGCCATTGATCATATTCATTAGGATCTATTTGCCTACGTGTTCTAACCCCTTGATTTACATCTCCTATGATAAGTTCTTGAGGATGCTTTTGTTTATCTTGTTGGACCTGTATAGCACCACTAGAGGGGGGGGTGAATAGTGGGTTAGCGGAAATTACACTACAATTACCTTCAAAAACTTGTTTGAAGACCCCTTTGCCTCTTTAGCCTCAGATTCTGGAATTTCCAGAAACAGTTCACTGTTTTGAGCGCTTTGGTTGAACCACTTATACACCTGTGCAAGCTCTCAAACTTGGCAGAGATCAAGTTTAGGATGTTTATAGTATGTCATAAAAAATTCAATCAATTCCAAGCAAGTTAGCACGTTCAAATAAGCAAGAAAGGTAAAGTGTGCAATTCTGGCAGTTTCAGGCAGAATGTTAGCTTAACTTCAAACGATGATATCTCAAAATCTACCCGTGCTATTTTGATGAATCTTATGTCAAATTAAACCTTATGATGTCTAGTTTAATTTGATATAAGGCTCACTTCAAGATTCGCAGGATAACCTATTCAAATTGAACAAGTTTTGCACACTGGTCAGAATTGTTCACAGAATGTAGCAACAATTTTGTGAAGACGATTTGAATAGGCTAAACACCTTAGAATTTAGTGATTCTTGCGGCTAATGAAAGCTAACACATTGAAGTATAATATATCCAAAATTCATGCAATTCTAAGACTGTTTGCTTGTTCAATTATGCGTGCCAAGTTAGTGTAATTCTCAGGCAGAAAACAGTAAGTGCAGGAAATAAGTAAAGAACACAAGGAATTATCCTGGTTCGGTCAATGTGACCTACTCCAGTCCCAAGAGACACCTTCTCTTGGATTTCACTAAACACCAAACACCAAAGTCACCTTACAAAGCCAAAGGAAGAAGCTTTTCACCAACTTCTTCAAGAGGCTGCACCAAAACTGAAAATCAGCACTAGTTTGTTTCACCTTTGCACCTTTGCACCTTTTGCTCACCTCTAAGGAGTAAGCTTTATACACCAGCTTCTCCCTTACAATATGTCGTTTAAAAGGTGTTGAAATGACAAGAAATGAAGAACTATACAATCATAAAGCTTGCTACAAATGTGTTCTTCAATAGAGAAGAGAAGAAGAAAAGAATGGAGACAAAGAGCTAATTGTCTTGCTTGCTTTCTTTGTTGCTTTCGTTGGTGTCCTTTTCCTCTTCATCTTTGGTGCTATTTATAGCCAAGAGGACAGCCTAAAGGCTCCTTAAAGTAGCCGTTTGGAATGGATGAGAATGGGAGAAAATTCAGCACCTTTTTAGCTACCAAAATTCATCATTTGACTTTCAAGATAAATCTGAATTTTTGAATGCTTTGAAATAGTCTTCCAACCTGAACTTTTATCCCATTATAGCCGTTGGAATGAGATAGATAATGGCTCCATTTGAATGTTTAAAAGGCAGCTCCAATCAGCAATATCCATGTGTAAATAACTTGCCATGTATGCGTGTGTTTTGAACAGAATTTTTTCTCCTCATTTTGAATAATAAATGACGTTGGAAAGCCCTTGAAGATAGGCATTGAAGAATAGTTCAAATATAGTTAGAAATCAGCCAAGTTTGTTTGAGAATAAGTCTTCACCATTTGAATCTTATATAGCCGTTTGCTATCTTCCTTGGTTGAGAGATTTTTTGCTCCAACTTTGAATACATATAGCCGTTTGTATTGAGAGATCTTTGCTCCACATTTTAACCAAAATAGCCGTTTGAATCAGCTCCAAAATATAGAAGAATAATCACTTAAAATCAGCACCAAAATAGGATGTAATTCAACTTGCCTTGTCTTGTTCAAAATCTGAAAATTTGAACATGATATATGCGCCAACATCCGTGTGTAAACATATAATATATAGTCATTTATGTCTTCAACATGTAGCATAGAAAACCATATGAAGAATACCAAGAATTCCAAGAAAACCATAGATGTGATAACCATAACATAAGAATTCCAATTGAGATACCATGCTGCCCGTTTCCATAAAAATAGGGCACGTACCATATGTGACATAAACACATATAAACATCATATAAGCAATATATAACATGTTGGAAGATCCATTGGCAAGTGAAAAGACCAGAATACCCCTCAGCACAAAAATAGGAATTTTGTCCTAGGATGAACCTAGACATGGTGCTGCTCCAGATTCATTTTTGCCATGATGTGACATGACTTATAAATGTGTCATATGATCATATAAATCCGTTGGAAGAAGACCAAATAAGAATAAGAAGTCCAAATGGTGAAATTACCAAGATAACCCTTATAAAGATCAATAAGCTTCACCACCGTGTCAACTCAGTTTTTATCCGTGTCAAGCATGCTTTTCCTCAGCCAATTAGATTCTAAATTGAATAAGGATCATGTGGGCTTTTGAATCACTCAATTTGGAGTTCATTTGCTCAAGATATGAACCAAAACCTGCAATAGGATACTAAACCGAACAATTTGCCTTATATTGTAAGTCATGTGACTTCAAGGCTTGGTTAGATCATATAATTAACATGTATTGGCATATATATCATCTAAGATCAGTTTGAACATATCTTGATTTAGACATGTGATTGAATTGGCCAAGTTCAATCTCATGATCTTAATCAAACTTGTTCAATCTTGATTCATTCAATCAATTTCACATTATAGCTCATAAGTTCATGTCTTGCACATTATACTTTAAACGTTACACACATATACATGCTCACATATGCATTTTGCAATATATCACAACAATCTACATGCTCACATATGCATTTTGCAATCATTCAAACATGATATATCACAACAATCTCCCCCTTTTGATGATTTGCAAAATTACCCCACATATGTGTATATTAAGCATCTAAAAAGTATAAGCTTCTCTTTAAGTCAAGTTAAGCTGCTCCCCCTTAATGTGTTATCTCCCCCTTAACATGATATACATATATCTCTCCCTTTTAATATGTTATCTCCCCCTTAACATGATATACATATGTCTCTCCCCCTTAATTTTGTAAATTATGCAAAAGACTGAACTATGTGCACGGTGTAGTAGTCAGGTGTAAGCAATTAATCCAAGTCTTGCACGTAAATGCTCAAAGATAGCTTGATTAAGGGGTTTAGTGAATATGTCAGCTACTTGTTGATCAGTTCTAACATGTTCAATGTGTATATGTCCAAGATTAACATGATCACGGAGAAAATGATAACGTACTTCTATATGCTTTGCCTTAGAGTGTAGTACAGGGTTTTTAGACAAATTTATAGCACTTGTACTATCACAATAGATGGGGATATTATTTACTTGTATTTCAAAGTCTGAAAGTTGTTGTTTAATCCACAATAGTTGAGTACAACATAGACTTAAAGCCATATATTCTGCTTCAGTAGTAGAAAGTGCAACACTAGATTGTTTCTTTGAAAACCAAGATATTAGTGAGTTTCCTAGGAATTGACATGTTCCACTAGTGCTCTTTCTATCTACTCTACATCCACCATAATCTGCATCTGAATATGCATGTAGACTTAAACTAGATTGTCTATCATACCATAAGCCTAATGTTGGTGTATGTTGAAGATATCTAAATATTCTTTTTACAGCTTTAAAGTGTGACAACTTAGGTATACATATCAATCAAGCCAAATACATAAGAGATATGATAAAGAAATTCAACTTTGAAAACTTGAAACCATCTCCAACACCAATGTGTACTTCAACAAAATTAGACAAAGATGAAAATGGTGTTGCATTTGATGAAAAACTATATAGGTCTATGATTGGTTCATTGCTATATCTAACTGCTAGTAGACCTGATATTATGTGCGCATACCCTAGTCTTATAGCACATTCAGCACACAAGCACCCACGGCATTCGACTGTGACTTGGCCCACCTGGCCTACGCCCACCGGCCTACGCCACGGGACAATTGATGCACCCATCAATCTCCCCCTCAGCAATTGCTCCCGCTGGGAATCGAACCCGTGACCTCGCTCTGATACCACTTGATGTTTGTTTTATTTGCAAGCCTAAGAAATAGTTTAATTCACCAACCATAGACATTTCAAACTCAGACTTCATACAATCTTCAAAGTCTTTTACTAAGTTAGGATTAGTTGAACCAAAGATTATGTCATCTACATATATTTGTATTACAAGCAAATCTTTGTCTTTCTTTTTCAAGAATAAGGTACTATCTATGGTTCCTCTTTGAAAGTTGTTACTTAGTAAAAAGTTGGCAAATCTTTCATACCATGCACGGGGGGCTTGTTTCAAACCATATAAGGCTTTCTTAAGTTTATATACATGATTAGGGTTCTTTGGATCTTCAAAGCCTGGTGGTTGTTTAACAAAAACTTCTTCTTGGATATAGCCATTTAAGAATGCACTCTTAACATCCATTTGGAATAATTTGATGTTATTATAACATGCAAAAGCTAATAAGAGGCGTATGGATTCTAATCTTGCTACGGGGGCAAATGTTTCATCGTAATCAATACCCTCTTCTTGATTATATCCTTGAGCTACAAGTCTTGCTTTATTTCTTACTACAACCCCTTGTTCATTCATTTTGTTCCTAAACACCCATTTAGTTCCAATGATTGATTTATCCTCGGGTTTAGGTACTAAATCCCACACATTGTTTCTTTCAAATTGGTTTAACTCTTCATGCATTGCATCTATCCAATATGCATCGTTTAAGGCATCATTCACATTCTTAGGTTCAATTTGGGATATAAGTGCATGCCATTGATCATATTCATTAGGATCTATTTGCCTACGTGTCCTAACCCCTTGATTTACATCTCCTATGATAAGTTCTTGAGGATGCATTTGTTTATCTCTTATTTGCCACCAATTACTCGGTTGTGCATCTTCAATAGGTTCATGATGTTCAATAGGTTGGTTAGGCACATTTTCTTCATTATGTTCTTGTGTAGGGGGAGTTTGAACTTCATGCATTTCAAGAGTTTGATTTGGTGTTTCAATTTGATCATTTGTAGGTGGTAGGATAAGTTCATCTTCATCATGAAGTATTTGATCATTTGGTACATAGATTTCATGTTGATTACTTGTTTGGAGATATGCATTTTCATTGAACTTCACATGTATAGATTCAACTATCTTTCTTGTTTGTGCATTATAACATCTATATGCTTTAGAGTTCATTGAATATCCCACAAATATATGTTCATCAGACTTAGGATCAAACTTATCTAAGTTCTCTTTTGTGTTCAATACAAAGCACTTACAACCAAAGACTTTTAGATAGTTTACTTTTGGGAGTCGCCCATTTAAGATTTCAAATGGTGTTTTGTTCAATTTCTTTCTTATTGATAGTCTGTTGATCATATAACTTGAAGTGTTTACTGCTTCAGCCCATAAGAATTTAGGTACTTTGTTTTCTACAATCATTGTTCTTGCTACTTCTTGAATAGTCCTATTCTTTCTTTCAACTACACCATTAAGTTGAGGAGTTCTTGGTGGGGAGAATTCATGTTTTATACCCTTTTCATTACAGAATTTGATTAATTCACTATTTTTAAACTCACCACCTCTATCACTCCTTATCTTAATAACATGTGATTCATGTTCATTTTCAAGTTGTCTAATTAGATTAGCTATAGATGATGCACTTTCATCTTTTGAAGCAAGAAACAATGTCCAAGTATATCTTGAGAAATCATCAACTATTACACATACATAATAACTTCCACCTAAGCTTCTTGTTCTACATGGACCAAATAAGTCTATATGCAAGAGTTCTAGTATTCTTGATGTTGTGACCTCGGTTTTAGGCTTAAGGGATTCTTTAACATGTTTGCCTTTGATACAAGATTCACATAGTTGAAAATCATTCAAGTTAAGTTTAGGCAATCCTTTAACAAGACTTTTAGCGTGTAGTTTTTCTAAGGTTGATATACCAATGTGTCCTAAACGTCTATGCCAAAGATTGGGATCAGATTCATGTGAAACAAGACATTTTGTGTTACTACTTAGCATATCATCCATGTTAAGCACATATATGTTTCCTTCACGTTTCCCTTTTAACACAACTTGATTGTTTTTATCCATTATCTTACAAGAGGTGGAGGAGAAGAGAACATTCAAGTTGTTGTCACATAGTTGAGAAACGCTTAAAAGCTCAAAGGTTAAGTTACTTACAAGTAGGACGTTTTTGATCTCAAACTTGTTTGGATCACCAACCTTGCCTTTGCCAATTATTTGGCCTTGGTTGTTGTCTCCAAAAGTAACTTTGCCACCTTTTGCAACGTTTTTAAGTGTGCTAAACAAATTTTTGTTGCCCGTCATATGTCTTGAGCAACCACTATCAACTATCCAATTGGTTTTGTTCTTTTCATCTTCTTTGTTGTTATAACCAGCAACTTGTCTTTCTTTGATGTTATGTACCTACAAATGTAAATAACACCTTAGGTACCCTTTGATTTTGGGTCCTTTCAAGGTTAGACAAGTTAAGTTCATGTTAGTGTACCTTTAGGTACCCAAACTTGAACAACCTTTCTTGGTTTTGAAATGTTAAAATCATGTTGCATATAATGAACAAATAGTGGATTTTGATACATAGAATATGATGGAAAAGGGGCTGCACATTTATGTCTAGTTGAATAAGCATTGTAAGTTCTATATGCATTTGAATGTTGCCATGTATATGAGTTATATCTTGGCCGTGAGTTATCATAGTTTCTAGGCCGTGTATAAGCATTGGATTTAGGCCGTGTATACGCAAGATGTTGTGTGTGTCTAGGCCGTTTGTTGTAAACTGATTTAGGCCGAGAGTATGTCATGTTCTTCACATAAGCATGTTGTTGCATATAAGGCATAACTTGAACAGATTGCATACTACTTTGTTTAGGCATTCTTGTATACATGTAAGCATGGTTTCTAGGTGTATTTACCTTCCTATATGTTGATGCATTTTGCAATCTTTGTGATGAAGGTGGTGTGGGCAGAATAGGTTCATTTCTAAATGCATTTGGCCTATATTTCATGTTGGTTGAAGATGATACAAATGTTGTTTCCTTAGGTGTGTATTCAGCTTCTTTAACATATCCAAGACCTTGTTTGTCATTTCCATGCTTTTGAGATGCAATAAGAGTGTCTAACATGTTGGAACCATTCTTAAATTGTTCTAAAGATTTGTTCAAGTCTAGGTTGCATGCTTTTAATGATTCAAATTCAGTTTGTATTTCATGTAATTTAGACTTTAAAACGTTGAAATCAACACATTGCACACATTGCACATTTTCATGTTTGTTCTTAAGTTCCTTAATCTGATTTTGCATTGAACTAATAGTGTTAGATGATTCAAGTTGAAGAACTTCTAGTTGAGAAGTTAGATTCAAGTTAGACGTCTCCAACTTGTTCTTCTCCTCAACTATTCTTTTCTTCTCCTTGGATAGCTTCTTATATCTATCATGCAACTTTTCTAATTCATCCAACAATTCATCTTGAGTAAAATCACATTCAGAGTCAGAATCGAATGTTACCTCATTTGTAGACTTTGAAGCCAAACATGTTTGTGCAACTTCAGGTTCCTCCTCGGATTCAGATGAAGATGTGTCATCCCAAGTGCTTGAACTTGCCTTGAGAGCTTTCTTCCTCCTTTGCATAGGTTCTACTCTAGTTTTTGTCCTTGTCTTTTCATCCATGTCACGGTTTTTGTTCTTGTTTGGACAATCATATGAGATGTGTCCTTGTTTGCCACATTCATAACACTTAAGTTCTTTATCATACCATTTGCCATCTTGTTTGTTAGATTTCACATTGATAGGGGCGGCTGATTTTGCTTGTCTTTTAGTTGGTCTTTTCTTGAAAAACTTCCTTAAACGCCTAGCTAACAACATTATGTCTTCTTCATCACTTTCATCATCACTTTCATACTCGGCTTGATTAGATGATTCGGGTTCATTTGTTACAAATGCAAGTGATTTAGACTTGTTACTAGTTTCAGCCTTTCTTATATTCAACTTGTTTTCATAAACTTTTAAGGAGCCTATCAATTCATCAAGTTTTATTTGAGAAAGATCTTTACTTTCTTCAATGGCACTAACTTTGGCATCCCATTCAATTGGCAAACTTCTCAAAACTTTTTGCACTTTTTCTTTCATCAAAAACGTTTTACCAAGGGATTCAAGTGAGTTGTATAAGTTTGTAAGCCTTAAATCCATATCAACAATTGATTCATTAGGCAGTAAATGGAATGTTTCAAGTGTAGTCATTAACATGTTAATCTTTGATTCCTTTACTTGATTAGTTCCTTCATGCTTCATTTCAAGACATTTCCACATATCCTTTGCACTTAAACATGAAGAGACATAGGCAGATTCACTCCTACTTAAACCATTCAACAATAATTGCATTGCTTTAGCATTAAGACTCATTTTCTTTTTATCTTCATCACTCCAATCTTTTCTATATTTCTCAACTACTTGTGATAAGCCTTCAATTATAACATGCTTAGTAGGCACATAAGGTCCATCTTCAATGATAGACCACAAGTCTATATCAATAGCCATTAAGAACAATTTCATCCTAAGTTTCCAATGACTAAAGTTTTCTCCATCAAAAAGAGGTGGTCTTTGTGTGGACATGCCTTCTAATTCTATTTTCATGTGTGACTTAGACATGCTTCTTAGTGTGTGAGAAAACGTTTAAAACACTTATAAGAAGGAAAGAAAGTGTCACCTTGTTGTAGATACCAAATATGAAGAATATAAGACAACCAGAAAATTTCCAGCAACTTTGTAACTTGGAGTGTAAACTGTTTTCAGCTCAAATAAGAATATGGTGCTCAACCTTGCTCTGATACCAATTGTTGGACCTGTATAGCACCACTAGAGGGGGGGGTGAATAGTGGGTTAGCGGAAATTACACTACAATTACCTTCAAAAACTTGTTTGAAGACCCCTTTGCCTCTTTAGCCTCAGATTCTGGAATTTCCAGAAACAGTTCACTGTTTTGAGCGCTTTGGTTGAACCACTTATACACCTGTGCAAGCTCTCAAACTTGGCAGAGATCAAGTTTAGGATGTTTATAGTATGTCATAAAAAATTCAATCAATTCCAAGCAAGTTAGCACGTTCAAATAAGCAAGAAAGGTAAAGTGTGCAATTCTGGCAGTTTCAGGCAGAATGTTAGCTTAACTTCAAACGATGATATCTCAAAATCTACCCGTGCTATTTTGATGAATCTTATGTCAAATTAAACCTTATGATGTCTAGTTTAATTTGATATAAGGCTCACTTCAAGATTCGCAGGATAACCTATTCAAATTGAACAAGTTTTGCACACTGGTTAGAATTGTTCACAGAATGTAGCAACAATTTTGTGAAGACGATTTGAATAGGCTAAACACCTTAAAATTTAGTGATTCTTGCGGCTAATGAAAGCTAACACATTGAAGTATAATATATCCAAAATTCATGCAATTCTAAGACTGTTTGCTTGTTCAATTATGCGTGCCAAGTTAGTGTAATTCTCAGGCAGAAAACAGTAAGTGCAGGAAATAAGTAAAGAACACAAGGAATTATCCTGGTTCGGTCAATGTGACCTACTCCAGTCCCAAGAGACACCTTCTCTTGGATTTCACTAAACACCAAACACCAAAGTCACCTTACAAAGCCAAAGGAAGAAGCTTTTCACCAACTTCTTCAAGAGGCTGCACCAAAACTGAAAATCAGCACTAGTTTGTTTCACCTTTGCACCTTTGCACCTTTTGCTCACCTCTAAGGAGTAAGCTTTATACACCAGCTTCTCCCTTACAATATGTCGTTTAAAAGGTGTTGAAATGACAAGAAATGAAGAACTATACAATCATAAAGCTTGCTACAAATGTGTTCTTCAATAGAGAAGAGAAGAAGAAAAGAATGGAGACAAAGAGCTAATTGTCTTGCTTGCTTTCTTTGTTGCTTTCGTTGGTGTCCTTTTCCTCTTCATCTTTGGTGCTATTTATAGCCAAGAGGACAGCCTAAAGGCTCCTTAAAGTAGCCGTTTGGAATGGATGAGAATGGGAGAAAATTCAGCACCTTTTTAGCTACCAAAATTCATCATTTGACTTTCAAGATAAATCTGAATTTTTGAATGCTTTGAAATAGTCTTCCAACCTGAACTTTTATCCCATTATAGCCGTTGGAATGAGATAGATAATGGCTCCATTTGAATGTTTAAAAGGCAGCTCCAATCAGCAATATCCATGTGTAAATAACTTGCCATGTATGCGTGTGTTTTGAACAGAATTTTTTCTCCTCATTTTGAATAATAAATGACGTTGGAAAGCCCTTGAAGATAGGCATTGAAGAATAGTTCAAATATAGTTAGAAATCAGCCAAGTTTGTTTGAGAATAAGTCTTCACCATTTGAATCATATATAGCCGTTTGCTATCTTCCTTGGTTGAGAGATTTTTTGCTCCAACTTTGAATACATATAGCCGTTTGTATTGAGAGATCTTTGCTCCACATTTTAACCAAAATAGCCGTTTGAATCAGCTCCAAAATATAGAAGAATAATCACTTAAAATCAGCACCAAAATAGGATGTAATTCAACTTGCCTTGTCTTGTTCAAAATCTGAAAATTTGAACATGATATATGCGCCAACATCCGTGTGTAAACATATAATATATAGTCATTTATGTCTTCAACATGTAGCATAGAAAACCATATGAAGAATACCAAGAATTCCAAGAAAACCATAGATGTGATAACCATAACATAAGAATTCCAATTGAGATACCATGCTGCCCGTTTCCATAAAAATAGGGCACGTACCATATGTGACATAAACACATATAAACATCATATAAGCAATATATAACATGTTGGAAGATCCATTGGCAAGTGAAAAGACCAGAATACCCCTCAGCACAAAAATAGGAATTTTGTCCTAGGATGAACCTAGACATGGTGCTGCTCCAGATTCATTTTTGCCATGATGTGACATGACTTATAAATGTGTCATATGATCATATAAATCCGTTGGAAGAAGACCAAATAAGAATAAGAAGTCCAAATGGTGAAATTACCAAGATAACCCTTATAAAGATCAATAAGCTTCACCACCGTGTCAACTCAGTTTTTATCCGTGTCAAGCATGCTTTTCCTCAGCCAATTAGATTCTAAATTGAATAAGGATCATGTGGGCTTTTGAATCACTCAATTTGGAGTTCATTTGCTCAAGATATGAACCAAAACCTGCAATAGGATACTAAACCGAACAATTTGCCTTATATTGTAAGTCATGTGACTTCAAGGCTTGGTTAGATCATATAATTAACATGTATTGGCATATATATCATCTAAGATCAGTTTGAACATATCTTGATTTAGACATGTGATTGAATTGGCCAAGTTCAATCTCATGATCTTAATCAAACTTGTTCAATCTTGATTCATTCAATCAATTTCACATTATAGCTCATAAGTTCATGTCTTGCACATTATACTTTAAACGTTACACACATATACATGCTCACATATGCATTTTGCAATATATCACAACAATCTACATGCTCACATATGCATTTTGCAATCATTCAAACATGATATATCACAACATATCTCTTATTTGCCACCAATTACTTGGTTGTGCATCTTCAATAGGTTCATGATGTTCAATAGGTTGGTTAGGCACATTTTCTTCATTATGTTCTTGTGTAGGGGGAGTTTGAACTTCATGCATTTCAAGAGTTTGATTTGGTGTTTCAATTTGATCATTTGTAGGTGGTAGGATAAGTTCATCTTCATCATGAAGTATTTGATCATTTGGTACATAGATTTCATGTTGATTACTTGTTTGAAGATATGCATTTTCATTGAACTTCACATGTATAGATTCAACTATCTTTCTTGTTTGTGCATTATAACATCTATATGCTTTAGAGTTCATTGAATATCCCACAAATATATGTTCATCAGACTTAGGATCAAACTTATCTAAGTTATCTTTTGTGTTCAATACAAAGCATTTACAACCAAAGACTTTTAAATAGTTTACTTTTGGGAGTCGTCCATTTAAGATTTCAAATGGTGTTTTGTTCAATTTCTTTCTTATTGATAGTCTGTTGATCATATAACTTGAAGTGTTTACTGCTTCAGCCCATAAGAATTTAGGTACTTTGTTTTCTACCATCATTGTTCTTGCTACTTCTTGAATAGTCCTATTCTTTCTTTCAACTACACCATTAAGTTGAGGAGTTCTTGGTGGGGAGAATTCATGTTTTATACCCTTTTCATTACAGAATTTGATTAATTCACTATTTTTAAACTCACCACCTCTATCACTCCTTATCTTAATAACATGTGATTCATGTTCATTTTCAAGTTGTCTAATTAGATTAGCTATAGATGATGCACTTTCATCTTTTGAAGCAAGAAACAATGTCCAAGTATATCTTGAGAAATCATCAACTATTACACATACATAATAACTTCCACCTAAGCTTCTTGTTCTACATGGACCAAATAAGTCTATATGCAAGAGTTCTAGTATTCTTGATGTTGTGACCTCGGTTTTAGGCTTAAGGGATTCTCTAACATGTTTGCCTTTGATACAAGATTCACATAGTTGAAAATCATTCAAGTTAAGTTTAGGCAATCCTTTAACAAGACTTTTAGCGTGTAGTTTTTCTAAGGTTGATATACCTATGTGCCCTAAACGTCTATGCCAAAGATTGGGATCAGATTCATGTGAAACAAGACATTTTGTGTTACTACATAGCATATCATCCATGTTAAGCACATATATGTTTCCTTCACGTTTTCCTTTTAACACAACTTGATTGTTTTTATCCATTATCTTACAAGAAGTGGAGGAGAAGAGAACATTCAAGTTGTTGTCACATAGTTGAGAAACACTTAAAAGCTCAAAGGTTAAGTTACTTACAAGTAGGACGTTTTTGATCTCAAACTTGTTTGGATCACCAACCTTGCCTTTGCCAATTATTTGGCCTTGGTTGTTGTCTCCAAAGGTAACTTTGCCACCTTTTGCAACGTTCTTAAGTGTGCTAAACAAATTTTTGTTGCCCGTCATATGTCTTGAGCAACCACTATCAACTATCCAATTGGTTTTGTTCTTTTCATCTTCCTTGTTGTTATAACCAGCCACTTGTCTTTCTTTGATGTTATGTACCTACAAATGTAAATAACAACTTAGGTACCCTTTGATTTTGGGTCCTTTCAAGGTTAGACAAGTTAAGTTCATGTTAGTGTACCTTTAGGTACCCAAACTTGAACAACCTTTCTTGGTTTTGAAATGTTAAAATCATGTTGCATATAATGATCAAATAGTGGATTTTGATACATAGAATATGATGGAAAAGAGGCTGCACATTTATGTCTAGTTGAATAAGCATTGTAAGTTCTATATGCATTTGAATGTTGCCATGTATATGAGTTATATCTTGGCCGTGTATAAGCATTGAATTTAGGCCGTGTATTGTAAACTGATTTAGGCCGAGAGTATGTCATGTTCTTCACATAAGCATGTTGTTGCATATAAGGCATAACTTGAGCAGATTTCATACTACTTTGTTTAGGCATTCTTGTATACATGTAAGCATGGTTTCTAGGTGTATTTGCCTTCCTATATGTTGATGCATTTTGCAATCTTTGTGATGAAGGTGGTGTGGGCAGAATAGGTTCATTTCTAAATGCATTTGGCATATATTTCATGTTGGTTGAAGATGATACAAATGTTGTTTCCTTAGGTGTGTATTCAGCTTCTTTAACATATCCAAGACCTTGTTTGTCATTTCCATGCTTTTGAGATGCAATAAGAGTGTCTAACATGTTGGAACCATTCTTAAATTGTTCTAAAGATTTGTTCAAGTCTAGGTTGCATGCTTTTAATGATTCAAATTCAGTTTGTATTTCATGTAATTTAGACTTTAAAACGTTGAAATCAACACATTGCACACATTGCACATTTTCATGTTTGTTCTTAAGTTCCTTAATCTGATTTTGCATTGAACTAATAGTGTTAGATGATTCAAGTTGAAGAACTTCTAGTTGAGAAGTTAGATTCAAGTTAGACGTCTCCAACTTGTTCTTCTCCTCAACTATTCTTTTCTTCTCCTTGGATAGCTTCTTATATCTATCATGCAACTTTTCTAATTCATCCAACAATTCATCTTGAGTAAAATCACATTCAGAGTCAGAATCGAATGTTACCTCATTTGTAGACTTTGAAGCCAAACATGTTTGTGCAACTTCAGGTTCCTCCTCGGATTCGGATGAAGATGTGTCATCCCAAGTGCTTGAACTTACCTTGAGAGCTTTCTTCCTCCTTTGCATAGGTTCTACTCTAGTTTTTGTCCTTGTCTTTTCATCCATGTCACGGTTTTTGTTCTTGTTTGGACAATCATATGAGATGTGTCCATGTTTGCCACATTCATAACACTTAAGTTCTTTATCATACCATTTACCATCTTGTTTGTTAGATTTCACATTGATAGGGGCAGCTGATTTTGCTTGTCTTTTAGTTGGTCTTTTCTTGAAAAACTTCCTTAAACGCCTAGCTAACAACATTATGTCTTCTTCATCACTTTCATCATCACTTTCATACTCGGCTTGATTAGATGATTCGGGTTCATTTGTTACAAATGCAAGTGATTTAGACTTGTTACTAGTTTCAGCCTTTCTTATATTCAACTTGTTCTCATAAACTTTTAAAGAGCCTATCAATTCATCAAGTTTTATTTGAGAAAGATCTTTGCTTTCTTCAATGGCACTAACTTTGGCATCCCATTCAATTGGCAAACTTCTCAAAACTTTTTGCACTTTTTCTTTCATCAAAAACGTTTTACCAAGGGATTCAAGTGAGTTGTATAAGTTTGTAAGCCTTAAATCCATATCAACAATTGATTCATTAGGCAGTAAATGAAATGTTTCAAGTGTAGTCATTAACATGTTAATCTTTGATTCCTTTACTTGATTAGTTCCTTCATGCTTCATTTCAAGACATTTCCACATATCCTTTGCACTTGAACATGAAGAGACATAGGCAGATTCACTCCTACTTAAACCATTCAACAATAATTGCATTGCTTTAGCATTAAGACTCATTTTCTTTTTATCTTCATCACTCCAATCTTTTCTATATTTCTCAACTACTTGTGATAAGCCTTCAATTATAACATGCTTAGTAGGCACATAAGGTCCATCTTCAATGATAGACCACAAGTCTATATCAATAGCCATTAAGAACAATTTCATCCTAAGTTTCCAATGACTAAAGTTTTCTCCATCAAAAAGAGGTGGTCTTTGTGTGGACATGCCTTCTAATTCTATTTTCATGTGTGACTTAGACATGCTTCTTAGTGTGTGAGAAAACGTTTAAAACACTTATAAGAAGGAAAGAAAGTGTCACCTTGTTGTAGATACCAAATATGAAGAATATAAGACAACCAGAAAATTTCCAGCAACTTTGCAACTTGGAGTGTAAACTGTTTTCAGCTCAAATAAGAATATGGTGCTCAACCTGGCTCTGATACCAATTGTTGGACCTGTATAGCACCACTAGAGGGGGGGGGGTGAATAGTGGGTTAGCGGAAATTACACTACAATTACCTTCAAAAACTTGTTTGAAGACCCCTTTGCCTCTTTAGCCTCAGATTCTGGAATTTCCAGAAACAGTTCACTGTTTTGAGCGCTTTGGTTGAACCACTTATACACCTGTGCAAGCTCTCAAACTTGGCAGAGATCAAGTTTAGAATGTTTATAGTATGTCATAAAAATTTCAGTCAATTCCAAGCAAGTTAGCACGTTCAAATAAGCAAGATAAGTAAAGTGTGCAATTCTGGCAGTTTCAGGCAGAATGTTAGCTTAACTTCAAACGATGATATCTCAAAATCTACCCGTGCTATTTTGATGAATCTTATGTCAAATTAAACCTTATGATGTCTAGTTTAATTTGATATAAGGCTCACTTCAAGATTCGCAGGATAACCTATTCAAATTGAACAAGTTTTGCACACTGGTCAGAATTGTTTACAGAATGTAGCAACAATTTTGTGAAGACGATTTGAATATGCTAAACTCCTTAGAATTTAGTGATTCTTGCGGCTAATGAAAGCTAACACATTGAAGTATAATATATCCAAAATTCATGCAATTCTAAGACTGTTTGCTTGTTCAATTATGCGTGCCAAGTTAGTGTAATTCTCAGGCAGAAAACAGTAAGTGCAGGAAATAAGTAAAGAACACAAGGAATTATCCTGGTTCGGTCAATGTGACCTACTCCAGTCCCAAGAGACACCTTCTCTTGGATTTCACTAAACACCAAACACCAAAGTCACCTTACAAAGCCAAAGGAAGAAGCTTTTCACCAACTTCTTCAAGAGGCTGCACCAAAACTGAAAATCAGCACTAGTTTGTTTCACCTTTGCACCTTTGCACCTTTTGCTCACCTCTAAGGAGTAAGCTTTATACACCAGCTTCTCCCTTACAATATGTCGTTTAAAAGGTGTTGAAATGACAAGAAATGAAGAACTATACAATCATAAAGCTTGCTGCAAATGTGTTCTTCAATATAGAAGAATAGAAGAGAAGAATGGAAATAAAGAGCTAATTGTCTTGCTTGCTTTCTTGCTCTTTTTCGTTGGATGCATTTACTCTTCACCTTTGGAGCTATTTATAGCCAAGAGGACAGCCTAAAGGCTCCTCAAAGTAGACGTTGGAGCTGGTTGAGAATGGAGAAAAATCAGCACTTTTCTAGCTATCCAAATTCAGCATTTGACTTTCAAGATAAAGTTGATCTTTTGATGCTTTGAATTGGTCTTCCAATCTGAATTTTTATCCTCCATCTTATCCCATTATAGACGTTGGAATGAGGTGGAAAATAACTCCATTTGAACGTTTAAGAGGCAGCTCCAATCAGCAATTTCCATGTGTAAATAACTTGCCATGTGTGCAGCTGAATTGGCATGTATTTTGAACAATTTTATCTCCTCATTTGAACACAAAATGGCCGTTGGAATGAGGTGAAAGATAGAGAGAAATCAGCTAGCCTTTGAGTTTGAATTGGTCTCCAATATAGCCGTTTGAATGTAGCTAAAAGATAGAGAGAATTCAGCTTGACTTGGTCTTCAATCATATAGCCGTTTGCATGGCTTTGGTTGAGAGACTTTTGCTTCAAATTTGCTACATTGTAGGACTTGTTTTTGTCACTCATCATAATCTGAATTTTGACCATATAGCATACGAAATTTTGCTCCATTTTGACCCAAGTAGCCGTTGAAATATATGCAAGGATAGTCATTTGAAATCAGCACCAAAATAGGATTTGGTTCAACTTGCCTTGACTTGTTCAAAAGCTGAAGGTTTGAACATGATTTGTGCCAATAGCCGTGTGCACACATATAACATATAGCCATTTATGTCTTCAACATGTAGCATAGAATACCATATGAAGAATGCCAAGAATTCCAAGAAAACCATAGATGTGATAACCATAATATAAGAATTCCATTTGATATACCATGCTGCCCATTTCCATAAATATAGGGCACGTACCATATGTGACATAAACACATATAAACATCATATAAACAATATATAACACGTTGGAAGACCCATTGGCAAGTGAAGAGACCAGAATACCCCTTAGCACAAAAATAGGAATTTTGTCCTAGGATGAACCTAGACATGATGCTGCTCCAGATTCATTTTTGCCATGATGTGACATGACTTATAAATGTGTCATATGATCATATAAATCCGTTGGAAGAAGACCAAATAAGAATGAGAAGTCCAAATGGTGAAATTACCAAAATAACCCTTATAAAGATCAATAAGCATCACCACCGTGTCAAGTCAGTTTTTATCCGTGTCAAGCATGCTTTTCCTCAGCCAATTAGATTCTAAATTGAATAAGGATCATGTGGGCTTTTGAATCACTCAATTTGGAGTTCATTTGCCCAAGATATGAACCAAAACCTGCAATAGGATACTAAACCGAGCAATTTGCCTTATATTGTAAGTCATGTGACTTCAAGGCTTGGTTAGATCATATAATTAACATGTATTGGCATATATATCATCTAAGATCAGTTTGAACATGTCTTGATTTAGACATGTGATTGAATTGGCCAAGTTCAATCTCATGATCTTAATCAAACTTGTTCAATCTTGATTCATTCAATCAATTTCACATTTAGCTCATAAATTCAATCTCATGCACACATATACTTTAAACGTTATACACACATACATGCTCACATATGCATTTTGCAATAAATCACAACAATCTACATGCTCACATATGCATTTTGCAATCATTCAAACATGATATATCACAACACCCTTAGGAATGCATAATCGTTTCTCCTTAAACAAATAGCCATCGTGCAAATAAAATTTACCAAAAGGAGAATCAACACATGCATCATAAATGGAAGCAAAATCAGAATCATCCTTATACAATTCCTTAACAAATTCAAAGCCAAGCAAGTGTGAAGACAACTTAGTAATCAAAGTATACCTTCTAGACAAAGCATCAGCAACTATGTTATCTTTTCCTTGCTTATACTTAATGACATAAGGAAATTGCTCAATAAACTCGACCCACTTTGCATGCCTCTTATTCAGTTTTCCTTGACTTTTAAGGTACTTCAAGCTTTCATGATCAGTATGAATGACAAACTCTTTGGGTTGCAAGTAGTGTTGCCAAGTTTGTAAGGACCTTACCAAAGCATACAACTCCTTATCATAAGTAGGATAGTTCAATGCAGCACCTTTCAACTTTTCACTAAAATAAGCAATAGGATGCTTACCTTGGGTTAGAACAGCTCCAATTCCCACGCCACTTGCATCACACTCTATCTCAAATGTATCATCAAAGTTGGGCAACTTCAAGATAGGTGCTGTAGTGAGACGTCTTTTAAGCTCATCAAACGCCCTTTGTTGGGCGTCCCCCCAATGGAATCCAACCTCTTTCTTGACGATCTCATTCAATGGTGCGGCTACGGTTGAAAAGTCTTTGACAAACCGCCTATAAAAACCTGCCAAACCATGAAAGCTCCTCACTTCGCCCACACTCTTTGGTGTAGGCCATTCAAGGATGGATTTCACCTTGTCTTGATCCATTTCAATCCCTGCAGAACTGATTACAAAACCAAGAAAAACAACTTTGTCCAAACAAAAAGAACATTTCTTAAAGTTAGCATAAAGTTTTTCCTTTCTTAGCTTTTCAAAAACAGCTCTTATGTGGTCTAAATGCTCTTCTAAGGTCTTAGAATAGATCAAGATGTCATCAAAATAAACCACAACAAACTTCCCAATAAAAGCTCTCAAAACTTCATTCATTAGCCTCATGAATGTACTAGGTGCATTAGTTAACCCAAAAGGCATAACTAACCATTCATACAATCCAAATTTAGTTTTAAAAGCTGTTTTCCATTCATCACCCTCTCTTATTCTCACTTGAAAGTAACCACTTTTCAAATCAATTTTCGTATACCATTGTGAACCATGCAACATATCAAGCATATCATCAAGTCTAGGAATGGGGTACCTATACTTTACAGTGATTTTGTTGATGGCCCTACAATCTGTACACATCCTCCAAGTGCCATCTTTTTTTGGGACAAGGATGACTGGTACTGCACTTGGACTCATACTTTCCCTTACCTTCTCCTTGGCCAAGAGATCCTCCACTTGCCTTTGTATTTCCTTTGTTTCCTCCGGATTGGCCCTATAAGCTGGCCTATTAGGCAGGACAGCCCCTGGAACAAAGTCAATGTGGTGCTCAATCCCTCTCAACGGTGGCAACCCGTGTGGTTCCTCCTCGGGAAACAAATCTGCAAATTCTTCTAACAAGGAAACAACACCACTAGGCAAGGTAGATGGTAAGTCAGCCTTAGAAAACAAGCATGCAACACTATCTTTGTAAAGCATCACCAAAACAGTTTTATTATCATACAATGCATGTGTAACTTCACGAGATTTTGCAAAGAAAGCATGCTTCTTAGGTGGACGTGAAACTTGTGGGGTGGATGCTTGTGAAAGTGTTTGAAGCGTGGGTGAGGGTGGACTGATTTGAGCCGTGGGTTGTGTACCCTTGGCCGAGGCGTTTGTGGCCTCCAAAAGGCTTCTTCTCTCCTTTTTAAGTGCCTCTAAGAACCTTTTTTCGGCTTCCTTTTCCTTAGGATCCGAATGGTTCTTCTTCATCCTCTTAGCATCCTCATAAACTTTATGTGGAGACAATGCATGCAACTTAAACTTTTTGCCATTAAAAGTGAAAGCATACATGTTCAATCTACCATCATAAATAACATGCTTGTCAAATTGTCAAGGTCTACCTAACAAAATATGACTAGCATGCATAGGAGCTACATCACACAAAATTTCATCTTTGTAGCCGCCAATAGATAAAGAAATCAGAACTTGTTTAGACACATGAATCTCACCACAATCATTTAGCCAAGATAACCTATAGGGATGGGAATGATCAATCATAGGTAAATCTAGCTTTCTAACAAGTTCAATACTTGCAACATTAGCACAAGAACCACTATCAATAATTAAAGTGCAAGTTTTGCCTTTTACCAAACAATGGATGTGGAAAATGTTCTCCCTTTGCAAGTGTTCTTCTTCCTCCTTCATGTGTGCACTTAAGGCTTTTCTTACCACAAGAAAGTCCTTATATGCACCCTCTTCATCACTCTTTATCTCCTCAGCTGAGTCCTCTTGGTACTCTTCCTTTGTGGCCTCTTCTTCCTCCTCTTCTGAATAGAATTCATTTGTTTCCTCAAGGTACAACACTTTCTTGGCATTAGGGCAGTCCCTTGCATAGTGTCCTCTCCCTCTACATTTAAAACACTCAATCTCCCTTGTTCTTGGAGGGTTTGCGGGTGCTTTGGCTTTGCTTTTGTCATTTTGACCTAGATTTGCTCCGTTGGTCCTTTGAGTGAAGTGTGGCTTATTTGGAGCGCTAGAACCGTTTTGGCCGAATGTGTTTGAACTTGGCCGTGCTCCTCCATTGCCATTAGACCTAGGCTGCACTTTAGAAAAAGAAGAAGCATTAGTTCTAAAACCAAATCCACTAGAAGAAGAACGTACCTTTAATTGCCGCTCAATTTTCTCAGCTTTGTGAACCATGGAATTGAGATCAACGTAGGTAGTGAGCTCAAGTTGAAACCCAATCTCCTTATTAAGACCTCCCAAAAACCGAGCCATGGTTGCCTCCTCAGTTTCTTCAGTATCGGTTTTTATCAACAAACTCTCTAACTCCTTAAAGTATTCATCCACACTTTTATTTCCTTGAGTTAGGCATTGCAACTTTTGGAACATGGACCTCTCATAAGATTCTGGAATGAATTTCTTTCTCATCTCATATTTCATCTCATCCCAAGTTCCAATTGTGGGTTGTCTAGTCCTTCTTCTTACACTTTGAGTTTGGTCCCACCAAATCAAGGCATATTCCAAGAACTCTATACTTGCATATCTCACTTTTTGCAACTCGGTATAGTTGGTATAGGAAAAGATCATGTCAACTTTTCTCTCCCACTCAATGTAAGCTTCAGGGTCACTTTTACCATAAAAGGGTGGAATGTTTATTTTGGTTTTCAAATAATCATCCTCTTGGGGTACATACCTCCTAGGTTGTATTCGGCCTTGAGGTCTTGGGTATACCTCCTCAACCTCTTCCTCTTCATAGAAGTCATTCCATTCTTCCCTAACAGGTTGTGGTCTCACTCCGTGTCTCCTATCTCCTCTACCCCTTGCTCCTCCTCTACCTCCCATGCTTGTGGATCCCTTAGGTTCAGTGCCACGGGATGTTTGGCCTTGGTTTTGATGTGGGGGCTGTTCTTGGGTAGGGGGTGTGTTGGATGTCATCCTTGCTTCCCACTCATCCAACCTAGATTGCATGGTACTAAGCATTTGTGCCATCTTTTCCATTGAAAACTCCACTTTGTCTCCTCCTCCTTGGGTACTGTTGGACCCCTCCATGGCAACCTGAAACGCTTTCCAAACAAGAAAAGAAGAAAACTAACACAAGAAACAAAAGTGAGTCGTTAGTGAAAACAAAAAAAAGGGAAAACGAAAATTCTGTTTGGCCTTTTTTTTTTTGTCCTCCCTTGTTTTCTCTCAATTGTTCAAGTGTTTTTCCTTGGCCAATCGTGAGCTAGAACCTCTTAAGGCAAGTCCCAAACTGGCTAACCACAATCTGTTTCGTTTTCTGTCCTTGCAAGCTTCTTTTGCCTTCAAAAACACCAATTGATCAACAAGTGGTAAAACAGCTTCAAGAAATCTAGAGCACAATTTTTAAACACACTTAATAACTATGATTCAAAGAAACAAGAAACCAAAAGTGATGTAGTTGGCTGAACCAAAGAATTGCTAGGGGTTGTCCTGGGCAATCTTTAATTAAACCAACTTATGCAATATCAAATGCAAGCTCTTTGATTGATAGTATGAATGTGTATCCAAGGTGGGGAATTTGAAGGTTTGATGTGTGTTGTTTTGGGGAAAACACACGGTTTTGTTTTGCTTTTGTCAACTTGGATAGTAGATGCAAAAAGATG
>AP025062.1:29804533-29881751 GCA_036186865.1 Eustoma russellianum
AGTAGATGCAAAAAGATGGAACTTTTGTACAAAAGGAACTTCTTTTCTCTTCCTTTCTTGTGCACCTTTTTTTTTCGGTTGTGCACGTTTCTTTTCCTTTTTTTTTTTTTGACGTTCAAGGCAGCCTTGATGCAACCTTTGTTTGCTTTTGTGAGAATCAGTTGTGTATGCTCAAAAGATGATCCTTTTTGTGTTTGTATGGATATGTAGTAGAACAAAGATTTTCCCTTGGATACCAATACAACCAAAACAAACAAACTTGTATTCAATATCACACAAGCAAATTTAATTAAAAGCTTCGTTAACAACAAGGTATTTGACTCAAAGGTAGCTTCTTTTAGGCCTTGGACTGATTTTTAGGTGGAGTTAAATCCTATTCAATGCAAACAACAATGATCCTATGATTAAGTGTGTTAAAGATGAGATCTTTGTTTTTGTTTTTGATGAAATGAAGTAAAAGATCAATTTTTTTTGACTAGAGACGTTTTTTTTTTTTGAATGTTTGAATATACTAAGGATAACACAAAAACGACACAAGAAAAGATAATTGAGATGAAGATAAACGAGAGCTCTGATACCACTTGATACGAATATGGTTCGTATATTGATGTTGTCCCGATCTTTCTTCACTCTCCAAACGTCCGTCAAGTCTTGAATGTGATGGACAATGGTGCCAAGCAACCACCTTCCTTCAAGCCTCCAAAAATCGTTTGGTTAGGTGTGTTTGAATCCGCTCAACCCAACACGTCGTTCCGTATCCTTGGATTGTGGATCACCAACAAGGAACACACAATCCTTAATTGGGTCTAGCCTTGATTTAGATATGTGTAAACCAAAGGAAAAACACAAACTTTTATTCAAGAAAACTCAAGAACAAAAGATAACATAAAACACTAGGGTTTTTAGTTCAATGATGAAAAATAGTCTAACTACTCAAAGAAAGGCTAAGTGATCTATTTATATGATTACAAGTCTTGTAAAGCTACTCCACAAAACGGCTAGGGTTTCATTGGATGCCTCCATCTTGGCGCCACCTTCCCTTAGTGTGCATCAATCTGAATTTTGTTAATTATGGTAAGTTCCCTTCTCTTGGCAAATCCCCAATTATTGTCTCAATCATCAATTGTTGCATTATTGCCATTCTTCTAGACTTGCCTTGTGCCTCCTTTGATTCCTTAAAAACGCCAATACCCCTTTCCTTGTGACACAAGCTCTAATTTTGGTAACTTCCATTTTCTTGAATTATCTCCTTATTTGCTCCAAATCTTCAATTTATGACTTCCATAATTCATTCCAATCCTTCCAAGCTGATTTATATCATTATGGAAGGTCTCTTAGTCACCCTTGAAGAGGCCTAGGCGGCAGCCCTTGCCTCAAGATAGCCGAAACCCTAAATTGCATGATTGGGCTTGTTTTGGACTTCTTTCTTGCATCTCTTGTATCTCTTTTTGTGGACTGATTTTGGCAAAACCCAAAACATGAAAGATGCTCCAAATTAAGTCTTCTTCAAGGTCCAGCTGGCTCCATGCACGCCCCATCTCAATTGGAAGCCCAAAATCCCAAAACAGCCTTGTGTGGACAAGCTTGGCCCAAATCTGAGAAGCCCTCCTTTCCAAAGCTCAAAACGTTTGATCCAAGACTTGTAACACCTACAAAACACACTCATACACCAAACATAAGTATTCTAAACAAACGTTAAAAGAAGCAAACGAAAAGACAACTAAAAGCCACAGAAACGGCACCAACAAGCGGACTGACTATCATTGGATAATCAGTTCTTAGGCTCAACAATGAGCACCCATTTAGGAGGAACATCCATTGGTTTATCTTGCACATGTTTGGTTAGAAAAGAGCCAACATCAAAACCAAGTTGAAAACCATTAAGCCTCTTGGTTTGGCTCCTTGTCAAAGGCCCCTTATGGTTAAGGGCACCTTGTGCAAGCTCCTCATTAGGAGGCTGCTCCTTAGCCTCATCACATTTAGAGTACATTCATGATGCGAGCACAAGTAGGATCCCACTCTTTTATCCAAGCTTCTCCTCCAACAATGGGTTAGGCACAAAGGGGCCAAGCTCCTCCTTGCTTCCAATGTCTTTAGATAGGCTGAAATGAGCAACCATACCTTGAAGAATGGTGTGGGCTAGGCAAATGATAAACACCCTCCTAGGCAGCATTCATCTTGTATTGGCAATCACCCTCAAGCATGCTCAAACTTTGAAGGTTTTTAGACTTGATTTTTAGTGAGAAATCAAGAAAACAAAGATGCCTTCTAAGGAGAAAAGCAACAGAATTTTTATTCTTCAACCAAGCTGAATGTAAAAATTGGTTTACATGGCTTAAATAAGGATAAAACTAATCCTAACACTTACCCTAGTCAAAAGTACAATAAAACACAAATATTCTTGTCTTAGGGCCAGACCAAAATGTTTGGAACCTATTCAATTGGCTTAAAGAGGTCAAACTCCAAGAATAAACAAGGGTGCTGGATTTTAGGCTGAAGTGGTGCCTCTGGTTGACTCGCCTTTTTCCGCTGATACAAGCAGAATTTGAAGAAGTGTGCTCTTGGAAAATTTAGTTCACGTGTTCATCTTGAATTTTGGCTTTTGAATGACCCATTTTGAAGTTCCCATGACTGAGTTATGCGCCTACAAAGTTCAAGCAATTTTCAGGTGGCTGGATTTTAGGCAGAAATGATGCCCTTGGTTGACTAGACATTTCCCGCTGATGGCAGTCGAATTTGAAGATAAGTCCTTCTTGGGAAATTTAGTTTACATCCTGAATTTGAATTTTGGCTTTTGAATGACCCAATTTGGAGTTTTTATGAATGAGTTACACGTCCACGAAATTCAGGTAAATTTCAGCTCTTTTCAGCATGCTTGGTCTAGACTTCAACACGCGTTTTGGCAACTCCAACAGCCCCTACTAAGCAAACAAAGACATAACAAGCATCAAACAAGTAAAGAAAGAGACAATAAACAAAAATACAAGAAACCCAAAGAAGATAAAATGTTCATTGAGTTGGTTCGATGAAATGAACCCAATGAACTTCAGGTTCATCTTGTACATGTCTTAACAAGAAGCTTCCAACTTCAAAACCGAGTTGTTTTGCTTTACTTCTTGTTATAGGACTTTAGGTGGCGCATCCTCATGACCTTGGACTGCATCAATCCCCCCTCCTCAAAAGGATTCGTCCTCGAATCAATATGATCGTCATTGAGGGGGGTGAGGTCAGCAACATTAAATGTAGAGGAAACGGAACCATACTTGTCCGGAAGATCAAGAACATAAGCGTTCGTACCGATTCGTTCAAGGACCCTAAATGGACCATCTTCTCTTGGCATCAATTTAGATCTCCGCTCTTTAGGAAACCTTTCCTTCCGGAGGTGCAACCAAACTAGATCACCTGGCTCAAAGGAAATCTGCTTACAATGTCTACTAGCCCTCCTTGCATAACCTTTGTTCTTTTCTTCTAATTGGGATTTAACTTTTTCATGCAATTTTTTTATCAAGTCAGATTTTTGTTTACCATCAAGACTAGCTCGTTCATGCACGGGAATGGGGATCAAATCAAGGGGTGATAAAGGATTAAATCCATATACAACCTCAAAAGGACTATGCAATGTACCATGATGAACACTTCGATTGTATGCAAACTCTATGAATGGTAAACAATCCTCCCAATTTTTTAAATTCTTCTGAATGATGACACGCAAGAGTTGAGACAAAGTTCTATTAACAACCTCATTTTGGCCGTCGGTTTCTGGGTGCGCAGTGTTGGAAAATAACAATCTAGTACCTAGATTTCCCCATAAGACACGCCAGAAGTGGCTAAGGAACTTAGTGTCTCGATCACTCACTATGGTCCTAGGCATGCCATGCAACCTAACAACTTCCCTAAAGAACAAATCAGCTATGTGAGTGGCATCATCAACTTTTTTACATGCAATGAAATGAGCCATCTTAGAGAATCTATCAACTACAACAAACACACTATCCCTCCCAGCTCGATACCTAGGGAGGCCTAAGACAAAGTCCATAGAAATGTCTATCCAATGTGATTCAGGGACAGGCAAAGGCGTGTAGAGGCTATGTGGTTGGGACTTAGATTTGGCTTGTTTGCAATTGGTGCAGTTGCTACATGTTTTCTCAACATCCACACGCAAGTGTGGCCAGTAAAAATGCTCCTTTAGAGTCTCCAAGGTTTTGAACACTCCAAAGTGCCCCATCAACCCTCCTCCATGTGCCTCTTTTACTAATAACTCTCTCATGGAACACTGTGGCACGCATAACTTTTGTTCCTTAAACAGATACCCCTCATGCAAATAGAACTTTCCAAAGGGCACCTCCTGGCATGCCTCAAAGATAGTGCCAAAGTCACGATCATTAGCATACATCCCCTTAAGAGATTCAAAGCCTAGCAATTGGGAAGATAACTTGGTAACTAAGGCTTACATCCTAGAGATGGCATCAGCAACGATGTTATCTTTGCCTTTCTTGTACTTAATCACACAAGGAAACTACTCTATGAATTCTACTCATTTGACATGTCTCTTATTTAACTTACCTTGCCCTTTAAGATACTTTAAGCTCTCATGGTCCGTATGAATGACAAACTCCTTAGGTTGAAGGTAGTGTTGCCAAGTCTGGAGGGATCTTACAAGAGCATAAAGTTCTTTGTCATAAGTGGAATATTTTAAGGAAGCTCCCTTTAATTTTTCGCTAAAATAGGCTATGGGCTTCTTAGCTTGGGTCAAAACGGCACCTATGCCCACTCCATTCGCATCACACTCAATCTCAAAGATTTCATCAAAGTTAGGTAACCTAAGTATTGGTGCAGTGGTCAGCCTTCTCTTCAACTCCTCGAATGCCTTTTGTTGTGACTCTCCCCACTTGAGTGGCATATCTTTCTTCACAATTTCATTTAAAGGGGCAGCTATAGAAGAAAAGTCCTTTACAAATCTCCTATAAAAACTAGCTAACCCATGAAAGCTCCTTACTTCTCCTACATTCTTAGGAGTAGGCCATTCAATGATCGATCTTACTTTCTCCTCACCCAGCTCTATTCCCTCAGATGTGATCACAAATCCTAGGAATACAACCCTTTCTAAGCAAAATGAACACTTCTTAAGATTGGCATAGAGTTGTTCCTTCTTAAGCTTCTCGAACACAGCTCTAATGTGGTCTAGGTGATCTTCAAATGTTTTGGAATAGATTAGGATATCATCAAAGTACACGACAACAAACTTTCCGATAAAGGCTCTCAAGACTTCATTCATCAACCGCATAAAAGTGCTAGGGGCGTTGGTTAGACCAAAAGGCATCACCAACCACTCATAGAGTCCAAATTTGGTCTTGAATGCAGTCTTCCATTCATCCCCCTCCTTAATCCTTACCTGGAAGTATCCACTTTTAAGATCCACCTTAGTGAAGTACTTAGATCCAAACAACATATCTAGCATATCATCCAACCTAGGTATGGGATACCTATACTTCACAGTGATCTTGTTGATGGCTCGACAGTCAGTGCACATTCTCCAAGTGCCATCTTTCTTAGGGACAACTATGACAGGAACGGCGCAAGGGCTCATGCTTTCCCTAACCTTCCCTTTGGCTAAAAGCTCTTCAACTTGCCTTTGAATTTCCTTGCTCTCTTTAGTGTTAGCCCGATATGCTGGCCTATTTGGAAGGATGGCGCCAGGGATGAAGTCTATTTGGTGTTCTATGCCTCTTAAAAGGGGTAGTCCTGAAGGTTCTTCTGTAGGAAACAGAATGGAGTATTCCTCAATCAAGGATGCTACTTCACTAGGCAATGTGGGTGGTAAATCAGCTCTTGAAACCTTACACTCCTTGTATATAAGGATGTATACGGTCTTGTGGGCACTAATGGCATGGGTCACCTCACTTTGCTTGGCGTAAAGTGCGTATCTTTTCCTAGGTTCAATCATTCCTTGAGGGACTATCTCCTTTCCTTTAGGATCTTGTCTTTTTTTGTCCCCTTTCATTCCTTCCAAGAACTTCTTATCAGCCTCTTTTTCTCTAGGGTCACTTCTAGATCTATGCATCCTTGCCTGATCCTCTTGAACCTTATGGGGTGGTAAGGCATGCAATTTGAACAATTTCCCATCGTGTTTAAAGGCGTATTTGTTTAGGTATCCGTCATATGTAACTTTTCTATCATATTGCCAAGGTCTACCTAACAAGATATGACTAGCATGCATAGGAGCTACATCACATAAAATTTCATCTTTATATCCTCCTATAGTCAAGGAAACAAGAACTTGTTTACTTACGTTTATCTCACCACAATCATTAAGCCATGAAAGCTTATATGGTTGTGGGTGATTAGACATAGGCAATTCAAGTTTCCTAACAAGTTTGATGCTAGCCACATTCGCACAAGATCCAGAATCAATAATCATGGTACAAACTTTTCATTTTATCATGCAGCGGATATGAAAAATGTTTTCTCTATGCTGTTCATGCTCATCTACCTTGTGTAAAACATTCAAAGCTCTTCTAATGATGAGCCAAACGAAGGCTAGAAAACGTTGCCAAGGACTTTGTCTCCTAATCCAAATTGATTTGAACCTCAGCTATGGCAAAGAACATCACAATGACACCCCTTGAACTGTAACCGTTGTTCTTGGCTCAATTTATGCCAACACCTCTTCCTCTTTGGCACTCCAACACATCTAAAACCTCAATGAGACCCTAAGATGCTGTAAACCAAAAGATGAAGCAAATACTAACAAGTTCTAGGCTAGGAACTTGAAAGAAAACCGTTGGTGGTTTCAAACCTCAACTAAGAAATAGTTGTGAACTCCTTGAAGGAAATCTGATTGAATTGTATTTGATAATGGTTGTATATTGTTGTTTGTACATTCAGCTTCCTATGCTATTTATAACAAATGAAAATGATAAAGATTACAAGTTTTAATGTACAAAGTACAAGACTAAATGACATGCTTGCTTTGAAAATTTGTTGGAGCAACTTTCGGTTGCAAGAAGCTGGTTGCTTCCCCTTTCTTCTTTGCTTGACTTCAGCCATAATTTGATTGGTTTAAACATTGAGCAGCTTGCCTTGGAATGGTCTTTGATTGGATGCAAGTTGGTGTTTGAATTTTCAACAAACATTCCTTAGACAACGTTCCTTTCCTTGCTAGATTTCAGCCAAAATTCTGATTGGTTAATGTAGTGTGCAGCTTGGTTTGAACTCCATTTTGATTGGTTGTAGTTTAGGCTTTGAATATTCAACACATTTAACCATAAACCAGCCTTCCTTCTTGAATGAGTTTGATTGGATCATTTGTTGTGCAGCTTGCTTGCTTTTCTTCACTTGTTTTTGATTGGTTTGTACATTTGCAAGACTCCTTTCTATTGGTTAATGATGTGAGCAGCTTGTCTCTCCATTCTTACGTGAAGAACAATCTTGAATTTGACATGGTTGCTTGTCACCACCTTGCTTGTAAGCTACTTGCATTTCACCTCTTTGCTTGAACAAAAATTCAGGTTCTAATTGCATCTTCAAGCTTTGTTTGAACAATGATATCATCCGATCAGATGGGACATGGATCGATCGGTGTTCATGCTTCTTCAATGTAAAGCTCTCTTTGACCTATCTTCAAAGACACCAAGCAACAAACACAATATACACAACATAGATGACATGTCCTAAGGGTTAGTTAGGCAATAAGACATAAGAACTAGCACTAGTGTGTGCGGAGTGAACAGTGAAATGTCATGTCTTACAAAACTAACATATGACAATAAATGATACATGAAAATATGTTGTGTTGACCCCATCGTGTGCTCATCATTCCCTCCCTCTTGAAAATGATTCGTCCTCGAATCTCAACATGGATAGAATAAGGGATAGGGGTTTAGGATGTACACGTATGCTCAACTACACCATAACCAAATAGGAACATGATAATACAAATGGTGAAGGTGAAATACCTTGGTGCATCCTTATCTTTGAAGAAAGAATAAGGTGTGTACACGCTTTCTAAAATGTTTAGGATGTATTAACAATATGATAACAAAAATTTTAGAACACATACATCCTAACAGATAAAACAACATCCAAAAGCATATTGCAACATGTTAACACTAAATGTACAAATCTTACAGACATGTGAAATATTTAGACAAGATGTATCAATTGAGATGACAACAGGCAGACATTCAACAAGATGAGATGAAATAGATATTTCAGAAATAGAATCTTCATCTATACTAAATATGTCATTCAATTCATTAACTAGTTCATCCAAGGATTTATGTTCATTTGTAGCTGAATCTGTTTCAATAATGACATCATGATCAAGCTCTACATCAAGAAGACAATCTAGTTCAGCTAACATCAAATCATAAGAATCTGGTTTATCAATGTCATTCTCAACAGAATTACTTACATCAATGTCATCAATGAAATGTACAGGATGTAATTCAGATTGTAACCCAGAAACAAGCATCTCAGCAGAATGCAGATCATGCACAAGGATTTCATTTATATGCATGTCACAATGTAAATCATTTTCAGACAAAGTGTTATCACAATTAACATCATCTATGAGCAAACGACTAACACTTTGGAAATCACCAACAGATTCAAGTGAAGGGTCTTCTTCAGACAATACACAAGGTTGACATGCAATTCAGATAAAGGAGTTCCAGTTTCAGGCATGTTGGGGCTAATTTCATACAAACCATCATTCACAGAAATGCAGATTGCAAGTCTTTGTTCTTTTCAGATTCTATCAATACTTGCACCATGTCTCTAAGTTGAAGCAATGCATTTTCAATATTATCCATAGTCTGACTCAAATTGCTTAACTTAACTGGATTTGGTTTGTCATTTTCAGAATCACAAGAGTTCAGTTCATACCCATAGTTTTGATTAACTTGCCATGGGATTAGGTTTGATTGAACAATCTTTGCCTTTTTATACATGTCATAAAGTGATGAGAATTTTTCAGACAACATGCAATCAGCGATCTCTTTATCTAATCCAGCAAAGAACCTAATCATGCTTAATTCCTCATGTTCTTCAACATAAGCATAGTACAAATCATCAAGCATTTCATTGTAATATGCACTAACGTCTTTATTGCATTGAGAAAGAGTTTTGATATCTAGGAGTTTACATTCCCAATATCCAACCCATAAACCATTCATATGACCAAAGGAGTTCATACGTTTTTCTAGTTCATCATAGTCTCTCCTATGGCATTCAACTCCCCAAATGGTTTTTAGAATCATGTTTAATCAAAACAATCTCAAAAGCCAATTAAAATATTGACAAGATGCAAATGCTCTACTTGTTGTGATATATCATGTTTGAATGATTGCAAAATGCATATGTGAGCATGTAGATTGTTGTGATATATTGCAAAATGCATATGTGAGCATGTATGTGTGTATAACGTTAAAGTATATGTGTGCATGAGATTGAATTTATGAGCTAGAATTTATGAGCTAAATGTGAAATTGATTGAATGAATCAAGATTGAACAAGTTTGATTAAGATCATGAGATTGAACTTGGCCAATTCAATCACATGTCTAAATCAAGACATGTTCAAACTGATCTAGATGATATATATGCCAATACATGTTAATTATATGATCTAACCAAGCCTTGAAGTCATATGACTTACAATATAAGGCAAATTGCTCGGTTTAGTATCCTATTGCAGGTTTTGGTTCATATCTTGGGCAAATGAACTCCAAATTGAGTCATTCAAAGCCCACATGATCCTTATTCAATTTAGAATCTAATTGGCTGAGGAGAAGCATGCTTGACACGGATAAAAACTGAGTTGACACGGTGGTGAAGCTTATTGACCTTATAAGGGTATTTTTGGTAATTTCACCATTTGGACTTCTCATTCTTATTTGGTCTTCTTCCAACGGATTTATATGATCATATGACACATTTATAAGTCATGTCACATCATGGCAAAAATGAATCTGGAGCAGCACCATGTCTAGGTTTCATCCTAGGACAAAATTCCTATTTTTGTGCTAAGGGGTATTCTGGTCTCTTCACTTGCCAATGGATCTTCTAACGTGTTATATATTGTTTATATGATGTTTATATGTGTTTATGTCACATATGGTACGTGCCCTATATTTATGGAAATGGGCAGCATGGTATCTCAAATGGATTCTTATGGTTATCACATATATGGTTTTCTTGGAATTCTTGGCATTCTTCATATGGTATTCTATGCTACATGTTGAAGACATAAATGACTATATATTATATGTGTGCACACGGATATTGGCTCACAAATACACATGGATATTGGCATACAAACGTTCAGATTTTGAACAAGTCCAAAGCAAGTTGAAAGAAATCTATTTTGGTGCTGATTTCAAATGGCTATTCTTGCATATATTACAACGGCTATTTGGCTCAAAATGGAGCAAAATTTCGTATGCTATATGGTCAAAATTCAGATATGATGAGTGACAAAAAGCAAGTCCTACAATGTAGCAAAGTTGAAGCAAAAATCTCTCAACCAAGAAAAGTGCAACGGCTATATTGGAGACCAATTCAAACTCAAAGGCTTGGCTGATTTCTATCTATCTTTGAACTATTCTCCAATGCCTTGATTCTAGCCATTCCAACGTCTATTTGACATTCAAAATGAGGAGCCAAATTTGTTCAAAACACATGCCAATTCAGCTGCACACATGGCAAGTTATTTACACATGGACATTGCTGATTGGGAGCTTGCCTCTTAAACGTTAAAATGAAGCCATTTTCCACCTCAGCTTCAACGTCTATAATGGGATAAGATGAAGGATAAAAGTTCAGTTTGAAGACCAATTCAAAGCAACAAAAGATAAGTTTCATTTGGATAGCTAGAAAAGTGCTGAAATCTCTCCATTCTCAACCAGCTCCAACGTCTCTTAGAGGAGCCTTCAGGCTGTCCTCTTGGCTATAAATAGCTCCAAAGATGAAGAGTAAAGTGCACCAACGAAAAAACAAAAGAAAAGCAAGCAAGACATTCAGCTCTTTGTCTCCATTCTTCTCTTCTACTCTTCTATATTGAAGAACACATTTGCAGCAAGCTTATGATTGTATAGTTCTTCATTTCTTGTCATTTCAACACCTTTAAACGACATATTGTAAGGGAGAAGCTGGTGTATAAAGCTTACTCCTTAGAGTGAGCAAAAGGTGCAAAGGTGCAAAGGTGAAACAAACTAGTTGCTGTTTGTTTTGGTGAAGTCTCTTGAAGAAGTTGGTGAAAGCTTCTTCCTTTGGCTTTGTAAGGTGACTTTGGTGTTTGGTGTTTAGTGAAAATCCAAGAGAAGGTGTCTCTTGGGACTGGAGTAGGTCACATTGACCGAACCAGGATAATTCCTTGTGTTCTTTACTTATTTCCTGCACTTACTGTTTTCTGCCTGAGAATTACACTAACTTGGCACGCATAATTGAACAAGGCAAACAGCTTAGAATTGCATGAATTTTGGATATATTATACTTCAATGTGTTAGCTTTCATTAGCCGCAAGAATCACTAAATCTAAGGAGTTTAGCATATTCAAATCGTCTTCACAAAATTGTTTGCTACATTTCTGTGAACAATTCTGACCAGTGTGCAAAACTTGTTCAATTTGAATAGGTTATCCTGCGAATCTTGAAGTGAGCCTTATATCAAATTAAACTAGACATCATAAGGTTTAATTTGACATAAGATTCATCAAAATAGCACGGGTAGATTTTGAGATATCATCGTTTGAAGTTTAAGCTAACATTCTGCCTGAAACTGCCAGAATTGCACACTTTACTTATCTTGCTTATTTGAACGTGCAAACTTGCTTGGAATTGACTGAAATTTTTATGACATACTATAACATTCTAAACTTGATCTCTGCCAAGTTTGAGAGCTTGCACAGGTGTATAAGTGGTTCAACCAAAGCGCTCAAAACAGTGAACTGTTTCTGGAAATTCCAGAATCTGAGGCTAAAGAGGCAAAGGGGTCTTCAAACAAGTATTTGAAGGTAATTGTAGTGTAATTTCCGCTAACCCACTATTCACCCCCCCCCTCTAGTGGTGCTATACAGGTCCAACACTACTTTATGTTGACAATTCCTTAAAACAACAACTTGGACTATTTCTCCTAAGGATTCAAGTAAATCACAGAAGTCAAATTGTTGTTCGGGCTGAAAGAAATCTACGGGGTTGTTTTAAGACAATCCCTCCATTTACTTTACAGCATATGCAATTATCAATTGTAGTAAAGTGAAAGTAAAGACACACAAACAAAGTGCTAGCAAGGGTTTGCTTTAGAAACTTTCAATATTTCAAAACTACAACACTTTGGGGTTTGGTTTGGGCACTTTCTTTCTTTGGAGCTTTGCACGGGATTTTCCCTTTTTGCAACGTTTAACTTTTGGCCTTTTCCTCACTTGGCTTTCTTGTGCAATTCTCTCTTGTCTTGCCTCTTACTTGTTGACAAATATTGGCTTTTCTCTCGCGTATTTCTCAATCAAGCTTAATTTTCTTTCTTTGGATGGGTTTGCTTGATTGTTGTGAGACTACTCCTCACGGCCTACATGAGACATTGCCCACGGCCTTTAATTGCACAAGGCTTGTTGTATTTGGAATTTGAAAGTTCCTCGTACACAACACGGCTAAACACTATGTAGTGGGAATTCAATTCACAATTACAACAAGATCAAATTGTATATAGTGCAATGTAAGTTCAGAAATTGATCTAAAACAACAATTGGATAGCTCTTTAACAATGTGGGGCTTAAACAATTCCTAACTTTCAGAATATATCTAAGTCCAACAAGTTGTTTGAAGCAATTGAAATCAACAAAAAGATAAAGCTATTAGCATTCACCAAGATTTCAAATGAGCTTTAAAAGTTGTTCTAAATCACACGGTTTTGGGCAGTTTTTTCTTTTTCCTTTTTCTGTTTTTGATGCAAATGATCTAAGTAATCTCAAGATGGCTAAATGCAACTTATTTGTTTCTAAATGCAATCTATAAGGCTGATTACTATATCAACTAATGGAAAATCAGTTTTGATGCAACTAAGCTAACTTGTTATGTTTGGTTTTTAAGTGATCTATCCTACTTTGTTTTTTTGTTTGGTTTTTGTTTGTATGATGCAATCAGATTCTAAACTAAATGATACTAGATGCAGCTCTTTATGTTTTACCTAACAAACGTACATGAACTAGAGACTAGGCAGCACACTTTATTTAGCTAAACTACTTGTTTTGATCTTGGCTTTCGGTTTTCTTGTGCCAACTAAACAACCAACTAAACCTCTTAATCTATGTTGTAAACTAGTCTAACTAAGCTAAATAAGGCAGCATATAAAACGTTTTAAACAGATTGCACACAAGTACTAAAAAACAAAATTTAACAACTACAACTTGATGAAAAACTAAACTATCAACTAGTCTATTTTTGTGTTCAAAGTTTTCTGTTTTAAGGTCACAACTAAACTAACACTTAAACTACTAGATTAGGGTCTAATGAAGATTAACTAAGCTAGATTGAACAAGTACAAGCTGGTTACATACGGTTTTAAACTTGAGCTACACAATCAGATTCTAACACACTTAAATCTAGTCTAAGTTATTTTTGTGGGGTGTTTTCGGTTTTGCCTCTTAACTAAGTTACCAAACTATAGTATACTATCTAATAACACTTTAAAAACATAAACTAACTATCTAAACAAACAGCAACTAAACGCACAACAAACAGCTTACTAAACGGTTTGGGCAGCATCAAACATATGCAAGATTGAACAATGTAAACATGAATAGAAGACTAACCAACGCTCTGATACCAATTGATGAGCCAAACGAAGGCTAGAAAACGTTGCCAAGGACTTTGTCTCCTATTCCAAATTGATTTGAACCTCAGCTATGGCAAAGAACATCACAATGACACCCCTTGAACTGTAACCGTTGTTCTTTGCTCAATTTATGCCAACACCTCTTCTTCTTTGGCACTCCAACACATCTAAAACCTCAATGAGACCCTAAGATGCTGTAAACCAAAAGATGAAGCAAATACTAACAAGTTCTAGGCTAGGAACTTGAAAGAAAACCGTTGGTGGTTTCAAACCTCAACTAAGAAATAGTTGTGAACTCCTTGAAGGAAATCTGATTGAATTGTATTTGATAATGGTGTATATTGTTGTTTGTACATTCAGCTTCCTATGCTTTTATAACAAATGAAAATGATAAAGATTACAAGTTTTAATGTACAAAGTACTAGACTAAATGACATGCTTGCTTTGAAAATTTGTTGGAGCAACTTTAGGTTGCAAGAAGCTGGTTGCTTCCCCTTTCTTCTTTGCTTGACTTCAGCCATAATTTGATTGGTTTAAACATTGAGCAGCTTGCCTTGGAATGGTCTTTGATTGGATGCAAGTTGGTGTTTGAATTTTCAACAAACATTCCTTAGACAACGTTCCTTTCCTTGCTAGATTTCAGCCAAAATTCTGATTGGTTAATGTAGTGTGCAGCTTGGTTTGAACTCCATTTGATTGTTGGTTGTAGTTTAGGCTTTGAATATTCAACACATTTAACCATAAACCAGCCTTCCTTCTTGAATGAGTTTGATTGGATCATTTGTTGTGCAGCTTGCTTGCTTTTCTTCACTTGTTTTTGATTGGTTTGTACATTTGCAAGACTCCTTTCTATTGGTTAATGATGTGAGCAGCTTGTCTCTCCATTCTTACGTGAAGAACAATCTTGAATTTGACATGGTTGCTTGTCACCACCTTGCTTGTAAGCTACTTGCATTTCACCTCTTTGCTTGAACAAAATTCAGGTTCTAATTGCATCTTCAAGCTTTGTTTGAACAATGATATCATCCGATCAGATGGGACATGGATCGATCGGTGTTCATGCTTCTTCAATGTAAAGCTCTCTTTGACCTATCTTCAAAGACACCAAGCAACAAACACAATATACACAACATAGATGACATGTCCTAAGGGTTAGTTAGGCAATAAGACATAAGAACTAGCACTAGTGTGTGCGGAGTGAACAGTGAAATGTCATGTCTTACAAAACTAACATATGACAATAAATGATACATGAAAATATGTTGTGTTGACCCCATCGTGTGCTCATCATTCCCTCCCTCTTGAAAATGATTCGTCCTCGAATCTCAACATGGATAGAATAAGGGATAGGGGTTTAGGATGTACACGTATGCTCAACTACACCATAACCAAATAGGAACATGATAATACAAATGGTGAAGGTGAAATACCTTGGTGCATCCTTATCTTTGAGAAAGAATAAGGTGTGTACACGCTTTCTAAAATGTTTAGGATGTATTAACAATATGATAACAAAAATTTTAGAACACATACATCTAGGGGTGTTAACGAACCGAGCCGAACCGAATACTAAGTTTTCGAATTCGAATTCGTTTAGCTAAACGAATAGTTCGGCTCGGTTCGTTTAACTAAACGAACTTTAAAATTGGTTCGAGTTCGGCTCGATAACCTTATAACTATTTAAACGAGCCGAACTGTTCGCGAACAGTTTGGCTCGTTTAACTAAACGAACTCGAATACCTATTCGAATTCGGCTCGTTAACAAATAATTAACGAACGAATACGAACCGAACACGAACCGAACTCGAATAGTTCGCGAACGGCTCGGTTTGTTTAACACCCCTACATACATCCTAACAGATAAAACAACATCCAAAAAGCATATTGTAACATGTTAACACTAAATGTACAAATCTTACAGACATGTGAAATATTTAGACAAGATGTATCAATTGAGATGACAACAGGCAGACATTCAACAAGATGATGAAATAGATATTTCAGAAATAGAATCTTCATCTATACTAAATATGTCATTCAATTCATTAACTAGTTCATCCAAGGATTTATGTTCATTTGTAGCTGAATCTGTTTCAATAATGACATCATGATCAAGCTCTACATCAAGAAGACAATCTAGTTCAGCTAACATCAAATCATAAGAATCTGGTTTATCAATGTCATTCTCAACAGAATTACTTACATCAATGTCATCAATGAAATGTACAGGATGTAATTCAGATTGTAACCCAGAAACAAGCATCTCAGCAGAATGCAGATCATGCACAAGGATTTCATTTATATGCATGTCACAATGTAAATCATTTTCAGACAAAGTGTTATCACAATTAACATCATCTATGAGCAAACGACTAACACTTTGGAAATCACCAACAGATTCAAGTGAAGGGTCTTCTTCAGACAATACACAAGGTTGAACATGCAATTCAGATAAAGGAGTTCCAGTTTCAGGCATGTTGGGGCTAATTTCATACAAACCATCATTCACAGAAATGCAGATTGCAAGTCTTTGTTCTTTTCAGATTCTATCAATACTTGCACCATGTCTCTAAGTTGAAGCAATGCATTTTCAATATTATCCATAGTCTGACTCAAATTGCTTAACTTAACTGGATTTGGTTTGTCATTTTCAGAATCACAAGAGTTCAGTTCATACCCATAGTTTGATTAACTTGCCATGGGATTAGGTTTGATTGAACAATCTTTGCCTTTTTATACATGTCATAAAGTGATGAGAATTTTTCAGACAACATGCAATCAGCGATCTCTTTATCTAATCCAGCAAAGAACCTAATCATGCTTAATTCCTCATGTTCTTCAACATAAGCATAGTACAAATCATCAAGCATTTCATTGTAATATGCACTAACGTCTTTATTGCATTGAGAAAGAGTTTGATATCTAGGAGTTTTACATTCCCAATATCCAACCCATAAACCATTCATATGACCAAAGGAGTTCATACGTTTTTCTAGTTCATCATAGTCTCTCCTATGGCATTCAACTCCCCAAATGGTTTTTAGAATCATGTTTAATCAAAACAATCTCAAAAGCCAATTAAAATATTGACAAGATGCAAATGCTCTACTTTATGTTGACAATTCCTTAAAACAACAACTTGGACTATTTCTCCTAAGGATTCAAGTAAATCACAGAAGTCAAATTGTTGTTCGGGCTGAAAGAAATCTACGGGGTTGTTTTAAGACAATCCCTCAATTTACTTTACAGCATATGCAATTATCAATTGTAGTAAAGTGAAAGTAAAGACACACAAACAAAGTGCTAGCAAGGGTTTGCTTTAGAAACTTTCAATATTTCAAAACTACAACACTTTGGGGTTTGGTTTGGGCACTTTCTTTCTTTGGAGCCCTTTTTGCAACGTTTAACTTTTGGCCTTTTCCTCACTTGGCTTTCTTGTGCAATTCTCTCTTGTCTTGCCTCTTACTTGTTGACAAATATTGGCTTTTCTCTCGCGTATTTCTCAATCAAGCTTAATTTTCTTTCTTTGGATGGGTTTGCTTGATTGTTGTGAGACTACTCCTCACGGCCTACATGAGACATTGCCCACGGCCTTTAATTGCACAAGGCTTGTTGTATTTGGAATTTGAAAGTTCCTCGTACACAACACGGCTAAACACTATGTAGTGGGAATTCAATTCACAATTACAACAAGCTCAAATTGTATATAGTGCAATGTAAGTTCAGAAATTGATCTAAAAAACAATTGGATAGCTCTTTAACAATGTGGGGCTTAAACAATTCCTAACTTTCAGAATATATCTAAGTCCAACAAGTTGTTTGAAGCAATTGAAATCAACAAAAAGAAAGCTATTAGCATTCACCAAGATTTCAAATGAGCTTTAAAAGTTGTTCTAAATCACACGGTTTTGGGCAGTTTTTTCTTTTTCCTTTTTCTGTTTTGATGCAAATGATCTAAGTAATCTTAAGATGGCTAAATGCAACTTATTTGTTTCTAAATGCAATCTATAAGGCTGATTACTATATCAACTAATGGAAAATCAGTTTTGATGCAACTAAGCTAACTTGTTATGTTTGGTTTTTAAGTGATCTATCCTACTTTGTTTTTTTGTTTGGTTTTTGTTTGTATGATGCAATCAGATTCTAAACTAAATGATACTAGATGCAGCTCTTTATGTTTTACCTAACAAACGTACATGAACTAGAGACTAGGCAGCACACTTTATTTAGCTAAACTACTTGTTTTGATCTTGGCTTTCGGTTTTCTTGTGCCAACTAAAAACCAACCTAAACCTCTTAATCTATGTTGTAAACTAGTCTAACTAAGCTAAATAAGGCAGCATATAAAACGTTTTAAACAGATTGCACACAAGTACTAAAAAAACAAAATTTAACAACTACAACTTGATGAAAAACTAAACTATCAACTAGTCTATTTTTGTGTTCAAAGTTTCTGTTTTAAGGTCACAACTAAACTAACACTTAAACTACTAGATTAGGGTCTAATGAAGATTAACTAAGCTAGATTGAACAAGTACATGTTGTGATATATTATGTTTGAGTGATTGCAAAATGTATATGTGAGCATATGTGTAATTGTTGTGCAAAATGTATATGTGTGCATATGTGTAATTGTTGTGCAAAATGTATATGTGTGCATATGTGTAATTGTTATGATGATTGCAAATAGATATATCATGTTTGAATGATTGGAAGATGCATATGTGAGCATGTATGTGTAACGTTTAAATGTGTGAAATTGTTTTGGCAAGGCATGAACTTATGAACTTATGAGCTAAATGTGAAATTGCTTGAATGAATCAAGATTGAACAAGTTTGATTAAGATCATGAGATTGAACTTGGCCAATTCAATCACATATCTTAATCAAGACATGTTCAAACTGATCTTAGATTATATATGCCAATACATGTTGTTCAAACTGATCTTAGAAGATATATGCCAATACATGTTGATAATATGATCTAACCAAGCCTTGAAGTCACATGACTTACAATATAAGGCAAATTGCTCGGTTTAGTATTCTATTGCAGGTTTTGGTTCATATCTTGAGCAAATGAACTCCAAATTGAGTCATTCAAAAGCCCACATGATCCTTATTCAATTTAGAATCTAATTGGCTGAGGAGAAGCATGCTTGACACGGATAAAAACTGACTTGACACGGTGGTGAAGCTTATTGATCTTTATTAAGGGTTTATTTTGGTAATTTCACCATTTGGACTTCTCATTCTATTTGGTCTTCTTCCAACGGATTTATATGATCATATGACACATTTATAAGTCATGTCACATCATGGCAAAAATGAATCTGGAGCAGCACCATGTCTAGGTTCATCCTAGGACAAAATTCCCTATTTTTGTGCTAAGGGGTATTCTGGTCTCTTCACTTGCCAATGGATCTTCCAACGTGTTATATATTGTTTATATGATGTTTATATGTGTTTATGTCACATATGGTACAGTGCCCTATATTTATGGAAATGGGCAGCATGGTATCTCAAATGGAATTCTTATATTATGGTCATCACATCTATGGTTTTCTTGGAATTCTTGGCATTCTTCATATGGTATTCTATGCTACATGTTGAAGACATAAGTGACTATAGTTATATGTGTGCACACGGTTGTTGGCACAAATCATGATCAAACCTTCAGCTTTTGAACAAGTCAAGGCAAGTTGAATTACATCCTATTTGGTGCTGATTTTAAGTGATTATTCTTCTATATTTTGGAGCTGATTCAAACGGCTATTTTGGTTAAAATGTGGAGCAAAGATCTCTCAATACAAACGGCTATATTGTATCAAAGTTGGAGCAAAAATCTCTCAACCAAGGAAGATAGCAAACGGCTATATATTGATTCAAATGGTGAAGACTTATTCTCAAACAAACTTGGCTGATTTCTAACTATAATTTGAACTATTCTTCAATGCCTATCTTCAAGGGCTTTCCAACGTCATTTATTATTCAAAATGAGGAGAAAAAATTCTGTTCAAAACACACGCATACATGGGCAAGTTATTTACACATGGATATTGCTGATTGGAGCTGTCTTTTTAAACATTCAAATGGAGCCATTGTCTATCTCATTCCAACGGCTATAATGGGATAAAAGTTCAGGTTGGAAGACTATTTCAAAGCATTCAAAATTCAGATTTATCTTGAAAGTCAATGATGAATTTTGGTAGCTAAAAAGGTGCTGAATTTTCTCCCATTCTCATCCATTCCAAACGGCTACTTTAAGGAGCCTTTAGGCTGTCCTTTTGGCTATAAATAGCACCAAAGATGAAGAGGAAAAGCACACCAACGAAAGCAACAAAGAAAGCAAGCAAGACAATTAGCTCTTTGTCTCCATTCTTTTCTTCTTCTCTTCTCTATTGAAGAAACACATTTGTAGCAAGCTTTATGATTGTATAGTTCTTCATTTCTTGTCATTTCAACACCTTTTAAACGACATATTTGTAAGGGAGAAGCTGGTGTATAAAGCTTACTCCTTAGAGGTGAGCAAAAGGTGCAAAGGTGCAAAGGTGAAACATACTAGTGCTGATTTTCAGTTTTGGTGCAGCCTCTTGAAGAAGTTGGTGAAAAGCTTCTTCCTTTGGCTTTGTAAGGTGACTTTGGTGTTTGGTGTTTAGTGAAATCCAAGAGAAGGTGTCTCTTGGGACTGGAGTAGGTCACATTGACCGAACCAGGATAATTCCTTGTGTCTTTACTTATTTCCTGCACTTACTGTTTTCTGCCTGAGAATTACACTAACTTGGCACGCATAATTGAACGAGCAAACAGTCTTAGAATTGCATGAATTTTGGATATATTATACTTCAATGTGTTAGCTTTCATTAGCCGCAGAATCACTAAATTCTAAGGTGTTTAGCATATTCAAATCATCTTCACAAAATTGTTGCTACATTCTGTGAACAGTTCTGACCAGTGTGCAAACTTGTGCAATTTGAATAGGCTATCCTTCGAATCTTGGAGTGAGCCTTATATCAAATTAAACTAGACATCTTGAGGTTTAATTTGACATAAGATTCATCAAAATAGCACGGGTAGATTTTGAGATATTGTTGTTTGAAGTTAAGCTAACATTCTGCCTGAAACTGCCAGAATTGCACACTTTACTTCTCTTGCTTATTTGAACGTGCTAACTTGCTTGGAATTGACTGAATTTTTTATGACATATTATAAACATTCTAAACTTGATCTCTGCCAAGTTTGAGAGCTTGCACAGGTGTATAAGTGGTTCAAACCAAAACGTTCAAAGTAGTGAACTGTTTCTGGAATTTTCAGAATCTGAGGCTAAAGAGGCAAAGGGGTCTTCAACAAGTTTTTGAAGGTAATTGTAGTGTAATTTCCGCTAACCCACTATTCACCCCCCCCTCTAGTGGTGCTATACAGGTCCAACAGTACAAGCTGGTTACATACGGTTTTAAACTTGAGCTACACAATCAGATTCTAAACACACTTAAATCTAGTCTAAGTTATTTTTGTGGGGTGTTTTCGGTTTTGCCTCTTAACTAAGTTACCAAACTATAGTATACATCTAATAACACTTTAAAAACATAAACTAACTATCTAAACAAACAGCAACTAAACGCACAACAAACAGCTTACTAAACGGTTTGGGCAGCATCAAACATATGCAAGATTGAACAATGTAAACATGAATAGAAGACTAACCAACGCTCTGATACCAATTGATGAGCCAAACGAAGGCTAGAAAACGTTGCCAAGGACTTTGTCTCCTATTCCAAATTGATTTGAACCTCAGCTATGGCAAAGAACATCACAATGACACCCTTGAACTGTAACCGTTGTTCTTTGCTCAATTTATGCCAACCCCTCTTCTTCTTTGGCACTCCAAACACATCTAAAACCTCAATGAGACCCTAAGATGCTGTAAACCAAAAGATGAAGCAAATACTAACAAGTTCTAGGCTAGGAACTTGAAGAAAACCGTTGGTGGTTTCAAACCTCAACTAAGAAATAGTTGTGAACTCCTTGAAGGAAATCTGATTGAATTGTATTTGATAATGGTTGTATATTGTTGTTTGTACATTCAGCTTCCTATGCTATTTATAACAAATGAAAATGATAAAGATTACAAGTTTTAATGTACAAAGTACAAGACTAAAATGACATGCTTGCTTTGAAAATTTGTTGGAGCAACTTTAGGTTGCAAGAAGCTGGTTGCTTCCCCTTTCTTCTTTGCTTGACTTCAGCCATAATTTGATTGGTTTAAACATTGAGCAGCTTGCCTTGGAATGGTCTTTGATTCGATGCAAGTTGGTGTTTGAATTTTCAACAAACATTCCTTAGACAACGTTCCTTTCCTTGCTAGATTTCAGCCAAAATTCTGATTGGTTAATGTAGTGTGCAGCTTGGTTTGAACTCCATTTTGATTGGTTTGTAGTTTAGGCTTTGAATATTCAACACATTTAAACCATAAACCAGCCTTCCTTCTTGAATGAGTTTGATTGGATCATTTGTTGTGCAGCTTGCTTGCTTTTCTTCACTTGTTTTTGATTGGTTTGTACATTTGCAAGACTCCTTTCTATTGGTTAATGATGTGAGCAGCTTGTCTCTCCATTCTTACGTGAAGAACAATCTTGAATTTGACATGGTTTGCTTGTCACCACCTTGCTTGTAAGCTACTTGCATTTCACCTCTTTGCTTGAACAAAAATTCAGGTTCTAATTGCATCTTCAAGCTTTGTTTGAACAATGATATCATCCGATCAGATGGGACATGGATCGATCGGTGTTCATGCTTCTTCAATGTAAAGCTCTCTTTGACCTATCTTCAAAGACACCAAGCAACAAACACAATATACACAACATAGATGACATGTCCTAAGGGTTAGTTAGGCAATAAGACATAAGAACTAGCACTAGTGTGTGCGGAGTGAACAGTGAAATGTCATGTCTTACAAAACTAACATATGACAATAAATGATACATGAAAATATGTTGTGTTGACCCCATCGTGTGCTCATCATTCCCTCCCTCTTGAAAATGATGTTGGACCTGTATAGCACCACTAGAGGGGGGGGTGAATAGTGGGTTAGCGGAAATTACACTACAATTACCTTCAAAAACTTGTTTGAAGACCCCTTTGCCTCTTTAGCCTCAGATTCTGGAATTTCCAGAAAACAGTTCACTGTTTTGAGCGCTTTGGTTGAACCACTTATACACCTGTGCAAGCTCTCAAACTTGGCAGAGATCAAGTTTAGAATGTTTATAGTATGTCATAAAAATTTCAGTCAATTCCAAGCAAGTTTGCACGTTCAAATAAGCAAGATAAGTAAAGTGTGCAATTCTGGCAGTTTCAGGCAGAATGTTAGCTTAACTTCAAACGATGATATCTCAAAATCTACCCGTGCTATTTTGATGAATCTTATGTCAAATTAAACCTTATGATGTCTAGTTTAATTTGATATAAGGCTCACTTCAAGATTCGCAGGATAACCTATTCAAATTGAAACAAGTTTTGCACACTGGTCAGAATTGTTCACAGAATGTAGCAACAATTTTGTGAAGACGATTTGAATATGCTAAACTCCTTAGAATTTAGTGATTCTTGCGGCTAATGAAAGATAACACATTGAAGTATAATATATCCAAAATTCATGCAATTCTAAGACTGTTTGCTTGTTCAATTATGCGTGCCAAGTTAGTGTAATTCTCAGGCAGAAAACAGTAAGTGCAGGAAATAAGTAAAGAACACAAGGAATTATCCTGGTTCGGTCAATGTGACCTACTCCAGTCCCAAGAGACACCTTCTCTTGGATTTCACTAAACACCAAACACCAAAGTCACCTTACAAAGCCAAAGGAAGAAGCTTTTCACCAACTTCTTCAAGAGACTTCACCAAAACAACAGCAACTAGTTTGTTTCACCTTTGCACCTTTGCACCTTTTGCTCACCTCTAAGGAGTAAGCTTTATACACCAGCTTCTCCCTTACAATATGTCGTTTAAAAGGTGTTGAAATGACAAGAAATGAAGAACTATATAATCATAAAGCTGTTGCAAACGTGTTCTTCAATAGAGAAGAATAGAAGAGAAGAATGGAGACAAAGAGCTGAATGTCTTGCTTGCTTTTCTTTTGTTTTTCGTTGGTGCCCTTTTACTCTTCACCTTTGGAGCTATTTATAGCCAAGAGGACAGCCTAAAGGCTCCTTAATGTAGACGTTGGAATGGTTGAGAAATGGAGAGATTTCAGCACTTTTCTAGCTATCCAAATGAAACTTATCTTTTGTTGCTTTGAATTGGTCTTCAAACTGAACTTTTATCCTTCATCTTATCCCATTATAGACGTTGGAGCTGAGGTGGAAAATGGCTTCATTTTAACGTTTAAGAGGCAGCTCCCCAATCAGCAATGTCCATGTGTAAATAACTTGCCATGTGTGCAGCTGAATTGGCATGTGTTTTGAACAAATTTGGCTCCTCATTTTGAATGTCAAATAGACGTTGGAATGGCCTAGAAGATAGGCATTGGAGAGTAGTTCAAGATAGATAGAAATCAGCTGTTTGAATTTGTCTTCAATATAGCCGTTGCATATGGCATTGGTTGAGAGACTTTTGCTTCAAATTTGCTACATTGTAGGACTTGTTTTTTTGTCACACATTATAACCTGAATCTTGACCATATAGCATACGAAATTTTGCTCCATTTTTGAGCCAAGATAACCGTTGTAAACAGCTCACAATATATGCAAGAATAGTCATTTGAAATCAGCACCAAATAGGATTTATTTCAACTTGCCTTGACTTGTTCAAAATCTGAAAATTTGAACATGATTTGTGTGCCAATATCCGTTTGCACACATATAATATATAGCCATTTATGTCTTCAACATGTAGCATAGAATACCATATGAAGAATGCCAAGAATTCCAAGAAAACCATATATGTGATAACCATAATATAAGAATTCCAATTGATATACCATGCTGCCCGTTTCCATAAATATAGGGCATGTACTATATGTGACATAAACACATATAAACATCATATAACCAATATATAACACGTTAGAAGATCCATTGGCAAGTGAAGAGACCAGAATACCCCTTAGCACAAAAATAGGAATTTTGTCCTAGGATGAACCTAGACATGGTGCTGCTCCAGATTCATTTTTGCCATGATGTGACATGACTTATAAATGTGTCATATGATCATATAATCAGTTGGAAGAAGACCAAATAAGAATGAGAAGTCCAAATGGTGAAATTACCAAAATAACCCTTATAAAGGTCAATAAGCTTCACCACCGTGTCAACTCAGTTTTTATCCGTGTCAAGCATGCTTCTCCTCAGCCAATTAGATTCTAAATTGAATAAGGATCATGTGGGCTTTTGAATGACTCAATTTGGAGTTCATTTGCTCAAGATATGAACCAAAACCTGCAATAGAATACTAAACCGAGCAATTTGCCTTATATTGTAAGTCATGTGACTTCAAGGCTTGGTTAGATCATATAATTAACATGTATTGGCATATATATCATCTAAGATCAGCTTGAACATGTCTTGATTTAGACATGTGATTGAATTGGCAAGTTCAATCTCATGATCTTAATCAAACTTGTTCAATCTTGATTCATTCAATCAATTTCACATTTAGCTCATAAATTCTAGCTCATAAATTCAATCTCATGCACACATATACTTTAAACGTTATACACACATACATGCTCACATATGCATTTTGCAATATATCACAACAATCTACATGCTCACATATGCATTTTGCAATATATCACAACAATCTACATGCTCACATATGCATTTTGCAATCATTCAAACATGATATATCACAACAAATGATTCGTCCTCGAATCTCAACATGGATAGAATAAGGGATAGGGGTTTAGGATGTACACGTATGCTCAACTACACCATAACCAAATAGGAACATGATAATACAAATGGTGAAGGTGAAATACCTTGGTGCATCCTTATCTTTGAAGAAAGAATAAGGTGTGTACACGCTTTCTAAAATGTTTAGGATGTATTAACAATATGATAACAAAAATTTTAGAACACATACATCCTAACAGATAAAACAACATCCAAAAAGCATATTGCAACATGTTAACACTAAATGTACAAATCTTACAGACATGTGAAATATTTAGACAAGATGTATCAATTGAGATGACAACAGGCAGACATTCAACAAGATGAGATGAAATAGATATTTCAGAAATAGAATCTTCATCTATACTAAATATGTCATTCAATTCATTAACTAGTTCATCCAAGGATTTATGTTCATTTGTAGCTGAATCTGTTTCAATAATGACATCATGATCAAGCTCTACATCAAGAAGACAATCTAGTTCAGCTAACATCAAATCATAAGAATCTGGTTTATCAATGTCATTCTCAACAGAATTACTTACATCAATGTCATCAATGAAATGTACAGGATGTAATTCAGATTGTAACCCAGAAACAAGCATCTCAGCAGAATGCAGATCATGCACAAGGATTTCATTTATATGCATGTCACAATGTAAATCATTTTCAGACAAAGTGTTATCACAATTAACATCATCTATGAGCAAACGACTAACACTTTGGAAATCACCAACAGATTCAAGTGAAGGGTCTTCTTCAGACAATACACAAGGTTGAACATGCAATTCAGATAAAGGAGTTCCAGTTTCAGGCATGTTGGGGCTAATTTCATACAAACCATCATTCACAGAAATGCAGATTGCAAGTCTTTGTTCTTTTCAGATTCTATCAATACTTGCACCATGTCTCTAAGTTGAAGCAATGCATTTTCAATATTATCCATAGTCTGACTCAAATTGCTTAACTTAACTGGATTTGGTTTGTCATTTTCAGAATCACAAGAGTTCAGTTCATACCCATAGTTTTGATTAACTTGCCATGGGATTAGGTTTGATTGAACAATCTTTGCCTTTTTATACATGTCATAAAGTGATGAGAATTTTTCAGACAACATGCAATCAGCGATCTCTTTATCTAATCCAGCAAAGAACCTAATCATGCTTAATTCCTCATGTTCTTCAACATAAGCATAGTACAAATCATCAAGCATTTCATTGTAATATGCACTAACGTCTTTATTGCATTGAGAAAGAGTTTGATATCTAGGAGTTTTACATTCCCAATATCCAACCCATAAACCATTCATATGACCAAAGGAGTTCATACGTTTTTCTAGTTCATCATAGTCTCTCCTATGGCATTCAACTCCCCAAATGGTTTTTAGAATCATGTTTAATCAAAACAATCTCAAAAGCCAATTAAAATATTGACAAGATGCAAATGCTCTACTTTATGTTGACAATTCCTTAAAACAACAACTTGGACTATTTCTCCTAAGGATTCAAGTAAATCACAGAAGTCAAATTGTTGTTCGGGCTGAAAGAAATCTACGGGGTTGTTTTAAGACAATCCCTCAATTTACTTTACAGCATATGCAATTATCAATTGTAGTAAAGTGAAAGTAAAGACACACAAACAAAGTGCTAGCAAGGGTTTGCTTTAGAAACTTTCAATATTTCAAAACTACAACACTTTGGGGTTTGGTTTGGGCACTTTCTTTCTTTGGAGCCCTTTTTGCAACGTTTAACTTTTGGCCTTTTCCTCACTTGGCTTTCTTGTGCAATTCTCTCTTGTCTTGCCTCTTACTTGTTGACAAATATTGGCTTTTCTCTCGCGTATTTCTCAATCAAGCTTAATTTTCTTTCTTTGGATGGGTTTGCTTGATTGTTGTGAGACTACTCCTCACGGCCTACATGAGACATTGCCCACGGCCTTTAATTGCACAAGGCTTGTTGTATTTGGAATTTGAAAGTTCCTCGTACACAACACGGCTAAACACTATGTAGTGGGAATTCAATTCACAATTACAACAAGATCAAATTGTATATAGTGCAATGTAAGTTCAGAAATTGATCTAAAACAACAATTGGATAGCTCTTTAACAATGTGGGGCTTAAACAATTCCTAACTTTCAGAATATATCTAAGTCCAACAAGTTGTTTGAAGCAATTGAAATCAACAAAAAGATAAAGCTATTAGCATTCACCAAGATTTCAAATGAGCTTTAAAAGTTGTTCTAAATCACACGGTTTTGGGCAGTTTTTTCTTTTTCCTTTTTCTGTTTTTGATGCAAATGATCTAAGTAATCTCAAGATGGCTAAATGCAACTTATTTGTTTCTAAATGCAATCTATAAGGCTGATTACTATATCAACTAATGGAAAATCAGTTTTGATGCAACTAAGCTAACTTGTTATGTTTGGTTTTTAAGTGATCTATCCTACTTTGTTTTTTTGTTTGGTTTTTGTTTGTATGATGCAATCAGATTCTAAACTAAATGATACTAGATGCAGCTCTTTATGTTTTACCTAACAAACGTACATGAACTAGAGACTAGGCAGCACACTTTATTTAGCTAAACTACTTGTTTTGATCTTGGCTTTCGGTTTTCTTGTGCCAACTAAACAACCAACTAAACCTCTTAATCTATGTTGTAAACTAGTCTAACTAAGCTAAATAAGGCAGCATATAAAACGTTTTAAACAGATTGCACACAAGTACTAAAAAAACAAAATTTAACAACTACAACTTGATGAAAAACTAAACTATCAACTAGTCTATTTTTGTGTTCAAAGTTTTCTGTTTTAAGGTCACAACTAAACTAACACTTAAACTACTAGATTAGGGTCTAATGAAGATTAACTAAGCTAGATTGAACAAGTACAAGCTGGTTACATACGGTTTTAAACTTGAGCTACACAATCAGATTCTAACACACTTAAATCTAGTCTAAGTTATTTTTGTGGGGTGTTTTCGGTTTTGCCTCTTAACTAAGTTACCAAACTATAGTATACTATCTAATAACACTTTAAAAACATAAACTAACTATCTAAACAAACAGCAACTAAACGCACAACAAACAGCTTACTAAACGGTTTGGGCAGCATCAAACATATGCAAGATTGAACAATGTAAACATGAATAGAAGACTAACCAACGCTCTGATACCAATTGATGAGCCAAACGAAGGCTAGAAAACGTTGCCAAGGACTTTGTCTCCTATTCCAAATTGATTTGAATCTCAGCTATGGCAAAGAACATCACAATGACACCCCTTGAACTGTAACCGTTGTTCTTTGCTCAATTTATGCCAACACCTCTTCCTCTTTGGCACTCCAACACATCTAAAACCTCAATGAGACCCTAAGATGCTGTAAACCAAAAGATGAAGCAAATACTAACAAGTTCTAGGCTAGGAACTTGAAAGAAAACCGTTGGTGGTTTCAAACCTCAACTAAGAAATATTTGTGAACTCCTTGAAGGAAATCTGATTGAATTGTATTTGATAATGGTTGTATATTGTTGTTTGTACATTCAGCTTCCTATGCTATTTATAACAAATGAAAATGATAAAGATTACAAGTTTTAATGTACAAAGTACAAGACTAAATGACATGCTTGCTTTGAAAATTTGTTGGAGCAACTTTCGGTTGCAAGAAGCTGGTTGCTTCCCCTTTCTTCTTTGCTTGACTTCAGCCATAATTTGATTGGTTTAAACATTGAGCAGCTTGCCTTGGAATGGTCTTTGATTCGATGCAAGTTGGTGTTTGAATTTTCAACAAACATTCCTTAGACAACGTTCCTTTCCTTGCTAGATTTCAGCCAAAATTCTGATTGGTTAATGTAGTGTGCAGCTTGGTTTGAACTCCATTTTGATTGGTTGTAGTTTAGGCTTTGAATATTCAACACATTTAACCATAAACCAGCCTTCCTTCTTGAATGAGTTTGATTGGATCATTTGTTGTGCAGCTTGCTTGCTTTTCTTCACTTGTTTTTGATTGGTTTGTACATTTGCAAGACTCCTTTCTATTGGTTAATGATGTGAGCAGCTTGTCTCTCCATTCTTACGTGAAGAACAATCTTGAATTTGACATGGTTGCTTGTCACCACCTTGCTTGTAAGCTACTTGCATTTCACCTCTTTGCTTGAACAAAAATTCAGGTTCTAATTGCATCTTCAAGCTTTGTTTGAACAATGATATCATCCGATCAGATGGGACATGGATCGATCGGTGTTCATGCTTCTTCAATGTAAAGCTCTCTTTGACCTATCTTCAAAGACACCAAGCAACAAACACAATATACACAACATAGATGACATGTCCTAAGGGTTAGTTAGGCAATAAGACATAAGAACTAGCACTAGTGTGTGCGGAGTGAACAGTGAAATGTCATGTCTTACAAAACTAACATATGACAATAAATGATACATGAAAATATGTTGTGTTGACCCCATCGTGTGCTCATCATCTAACAACCAGAAATTCCTTATTTTCATATTCTTCTTCCTCTCCTAAACTATCCTCATGATCAGATTCATGTTCAAGCTCATTTTCATCCTCATTTTCTTCTTCGGTGACATATTCGTTAGTTTCTTCAATTAGCATGATTCTTTTTTCATTGGGGCACTCTCTACTTACATGTCCTCTTCCTTGGCATCGAAAACATTTGATTTCTCTAAAACTACTGGGAGAGTTAGAGGACTTACCTTCATGAGCTTTCATTTTACCTTTATTCTCATTCTGGAGCTGGATGGTCCAGGTCTTCCTTCTTTTCCTTCCCAAGAGGGTCCTCCTTGGTTTTGCCCGCTATAAGGCCGTGCTTGAGTACCTGGGGTTGACTTGTTTTGCATTCTAGAAAAGGAAGAGCGGTTAGGCTTAAAAACTGAATTGAAATGTTTAGAGTTTACCTGTCGTTCGACCTTTTCTGCCATGTGCACCATCGAAGTCAAATCTCCATATTGAGTAAGCTCCACTTTATGTGCGATGTCCTTCCTCAATCCTTGAAGGAACCTGGCCATTGTGGCCTCGGGTGGTTCATTCGTATTGGTCCTTGCCATTAACATCTCAAGCTCCTTGAAATATTCATCCACACTTTTAGTTCCTTGTGTTAGGGCTTGTAATTTTTGAAACATTGACCTCTCATAATGATCAGGAATGAATCTTCTCCTAAGTTCAAACTTCATTTCTTCCCATGTTGAGATGGGACGCTGTCCAATCCTGTTTCTCAAAGCTTGGGTTTGACCCCACCAATGTAAGGCATAATCAACAAATTCAATAGAAGCACAACGTACCTTTTGGATTTCAGTGTAGTTTGTGCAAGAAAAAATGAGATCCACCTTCTTTTCCCATTGGAGATAGGCTTCAGGATCGCTCTTACCGTGGAAAGGAGGTATGTTCACTTTACCCTTCAAGAACTCATCTTCTTGGTGCTGACGTCTATTGCCTCTTCTGTTGTTGCCACGTACATAATGTTCCTCATAATCGCCTTCTTCAAAAGAGTTGTAGGAGTTATCTTCATAGTCCCTTTGCACTTGTCTCCTATGATTTTGTCTTGGTTCTTGTGGTGGGGGAGACCGCCGACTTGTTCCTTGAAGAGTTTGATCTAACCCTTCTTCTTCTTGCTTATTTGTGAAACGCCTCTTAGAACCCTCGGACCTTGGAGTTGTTCGTCCTTCCACTGTTATAAGCCTCTTATACAAGTCATGCTGCCTTTGTGTCAAATCGTCTATATCGCATGCCGTTTGATCTTGCTTATTCATCAGCCTTTGCAACATTTGTTTTATTTGCTCCAAAGTTGGCTCCGGCTTGGCTTCACTAATTGGGTGACTTGACACACTTTTTGAGCCACTTTCCATTGCTGAATCCTGAAATCTAAGTGAAAGAAAATAGGAAAACTAACACAAAGATAAACAAAAAGATGAGGCGGTTAGTTAAACGAAATAAGCACTCTTCCTTCCCTTTTCTTTTGACTCACTTATTCTTTGTTTCTTGACCAATCATGGCCTAAAAAACAATCAAAATGAGCAACAACTGAGATGTAATAACCAAGATGTCCCAACTTAGTCCGACAACTTCTTGTTGGATTTCGGTTCTTTTGTAGCACTTTGTCCCAATCAGTTCTTTCCTCTATTTCAGTCCAATATTCACCTCAAAACGTGAAAAACAATCCAAGAATGATCCAAAATCAGTTTCAAAGCAATCGGTAATCGTATGCACCAAAACAATTTCAAATAGCCCAATTATGAATCGAACTTCTTCCAACCCAAACTCCAAGCAAAGGTACACAAACTTGAACAAAATAGCTATGACTCAAAGATATATTGAAACCAAAAGTGATGTATAAGGCTGAACCAAAGAATAACTAAGGGTTGCCCTGGGCAATCTTTAGTTAACTTAGGCTTTATACACACAAATTCACAATTTTACTCAATTTAAGCTATAATCAGAATGTTCAAGTGTTTTTGTGATGTATTTGGCCTTGTTTGATGGCTGGAAAATCAGTCTCAAAAGGTTAATAAGTATGGCACCAAGCAAAGCAAGCAAATCCTTCTTAATCGCACATATTGAGTCAAAGTAGATGTACTTCTTGTCCTTTTTTTCCCACTTTTCTTTCGACTTTTTCTTTTACTCTCCTTTTTTTGCTGTGTATAGGACACACAGCCTCAGATCTTTTTTTTTGTATGTGTAAGGGCAGATTTGTAACTTACTAGGCTGCCTTGAACTTGTTTTTGTGCAGCCCACTCATCACACTCCCTTTGCTTGCTTTTGTCTTCAAATGGTATAAAACACCTTGGGGTATGATAACTTTTGCTTCTTGGGTAGGTTTGAGGGCGTGTAGTTTCAATTTAGGACTTTTTGTGAAGTATGTAGTTTCAAGGCTGTTTGGACTTCTGAATGGTTGGGGCTTTTGAGAACCTATTTGGGCAGTATATTTGGCTTATATGTGTAGTTTTGGGCGTTTTGGATGTGTGAGGAAAGTTGCTTGAAGGCCGTGGGGGTTATGGGGTTCAAATTAGGTTTCTTTGTGAGAATATGTTTGTATGGTGTGATGTTGGCAATTTCACACAAGAACAACTAATTTGATAGCAAACATTCAGTCACAATTGGAACAAAATATGCATAAAGACCACAAGTAACTACTAGCTTCGATGGCAACAAGATTATTTGTAGACAAGGTGGCTTTGTGTGGCTAAGAGTTGTATTTTGTGAGGCTGAAATATACTATCATGCAAAGTCACTAAATGTTCAAGTTTGTGAGGCAAGTATAAGAACTTTAATGGCAATTTTGATGGAAAATCAATTTGGGAATAAATAGAACAACTTAAGAAATGATGGAACCATAAGGTGGGTTGGATGAAAAGATGAATTCTTTTGTGTCAACTTATTCCCCACGGTTTTTTTTTGATGTGGACCAAAGGCTGACTTTTTTTTTATTTTATAAAATGAATGAAAAGAAACGTTTGGATGGTGAATGAAGGGTGGTGAGAAATCAGATTGGTGGTGACTACAAAAAGGATACAAAAACGAAATGTTAAGGATGAAAAGAGTGACCTCGCTCTGATACCAAATTGATGCGAGCACAAGTAGGATCCCACTCTTTTATTCAAGCTTCTCCTCCAACAATGGGTTAGGCACAAAGGGGCCAAGCTCCTCCTTGCTTCCAATGTCTTTAGATAGGCTGAAATGAGCAACCAAACCTTGAAGAATGGTGTGGGCTAGGCAAATGATAAACACCCTCCTAGGCAGCATTCATCTTGTCTTGGCAATCACCCTCAAGCATTCTCAAACTTTGAAGGTTTTTAGACTTGATTTTTAGTGAGAAATCAAGAAACAAAGATGCATTCTAAGGAGAAAAGCAACAGAATTTTTATTCTTCAACCAAGCTGAATGTAAAAATTGGTTTACATGGCTTAATTAAGGATAAAACTAATCCTAAAACTTACCCTAGTCAAAAGTACAATAAAGCACAAATATTCTGGTCTTAGGCCAGACCAAAACGTTTGGAACCTATTCAATTGGCTTAAAGAGGTCAAACTCCAAGAATAAACAAGGGTGCTGGATTTTAGGCTGAAGTGGTGCCTCTGGTTGACTCGTCTTTTTCCGCGGATACAAGCAGAATTTGAAGAAGTGTGCTTCTTGGAAAATTTCGTTCACGTGTTCATCTTGAATTTTGGCTTTTGAATGACCCATTTTGAAGTTCCCATGACTGAGTTACGTGCCTACAAAGTTCAAGCAATTTTCAGGTGGCTGGATTTTAGGCAGAAATGACGCCCTTGGTTGACTAGACATTTCCCGCTGATGCCAGTCGAATTTGAAGATGAGTCCTTCCTGGGAAATTTAGTTTACATCCTGAAATTGACTTTTGGCTTTTGAATGACCCAATTTGGAGTTTTTATGAATGACTTACACGTCCACAAAGTTCAGGTAAATTTCAGCTCTTTTCAGCATGCTTGGTCTAGACTTCAACAGAGTTTTGGCAACTCCAACAGCCCCTACTAAGCAAACAAAGACATAACAAGCATCAAACAAGTAAAGAAAGAGATAATAAACAAAAATACAAGAAACCCAAAGAAGATAAAATGTTTATTGAGCTGGTTCGATGAAATGAACCCAATGAACTTCAGGTTCATCTTGTACATGTCTTAACAAGAAGCTTCCAACTTCAAAACCGAGTTGTTTTGCTTTACTTCTTGTTATAGGACCTTTAGGTGGCGCATCCTCATGACCTTGGACCGCATCAATTCAGCTCTCTTTTCACTACAACCATTAGCCTATAAAGCTACCTCGGTTTCAAATCATCTTGTTGCTACCGAAGCTTTTAGTTGGTGATGATTTGTATGCATCTTGTGATTGATTTCATTCTTTAAATCAAGTTAGTCCTACGTGTGTTTGTCTTCACGAACCATTTTCAACGCCAACAAACCCTAATTCTATCCCCAAACCCCATGGCCCAACCAGCACCCCCCATACCCAACCCTAAAACTACCAACCTGATTCCAAACTACCTTATTTATACCCTTAACAACAAGCCTCAACCCAATTTTACCAAACGAAATCAGCATCCAAAGTTCCCAATTCATTCAAAAAAACCCTAACCCTAGAATTTGAATTTTGGTTCAATTCTGTCCCACACTTAGCCATTATCCAAATTGACCACACAAATCATCAATTACCAACCCAAATAGCCATATATACCGAACAATCAACTCCCAAAATCCCAATCCTACAAATACCCAAAAACGTTCAAAAACCATAAATTGAAAACCCTAGCCCTAATCCCAATTCCGCCCTACCCAATTTCCCTCACTTTCCAAGGTTATTTTGTTGCAATTCAAGGTTACAAACTGCAATTTAAAGACATTGCACTCTTCTGTCCAAAACAAAAGTGCTAAGTGCAAAACGCGTGAAATTTCAATTCTGCCCTAGTCAAAAAAAATAGAAAAAAGGAATCTGAACCTTGCTTACGTTGAAATAGCAAGGAAGGGAAGAAAAACAAAAGAACAAGAGAAAAGAAAAAGGGCAAAACGTTTGTGCATTACGTAGAAGTTTATGGTGCCATTTGAAAACCTTGGATACCGTATTTCGTTTTTGCTACATGCAGCCGTCCTCCGACATCATATTCTCCTTATCCTGCTCTTCTTGAACCAATCACACACTTGGTTGCTCGATTATTGCATGACTTGAACCATTTTGTGGATATAAGTGCATAGAATCAAAATTAACTAAAGATTGCCCACGGCAACCCTTAGTTCATCTTTGGTTCAGTTATACATCAATTTTGGTTGCTTATTTTCTTTGAATCTTAGTAGAAAGTTCAAGTTTGCTTCCATATCTCTTGATCCTACTTTGATACTAATTGGTGCAACTTGAAAGCAAAAGGGAGAAACAAGTGGAGATCGTTGTGATTTGGAGAAGCATTGGCAAAACACTTTCTTAATTGATCACTTTGAGCCTTCTTAACTTCAGGTTATCCAAGAAACAAAGTTGTAAGAGAGTGGAAAGAAGAGAAAGAAGAGTGTTCATAGTTTGTTTTTACTAATCACTTAACGTTTGTTTCTCTTTGTTTTAGTTTGCTTATTTCATTTTTCTTTTTGTTTCGTTTCAATTCCTTAGGTAAAATGGAGAGCAGCTCTCATTTCACTTCTAGCAAATCAAAGGAAGCCAAGACAGTGGACAACACGCAACAACAAATGCTGGAGATGTTAAAGAAGCTATGCATGACAATGAGGTGATCAAACATCGATTGGAGGATGTTGAACGGGCTACAAGACAAGTGATGGCCAGGGCACAAGCAGGGTCGTTCCCATGCCACAACCAAGGCGTCCCCCTATAAAAAGTTGAGGATGACAACCTTAGACCACAACACATCGAGGCAAGAAGGTATGTTCCTCCAACACAGCCAAGAAGGTATGCTCCAAGAAGGTACAATGATGATTATATCCTATTTGAGCATGATGATGATGACTTTGATGACCACCCTTCCCGTGGTTACCAAAGACGCCAAAATCCTCTTTTCCCGCAAGATGACGATTTTCTCAAAACCAAAATAAACATTCCCACGTTTTATGGTAAAAGTCATGCGGAAGAGTATTTGGAATGGGAAACAAAAGTGGATCTAATCTTTTCTTGTACCAACTACAGTGAATTACAAAAAGTGAGGTACGCTTCTATTGAGTTTTCTAGTTATGCACCAAATTGGTGGACAAATTTGTGTCGAAATAGAACTAAGACAAGACAACCGCCAATTGCCACTTGGGAAGAAATGAAGTTTGAAATGAGACAACGTTTTATCGCAAACAATTATGAGAGTTCTATTTTCACAAGTCTGCAAAGTTTACGACAAGGGTCCAAAAGTGTAGACGAGTATTACAAAGAGTTAGAAATTTTGTTGGAAAGGTCTAACTTGCAGGAACCCGAAGAAGCCAACAAGGCTCGATTCTTACATGGTTTAAACAGGGAGATTGCGCAAAGGGTTGATCTTCAACCTTATCTCGACCTCACAACCATGTCCATATGGCTGAAAAGATTGAACACCAACTAAAGGTATGTAGTTCCTCTAATTTCAATTCCACTTATCGTACTAATCAGTCTTCATCAAGGTTTTCCAGTAAACCTTCAGGAACGGCAAGCTCACGGCCTACAGGAGGCCAAACACGTGACCAAGGATCGTCACAAAGAATGGACAATCGTGTGCAATCCACACAAAGGAGAGATGACTGCACCCAACAAAAAGCTCCTACCGGAAATTGTTCTGATCTCTCAAACAGGTTTAGGGACATTAAATGCTATAAATGTCAAGGACGTGGTCACATGGGAAAAGAGTGTCCTAATGCAAAACGAATCATGTTAATTGAGGAGACAAACGAATATGTATCTGAGTCCGAGCATGAAAATGAGTTTGAGCATGATAATGAAATTGAACCTGAAGAGGATCTAGGCGCATTAGATGATTTTGACACTAAGGAGTTTCTTGTTGTGCGTATAGTTTTAAATGTATATCCGAAATTAGATGATCACGAACAACATAGAGAAAACATTTTCCATATTCATTGCATGATAAATAGTAAAGTGTGCACCATGATCATTGATTCTGGTTCTTGTGCGAATGTGGCTAGTATCGAATTGGTAAGAAAAATGAATTTGCCTATGACTAATCATCCACATCCTTACAAACTTGCATGGTTAAATGATTGCGGTGAAGTTAGCGTAAGTAAACAAGTTTTGATTTCTCTTAGCATTGGTAGTTACAAAGATGATGTTTTATGTGATGTTGCACCAATGCATGCTAGTCATATCTTACTTGGTAGGCCATGGCAATTTGATCGACATGTGACATATGATGGATATTTGAATCGTTATTCTTTCAAGTTGAATGGCAAACTTTACAAATTCCATGCACTTCCACCACACAAAGTCCATGAGGATCACCAATGCATGTCTAAGTCTAAGGCCGATTCTAAGGAAAAAGAAGCTGAGAGAAAATTCGTGGAATGCTTGAAAAGTGAGAACAAAAAACAAGAGAGCAAAGGAAAAGAGGTAGTGCCCATAAGTGTCAACGAGTCCAAAAAGAAGTGTGGGTATTTCGCAAAGAAAAGAGAGGTGACACGAGCCCTTTATAGCAACCAAACCGTCCTCATCATCATTCCTAAGGCGTGTCACCTTTCCCTGGAAGAACTTCCACCAAACTTACCTACCTCAGTTGCGTCCCTTATCCAAGAGTACGAAGTTCTGTTTCCCTCCAAGCCACCATCCGGATTACCTCCTATTAGAGGAATAGAACACCAAATCGATTTTTTCCCAGGAGCTGTGTTACCAAATCGCCCAGCCTATCGAGCCAATCTAGAAGAAACCAAGGAAATCCAAAGGCAAGTAGAGGAGCTCCTAGCGAGTGGACAAGTGCGAGAGAGCCTAAACCCATCAGCCGTCCCTGTCATTTTAGTACCCAAAAAGGATAGAACTCGGAGAATGTGTACCGATTGCCGAGCCATAAACAAAATTACCGTCAAGTATAGGTACCCCATACCTAGACTGGATGATATGTTGGATATGTTGCACAGATCTAAATTCTTCACCAAAATCGACCTTAAACAAGGGTACTTCCAGGTACGCATTAGAGAAGGGGACGAATAGAAGACTGCATTCAAAACAAAGTTTGGGCTCCATGAGTGGTTAGTGATGCCCTTCGGGCTCACCAACGCCCCTAGCACCTTTATGAGGCTAATGAATGAAGTCTTACGCACGTTCATAGGACGATTTGTCGTTGTTTATTTCGATGATATCCTAATCTATTTCCAAACCATAGAAGATCATCTTGACCACATTAGGGCCGTTTTTGACAAGCTTAAGTAAGAACAACTTTATGCCAACTTTAAAAAGTGCTCTTTTTGTTTGGTCGAATCAGGTCGTCTGAATCAAGGTCACTGGCCACGGCGACATCGAAATGCCGCATTTTCACCGTCGTTTGGAGTTTCTGACCTTTTTATATACTATCGGAAACCTCGTTCACTTGAAGTTTCTGACCTTTTTATAAGCCCAGAAACTCCAAGAGAAAGGCAAAGTTATGACATTTCGAAGCTTCCATGGTCAGTGACACTGATCCAGACTTCCTAGCTCCACCAGTAGAGAATATTACAACATCATAGGCTCAAAAAGACAGTTCAAACGGTATATAATAAGCCTAAAAAATCCAAGCAAAAAGCAAAGTTATTGAATTTTAAAGCCACCATGGCCGGTGACCATGATCTGGAAGTTCTGGCTCGACCATAAAAGTCTATTTGTGGCATCATAGTTCATTGAAAGACGTTTCTAATGGTATATAATAATCCCAAAACTCCAAGAAAAAAGCAAAGTGATGGCATTTTGAAGCCGTTCCAGCCGGTGAACTTGATCTGCATGTCCCGGTTCGACCACAAGAGTATATTGTGGTGTTGTAGTGTTCAGCAAGATTGTTCCACTAGTATATAACAAGACCAGAAACTCCAAGCAATGACATAAATATGGCGTTTCGTAGACACTGCAGCCAGTGGCCCTGATCTGGCGTCCTGACTCGATCACGAGAGGCCATTACAGTGCGTAGTGCTTGGAAAGATAGTTTCAACGGTATATAATAAGACCATAAACTCCAAGAAACAATGAAGTTATGGTGTTTCATATACGCCGCTGCCAGTGGCCTTGATCCGGACGTCCCTACATGACTAAGACTGAATATTGCGAGGTTACAGGGCTCAAAATACCGCTTTCAATGGCATATAAAAAGACCAAAAACTCCATGCGACGGCAAAATTTTGGCGTTTCAAAGTCGCCGCGATCAGTGACCCTAATCCGGATGTCCCGGCTCGATCTAGAGATAATATTACCACATCATAGTGCTTTGAAAGATGGTTCCAATGGTATAAATAAGCCCAGAAACTCCAAGTGATGATGAGTTATGGCCTTTCGAAGCTGCTGTGGATCGTGATCGTGAACCGGACGTCCTGGCTCCGCTAGGAGAGAATAGCACATGTCATTGGGCTTCGTATGACGTTACCAAGAGTATACGAAAAGCCTAGAAGAAACTCCAAGAGACGACAAAGTTATGGCGTCTCGAAGCCGCTATGCCCAGTGAACCTGATCCAGACGTCCCAACTCAACTAGGGGAGAATATTTTAGGTATCGTAGTGCTCAGAAAGATGGTTCCAACAGTAAATAATAAGCCCAGAAACTCCAAGTGAAAAGCAAAATTATGGCATTTGAAAAAGATAACCTCGATCCGACGTCCCAAGTCGACCACGAGAATCTATTGTGGCATTGTAGTGCTCGAAAAGATGGTTCTAATGATATATAATAAGCCTAGAAAGTCCTACAGACGACGAAGTTTTGGCATTTCGAAGCCGCCGTGGCTGGTGATCCGCGTGTTCTGGTTCAACTAGGAGAGAATATTGCAACATCATAGGACTCGGAATGATGTTTCCAACGGTATATAAAAAGCATGGAAACTCCAAAAGACGACAAAGTCAGGAGTTTTGAAGCATCTGAGGCCGGTAATCTGATCCTAATGTCCCAGCTCAACCAGGAGATAATATTTCATCATTGTAGGTCTCGGAAAGATGGTTTCAACGGCATATAATAAGCCCAAAAACTTTAAGCGAAAGGCGAAGTTATGGCATTTCGAAGCTTCCATGGCCGGTGACCCAAATCCAGACTTCTGGCTCAACCACAAGTGTATATTGCAGTGTCGTAGTGCTTGGTAAGATGGTTCGAACCGTATATAATAAGTCCGAAAACTCCAAACGGCGACAAAGTTATGGCGTTTTGAGCCGGTGACCCTGTGTTTAGGCTTATTATATGCCGCTAGAACCGTCTTTTCAAGATTCCGGTGATGTAATACTCTCTCCTGGTCAAGCTGGGATGTCCGGGTCAGGGTTACTGCCCGTGGCTGTTTCAAAACGCCATAAGTTTGCCTTTTGTTTAGAGTTTTTAGGATTTTCATATACCATTAGAACTGTATTTCTGAGCTGTACGGTGATTAATATTCTCTCTTGGTCAAACTGGGACGTTCAGATCAAGGTCACTGGCCACGACAGCTTCGAAATGCCATAACTTTGTCGTCGCTTGAAGTTTCTAAGCTTTTGATATACCGTTGGTAACCTCATTCCGAGCCCAATTGCACTGCAAATTCTCCCCTAGTCAAGCCGGGACGTCCGAATCAGGTTCTTTGGCCTCGGTGCTTCGAAATGCCATAATTTCATCGTTGGTTGGAGTTTTATGGCTTAATATATACCATTGGATCCGTATTTCCGAGCAATATTAAATAAGCCTAGAAACTCCAAGCGACAGGCAAAGTTATGGCGTTTTGATGCCCTTACGGTCGGTGACCATGATCCCAACGTCTCAGCTTAACCAGGAGAGAATATTAAAGCATTGTAGAGCTTGGAAAGACGGTTCAAACTATATATAATTAGCCTAAAAACACCAAGCGGAAGGCAAACTTATGGCGTTTCAAAGCCGCCACAGCTGGTGACACTGATTCGGATGTTCTGACTCGACCATGAAAGTCTATTACAGCCTCGTGATGCTCAGAAAGATGGTTCAAAAGGTATATAATAAGCCTAGAAATTCCAAGCGAAAGGTAAAGTTGTGGCGTTCTGAATCCTTCGCAGTTGGTGACCTTGATCTAGACGTCCCCGCTCGACCAAAAGAGAATATTACAGCATAGGCTCGAAAGGACGGTTCACATGGTATGTAATAAGCCTGAAAACTCCAAGCAAAAGGCAAAGTTATGGCATTTTGAAGCCACCACGGCTGGTGACCCTGATCCGGACGTTTCGGGTCAGCCACAAAAGTCTATTGTGGTGTCGTAGTGCTTGGAAAGATGTTACTAACAGTCTATAATAAGCCCAAGAACTCCAAAAGAAAAGGCAAAGTTATGGCATTTTGAAGTCGTCACCGCCGGTGACCCTGATCCTGATGTTATGGCTTAACCATGAGAGTCTATTGTGGTGTCGTAGTGCTCAGAAAGATGGTTCCGACATTATATAATAAGACCAGAAACTCCAAGCAACGACGAAAATATGGCGTTTCGAAGCCACCACAGCTGGTGACTTTGATCCGGACGTCCCGGATCAACCATGAGAGGTCATTACAGTTTCGTAGTGCTTGGAAAGATGGTTCCAACTGTACATAATAAGACCATAAACTCCAAGCAACGATGAAGTTATGGCGTTTCATAGCCGCCCGGTCAGTGATCCTGATCCGGACGTCCCTACTCAACTAAGATTGAATATTGCGAGGTTATAGGGCTCAAAATAGTGTTTCCAATGTCATATAAAAATCCCAGAAACTCCATGGGACGACAAATTTTCGGTGTTTTGAAGCCACCACGACCAATGATCCTGATCCGGAGTCCTGGCTCAACCTAGAGAGAATATTACCCCATCGTAGAGCTTTGAAAGATGGTTCCAACTGTATAAATAAACCCAGAAAGCAAGTGACAATGAAGTTATGGCGTTTTGAAGCCGCCGTGGCTAGTGATCATGAATCGGACGTCCTGGCTCGACTAGGAGAATATCGCAACGTCATAAGGCTCGGTATGATGGTTCCAACAGTATATGAAAAGCCCAAAAGAAACTCCAAGAGACGGCAAAGTTATGGAATCTCAGAGCCGTCGTGCCTGATGAACTTGATCCGAACATCTCAGTTTGACTAAGAAAGAATATTCTGGCGTTGTAGTGCTCGAAAAGATGGTTCCAACGATATATAATAAGACCAGAAACTCCAAACAAAGGGCAAAGTTATGGCGTTTGGAAGTCGCTGGGGCTTATGACCTCGATCCGAGCATCCTGGGTCGACCACGAGAGTCTATTGCGGCATTGTAGTGCTCGAAAGATGGTTCCAACAGTATATAATAAGCCTGGAAAGTCTAAAGGACGACAAAGTTTTGACGTTTCGAAGCCGCCGTGGCTGGTGATGCTGATCCGAACATCCCGGCTCGACCAGGAGAGAATATTGCAGCATCATAGGGGTCGTAATATTTTTTTTCCATAGTATATAAAAAGCCTAGAAACTCCAAGCGATGACAAAGTTATGGAGTTTTGAAGCCGCCGTGGCTGGTGATCCGGATCCTGATGTCCTGGCTTGACCAAGAGATAATATTTCATCATCGCAGGTCTAAGAAAGACGGTTTCAACAGTATATAATAAGCCAAAATACTCCAAGCCAGAAGGCGAAGTTATGGCGTTTTAAAGCTGCCACTGCCGGTGACCCTGATCCAGACGCCCCGACTCGACCACAAGTGTCTATTGCGGTGTCATAGTGCCCGGTAAGATGGTTTAAACCGTATATAGTAAGTCCAAAAACTCCAATCTACGACGAAGTTATGTCGTTTCGTGCCGGTGACCCTGATCTGGATGTCTCGGCTCGACCAAGATAGACTACTGGAGCATCGTAGGGTTTGAAATGACGGTCCCACGGTATATAATAAGCGACGAAACTCCAGGCAATGGCTAGATCATGGTGCTTTGAAGCTGCCACGGCCCAGTAGTCTCGACTGGCCGTTGCAATAGTCTCACCTGGTCAAGCAGGGACGGACAAATCGGTATCACCTGTCGTGCAGCTTCAAAATGCCATAACATCGTCATCTCTTGGAGTTTCACCGCTTATATATTTGGCTAGAATTGGCTTTTCAAGCACTAAAACACCGCAATAGACTCTCGTGGTCGAGCCAGGATATCTGGATCAAGGTTACCGTCTGTGTCGGTTTTGAAATGCCATAACTTTGCCTTTCGCTTGGAGTTTTTAGACTTATTATATATTCTTGGAACTATCTTTCCAAACCCTACGATGATGTAATATTGTTTCCTGGTAGAGCCGAGACGTCCGGGTCAGAGTACCTGCTGTGGCGGTTTCGAAACCGCATATATTTGCCTTTCGCTTGAGTTTTTAGGCTCATTATCTACTGTTGTAACCCTCATTTTGAGCTCTACACTGATGTAATAATCTCTCCTGGTCGAGCTGGGACTTCCGGATCAGTCACTGGCCGTGACGGCTTCGAAATGCGATAACTTCGTCGTCGCTTGGAGTTTATGGGCTTATTGTATACTATTAGAACCATCTTTCCCAGCAATACAACTCTGCAATGGACTCTCGTGGTCGAAACGGGACACATGGATCAAGGTGATGGGCTATGGTGGTTCTAAAACGCCAAAACTTCTACTTTCACTTGGACTTTTTAGGCTTATTATATACCATTGGAATTGTCTTTCCAAGCCCGACGATGATGTAATGCTCTCCTTGGTCATGCCGAGACGTCTGAATCAGGGTTATCGACCGTGGTAGTTTGAAATGCTGTAACTTTGCCTTTCGTTTGGAGTTTTTAGACTTATTATGTACTGTTGGAACCGTCTTTCCAAGCACTACGATGATGTGATATTCTCTCTTGGTCGAGCCAAGACGTCATAGGGATTAGTATGACCTTTTTAAGCCCTATGTTGATGTAACATTATCTCCTGTTCGAGCTGGGACGTCCGGATCAGGGTTACCGAACATGACAGTTTTTGAATGGCATAACTTCGCCTTTCGTTTGGAATTTTTAGGTTTATTATATATCATTAGAACTGTCCTTCCGACCCCTACGATGATGTAATATTCTCTCTTGGTTGAGCCAGGATGTCCGGATCAGGGTCACCAGGCGCGGCGGCTTCGAAATGCCGTTACTTCATCGTCGCTTGGAGGTTTTGAGCTTTTTATATACCGTTGGAAACATAATTCTATGTCCTATGATGCTGCAATATTTTCTCTAGGTCGAGCTGGGACGTCTGGATCAGGTTCGCTGGCCTCGTCGACTTCGAGATGCCATAATTTCTTCGTTGGTTGTAATTTTCAGGCTTATTGTACACCATTGGAACCGTGTTTCCGAGAAGAATATGATAATCCCAGAAACTCCAAGCGACAGGTGAAGTTATGGGGTTTCGATGCCCCCATGGTCGATGACCCTAATCCAGACATCTCTGCTTGATCAGGAGAGAATATTACAACATTGTTGTAATGCTATATAATTAGCCTAAACACTCTAAGCAAAAGGCAAAGTTGTGGCTTTTCAAAGCCGCCACGACTGTTGACCCTGACCCAGACGTCATGGCTCGACTACAAGAGTCTATTACGGCATCGTAATGCTAAGAAAAATAGTTCCAAAGGTATATCATAAGCAAAACAACTCCAAGCGAAAGGCACAGTCATGGCGTTTTGAAGCCTCCGCGATTGGTGACCTTGATCCGGACGTCTCGACTCAACCACAAAAGTCTATGGTGGCGTTGTAGTGCTTAGAAAGATGTTTTCTGCAGCATATAATATGCCTAGAAACTCCAAGAAAAAGGTGAAGTTATGTCATTTCAAAATTGCCACGGCCAGTGACCCGGATCTGGATGTTTTGGCTTGACCATGAGAGTCTATTATGGTGTCGTAGTGCTCGAAAAGATGGTTCCAATGGTATATAAGAAGACCAGAAACTCCAAGCAAGACGAACTTATGACGTTTCTAAAGCATCGCGGACCACAAGAGTCTATTACGGCGTTGTAGTGCTTGGAAAGATAGTTCTAACGATATATAATAAGACCAGAAAATCCAAGCAACGATGAAGTTATGACATTTCATAGTCGCGGCGGCCGGTGACATTGATCCGAACGTCCCGGCTTGTCCAAGAGAGAATACTGGGAGGATATAGGCTCAGAATAATGTTTCCAATGGCATATAAAAAGTCCAGAAAATCCATGTGGCGGTGAAGTTATGGCTTTTCGAAGCCGCCGCGGCCAGTGACCCTAATCTGGAGGTCCCGGCTCGACCTAGAAAGAATAATACAGCATCGTAAGGCTGTGAAAGATGGTTCCAACGATATAAAATAATCCCAGAAACTCAACGACAACACGTTGTGGCCTTCCGAAGCTGCTGCAGCTAGTGACGCTGATCCGGGCGTCCCAGCTCGACGTGGAGAGAATATTACAGCATCATAGAGCTTGGAAAGACAAATCCAACGGCATATAAAAAGCAACAAAACTAAAAGCGATAGTGAAGTCATGGCATTTTGAAGGCGCCTCGGCCGTAGTAGTCTCGACTGGTTGCCATAATAGTCTAACCTGGTCGAGCCGAACAGACAGATCGGCATCAATGGCAATGCGACTTCAAAATGTCATAACTTTGCCGTCTGTTGTAGTTTTTCTGCTTATTATATATAGTTGGAATCTTCTTTTCGAGCACTACGACGTCGCAATAAACTATCGTGGTCGAGCCGAGACGTCCAGATTAGGGTTACTGTCCGTGGTGGTTTCGAAACACCATATCCACGCCTTTCACTTTGAGTTCTTGGCCTACTATATACTATTGAACCGTCTTTTCAAGCCCTAAGATAATGTAATATTCTCTCCTGGTCGAGCCAAGCATCCGGACCAGGGTCACCGTTCATGACATCTTCGAAACGCGTTAACTTCATCATCGACTGGAGTTTTTGGGTTTATTATATACTATTGGAACCGTCTTTCTAAACAATACGATGTTACTATAGACGTTTATAGTCAAGCCGGGACACCTGAATCAGGGTTACCAACCGAGGCGCTTTGAAAACGCCATAACTTTGCTTTTGTCTTGGAGTTGTTAGGCTTATTATATACTGCTAGAACCGTGTTTTCGAGCCCAACAATGATGTAATATTCTCTCCTGGTCGAGCTGCGATGTCCACATCAGGGTTACCGGCCGTGGCGGTTTCGGAATGCCATTTGCCTTTTGTTTGGAGTGTTTAGGCTTTTTACATACCTTTGGAACCATCTTTTCATGCTCTACGATGATGTAATATTCTCTCTTGGTCGAATCGAGACGTCCAGATCAGGTTCACAAGCTTCGGCGTCTTCGAAATGCCATAACTTCATTGTCTCTTTGATTTTTTGAGCTTTTTATATACCATTGGAAACCTCGTTCTGAGCCCAATTATGCTACAATATTCTCTCCTAGTCGAGCCAGGATGTCTGAATCAGGTTCCTTTGCCTCGGCACTTTGAAACGCCATTATTTCATTGTCGGTTGGAGTTTCAAGGCTTAACATATACCATTGGAACCATCCTTTTGATCATTATATAATAAGCCAAGAAACTCCAAGTGACATGAAAAATTATGGCATTTCGATGCCCCTGGTTGGTGACCCTGATCCAAACGCTAAGCTTGTCCAGGTGAGAATATTACAGCATTGTAGGGTTTGGAAAGATGGTTCAAACAGTACATACTTAGCCTAAAAACTCCAAGCGAAAGACAAAGTTATAGCATTTCAAAGCTGCCACGGCCGGTGACACTGATCCGAACTTTCCGGCTCGACCATGAGAGTATATTGCGGTATCGTGATGCGAAAGTTGGTTCCAAAGAAATAGAATAAGACCAGAAACTCCAAGCAAAAGGTGAAGTTATGACATTCCAAAGCCTCCGCAGTCGGTGACCTAGATCTGGATGTTCCGGCTCAACTAGTAGAGAATATTGCAGCACCATAGGATCAGAAAGACGGTTCAAACCCTATATAATAAGCATAAAACTACAAGAAAAAGGCAAAGTTATGGAATTTCGAAGCCACCACGACCGGTGACCCTCATCAGGACATTTTGACTCAACCATGAAAGTCTATTGTGGCATCGTAATGCTTTGAAAGATGTTTCCAACGATATATAATAAGTCCAAAAAATCCAAAAAAGGCCAAGTTATGCAATTTCAAAGCCATTACGGCCGGTGACCCTGATCCGGATATATAAGCTCGACTACGAGAGTCTTTAACGGTGTTGTTGTGCTAGGAAAGTTGGTTTCAACGGTATATTATAAGACAAGAAACTCCAAGCAACAACAAAAATATGGCGTTTCGAAGCCACCGCCACCGGTGACCCTGATCCGGAAGTCCCTGCTCAACCATGAGAGGCCATTGCGGTCGAATAGAAAAAGAATCATAAAATAGACAGAATAAAACATAACTGACATGCAACATATGTCGTGACTAACTCCGAGTACATCTGATGAGCTACAGCCTAACCTTGTGGATACAAACACTGAGGATGACACCTCACTGCCCCGCACAGGTCCCATAACAAGGAGTATGGCTAAGAAGTTGTTACATTGTGTTGAATCATTTCTTTATAGGCATGAAGAGGATGAACCAAGCAAAGATGTCCATTGGGTTTATATGATACAAGCTTTGATCTAGTTGTATCAAAAACATGTTGTACATATCTTTAGTTGTTCTTTTTAATATTGTTGGATGGTTAACCTTGTTTTAGGATAGTTTGTGTTGTATTATTGCCTTGTCTTTCAGGTACACATACTTAGCTTGAAAATGCAATTAGAACCTGAATTTTTGTTCAAGCAAGGAGGTGATAAGCAAGTAGCTTACAAGCAAGGAGGTGACAAGCACTCATGTCAAATTCAAGAATTGTTCTTCACGTTTAAATGGATGGACAAGCTGCTCAAAGCTTTAACCAATAGGAAAAAGTCTTGCAAATGTTCAAACCAATCAAAAACAAGCAAGGAGACAACCAAGCAAGCTGCACAACAAATGAACCAATCAGATCCTTGAAGTTTAAGGCATGATTCACGCAAGATTGCTTTGAAAATTCAAAGCCAAACTTACAACCAATCAAAACCAAATTCAAAGCAAGCTGCTCCAAGTATTATCCAATCAAATTGATCAAGAAAGAAGGCTGAAAACAAGCATGGATTACACGGCAAAGCAACCAGCCTTCTTGGAACCAAAATTGTTCAAAAAGCAAGCATGTTATTCCTAGTCTTGTACTTTGTACTTTAAAACTTGTACTCTTTATAATTTTCGTAGGTTATAAGTAAGGTAGGAACCTGAATATAAAAAACACAATTTCAAACACATTTCAATCAGATTTTCCTTTAAGGAGTTCTCAACTTATTCTAGTTGAAGTTTAAGACCACTAACGGTTTTCTTTCAAGTTCCTAGCCTAGAACTTGTTAAGTATTTACTTCATTTTTGGTTTACAGCATCTTAAGGTCTCAATGAGGTTTTAGATGTGTTGGAATGCCAAAGAGGAAGAGATGTTGGCATAAATTGAGCCAAGAACAAACGGTTACAGTTCAAGGGGTGTCTTTGGGATGTTCTTTGCCATAGCCGGGGTTCAAATCAGTTCTGAGTAGGAGACAAAGTCCTGGAAACGTTTTTCTAGCCTTCATTTGGCTCATCAATTGGTATCAGAGCGTAGGTTAGGCTTCTATTCATGATTACATTGTTTGACTTGCATAAAATGATGTTGCCGTGTAGTGAACTGTTTGTTTTTATGTTCATTTAGAATCTGTTAGTTTAGGTAGTTAGTTTATGTTTTAAAGTGTTTATTAGTTAGTTTAAAACAGTTTGGTAAGTTAGTTTAAGTAGCAAAACCGAAAACACCACAAAAAGAACTTAGACTAGACCTAAGTGTTGTTAGAATCCCTTTGTGTAGTTTATATTAAAACCGTGTGTGAAACTTGTTGTTCTAGTTCAATCTAGCTTAGACAATGTTCATTAGGTCCTAATCTAGAAGTTTAAACGGTAGTTTAGTGATTCCTTAAAACAGAAAACTTGAACACAAAAATAGATTAGTTGATAGTTTAGTTTGTAATCAAGTTGTTAAAATTCTGTTTTAGTAGTTGTGTGCAATCTGTTTTAGACGTTTTATTTGCTGCCTTATTTAGCTTAGTTAGAGTAGTTTGCAACATAGATTAAAGGTTTAGTTGGTTGTTTAGTTTAGCACAAGCAAATCCGAAAACTAAGAACAAAAAAGGGTAGTTTTAGTTAGCTATGTATGCTGCCTAGTCTCTAGTTGATACACGTTTGTTGTGTTGAATACATAAACACTTGCATCTAGTATCATCTAGCTTAGAAACTGATTGCATCATACAAACAAAAACCAACACAAAAACAAGTAGAATAGATAATTTAAAAACAAAACAAAACAAGTTAGTTAGTTTGCATCAAAACTGATTTCCATTAGTGTTATAGTAATCAGCCCTTATAAATTGCATTTAGAAACAACTAAGTTGCATTTAGCTATCTTAAGATTAGTTAGATCATTTGCATCAAAAACAGAAAAAAAAAACCGAAACAATTTAGTTTAAACTTGTTTAAATCTTTGAATGCTATTTGTTTAAACTTGTTGAATTTGATTTCACCACCCCCGTTACACCTTAAGTCATTGTTTGGTACAAACTTGATTGAATCTTTTAATTGAAACATTATTGACTTGAGATTTGTTAAAAGTGAAGTAAATTTGTAAGAAACAAGATTTGATTTCAAATTTTAACGTTGGCTTTTCGTTTATCTTTACTTGGGATTGATTCAATTGTTTAAAGACTTTATTGGACTTAAGTTCTTACTTAGGATCACTTTGTCTATATTTGTCCCTACACTGTTAAATTGCCGACCCTGTTATCATCTTGTTGTCTTTACACTTCTTCAACTTGCATTGAACTTTCATCTATATTTGGTTGTTAAATTTGTGAAACAGTTTTCATATCATTAGTGTTCTTCCGTGTTGTTCAAAGAACGTTTCACAAAAGCCACACCAAAACTTGTGCAAGTAAAACCAAAGAAAAAGAAGTCGTGAGCAATGTCTCATAAAGGCGAGCAGTAGACTCACAAAACAGACAAAGCCAATCCAAAGGAAAATAATTAGGCTTGTTTGTGAAAGAAACTGAGAGAAAAGTCATTTTTAACGTCAAAAAGCAAGAGACAAGACGTATGAATGATTTGCACAAGAAGTGAGATATAGCCATCCAAAGTTCACAAAAGGTGAATTGTGCAAAACCAAAAGCAAATACCTACACCAAAAGTGTTGACTGTTGTAAAAGGTTCCTCGAACAAACCCTTGTTGAACACTTGTGTGTATGTACTGCCTTTCACTTTATTTACAATTGAATGTGCATTAAAGTTTAAAGTAAGTTAAAGGATTGTTCTGTACAAACCCTTAGCTTTCTTTGATTCAGCCAAAAACATCACTTGACCTCTATTTTTCTTTGAATCTTAGATAGTCCAAGATTGTTGTTTATTCAATTGTCAATTTGAAGTAGAAATTTACGTTTTGTTAAAGTTATAGTTTGATCTTGCTTGTATTCTGACTTATTTATCTCATTGTTTTACCATCTTGGTTGATTGTTTTGATTAAACATGATTCTAAAAACCATTTGGGGAGTTGAATGCCATAGGAGAGACTATGATGAACTGGAAAAACGTATGAACTCCTTTGGTCGTACGAATGGTTTATGGGTTGGATATTGGGAATGTAAAACTCCTAGATATCAAACTCTTTCTCAGTGCAATAAAGACGTTAGTGCATATTACAATGAAATGCTTGATGATTTGTACTATGCTTATGTTGAAGAACATGAGGAATTAAGCATGATTAGGTTCTTTGCTGGATTAGATAAAGAGATCGCTGATTACATGTTGTCTGAAAAATTCTCATCACTTTATGACATGTATAAAAAGGCAAAGATTGTTCAATCAAACCTAATCCCATGTCAAGTTAATCAAAACTATGGGTATGAACTGAACTCTTGTGATTCTGAAAATGACAAACCAAATCAAGTTAAATTAAGCAATTTGAGTCAGACTATGGATAATATTGAAAATGCATTGCTTCAACTTAGAGACATGATGCAAGTATTGATAGAATCTGAAAAGAACAAAGACTTGCAATCTGACATTTCTGTGAATGATGGCTTGTATGAAATTAGCCCCAACATGCCTGAAACTGGAACTCCTTTATCTGAATTGCATGTTCAACCTTGTGTACTGTCTGAAGAAGACCCTTCACTTGAATCTGTTGGTGATTTCCAAAGTGTTAGTCGTTTGCTTATAGATGATGTTAATTGTGATAACACTTTGTCTGAAAATGATTTACATTGTGACATGCATATAAATGAAATCCCTGTGCATGATCTGCATTCTGCTGAGATGCTTGTTTCTGGGTTACAATCTGAATTACATCCTGTACATTTCATTGATGACATTGATGTAAGTAATTCTGTTGAGAATGACATTGATAAACTAGATTCTTATGATTTGATGTTAGCTGAACTAGATTGTCTACTTGATGTAGAGCTTGATCATGATGTCATTATTGAAATAGATTCAGCTACAAATGAACATAAATCCTTGGATGAACTAGTTAATGAATTGAATGACATATTTAATATAGATGAAGATTCTATTTCTGAAATATCTATTTCATCTCATCTTGTTGAATGTCTGCCTGTTGTCATCTTAATTGATACATCTTGTCTAAATGTTGCACATGTCTGTAAGATTTGTACATTTAGTGTTAACATGTTGCAATATGCTTTTTGGATGTTGTTTTATCTGTTAGGATGTATGTGTTCTAAAATTTTTGTTATCATATTGTTAATACATCCTAAACATTTTAGAAAGCGTGTGCACACCTTATTCTTTCTTCAAAGATAAGGATGCACCAAGGTATTTCACCTTCACCATTTGTATTATCATGTTCCTATTTGGTTATGGTGTAGTTGAGCATACGTGTACATCCTAAACCCCTATCCCTTATTCTATCCATATTGAGATTCGAGGACGAATCATTTTCAAGAGGCGATGGACCGTTCAAAGTGTTGAAACGGCTTGGTGATAATGCCTATGTTCTCGATCTTCCTGAAGAAAGGTATGGTCCTATCTCTAAAACTTTTAATGTTGCTGACCTTTCTCCATTTAGTATTGATTCAGATTCAAGGACGAATCCTTCTCAAGTGGGAGGGAATGATGAGCTACAGCCTAACCTTGTGGATACAAACACTGATGATGACACCTCACTGCCCCGCACAGGTCCCATAACAAGGAGTATGGCTAAGAAGTTGTTACATTGTGTTGAATCATTTCTTTATAGGCATGAAGAGGATGAACCAAGCAAAGATGTCCATTGGGTTTATATGATACAAGCTTTGATCTAGTTGTATCAAAAACATGTTGTACATATCTTTAGTTGTTCTTTTTAATATTGTTGGATGGTTAACCTTGTTTTAGGATAGTTTGTGTTGTATTATTGCCTTGTCTTTCAGGTACACATACTTAGCTTGAAAATGCAATTAGAACCTGAATTTTTGTTCAAGCAAGGAGGTGATAAGCAAGTAGCTTACAAGCAAGGAGGTGACAAGCACTCATGTCAAATTCAAGAATTGTTCTTCACGTTGAAATGGATGGACAAGCTGCTCAAAGCTTTAACCAATAGGAAAAAGTCTTGCAAACGTTCAAACCAATCAAAAACAAGCAAGGAGACAACCAAGCAAGCTGCACAACAAATGAACCAATCAGATCCTTGAAGTTTAAGGCATGATTCACGCAAGATTGCTTTGAAAATTCAAAGCCAAACATACAACCAATCAAAACCAAATTCAAAGCAAGCTGCTCCAAGTATTATCCAATCAAATTGATCAAGAAAGAAGGCTGAAAACAAGCATGGATTACACGGCAAAGCAACCAGCCTTCTTGGAACCAAAATTGTTCAAAAAGCAAGCATGTTATTCCTAGTCTTGTACTTTGTACTTTAAAACTTGTACTCTTTATAATTTTCGTACGTTATAAGTAAGGTAGGAACCTGAATGTAAAAAACACAATTTCAAACACATTTCAATCAGATTTTCCTTTAAGGAGTTCTCAACTTATTCTAGTTGAAGTTTAAGACCACTAACGGTTTTCTTTCAAGTTCCTAGCCTAGAACTTGTTAAGTATTTACTTCATTTTTGGTTTAGAGCATCTTAGGGTCTCAATGAGGTTTTAGATGTGTTGGAATGCCAAACAGGAAGAGGTGTTGGCATAAATTGAGCCAAGAACAAACGGTTACAGTTCAAGGGGTGTCTTTGGGATGTTCTTTGCCATAGCCGGGGTTCAAATCAGTTTGGAGTAGGAGACAAAGTCCTGGAAACGTTTTTCTAGCCTTCATTTGGCTCATCAACATCACAATGTCATCAGTACATAAAGAATAATGAGTACATATCCAAAATAACAGAAGTACATAAACTAGTAGCTGGGCCCATAAGTTCCTCACGGGTACCCTATACTCGACTTGTCATCTATAAATTCCAAGTCAAGGTCTCGGGCTCTACAAGATGGTAAAAATAAAGAGTGAGCGATAATGATTGCTGAGCAAGTATCAACGTCTGGGTTCGTCATGTAGATCATGCATGGGAGACAGGATGATAAAATAAATATTGTGCAAGTAAAGAACATAACACGTCTCCATTCACAAATAAAGTGACAAATAAAGAAAGTAACATACGAAACACATAAGTATATAAAGTGCGGAAAATAAAGTTGTAACTTACATTTTTCCAAGATTCCTGGGGACCAACTATTACTTATGTAACCTTAATTCCTCAAGTCATAACTCATGCTAAGTCCCGATTTCATATGTTTATATCAGGCTTAACTTCCTATACATTCAACCTAATCATATTAATGGCCAATAGATGTATAAGTGATGGTAGTTCAGGATTCATGTCAAATGCTCGTGAAAATCCATAACATGATTTATCACAAATTGTTTCAAAACAAAACATGTTTGTATCAGTTCCATAACTTTTGTAACATGGCATTATCATAAGTTGACTATAGCACTTTTCATATCGTAAGAACGGTAACACATGACGTACCGAATGACTCCCTATATAGTCGCATGTACAGATACGAATCCTAGTGTTCCAAACACAGTGTTACATCATATGTACATGGATCTAATGGTGTCGTGTTATGACAGAGATCCCGTGTCCTGAAAAAGGTGTTACACTCGGTCATAACGTAAAACATATGCCCCTAACATCCTCTCCCAGGATCCGATGTCAGGCCGGCGCACCTTAAACATATCGTAACATCGTAACAACATATCATAAAACATATCATGTAAAAGTCTGGAATCATTCGTCTCGTAATACGGTTCGTTACGCGTAAAATCTTATTAAAGCATTTCATGTGTAAAACATTTCGTAAAATCGCATCGTGAGATAAAGCTTCTCGTTTCAAAACTTTGATTCGTTTATGCATGCATGTAGGATCGGTTTTGAGCTCTTTTAACCATCTGAAAATTTCAGCACTTAATGTCCAAAATCTAACACATAATTCATGTCATAAACTTAGGTGAAATACCCATTTTACCCTTATCAAGGCTCTGGGTTTTAGGAACCCGAAATCAGCCCATTCTTGGGATTAACCACTAACATAATTATTTTAAATTGTCCAATTTTTGTATTATATAATGGTTAACCAAATCAGCCCACATTCTACATAGCTTCAACTTAAGAAAATACCATTTTTACCCCTTTAGGGGCTCTCGGCCAAATAATTGAAGCAACCCCACTTTTGGGCTTTTATCACCATTTTCTTATTCTTAATCTACTCATTTCATACAATAACCAATTAAAATTGAGAGTGGTATGTATATGGCTGGTACACATATATCCATGTAAAAAGTGGAATGGCTTTACATTTCTCATATACACACACATGGCCGAATATATATATGGCCATACAACAAATAAATTGCCACTTTAACAATATTTCATGCATGCATCATGATGATGACTCTTACACTATTATTCCATGTTGATCTTGGACATGCATTCTTGAAACAAGGACATAGAACATGCAACATACTTGATTTGTACATTTTTCTACATGGTCTTTACTATACTTTTTATTTAAACGTACTTGAACTTATGCCTGTTAGTTTCCATCAAAATCACGAACATAAGAACCATGATCATGATGATGATCATGATGAAATTTACATGCAAATACATATAGTGATGGAAACCATGAAAACATACATCCTTAGGCCATCATCATCAAGAGTACACATCAAATGACGCTGATTAAGCATGCCTAATAATGATGGCTAAACCAGCGCATTTATGGATGAAAATGTATGAAAATGGCATGATGATCACCAATAAAACAATCTTCTCTGGTCAAGCATTATAATATAAATTATAATGCATCACAATCATGCTAAATCATGACCATCAAAATGCGTAAACACTAAAAATCATGGAGAAACACATGTGATGATCATCATGGAAACATACAAGAAAATGTAGCAAAATCTGGTTCTTAGTACACTTTTTCAAGAAAGTGTGACATATAACGAACACTTTTCATGAAATGAGATAGACATGCCTAATCTTCTATTACATGTGACATGCATAAACATATGAGGCCTAAACATATCATAAACTTCACATGCATGACACTTTTACGTATCATATGAATCTTAAGCATGCCTACATTAAAGAATGAAACACAAGCCTTCACATAAGAGGCATGCAAGAACATTTTTTACAAGTTCATAGTGGAAAAATAATCTGAACATATGCATGCATGATCCAAGTTTATAAATGAACATAGATGATAGATTTTTCAATATGCATGAAGAAACCAAGAAGAATACTTGGCTTTTCTTTGGAATTAGACTTAAGATGGAAAAAGATTTCTTCTTTTCCCCTTGCTTGGGTACCCCACGGCCTACATGGCCAAAATGCAGAAAAGATTGGTCATTTTTAAATGAAAGGACACTAAGAAGGTTCTAAAATCTATTCTTAAGAAAGCTAACCTTGAAAATCCTTGAAGATTTCTACTTTTCCAACTTAGATAACTTCTTCCTCCTCCTTGGTGTAGCTCACGGCCTAAGTGCCTAAAGGAGAAGAATCTTGAGTCTTTTGGGAAGATGGATGAAGGGAAAGGTGTTTAGAAAGGTTGATATGATTCTTACCTTAATGATTCCTATACTTGGAAGCTTGGTTCTTCATCTGAACTTTGAAGAAACTTCCTTCTTCTTGCTTCAGGTATTCTTGGTTGGAAGAGAGAAAAATGAGGGAGAGAAGAGTTGTTTGAGTGAAAAAATGAATTGGAGAGAAGTTGGAAGAAATTGATGCGTGCAACTCGTGGGCTCCAACAATTTCACCTTCCAAACGTCCTTCACAAGGGTTAGGCACAAGGAAGAAGACTTCACCTTGCTTCCTTAATGAATAAAAACGTATGGATTAAGAATGAGCAAGACCAACACTTCAAGATGGTCGTTGATCAGGCAAACCAATATGGCCCTCCTGGACGGCACCTTTAAGCAATGGCAACACCTTCAATATGCTCAACTTTGAAGGATCTTAACCTAGGTTTTTAATGCAAAACTAAGAAAACAAAGTATCACACAAAGTGAATGAAATATCAAGAATTGTTATTCATCAAAAGGTGTTCTTCCTAGGCGCCCCAAAGGCTTTATTTATAGGCTGAGATTGAGCCTTAAAATGTCTAGAACTAATTCAAAATAAAGCTAGCTAACAATCTTTGAAAATTGAAAACTATTGGAATTCAAAACTAAAACAAATCCTAGCTAGAAACTTCAAATCTTGCAAGACATTATCCTCAATGAATCTGGTCATGTTTGGTGATGAAATGGCGTTGGAGGCTTGATCTTGACGTAGATGAGATGGTTGTGTTTGACTTCAAAGGCTGGTTGAAGATTGAATTCAATTTGAATTTGAAATTGACTTCAAACTTGAATCTAATCTTTGAATTTTGATCTCTTCTCTTTTGCTCTCCAACTTGGCGTGTAACTATAGAAGATGGCGTGTGATAAGGTCTACAAGGGGTTGAGATGTTGGATTCAAATGCTGGTTGGAGATTGAGTTTAAATTGAACTTGAACTTGAATTTAAACTTGGATTCAAATTTGAATTGTCATCTCATCTTTGTTATCCTTCATGTTGGCGTGTAATCATCTTTCTTATCCTTCATGTTGGCGTGAGAGTGGATGTAGATTAGGCTGAAATCTTCTTGAACTTTAAGTCTCCAATTGATTGAGATTGAATTCAAATTAAGGTTGAATTTTAAATTCAAGCCTAGCTTTGAATTTAAACTCAATTGATCATTATCCATTTGCTTCAAACATGGCCGGCCTCCCCTTGTGGATAATGGAGATGATTTTGATTTCAAGTTGATCAAGAGATTCTATCTTGGACACCTTTGAATTCGTCTTAGCGTAGACAAACATTCTCTTCAAACATTCTCTTGAAACATTCTCTTCAAACATTCTCTTGAAACATTCTCTTCAAACATTCTCTTCAAACATTCTCTTGAAACATTCTCTTCAAACATTCTCTTCAAACATTCTCTTTAAACATTCTCTTCAAACATTAAACATTCTCTTGTATCTAATTTACCTACAAAGCGAATATAAAAAAACTAAGATCACAAGACACAAGATGAATTCAAAAACAAAGAATGTAGACGTTCATGCTGATACATGCTCAAGTTGAAGGTTCAATGAAATGAACCCAAGGAGTCTTAGGCTCATCTTGAACATGCTTGTACAAGAAGGTGGCAACTTGATGACAAAGTTCCCTTGCCCTCCTTCTTGTCATAGGACCTTTGACCTCTTGATGGGGCCCTTGATCCTCATCGGACCCTTGATCCTCATCAATCCCCCCCTCCTCAAAAGGATTCGTCCTCGAATCAAAAAGGTCATCGTTGAAAGGGGACGGTCAGCAACATTAAAAGTAGGTGAAATTGAACCATACCTGTCAGGAAGTTCGAGGATGTATGCATTGTCACCTATGCGTTTCCATACTTTAAAGGGTCCATCTCCCCGAGGCAACAATTTTGACTTTCTTTCATTGGGAAATCTTTCTTTGCGCAAATGTAACCACACTAAATCTCCAGGTTTGAACACAACTCTTTTCCGATGTTTGTTAGCTCGTCTTTCATAAGCTTTGTTTTTCTTTTCTAGTTGTGTTTTAACTTGTTCATGCAGTTTCTTTATATTGTCCGCTTTTTGTTTACCATCAAGACTAGAACGTTCATGCACGGGAATAGGAATCAAATCGATGGGAGACTGTAGGACCTCAGGCGCTACCATCTCTCCCAAAACCAATTGGTGACAGGAGATGCGCATACCCTAGCCTTATAGTGCATTCAGCACACAAGCGCCTACGGCATTCGACTGTGACTTGGCCCACACGGCCTACGCCCACCGGCCTACGCCACGGGACAATTGCTGCACCCAACAATCTCCCCCTCAGCAATTGCTCCTGCTGGGAATCGAACCCGTGACCTCGCTCTGATACCACTTGTAGGACCTCAGGCGCTACCATCTCTCCCAAAACCAATTGGTGACAGGAGATGCGCATACCCTAGCCTTATAGTGCATTCAGCACACAAGCGCCTACGGCATTCGACTGTGACTTGGCCCACACGGCCTACGCCCACCGGCCTACGCCACGGGACAATTGCTGCTTGAGATCTGGTTGATGAGTTTTAGGGTCGGGCTTGGGTGGTTTTGTTTGGGCCATGGGGTTTGGGGATAGAATTAGGTTTTTGTTGGTGTTGAAAATGGTTTGTGAAGACAAACACACATAGGACTAACTTGATTTAAAGCATGAAATCAATCACAATGTGAATCACAAGATGCATACAATCATCACCAACTAAAAGCTTTGGTAGCAACAAGATGATTTGAAACCGAGGTAGCTTTATAGGCTAATGGTTGTAATAAAAAGAGAGCTGAATGTACTCTAAATGCTCAAACCCTAATTGTTCAAGTTGAATGATAAAATTGAGATGTTTGATGCGAAAAGGAAATAAAAGAGATGACACTTGAATGATGAAAAGCAAAATGCAGCAAAATGCAAAGACTCAAAGCAATGGTTTGGACTTTTTTTATATGAAATGCAAATGACGTGTATAATTAGGGATAGAAGAAGGACACAACTAAACTTGAAATGACTAGACTCAAACGAAAAGGAAATGATAGATGGTGGAATAGAGTAACCTGGGCTCTGATACCAATTTGATGCGTGCAACACGTGGGCTCCAACAATTCCACCTTCCAAACGTCCTTCAGAAAGGGTTAGGCACAACCAAATGAGCAAGACCAACACTTCAAGATGGTCGTTGATCAGGCAAACCAATATGGCCCTCCTGGACGGCTCCTTTTAGCAATGACAACACTTTCAAGACGCTCAATTTTGAAGGATCTTAATTTAGGTTTTTAATGCAAAACTAAGAAAGCAAAGTCTCACAAGAAGTGAAGCAAATATCAAGAATTGTTATTCATCAAAAGTTGTCTTCCTAGGCGCCCCAAGGGCTCTATTTATAGGCTGCTACTCGTCCTTATTCAGCCTTGCAATGAGTAGAAAACATTTCAAATAAGCTAGCTAACAAGTGTTTAAAAATTGAAACTTGTTTGAATTCAAAACTAAAACAAATTCTAGCTAAAATTTGAATTGCTTGTAGATTGCCATCTTCTCTCTTCCAGCCATGTATGATGACTAAATGGAGGTGTTTGAGACCTGATTTGATGATGATAAAGTGTTAGGAGTTGAATTCAAAGGTTGGTTGAAGTTTGAATTCGAATTGAGTTTGAATTTGAATACAAATTTGGGTTCAACTTTGAATTTTGATCTCATCTCCTCCTTGCTTCAAGAATGGCGTGTAGATGGCTTCAAGGTGGCTAAGATGTTGAATTCAAATGTTGGTTGAAGTTTGAATTCAAATTGATTTTGAATTGGAATTCAAATTTGGGTTCAACTTTGAATCGTAAACTCATCTTCCTCTTAACCTCCAAGATGGCGTGTGGAATGGACCAAGATAAGGCTGATAATTTCTTGAAATATAAATGTCAAATTGGTTGAAACTTGAATTAAAATAATGGTTGAATTTAAATTCAAGTTTGTCTTCAAGTTTGAATGCGATTTAGTCTCTATCTTTGAACTTCAAGTTGAGCGCCACTATGGAGATAATTTGAGCTGGATTTTGAAAATGGTATTCCATCTTGGACACATTTGAATTTGTCTTTGTGGAAACAAACATTCTTCTCAAGACAACATTCCTTTTGTCTCCCTTTTTGAAACACACGCCTATAATGTCATTTTGAGCTTCCATTTGGCTTGGAAATTTCATGTACCTAATTTACCTACAAAGCAAACACATAAAACAAAGATCACAAGAAAATAAGACAAAATTCAAAATAACGAATGCACTCACACACGCATGCTTATAAACGCTTAAAGTGAGGGTTCAATGAAATGAACCCAAGGAATCTTAGGTTCATCTTGAACATGCTTGTACAAGAAGGTTACAACTTGATGACAAAGTTCTCTTGCCCTGCTTCTTGTCATAGGACCCTTGACCTCTTGATGGGATCATTGATCCTCATCAGACCCTTGATCCTCATCACTAAAAGTTCATATTGCAAGCAAAAGATCTGAACAATCTAATATACATACGGCTAGAATTGAAAACAAAGGAGTGAAAAGATTGTTGACAAAAGTGTGGCAAACAAAAGAAAGTGAGAAAACCTTCAAAACAAAAAAGGTTTGCCAAAGTGTTATCAAGGCAAAAAGAAAAAGAATAGCCTTGCATCCAATCTATTCATTTTCTTCAAACAATCCCGAAGCGATGAGGATCAAGGGTCCGATGAGGATCAAGGATCCCATCAAGAGGTCATAGGTGGGCTCCAACAATTCCACCTTCCAAACGTCCTTCACAAAGGGTTAGGCACAAGGAAGAAGACTTCCCCTTGCTTCCTTGGTGATAAAAACGTGTGGTGCAATGAGCAAGGCCAACACTTCAAGATGGTCGTTGATCAGGCAAACCAATATGGCCCTCCTGGACAGCACCTTTAAGTAATGGCAACACCTTCAAAATGCTCAAATTTGAAGGATCTTAACTTAGGTTTTTAATGTAAAACCAAGAAAATAAAGGCTCACAATAAGTGAAGAAAATATCAAGAAGTTCTATTCATCCAAAGTTCCTTTCCCTTACGTCCAAAAAGCTCTATTTATAGGCTGAAAATGTCATCCTATCAGCCTTAAGATGCCTAGAAATTATTTCAAAATAAAGCTAGTTAACAAATGTTTGAATTTGAAATTTGCTAGAAATTCAAAACTAAGATAATTCTAGCTAAAGTTGAAATGCTTGCAAGATCCCATTCTCTCCATGTTCAGCCGTGTATGAGAGTCAAATAATGTCTTGGAGGAGCTGATTTGATGAGTAGGATATGCTTGAACTTGAATTCAAAAGATGGTTGAAGTTTGAATTTGAATTGAGGTTGATCTTGAATTCAAACTTGGACTCAATTTGAATTGTATTCTAACTCCCCAAGCTGGTGTGTTCCTTGGATGATGAAGTGTAGAAAATCTGATTTTGATGATGATAAGATGGTTGGACTTGAATTCAAAAGATGGTTGAAGTTTGAATTCAAATTGAGTTTGAATTTGAATTCAAACTTGGATTCAATTTGAATTAGAATCTATCCTTCTTTTATCCTCCAAGATGGTGCGTTAGGGGCTGGAGATATGGGCTGAAATCTTCTTGAAATTTAAGTCTCCAATTGGTTGAAACTTGCATTCAAATTATGGTTGAATTTAAATTCAAGTTTAACTTCAAGTTGATCTTCATCTTCTCTTCAATTTTTGGTCGGCCCCCTTGTTGGTATTCAGAGATGATTTTGATTTCAATTTGAACAAGAGATTCCGTCTTGGACACATTTGTATTTGTCTTTGTAGAGACAAACATTCTTTTCAAGACAACATTTCTTTGTCTCCCTTTTTGGAACACACGCCTACCTTGCTCCTTTTGGGCCTTCATTTCATTTTGGATCTTCCATGTACCTAATTTACCTACAAAGGAAACACATAAAACAAAGATCACAAGAAACAAGATAAAATTCAAAAACACACACGCACACGCATAAACGTTCAAAGGGTGTGTTCAATGAAGTGAACCCATGGAACCTTAGGTTCATTTTGAACATGCTTATACAAGAAAGTTTCAACTTGATGACAAAGTTCTCTTGCCTTCCTTCTTCTCAAGAGGATTCGTCCTCGAATCAAAAAGGTCGTCAGTGAAAGGGGTGAGGTCAGCAACATTAAAAGTAGGCGAAATAGAACCATACCTTTCATGGAGATCAAGGATGTAGGCATTGTCACCTATGCGTTTCAAAACTTTGAAAGGTCCATCTCCTCGAGGTAACAGTTTTGACTTTTGCTCATTAGGAAATCTTTCTTTACGCAAATGTAACCACACTAAATCACCAGGTTTAAACATAACTCGTTTTCGATGTTTATTAGCTCGTCATTCATAAGCTTTGTTTTTCTTTTCAAGTTGTGTTTTAACGTGTTCATGCAGTTTCTTTATCATTTCCTCTTTTTGTTTATCACCAAGACTTGAACGTTCATGCACGGGAATAGGGATCAAATCAAGGGGAGACAATGGGTTAAACCCATACACGATTTCAAATGGACTATGCAAAGTATCGTGATGGACACTTCTATTGTATGCAAATTCGATATATGGTAAACAGTCTTCCCAATGTTTAAGATGTTTTTGCAAAATGGCACGCAAAAGTTGAGAGAGAGTACGATTAACTACTTCAATTTGTCCATCAGTTTGTGGGTCTGCCTTGGTTGAAAACAACAATTGTGTACCAAGTTTAGCCCACAAAACACGCCAAAAATGACTCAGAAATTTCGTATCTCTATCACTTACAATTGTACGTGGCATGCCATGCAATCTCACAATTTCTTTGAAGAACAAATCAGTAACATGTGTGGCGTCATCAACTTTCCTACATGCAATGAAATGTGCCATGTTTGAAAATCTATCAACCACAACATAAATGCTATCGCGCCCTCCTCGAGATCTAGGAAGTCCTGAAACAAAATCCATGGAGATGTCAATCCAAGGGGAATCAGGGACGGGTAAAGGCGTGTAAAGGCCATGTGATTGGGACTTGGATTTGGCTTGTTTGCAAGTGATGCAACTATGATGCGAGCACGGGTAGGATCCCACTCTTTTATCCAAGCTTCTCCTCCAACAGCGGGTTAGGCACAAAGGGGCCAAGCTCCTACTTGCTTCCAATGTCTTTAGATATGCTTGAGCAACCAATTCTTGAAGAATCGTGTGGACTAGGGAAATGATAAACACCCTCCTAGGCAGCATTCATCTTGTCTTGGCAATCACTCTCAAGCATGCTCAAACTTTTAAGGTTTTTAGACTTGATTTTTAGTGAGAAATTAAGAAAAAAAAGATGCCTTCAAAGGAGAAAAGCAACAGAAAATTTTATTCTTCAAACAAGCTTTTTGTAAAAATTGGTTTACATGGCTTAAATAAGGAGAAAACTCATCCTAACACTTATCCTAGTCAAAAGTACAATAAAACACAATTATTCTGGTCTTAGGACCAGATCAAAACGTTTGAAAACCCATTGAATTGGCTTAAAGAGGTCAAACTCCAAGAAGTAAACAAGGGTGCTAGATTTTAGGCTGAAGTGATGTCTCGGGTTGACTCGAATTTTCTTGCAGATACGATCTGAATTTGAAGAAGTGTCCTTCTTCAGAAATTTATTCACCTCTTCAACTTGAACTTTGGATTTTGAGTGGCCCAATTTGGAGTTCCCATGACTGAGTTATGCGCCCATAAAATTCAAGCAATTTTCAGGTGGCTGGATTTTAGGCAGAAATGGTGCCCTCGGTTGACTGGCCTTTTTACCGGGGATGCAAGTCGAACTTGAAGATAAGTCCTTGGGAAACTAGTTCACATCCTGAACTTGACGTTTGGCTTTTGAATGACCCAATTTGGAGTTTGCATGAATGAGTTACACGCCCACAAAGTTCAGGCAATTTTCAGCACTTTTTAGCATTCTTGGTCTAACACTTCCAAACGGATTTGACAACTCCAAGAGCCCCTACAAAGCAAGCAAAGACATAACAAGCATCAAACGAGTAAAATAAAGGATAATAAACGAAAATTGAAGAAATTAAAACACACAAGATGCAACGCATGAAGTGCAATTTAACTAAGACACACCTATAACGTCTTGCACGTATGTGTGCATCAATCCCTCCTTCCTAGAAAAGATTCATCCTTGAATCTTAGCATGTATGTACTGAGGGGAAAAGAACCACAAAAATCAAACAACTATGCAAGACACACTTAAACAATTTAGACACAACATTCATGGAAATTTTTATCCTAATATGTTTGGGGTGGACATATAACTCAAGCATAAAGCATGCATCCAACAACACATGTAAGAACATCTTTACAAGAATGCTTAACAACCAGCACCATTTCCTAATGTGCTTTGGATGCTTAAACAAGGACAAGTCAAATTACTCATTCATGTAGCTAGGACTATCATAAGCATGTAACATGCAACGACTTGGACCATGGTTTTTATGTGTGGACAGCATACTTTCAACACAAAATGTATTAGGTACAAGAGTTAAAGTATGTAAAACATTAAGAACAAGCATCGTACCTTGCACATTCCTTAGCATTTCAAAATTAGTTTCTTCACCATTGGTTTCAAACTCACTCTCATGATGATTGGGTAAAATTTCAGCATGTTTATCATCATCTTTAGGCAACTTAAGTTCAATAAACTCATGGGTAATGTCAGCATCATGTTCATGAATGAACAAAGGATTATCATATAGCAATATATTTGATTGCATGTTAGAACTTTCAAGTAATGTATCATCATTTTAATGCATTTCAAACAAAGGATTACTATAATCTTTCCATTCATGTCCCTTTAAGTTTTCATGCTCAATTGTACCATCATTTTCACTAGATAGATCACTTCAGTCATCATTTAAGTCATGCAAATCAGTAGCTAGGTTATCATGCAAGTTAAGACTTTGATCATGCAACACATCTTCCTTAGGTTCATCTTTGTTATCAACACTCGAATCATGTTCAACCAAAGGAATTTCATCAACTTTCTCACGCGTATCAATCTCAACATGCAAGAATGTATCATTAAGCACACTAGAATCATTGCTATGTTCATGAATGATTTCAGATTGGAATGCGAGTAACATAGATTGCAACTCCAAAATTGTTTTACCCATGTATTCTTTACAAGATTGTATTCTACTTATCCTGTTATTCAATTCCAAAGACAATGCTTTCTCATACATATCTCTAAGAGATGGAAACCAATCATTTATCATACATTCAGCAATATTCTTGTTTAAACCCGCAATAAACCTAATCATTCTCAATTCCTCACGTTCCTTAGTGTTAGCATAACTAATAATCATCAAACACGTAATTGTAATATGCTCCAACACTTTGTTTTTCTTGAGGAAACCTTTGACAAGATGGTACCTTTTGGCAATAATTTCTTACCCAAATCTTATTTGCCTTACCAGAGTGATACATGCACCATTTGACATCATTACAGTCATGTTCATGAAGTATGACCCCCCAAATGGTAGAAACAAACATTGTGAACCTGAAAACCAAACACTAAACAAACAAACTTTTGCAAAGATGGTTAGTTAGAATCAGTTTGTGTTTGTACGTGTCTGCACTCTCACATTCTCTCCTCTCTTTCTCACTCCCTTATACTTTGTTCCTTGACCAATCTTGGACTAAAAACAATCAAAGTGAGCAATAGAGGGGTGATGTCCAAAATGTCCCAAAATAATCAAATATCATGCTCCTTGCCACTCGGTTATTGTAGCACCTGATCCAAACCACTTCACTCCTCAATATATGTCTCAATTTGTCAAAAACAATCCAACAATGATCCTAAATCAGTCTCAAAATAATTGGTATTTGCTTGCACCAAAACAGTTTCAAATAGCGCAAATATGCACCAAACTTCTTCCAAACAAAACTCCAAGCAAAGGTCACACAAACTTGAACAACATAACTATGAATCAAAGATTTATTGATACCAAAAGTGATGTATAAGGCTGAGCCAAAGAAGAACTAAGGGTTACCCTGGGCAATCTTTAATTAACTTAGGCTTTATGCACACAAATTCACAATTTGTACTGAATGTAAGTTATAATCAGAATGTTCAAGTGTTTTGTGATGTATTTGGGCTTGTTTGAAGGCTGGAACATCAGTCTCAAAAGGGTAATAAGTATGGCACCAAGCAAAGCAAGCAAATTCTCTTGATTACACAAATTGTGTCAAAGTAGATGTACTTCTTGGCCCTTCTTTTTTCTCCACTTTTCTTGTGACTTTTGACCTTTTTTTTCCTTTTCTTGCTGTATATGGTACACACAAGTCTCAAGTCCTTTTCTTTTTTTTGTCTAAGGGCAGAATTATAAATTTACTAGGCTGTCTTGAACACGTTTTTGTGCAGCCCACTCAACACACTCCCTTTGCTTGTTTTAGTGTTCAAATGGTGCAAAATGTGTTGGGATAGGATAGTTTTTTTGTATTTGGGCAGGTTTGAGGGGCGAGGTTTCAATTTAGGACTTTTGGTGCAATTTTTGTAGGTTCTAGGCTGTTTTGGGGTTCTGGTTGGTTGGGGTTTAAGTGGATGTCTTGGGCAGTATATTTGGGTTATAATAGGTAGTTGAGGGCGTTTTCATGTGTGGGAAAGGGTGTTCGAAGGTCGTGGGGTGTGGGGGTTCAGATTAGGACCTTTTAGGTAGGACAGGTTTGTAAGGTGTAAGGTTGGCAATTTCACACAGAACAACCGATTGATAGCAAATATTCAGCCACAATTGGAATATAATATGCATAAAGACCAAAAGTAACTAATAGCTTTGATGGCAACAAGATTAACTATTGACTAGGTGGCTTTGTATGGCTATGACTTGTATTCTGTGAGGCTGAAATATACTATCATGCGAAGTCCCTAAATGTTCAAGTTTGTTAAGCAAAGATAAGAACTTTGATAGCAATTGTGATGATAAAATAGTAGGGAAAATGTTTTTATGCAAGGTAGCATATGATGATTAAAGTCTTATGATACCTTTGATGCAAAAGATGATATCTTTTACACCAATTCACAACCTCACGGATCTTGAGTAACCCAAGAATGTTTTTTTGTCTTTTTTATACAAAAGAGGAATGAAATAACAATTGGATGGTGAAGGAATGGTGGTGAGAAATCAGATTGGTGGTGACTGGAAGAATGACACAAAAACGAAATGGTAAAGGATGAAAACAGTGACCTGCTCTGATACCAAATTGATGCGAGCCCGGGTAGGATCCCACTCTTTTATCCAAGTTTCTTCTCCAACAATGGGTTAGGCACAAATGGGCAAAGCTCCTCCTTACTTCTAATGTCTTTAAATAGGCTGAAATGAGCAACCAAAGATGCCTTCTAAGGAGAAAAGCAACAGAAATTTTATTCTTCAAACAAGCTTTTTGTAAAAATTGGTTTACATGGCTTAAATAAGGAGAAAACTCATCCTAGCACTTATCCCAGTCAAAAGTACAATAAAACACAATTATTCTGGTCTTAGGACCAGATTAAAACGTTTAAAAACCCATTGACTTGGCTTAAAGAGGTCCAACTCCAAGAAGCAACAAGGGTGCTGGATTTTAGGCTGAAGTGATGTCTCTGGTTGAGTCGACATTTCGTGTAGATACGATCAGAATTTGAAGAAGTGTCCCTCTTGAGAAATTTATCACCTCTTCAAATTGAATTTGGGTTTTCGAGTGACCCAATTTGGAGTTCCCATGACTGAGTTATGCGCCCATAAAATTCAAGCAATTTTCAGGTGGCTGGATTTTACGCAGAAATGGCGCCCTCGGTTGACTGGCCTTTTTACCGGGGATGCAAGTCGAACTTGAAGATAAGTCTTTCTCAGAAAACCTAGTTCACATCCTGAACTTGTCGTTTGGCTTTTGAATGACCCAATTTGGAGTTTTCATGAATGAGTTACACGCCCACAAAGTTCAGGCAATTTTCAGCACTTTTCAGCATTCTTGGTCTGACACTTCCAAACGGGTTTGGCAACTCCAAGAGCCCCTACAAAGCAACCAAAGACATAACAAGCATCAAACGAGTAAAATAAAGGATAATAAACGAAAATGCAAGAAATTAAAACACACAAAATGCAACGCATGAAGTACAATTTAACTAAGACACACCTACAACGTCTTGCACGTATGTGTGCATCAATCCCTCCTTCCTAGAAAAGATTCATCCTTGAATCTTAGCATGTATGTACTGAGGGGAAAAGAACCACAAAAATCAAACAACTATGCAAGACACACTTAAACAATTTAGACACAACATTCATGGAAATTTTTATCCTAATATGTTTGGGGTGGACATATAACTCAAGCATAAAGCATGCATCCAACAACACATGTAAGAACATCTTTACAAGAATGCTTAACAACCAGCACCATTTCCTAATGTGCTTTGGATGCTTAAACAAGGACAAGTCAAATTACTCATTCATGTAGCTAGGACTATCATAAGCATGTAACATGCAACGACTTGGACCATGGTTTTTATGTGTGGACAGCATGCTTTCAACACAAAATGTATTAGGTATAAGAGTTAAAGTATGTAAAACATTAAGAACAAGCATCGTACCTTGCACATTCCTTAGCATTTCAAAATATGTGTGCATCAAACTACCACATAACCTCTCGACGTCTACGCGCATGTGGGGTCCATAGAAATGTTGCTTAAGAGTTTCAAGGGTTTCGAACACTTCGAAATGACCCATTAAACCTCCCCCATGGGCTTCTCTAATCAATGTTTCTCCTAGGGATGATTGGAGAGAACACACAACTTATGTTCTTTGAAAAGATAACCCTCATGTATGTAGAATTTCCCAAATGGTGCCTCTTTATATGCCTCAAAAATGGTGCCAAAGTCATGGTCATTTGGGTACAATTCCTTAAGTGATTCGAATCCTAAGAAGCGTGAGGATAATGTAGTCACTAATGTGTATCTCATAGAGAGGGCATCAGCAACTATATTGTCTTTTCCTTGTTTGTACTTAATCACGTAAGGGAATTGTTCTATGTACTCTACTCATTTGACATGTCTCTGGTTCAACTTTCCCTTCCCTTTAAGATACTTAAGGCTTTCGTGGTCAGTGTGGATCACAAACTCTTTAAGTTGATGACGAGGATCAAGGGTCCGATGAGGATCAAAGTAACCACCAAGAGGTCAAGGGCCCTATGACAAGAAGGAGGGCAAGAGAACTTTGTCATCAAGTTGTCACCTTCTTGTACAAGCATGTTCAAGATGAACCTAAGATTCCTTGGGTTCATTTCATTGAACCTTCATCTTGAGCGTGTATAAGCATGCGTGTGTACGATCTTTGTTTTTGAATGTTTGTCTTATTTCTTGTGAACTTTGTTTTATGTGTTTTCTTTGTAGGTAAATTAGGTACATAGGAATCCAAATTGAAATGGAGGCCCAAAATGAGCAAGCTAGGCGTGTGTTGCAAAAAAGGGAGACAAAAGGAATGTTGTCTTGAAGAGAATGTTTGTCTCCACAAAGACAAATTCACATGTGTCCAGGATGGAATTTATTGTTCAAATTGAAATCAAAATCATCTCCAAATACAACAAGGAGGCCGGCCATTTTGAAGCAAAAAGGATGATGATCAAATTGAATTTAAATTTAAAGTTAAACTTGAATTTAAATTCAACCTTGATTTGAATTCAAGTTTCAACCAAATTGAAGCTTGCATTTCAAGAAGAATTCTGTCATTATCTCAAGCAATTCACACGCCATCTTGGAAGAAAAAGAAGGATAATTGCCAATTCAAATTGAATCCAAGTTTGAATTCAAATTCAAACTCAATTTTGAATTCAAACCTCAACCATCTTTTGAATTCAACTCCAGCCATATTATCATCATCAAATCAGATTTCAAGACATCTCTTGGAGTTATTAAACACGGCTGGAAGGAGGAGGGAGGATATCCAACAATCAAATTCAAAGTGCACTCAAATTCAAATTCAACTTGAACTCAAATTTCACCCAACTTTTGAATTCAAGTTCAGCTCCATCCTACTCATCAAATCAGCTCCCCAAGGCCTCATTTGCTGACCAAATACACGCCTGAACAAGGAAGCTTTCAACCGGTTTTAGCTAGGATTTTTCTAGTTACTTTTGAATTCAAACAAATTAGCAAATACAAGTTCAATTCAAATGTTTTTCTAGCTATTTCTTTTAGATAATATCTGATTGTTTTAAGTGTCTTAGGCATCTATAAATAGACCCCTTTGGCCGATTTGTAAAGCACCTTTTGATGAATAACAATTCTTGATATTTCCTTCACTTTGTGTGATACTTTGTTTTCTTGGTTTTGCTTTAAAAACCTAAGTTAAGATCCTTCAAAGTTGAGCATTTTGAAGGTGTTGCCATTGCTAAAAGGTGCCGTCCAGGAGGGCCATATTGGTTTGCCTGATTAACGACCATCTTGAAGTGTTGGTCTTGCTCATTTGATTCACACGTTTTTATCACTAAGGAAGCAAGGGGAAGTGTTCTTCCTTGTGCCTAACCCTTTGTGAAGGATGTTTGGAAGGTGGAATTGTTGGAGCCCACGAGTTGCACGCATCAAATTGGTATCAGAGACTAGGTTACTCTATTCCACCATCTATCATTTCCTTTTCGTTTGAGTCTAGTCTTTTCAAGTTCAGTTGTGTCCTTCTACCCCTCACTCTACACGCCATTTGTCTTGCATTTCATACAAAAAAAATGTCCAGCTGTTTGAGTCATTTGCATTTTGTCTAGCATCTTTGTTGATTCTTGTTCTAGTGTCACGTTTATCCAACTTGTGCATCAAACATCTGAAATTTTATCATTCAAACTTGAACAATTAGGGTTTGAACATTTAGAGTACATTTAGCTCTTTTTTAATTACTACAACCATCAGCCTATAAAGCTACCTCGGTTTCAAATCATCTTGTTGCTACCGAAGCTTTTAGTTGGTGATGATTGTATGCATCTTGTGATTCGCATTGTGATTGATTTCATGCTTTAAATCAAGTTAGTCCTACATGTGTTTGTCTTCACGAACCATTTTCAACACCAACAAAAACCCTAATTCTAGCCCAAACCCCACGGCCCAACCAGCACCCACCCTAACCCAACCCCAAAACCCACCAATCAGGTTCCAAACTATCTTATTTACACTCTCCACAAAAAGCCCCAAACCAATTTTTCCAAACACAATCAGAATCAAAAGATCCCAACTCATTCAAAAAATACCCTAACCCTATGATGCGTGCAAGACGTGGGCTCCAACGATTCAACCATCCAAACTTCCTTCACAAAGGGTGATGAGGCTGAGGAGCAACCCCCTAATGAGGAGCTTGCACAAGGTGCCCTTAACCATAAGGGGCCTTTGACAAGGAGCCAAACTAAGAGGATTAATTGTCTTCAAGTTGGTTTTGATGTTGGCTCCTTTCTAACCAAACATGTGCAAGATGAACCAATGAACGTTCCTCCTAAATGGGTGCTCATTGTTGAGCTTAAGAACTGATTATCCAATGATTTTCAATGTCAATAAATAAGTTAAAGGGTTGGTGGGAGGGCAGGATAGTCAGTCCACTTGTGGGTGCCGTTTCTGTGGCTTTTAGTTGCTCCTTTCTTTTGATTCTTTTAAAGTTTGTTTTAGAATACTTATGTTTGGTGTATGAGTGTGATTTGTAGGTGTTATAGGTCTTGGATCAAACGCCTTGGGCTTTTGAAAGGAAGGCTTCTCAGATTTGGACCAAGCTTGTCCATACAAGGCTGTCTTGTGGTTTTAGGCTTTCAAGTGAGATGGGGCGTGCATGGAACCAGCTGGACCTTGAAGTAGACTTAATTTAGAGCATCTTTCATGTTTTGGGTTTTGTCAAAATCAGTCCACAAAAATAGTTACAAGAGTTGCAAGGAAGAAGTCCAAAACAAGCCAATTGTGCAAATTAGGGTTTTCGGTCTTCTTGAGAGGGTGGCAGCCGCATATTATCATCAAATGCAATTAAGAGACCTTCTAGAATGTCATAAATCAGATTGGGATGATTGGAATGAATTATGGAGTCATAATTGAAGATTAGGAGCATTTAAGGAGATAATTCAAGTGAGAGAAAGTTACCAAAATTAGGAAATCTGATCTTGTGTCACAAGGAGGGCTGAATGGCGTGTATTGAAGGCACATGGATACACAAGGCAAGTTCTAGAAGGATGGTTAATGATGCAATAATTGGTGATTGAGACAATAAGTGTGGATTTGCCAAGAGAGAGAAGCTTACCTAAAATAACAAATCAGATTTGCATCTCAAGGAAGGAAATGGCGCAAACATTGAAGCTCCAAGATGCACCTAGACGTTTTTTTGGGTTGGCCAACAAGACTTGTAATCAAATATATTGATCACTTAGCATTTCTTTTGGAAGTTAGACTATTTTTCGCACCTTTGAGACTAAAACCATACGGTTTTGTATTGTCTTTTGTTCTTGAGTTTCTTGAATAAAAGTTTGTGTTTTTCCTTTGGTTTACACATATCTAAATCAAGGCTAGACCCAATTAATGATTGTGTGTTCCTTGTTGGTGATCCACAATCCAAGGATTAGGAGTGACTGGTTGGATTGGACGGATTGAAACACATAACAACCAAACGAATTTGGAGTCTTGAAAGGAAGGTGGTTGCTTGGCACCATTGTCCATCACATTCAAGGCTTGAGGGACGTTTGGAGAGTGAAGAAAGATCGGGACAACATCAACATACGAACCATATTCGTATCAAGTGGTATCAGAGCTCTCGTTTATCTTCATCTCAAATATCTTTTCTTGTGTCATTTGTGTCATTCTTGTTCTTCTCATCCCCGTCTTCAAATCTTCATCTATTCATCCATTTTTTTTGTGTCACTCTTGTTATTCTCAATCATTCAAAAAAAAAAGGCTTCATCTTTTGCATCAATATTGATCACCTATCATTAAAGATCTCATCTTCAACACACTTAATCATAGGATCATTGTTGTTTGCATTGAATAGGGTTTAACTCCATCTAAAATCAGCCCAAGGCCTAAAAGAAGCTACCTTTGAGTCAAACACCTTGTTGTTATCGAAGCTTTTAATTAAATTTGCTTGTGTGATATTGAATACAAGTTTGTTTGTTTTGGTTGTATTGGTATCCAAGGAAAATCTGTTTTCTGCTAAACATCCATACAAACACAAAAAGGATCATCTTTCCTACATATAAGCAGTATATTCAAGCATACACAACTGATTCTTGCAAAAGCAAACAAAGTTTGCATCAAGGCTGATTTGGACGTCAAAAAAAAAGGAAAAGAAAAGAAAAGAAAACGTGCACAAAAGCAACAAAAAAAAAGAAAAAAAAGAAAAGTGCACAAAAGAAAGGAAGAGAAAAGAAGTTCCTTTTGTACAAAAATTCCATCTTTTTGCATCTACTATCCAACCCCAAAAACAACACACATAAAGCCTTCAATTCTCAACCTTGGATACACATTCATACTATCAATCAAAGAGCTTGCATTTGATATTGCATAGGTTGGTTTAATTAAAGATTGCCCAGGACAACCCCTAGCAATTCTTTGGTTCAACCAACTACATCACTTTTTGGTTTCTTGTTTCTTTGAATCATAGTTATTAAGTGTGTTTAAAATTGTGCTCTAAACTTCTTGAAGCTGTTTTACCACTTGTTGATCAATTGGTGTTTTTGAAGGCAAAAGAAGCTTGCAAGGGCAGAAAACAAAGCAGATTGTGGTTAGCCAATTTGGGACTTGCCTTAAGAGGTTCTGGCTTAAGATTGGCCAAGGAAAACACTTGAACAATTGAGAGAAAACAAGGGAGGACAAAAAAAAGGCCCAAACAGATTTTTCGTTTTCCTTATTGTTTTCACTAACAACTCACTTTTGTTTCTTGTGTTAGTTTTCTTCTTTTCTTGTTTTTGATAGCGTTTTAGGTTGCCATGGATGGTTCAAACAGTACCCAAGGAGGAGGAGACAAAGTGGAATATTCAATGGAAAAGATTGCACAGATGGTTAGTAATATGCAATCTAGGATGGATGAGTGGGAAGCCAGGATGACATCCAACACACCTCCTACCCACGAACAGCCCCCACCTCAAAACCATGGCCAAACATCCCGTGGAACTGAACCTAAGGGGTCCACAAGCATGGGAGGTAGAGGAGGAGCAAGGGGTAGAGGAGATAGGAGGCAAGGAATGAGACAACAACCTGTTAGGGAGGAATGGAATGATTACTATGAAGAGGAAGAGGTTGAGGAGGTATACCCAAGGCCTCAAGGCCGAATGCAACCTAGGAGGCATGTGCCTCAAGAGGATGATTATTTGAAAACCAAAATAAACATTCCACCCTTTTATGGCAAAAGTGACCCTGAAGCCTACATTGAGTGGGAAAGAAAAGTTGACATGATCTTTTCCTATACCAACTATACTGAGTTGCAAAAGGTGAGATATGCAAGTATAGAGTTCTTGGATTATGCCCTGATTTGGTGGGACCAAACTCAAAGTATAAGAAGAAGGACTAGACAACCAACAATTGGAACTTGGGATGACATGAAATATGAGATGAGAAAGAAATTCATTCCAGAATCTTACGAAAGATCCATGTTCCAAAAGTTGCAATGCCTAACTCAAGGAAATAAAAGTGTGGATGAATACTTTAAAGAGTTAGAAAGTTTGTTGATAAAAACTGATACTGAAGAAACTGAGGAGGCAACCATGGCTCGGTTTTTGGGAGGTCTTAATAGGGAGATTGGGTTCAACTTGAACTCACTACCTATGTTGATCTAAATTCCATGGTTCACAAAGCTGAGAAAATTGAGAGGCAATTAAAGGTACGTTCTTCTACTAGTGGATTTGGTCTTAGAACTAATGCTTCTTCTATTTCTAAAGTGCAGCCTAGGTCTAATGGCAATGGAGGGGCACGGACAAGTTCAAACACACTCGGCCAAAACAGTTCTAACACTCCAAATAAACCACACTTCACTCAAAGGACCAATGGTGCAAATCTAGGTCAAAATGACAAAGGCAAAGGCAAGGCAACCGCAAACCCTCCAAGGGCAAGGGAGATTGAGTGTTTTAAATGTAGAGGGAGAGGGCATTATGCAAGGGACTGCCCTAATGCCAAGAAAGTGTTGTACCTTGAGGAAACTAATGAATTCTATTCAGAAGAGGAGGAAGAAGAAGCAACAAAGGAAGAGTACCAAGAGGACTCAGCTGAGGAGGTAAAGAGTGATGAAGAGGGTGCATATAAGGACTTTCTTGTGGTGAGAAAAGCCTTAAGTGCACACATGAAGGAGGAAGAAGAAAACTTGCAAAGGGAGAACATTTTCCACATCCATTGTTTGGTAAAAGGCAAAACTTGCACTTTAATTATTGATAGTGGTTCTTGTGCTAATGTTGCAAGTATTGAACTTGTTAGAAAGTTAGATTTACCTATGATTGATCATTCCCATCCCTATAGGTTATCTTGGCTAAATGATTGTGGTGAGATTCATGTGTCTAAACAAGTTCTGATTTCTTTATCTATTGGCGGCTACAAAGATGAAATTTTGTGTGATGTAGCTCCTATGCATGCTAGTCATATTTTGTTAGGTAGACCTTGGCAATTTGACAAGCATGTTATTTATGATGGTAGATTGAACATGTATGCTTTTACTTCTAATGGCAAAAAGTTTAAGTTACATGCATTGTCTCCACATAAAGTTTATGAGGATGCTAAGAGGATGAAGAAGAACCATTCAGATCCTAAGGAAAAGGAGGCTGAAAAAAAGGTTCTTAGAGGCTCTTAAAAGGGAGAGAAGAAACCTTTTGGAGGCCACAAACTCCTCGGCCAAGGGTACACAACCCACGGCCCAAATCAGTCCACCCTCACCCACGACTCAAACACTTTCACAAGCATCCACCTCACAAATTTCACATCCACCTAAGAAGCATGCTTTCTTTGCAAAATCTCGTGAAGTTACACATGCATTGTATGATAATAAAACTGTTTTGGTGATGCTTTACAAAGATAGTGTTGAATGCTTGTTTTCTAAGAATGACTTACCATCTACCTTGCCTAGTGGTGTTGTTTCTTTGTTGGAAGAATTTGCAGATTTGTTTCCCGAGGAGGAACCACATGGGTTGCCACCTTTAAGAGGGATTGAGCACCACATTGACTTTATTCCAGGGGCTGTCCTACCTAATAGGCCAGCTTATAGGGCCAATCCGGAGGAAACAAAGGAAATACAAAGGCAAGTGGAGGATCTCTTAGCCAAAGAGAAGGTAAGGGAAAGTATGAGCCCAAGTGCAGTTCCAGTCATCCTTGTCCCGAAAAAGGATGGCACTTGGAGGATGTGTACAGATTGTAGGGCCATCAACAAAATCACTGTAAAGTATAGGTACCCCATTCCTAGACTTGATGATATGCTTGATATGTTGCATGGTTCACAATGGTATACGAAAATTGATTTGAAAAGTGGTTATTTTCAAGTGAGAATAAGAGAGGGTGATGAATGGAAAACAGCTTTTAAAACTAAATTTGGATTGTATGAATGGTTAGTTATGCCTTTTGGGTTAACTAATGCACCTAGTACATTCATGAGGCTAATGAATGAAGTTTTGAGAGCTTTTATTGGGAAGTTTGTTGTGGTTTATTTTGATGACATCTTGATCTATTCTAAGTCCTTAGAAGAACATTTAGATCACATAAGGGCTGTTTTTTGAAAAGCTAAGAAAAAGAAAAACTTTATGCTAACTTTAAGAAATGTTCTTT
>AP025062.1:29889707-29963424 GCA_036186865.1 Eustoma russellianum
TAAGCATGGTTTCTAGGTGTATTTGCCTTCCTATATGTTGATGCATTTTGCAATCTTTGTGATGAAGGTGGTGTGGGTAGAATAGGTTCATTTCTAAATGCATTTGGCCTATATTTCATGTTGGTTGAAGATGATACAAATGTTGTTTCCTTAGGTGTGTATTCAGCTTCTTTAACATATCCAAGACCTTGTTTGTCATTTCCATGCTTTTGAGATGCAATAAGAGTGTCTAACATGTTGGAACCATTCTTAAATTGTTCTAAAGATTTGTTCAAGTCTAGGTTGCATGCTTTTAATGATTCAAATTCAGTTTGTATTTCATGTAATTTAGACTTTAAAACGTTGAAATCAACACATTGCACACATTTCACATTTTCATGTTTGTTCTTAAGTTCCTTAATCTGATTTTGCATTGAACTAATAGTGTTAGATGATTCAAGTTGAAGAACTTCTAGTTGAGAAGTTAGATTCAAGTTAGACGTCTCCAACTTGTTCTTCTCCTCAACTATTCTTTTCTTCTCCTTGGATAGCTTCTTATATCTATCATGCAACTTTTCTAATTCATCCAACAATTCATCTTGAGTAAAATCACATTCAGAGTCAGAATCGAATGTTACCTCATTTGTAGACTTTGAAGCCAAACATGTTTGTGCAACTTCAGGTTCCTCCTCGGATTCGGATGAAGATGTGTCATCCCAAGTGCTTGAACTTACCTTGAGAGCTTTCTTCCTCCTTTGCATAGGTTCTACTCTAGTTTTTTGTCCTTGTCTTTTCATCCATGTCACGGTTTTTGTTCTTGTTTGGACAATCATATGAGATGTGTCCTTGTTTGCCACATTCATAACACTTAAGTTCTTTTTCATACCATTTACCATCTGTTTGTTAGATTTCACATTGATAGGGGCAGCTGATTTTGCTTGTCTTTTAGTTGGTCTTTGTGTGGACATGCCTTCTAATTCTATTTTCATGTGTGATTTAGACATGCTTCTAGGTGTGTGAGAAAACGTTTAAAACATTTATAAGAAGGAAAGAAAGTGTCACCTTGTTGTAGATACCAAATATGAAGAATATAAGACAACCAGAAAATTTCCAGCAACTTTGCAACTTGGAGTGTAAACTGTTTTCAGCTCAAATAAGAATATGGTGCTCAACCTTGCTCTGATACCAATTGTTGGACCTGTATAGCACCACTAGAGGGGGGGGGGGTGAATAGTGGGTTAGCGGAAATTACACTACAATTACCTTCAAAAACTTGTTTGAAGACCCCTTTGCCTCTTTAGCCTCAGATTCTGAAAATTCCAGAAACTGTTCACTACTTTGAACGTTTTGGTTGAACCACTTATACACCTGTGCAAGCTCTCAAACTTGGCAGAGATCAAGTTTAGAATGTTTATAATATGTCATAAAAATTCAGTCAATTCCAAGCAAGTTAGCACGTTCAAATAAGCAAGAGAAGTAAAGTGTGCAATTCTGGCAGTTTCAGGCAGAATGTTAGCTTAACTTCAAACAACAATATCTCAAAATCTACCCGTGCTATTTTGATGAATCGTATGTCAAATTAAACCTCAAGATGTCTAGTTTAATTTGATATAAGGCTCACTCCAAGATTCGAAGGATAGCCTATTCAAATTGCACAAGTTTGCACACTGGTCAGAACTGTTCACAGAATGTAGCAACAATTTTGTGAAGATGATTTGAATATGCTAAACACCTTAGAATTTAGTGATTCTTGCGGCTAATGAAAGCTAACACATTGAAGTATAATATATCCAAAATTCATGCAATTCTAAGACTGTTTGCTCGTTCAATTATGCGTGCCAAGTTAGTGTAATTCTCAGGCAGAAAACAGTAAGTGCAGGAAATAAGTAAAGAACACAAGGAATTATCCTGGTTCGGTCAATGTGACCTACTCCAGTCCCAAGAGACACCTTCTCTTGGATTTCACTAAACACCAAACACCAAAGTCACCTTACAAAGCCAAAGGAAGAAGCTTTTCACCAACTTCTTCAAGAGGCTGCACCAAAACTGAAAATCAGCACTAGTATGTTTCACCTTTGCACCTTTGCACCTTTTGCTCACCTCTAAGGAGTAAGCTTTATACACCAGCTTCTCCCTTACAATATGTCGTTTAAAAGGTGTTGAAATGACAAGAAATGAAGAACTATACAATCATAAAGCTTGCTACAAATGTGTTCTTCAATAGAGAAGAGAAGAAGAAAAGAATGGAGACAAAGAGCTAATTGTCTTGCTTGCTTTCTTTGTTGCTTTCGTTGGTGTGCTTTTCCTCTTCATCTTTGGTGCTATTTATAGCCAAAAGGACAGCCCTAAAGGCTCCTTAAAGTAGCCGTTTGGAATGGATGAGAATGGGAGAAAATTCAGCACCTTTTTAGCTACCAAAATTCATCATTTGACTTTCAAGATAAATCTGAATTTTTGAATGCTTTGAAATAGTCTTCCAACCTGAACTTTTATCCCATTATAGCCGTTGGAATGAGATAGACAATGGCTCCATTTGAATGTTTAAAAGACAGCTCCAATCAGCAATATCCATGTGTAAATAACTTGCCATGTATGCGTGTGTTTTGAACAGAATTTTTTCTCCTCATTTTTGAATAATAAATGACGTTGGAAAGCCCTTGAAGATAGGCATTGAAGAATAGTTCAAATATAGTTAGAAATCAGCCAAGTTTGTTTGAGAATAAGTCTTCACCATTTGAATCATATATAGCCGTTTGCTATCTTCCTTGGTTGAGAGATTTTTGCTCCAACTTTGAATACATATAGCCGTTTGTATTGAGAGATCTTTGCTCCACATTTTAACCAAATAGCCGTTTGAATCAGCTCCAAATATAGAAGAATAATCACTTAAAATCAGCACCAAAATAGGATGTAATTCAACTTGCCTTGACTTGTTCAAAAGCTGAAGGTTTGATCATGATTTGTGCCAACAACCGTGTGCACACATATAACATATAGTCACTTATGTCTTCAACATGTAGCATAGAATACCATATGAAGAATGCCAAGAATTCCAAGAAAACCATAGATGTGATGACCATAATATAAGAATTCCATTTGAGATACCATGCTGCCCATTTCCATAAATATAGGGCACGTACCATATGTGACATAAACACATATAAACATCATATAAACAATATATACACGTTAGAAGATCCATTTGCAAGTGAAGAGACCAGAATACCCCTTAGCACAAAAATAGGAATTTTGTCCTAGGATGAACCTAGACATGGTGCTGCTCCAGATTCATTTTTGCCATGATGTGACATGACTTATAAATGTGTCATATGATCATATAAATCCGTTGGAAGAAGACCAAATAAGAATGAGAAGTCCAAATGGTGAAATTACCAAAATAACCCTTATAAAGATCAATAAGCTTCACCACCGTGTCAAGTCAGTTTTTTATCCGTGTGTCAAGCATGCTTCTCCTCAGCCAATTAGATTCTAAATTGAATAAGGATCATGTGGGCTTTTGAATGACTCAATTTGGAGTTCATTTGCTCAAGATATGAACCAAACCTGCAATAGAATACAAAACCGAGCAATTTGCCTTATATTGTAAGTCATGTGACTTCAAGGCTTGGTTAGATCATATTATCAACATGTATTGGCATATATATCTTCTAAGATCAGTTTGAACAACATGTATTGGCATATATAATCTAAGATCAGTTTGAACATGTCTTGATTAAGATATGTGATTGAATTGGCCAAGTTCAATCTCATGATCTTAATCAAACTTGTTCAATCTTGATTCATTCAAGCAATTTCACATTTAGCTCATAAGTTCATAAGTTCATGCCTTGCCAAAACAATTTCACATTTAAACGTTACACATACATGCTCACATATGCATCTTCCAATCATTCAAACATGATATATCTATTTGCAATCATCATAACAATTACACATATGCACACATATACATTTTGCACAACAATTACACATATGCACACATATACATTTGCACAACAATTACACATATGCTCACATATACATTTTGCAATCACTCAAACATAATATATCACAACAACACTTTATTGCTTGTCACAAAGTAGATGATGCTTCCTACATTGCAAATCTATTCTTTAAAGAAGTTGTTAGGTTGCATGGCATGCCATAAAACAATTGTTAGTGATAGGGACAGTAAATTCTTGAGTCATTTCTGGCGTGTGCTTTGGAGCAAGTTGGGAACTAAGCTTTTGTTTTCTACTACTGCACACCCACAAACAAGATGGCCAAACTGAAGTGGTAAATAGGACCTTGTCACAAAATGTTGCGTGCCTTAATCCAAAGCAATCTGAAAAATTGGGAAGAATGTTTACCACATATTGAGTTTTGCTTACAATAGGGCTGTTCATAGTGGGTCTTTGTATTCCCCTTTTGAAGTTGTCTATGGTTTTCTACCCCACTCCCCACTTGATTTGTTGCCTATTCCAATTGATGAGCGTACTAGCATGGATGGTAAACAACGAGCTGAATGATCAAAAAGTTACATGAAAAGGTTAAACTCCAACTTGAAAGAAAGAATAGACAGTATGCCAAACAAGCTAACAAGCATAGACGAGATGTTGTGTTTTATCCTGGAGATCTTGTTTGGTTGCATTTAAGGAAGGAACGGTTTCCTAAGGAGAGGAAGTCCAAGCTTATGCCTAGAGGAGATGGACCTTTTAAGGTCATTCAAAAGGTTGGTCCAAATGCTTATGTGCTTGATCTTCCTCAAGACAGGTATGGTTCAGTTTCCAACACCTTCAATGTAAGTGATCTTTCCCCTTTTGAGCATTTTTATCTTGATGATTCGAGGGCGAATCCTTTTGAGGAGGGGGGGATTGATGAGGCTGAGGAGCAACCCCCTAATGAGGAGCTTGCACAAGGTGCCCTTAACCATAAGGGGCCTTTGACAAGGAGCCAAACTAAGAGGATTAATTGTCTTCAAGTTGGTTTGATGTTGGCTCCTTTCTAACCAAACATGTGCAAGATGAACCAATGAACGTTTCTCCTAAATGGGTGCTCATTGTTGAGCTTAAGAACTGATTATCCAATGATTTTCAATGTCAATAAATAAGTTAAAGGGTTGGTGGGAGGGCAGGATAGTCAGTCCACTTGTGGGTGCCGTTTCTGTGGCTTTTAGTTGCTCCTTTCTTTTGATTCTTTTAAAGTTGTTTTAGAATACTTATGTTTGGTGTATGAGTGTGATTTGTAGGTGTTATAGGTCTTGGATCAAACGCCTTGGGCTTTGGAAAGGAAGGCTTCTCAGATTTGGACCAAGCTTGTCCATACAAGGCTGTCTTGTGGTTTTAGGCTTTCAAGTGAGATGGGGCGTGCATGGAACCAGCTGGACCTTGAAGTAGACTTAATTTAGAGCATCTTTCATGTTTTGGGTTTTGTCAAAATCAGTCCACAAAAATAGTTACAAGAGTTGCAAGGAAGATGTCCAAACAGCCAATTGTGCAAATTAGGGTTTTCGGTCTTCTTGAGAGGGTGGCAGCCGCGTATTATCATCAAATTGCAATTAAGAGACCTTCTAGAATGTCATAAATCAGATTGGGATGATTGGAATGAATTATGGAGTCATAATTGAAGATTTGGAGCATTTAAGGAGATAATTCAAGTGAGAGAAAGTTACCAAATTAGGAAATCTGATCTTGTGTCACAAGGAGGGCTGAATGGCGTGTATTGAAGGCACATGGATACACAAGGCAAGTTCTAGAAGGATGGTTAATGATGCAATAATTGGTGATTGAGACAATAAGTGTGGATTTGCCAAGAGAGAGAAGCTTACCTAAAATAACAAATCAGATTTGCATCTCAAGGAAGGAAATGGCGCAAACATTGAAGCTCCAAGATGCACCTAGACGTTTTTTTGGGTTGGCCAACAAGACTTGTAATCAAATATATTGATCACTTAGCATTTCTTTTGGAAGTTAGACTATTTTTCGCACCTTTGAGACTAAAACCATACGGTTTTGTATTGTCTTTTGTTCTTGAGTTTCTTGAATAAAAGTTTGTGTTTTTCCTTTGGTTTACACATATCTAAATCAAGGCTAGACCCAATTAAGGATTGTGTGTTCCTTGTTGGTGATCCACAATCAAGGATTAGGAGTGACTGGTTGGATTGGACGGATTGAAACACATAACAACCAAACGAATTTGGAGTCTTGAAAGGAAGGTGGTTGCTTGGCACCATTGTCCATCACATTCAAGGCTTGAGGGACGTTTGGAGAGTGAAGAAAGATCGGGACAACATCAACATACGAACCATATTCGTATCAAAGGGTTAGGCACAAGTGTTGGACCTGTATAGCACCACTAGAGGGGGGGTGAATAGTGGGTTAGCGGAAATTACACTACAATTACCTTCAAAAACTTGTTTGAAGACCCCTTTGCCTCTTTAGCCTCAGATTCTGGAATTTCCAGAAACAGTTCACTGTTTTGAGCGCTTTGTTTGAACCACTTATACACCTGTGCAAGCTCTCAAACTTGGCAGAGATCAAGTTAGAATGTTTATAGTATGTCATAAAAAATTCATTCAATTCCAAGCAAGTTAGCACGTTCAAATAAGCAAGAAAAGTAAAGTGTGCAATTCTGGCAGTTTCAGGCAGAATGTTAGCTTAACTTCAAACGATGATATCTCAAAATCTACCCGTGCTATTTTGATGAATCTTATGTCAAATTAAACCTCAAGATGTCTAGTTTAATTTGATATAAGGCTCACTCCAAGATTCGAAGGATAGCCTATTCAAATTGCACAAGTTTGCACACTGGTCAGAACTGTTCACAGAATGTAGCAACAATTTTGTGAAGATGATTTGAATATGCTAAACACCTTAGAATTTAGTGATTCTTGCGGCTAATGAAAGCTAACACATTGAAGTATAATATATCCAAAATTCATGCAATTCTAAGACTGTTTGCTTGTTCAATTATGCGTGCCAAGTTAGTGTAATTCTCAGGCAGAAAACAGTAAGTGCAGGAAATAAGTAAAGAACACAAGGAATTATCCTGGTTCGGTCAATGTGACCTACTCCAGTCCCAAGAGACCCCTTCTCTTGGATTTCACTAAACACCAAACACCAAAGTCACCTTACAAAGCCAAAGGAAGAAGCTTTTTCACCAACTTCTTCAAGAGGCTGCACCAAAACTGAAAATCAGCACTAGTATGTTTCACCTTTGCACCCTTTGCACCTTTTGCTCACCTCTAAGGAGTAAGCTTTATACACCAGCTTCTCCCTTACAATATGTCGTTTAAAAGGTGTTGAAATGACAAGAAATGAAGAACTATACAATCATAAAGCTTGCTGCAAATGTGTTCTTCAATATAGAAGAGAAGAAGAGAAAGAATGGAGACAAAGAGCTAATTGTCTTTGCGTGCTTTCTTGCTCCTTTTTCGTTGGATGCACCTTTACTCTTCATCTTTGGAGCTATTTATAGCCAAAAGGACAGCCTAAAGGCTCTTAAAGTAGCCGTTTGGAATGGATGAGAATGGGAGAAAATTCAGCACCTTTTTAGCTACCAAAATTCATCATTTGACTTTCAAGATAAATCTGAATTTTTGAATGCTTTGAAATAGTCTTCCAACCTGAACTTTTATCCCATTATAGCCGTTGGAATGAGATAGACAATGGCCTCCATTTGAATGTTTAAAAGGCAGCTCCAATCAGCAATATCCATGTGTAAACATATAATATATAGTCATTTATGTCTTCAACATGTAGCATAGAAAACCATATGAAGAATACCAAGAATTCCAAGAAAACCATAGATGTGATAACCATAACATAAGAATTCCAATTGAGATACCATGCTGCCCGTTTCCATAAAAATAGGGCACGTACCATATGTGACATAAACACATATAAACATCATATAAGCAATATATAACATGTTGGAAGATCCATTGGCAAGTGAAAAGACCAGAATACCCCTCAGCACAAAATAGGAATTTTGTCCTAGGATGAACCTAGACATGGTGCTGCTCCAGATTCATTTTTGCCATGATGTGACATGACTTATAAATGTGTCATATGATCATATAAATCAGTTGGAAGAAGACCAAATAAGAATGAGAAGTCCAAATGGTGAAATTACCAAAATAGCCCTTATATAGGTCAATAAGCTTCCCACCGGGTCAATTCAGTTTTAACCCGTGCCAAGCATGCCTTTCCTCAGCCAATTAGATTCTAAATTGAATAAGAATCATGTGGGCTTTTGAATGACTCAATTTGGAGTTCATTTGCCCAAGATATGAACCAAAACCTGCAATAGGATACTAAACCGAACAATTTGCCTTATATTGTAAGTCATGTGACTTCAAGGCTTGGTTAGATCATATTATCAACATGTATTGGCATATATATCATCTAAGATCAGTTTGAACAACATGTATTGGCATATATAATCTAAGATCAGTTTGAACATGTCTTGATTAAGATATGTGATTGAATTGGCCAAGTTCAATCTCATGATCTTAATCAAACTTGTTCAATCTTGATTCATTCAAGCAATTTCACATTTAGCTCATAAGTTCATAAGTTCATGCCTTGCCAAAACAATTTCACATTTAAACGTTACACATACATGCTCACATATGCATCTTCCAATCATTCAAACATGATATATCTATTTGCAATCATCATAACAATTACACATATGCACACATATACATTTTGCACAACAATTACACATATGCTCACATATACATTTTGCAATCACTCAAACATAATATATCACAACAATCTCCCCCTTTTGATGATTTGCAAAATTACCCCACATATGTGTATATTAAGCATTTAAATCAAGTGTGCATCTAAATCAAGTGTTGTAATCTGTGTAATCAAGTAAGCATCTAAATCAAGTGTTGTAATCTGTGTAATCAAGTAAGCATCTAAATCAAGTGTTGGCTGCTCCCCCTTAATGTGTTATCTCCCCCTTAACATGATATCTATCTTCCCCTTAACATGATATATATACACATTTATTTCTCCCCCTTAATTTTGTAAATTATGCAAAAGACTGAATGGTGTAGTAGTCAGTTGTAAGCAATTAATCCAAGTCTTGCACGTAAAGTCTCAAAGATAGCTTGATTAAGGGGTTTAGTGAATATATCAGCTACTTGTTGATCAATTCTAACATGTTCAATGTGTATATGTCCAAGATTAACATGATCTCGGAGAAAATGATAACGTACTTCTATATGCTTTGCCTTAGAGTGTAGTACAGGGTTTTTAGACAAATTTATAGCACTTGTACTATCACAATAGATGGGAATATTATTTACTTGTATTTCAAAGTCTGAAAGTTGTTGTTTAATCCATAATAGTTGAGTACAACATAGACTTAAAGCCATATATTCTGCTTCAGTAGTAGAAAGTGCAACACTAGATTGTTTCTTTGAAAACCAAGATATTAGTGAGTTTCCTAGGAATTGACATGTTCCACTAGTGCTCTTTCTATCTACTCTACATCCACCATAATCTGCATCTGAATATGCATGTAGACTTAGACTAGATTGTCTATCATACCATAAGCCTAATGTTGGTGTATGTTGAAGATATCTAAATATTCTTTTTACAGCTTTAAAGTGTGACAACTTAGGCATACTTTGAAATCTTGCACACATACATACTGCAAACATAATATCAGGTCTACTAGCAGTTAGATATAGCAATGAACCAATCATAGACCTATATAGTTTTTCATCAAATGCAACACCATTTTCATCTTTGTCTAATTTTGTTGAAGTACACATTGGTGTTGGAGATGGTTTCAAGTTTTCAAAGTTGAATTTCTTTATCATATCTCTTATGTATTTGGCTTGATTGATATGTATACCACTTGATGTTTGTTTTATTTGCAAGCCTAAGAAATAGTTTAATTCACCAACCATAGACATTTCAAACTCAGACTTCATACAATCTTCAAAGTCTTTTACTAAGTTAGGATTAGTTGAACCAAAGATTATGTCATCTACATATATTTGTATTACAAGCAAATCTTTGTCTTTCTTTTTCAAGAATAAGGTACTATCTATGGTTCCTCTTTGAAAGTTGTTACTTAGTAAAAAGTTGGCAAATCTTTCATACCATGCACGGGGGCTTGTTTCAAACCATATAAGGCTTTCTTAAGTTTATATACATGATCAGGGTTCTTTGGATCTTCAAAGCCTGGTGGTTGTTTAACAAAAACTTCTTCTTGGATATAGCCATTTAAGAATGCACTCTTAACATCCATTTGGAATAGTTTGATGTTATTATAACATGCAAAAGCTAATAAGAGGCGTATGGATTCTAATCTTGCTACGGGGGCAAATGTTTCATCGTAATCAATACCCTCTTCTTGATTATATCCTTGAGCTACAAGTCTTGCCTTATTTCTTACTACAACCCCTTGCTCATTCATTTTGTTCCTAAACACCCATTTAGTTCCAATGATTGATTTATCCTCGGGTTTAGGTACTAAATCCCACACATTGTTTCTTTCAAATTGGTTTAACTCTTCATGCATTGCATCTATCCAATATGCATCGTTTAAGGCATCATTCACATTCTTAGGTTCAATTTGGGATATAAGTGCATGCCATTGATCATATTCATTAGGATCTATTTGCCTACGTGTTCTAACCCCTTGATTTACATCTCCTATGATAAGTTCTTGAGGATGCTTTTGTTTATCTCTTATTGCCACCAATTACTTGGTTGTGCATCTTCAATAGGTTCATGATGTTCAATAGGTTGGTTAGGCACATTTTCTTCATTATGTTCTTGTGTAGGGGGAGTTTGAACTTCATGCATTTCAAGAGTTTGATTTGGTGTTTCAATTTGATCATTTGTAGGGGGTAGGATAAGTTCATCTTCATCATGAAGTATTTGATCATTTGGTACATAGATTTCATGTTGATTACTTGTTTGGAGATATGCATTTTCATTGAACTTCACATGTATAGATTCAACTATCTTTCTTGTTTGTGCATTATAACATCTATATGCTTTAGAGTTCATTGAATATCCCACAAATATATGTTCATCAGACTTAGGATCAAACTTATCTAAGTTATCTTTTGTGTTCAATACAAAGCATTTACAACCAAAGACTTTTAGATAGTTTACTTTTGGGAGTCGTCCATTTAAGATTTCAAATGGTGTTTTGTTCAATTTCTTTCTTATTGATAGTCTGTTGATCATATAACTTGAAGTGTTTACTGCTTCAGCCCATAAGAATTTAGGTACTTTGTTTTCTACCATCATTGTTCTTGCTACTTCTTGAATAGTCCTATTCTTTCTTTCAACTACACCATTAAGTTGAGGAGTTCTTGGTGGGGAGAATTCATGTTTTATACCCTTTTCATTACAGAATTTGATTAATTCACTATTTTTAAACTCACCACCTCTATCACTCCTTATCTTAATAACATGTGATTCATGTTCATTTTCAAGTTGTCTAATTAGATTAGCTATAGATGATGCACTTTCATCTTTTGAAGCAAGAAACAATGTCCAAGTATATCTTGAGAAATCATCAACTATTACACATACATAATAACTTCCACCTAAGCTTCTTGTTCTACATGGACCAAATAAGTCTATATGCAAGAGTTCTAGTATTCTTGACGTTGTGAACTCGGTTTTAGGCTTAAGGGATTCTCTAACATGTTTGCCTTTGATACAAGATTCACATAGTTGAAAATCATTCAAGTTAAGTTTAGGCAATCCTTTAACAAGACTTTTAGCGTGTAGTTTTTCTAAGGTTGATATACCAATGTGTCCTAAACGTCTATGCCAAAGATTGGGATCAGATTCATGTGAAACAAGACATTTTGTGTTACTACATAGCATATCATCCATGTTAAGCACATATATGTTTCCTTCACGTTTTCCTTTTAACACAACTTGATTGTTTTTATCCATTATCTTACAAGAAGTGGAGGAGAAGAGAACATTCAAGTTGTTGTCACATAGTTGAGAAACACTTAAAAGCTCAAAGGTTAAGTTACTTACAAGTAGGACGTTTTTGATCTCAAACTTGTTTGGATCACCAACCTTGCCTTTGCCAATTATTTGGCCTTGGTTGTTGTCTCCAAAGGTAACTTTGCCACCTTTTGCAACGTTTTTAAGTGTGCTAAACAAATTTTTGTTGCCCGTCATATGTCTTGAGCAACCACTATCAACTATCCAATTGGTTTTGTTCTTTTCATCTTCTTTGTTGTTATAACCAGCAACTTGTCTTTCTTTGATGTTATGTACCTACAAATGTAAATAACAACTTAGGTACCCTTTGATTTTGGGTCCTTTCAAGGTTAGACAAGTTAAGTTCATGTTAGTGTACCTTTAGGTACCCAAACTTGAACAACCTTTCTTGGTTTTGAAATGTTAAAATCATGTTGCATATAATGATCAAATAGTGGATTTTGATACATAGAATATGATGGAAAAGGGGCTGCATATTTATGTCTAGTTGGATAAGTATTGTAAGTTCTATATGCATTTGAATGTTGCCATGTATATGAGTTATATCTTGGCCGTGAGTTATCATAGTTTCTAGGCCGTGTATAAGCATTGAATTTAGGCCGTGTATAAGCAAGATGTTGTGTGTGTCTAGGCCGTGTGTTGTAAACTGATTTAGGCCGAGAGTATGTCATGTTCTTCACATAAGCATGTTGTTGCATATAAGGCATAACTTGAGCAGATTGCATACTACTTTGTTTAGGCATTCTTGTATACATGTAAGCATGGTTTCTAGGTGTATTTACCTTCCTATATGTTGATGCATTTTGCAATCTTTGTGATGAAGGTGGTGTGGGCAGAATAGGTTCATTTCTAAATGCATTTGGCCTATATTTCATGTTGTTTGAAGATGATACAAATGTTGTTTCCTTAGGTGTGTATTCAGCTTCTTTAACATATCCAAGACCTTGTTTGTCATTTCCATGCTTTTGAGATGCAATAAGAGTGTCTAACATGTTGGAACCATTCTTAAATTGTTCTAAAGATTTGTTCAAGTCTAGGTTGCATGCTTTTAATGATTCAAATTCAGTTTGTATTTCATGTAATTTAGACTTTAGAACGTTGTAATCAACACATTGCACACATTGCACATTTTCATGTTTGTTCTTAAGTTCCTTAATCTGATTTTGCATTAAACTAATAGTGTTAGATGATTCAAGTTGAAGAACTTCTAGTTGAGAAGTTAGATTCAAGTTAGACGTCTCCAACTTGTTCTTCTCCTCAACTATTCTTTTCTTCTCCTTGGATAGCTTCTTATATCTATCATGCAACCTTTCTAATTCATCCAACAATTCATCTTGAGTAAAATCACATTCAGAGTCAGAATCGAATGTTACCTCATTTGTAGACTTTGAAGCCAAACATGTTTGTGCAACTTCAGGTTCCTCCTCGGATTCGGATGAAGATGTGTCATCCCAAGTGCTTGAACTTACCTTGAGAGCTTTCTTCCTCCTTTGCATAGGTTCTACTCTAGTTTTTGTCCTTGTCTTTTCATCCATGTCACGGTTTTTGTTCTTGTTTGGACAATCATATGAGATGTGTCCTTGTTTGCCACATTCATAACACTTAAGTTCTTTATCATACCATTTACTATCTTGTTTGTTAGATTTCACATTGATAGGGGCAGCTGATTTTGCTTGTCTTTTAGTTGGTCTTTTCTTGAAAAACTTCCTTAAACGCCTAGCTAACAACATTATGTCTTCTTCATCACTTTCATCATCACTTTCATACTCGGCTTGATTAGATGATTCGGGTTCATTTGTTACAAATGCAAGTGATTTAGACTTGTTACTAGTTTCAGCCTTTCTTATATTCAACTTGTTTTCATAAACTTTTAAAGAGCCTATCAATTCATCAAGTTTTATTTGAGAAAGATCTTTGCTTTCTTCAATGGCACTAACTTTGGCATCCCATTCAATTGGCAAACTTCTCAAAACTTTTTGCACTTTTTCTTTCATCAAAAACGTTTTACCAAGGGATTCAAGTGAGTTGTATAAGTTTGTAAGCCTTAAATCCATATCAACAATTGATTCATTAGGCAGTAAATGAAATGTTTCAAGTGTAGTCATTAACATGTTAATCTTTGATTCCTTTACTTGATTAGTTCCTTCATGCTTCATTTCAAGACATTTCCACATATCCTTTGCACTTGAACATGAAGAGACATAGGCAGATTCACTTCTACTTAAACCATTCAACAATAATTGCATTGCTTTAGCATTAAGACTCATTTTCTTTTTATCTTCATCACTCCAATCTTTTCTATATTTCTCAACTACTTGTGATAAGCCTTCAATTATAACATGCTTAGTAGGCACATAAGGTCCATCTTCAATGATAGACCACAAGTCTATATCAATAGCCATTAAGAACAATTTCATCCTAAGTTTCCAATGACTAAAGTTTTCTCCATCAAAAAGAGGTGGTCTTTGTGTGGACATGCCTTCTAATTCTATTTTCATGTGTGACTTAGACATGCTTCTTAGTGTGTGAGAAAACGTTTAAAACACTTATAAGAAGGAAAGAAAGTGTCACCTTGTTGTAGATACCAAATATGAAGAATATAAGACAACCAGAAAATTTCCAGCAACTTTGCAACTTGGAGTGTAAACTGTTTTCAGCTCAAATAAGAATATGGTGCTCAACCTTGCTCTGATACCAATTGTTGGACCTGTATAGCACCACTAGAGGGGGGGTGAATAGTGGGTTAGCGGAAATTACACTACAATTACCTTCAAAAACTTGTTTGAAGACCCCTTTGCCTCTTTAGCCTCAGATTCTGGAATTTCCAGAAACAGTTCACTGTTTTGAGCGCTTTGTTTGAACCACTTATACACCTGTGCAAGCTCTCAAACTTGGCAGAGATCAAGTTTAGAATGTTTATAGTATGTCATAAAAATTTCATTCAATTCCAAGCAAGTTAGCACGTTCAAATAAGCAAGAAAAGTAAAGTGTGCAATTCTGGCAGTTTCAGGCAGAATGTTAGCTTAACTTCAAACGATGATATCTCAAAATCTACCCGTGCTATTTTGATGAATCTTATGTCAAATTAAACCTCAAGATGTCTAGTTTAATTTGATATAAGGCTCACTCCAAGATTCGAAGGATAGCCTATTCAAATTGCACAAGTTTGCACACTGGTCAGAACTGTTCACAGAATGTAGCAACAATTTTGTGAAGATGATTTGAATATGCTAAACACCTTAGAATTTAGTGATTCTTGCGGCTAATGAAAGCTAACACATTGAAGTATAATATATCCAAAATTCATGCAATTCTAAGACTGTTTGCTTGTTCAATTATGCGTGCCAAGTTAGTGTAATTCTCAGGCAGAAAACAGTAAGTGCAGGAAATAAGTAAAGAACACAAGGAATTATCCTGGTTCGGTCAATGTGACCTACTCCAGTCCCAAGAGACACCTTCTCTTGGATTTCACTAAACACCAAACACCAAAGTCACCTTACAAAGCCAAAGGAAGAAGCTTTTCACCAACTTCTTCAAGAGGCTGCACCAAAACTGAAAATCAGCACTAGTATGTTTCACCTTTGCACCTTTGCACCTTTTGCTCACCTCTAAGGAGTAAGCTTTATACACCAGCTTCTCCCTTACAATATGTCGTTTAAAAGGTGTTGAAATGACAAGAAATGAAGAACTATACAATCATAAAGCTTGCTGCAAATGTGTTCTTCAATATAGAAGAGAAGAAGAGAAGAATGGAGACAAAGAGCTAATTGTCTTGCTTGCTTTCTTGCTCTTTTTCGTTGGATGCACCTTTACTCTTCATCTTTGGAGCTATTTATAGCCAAAAGGACAGCCTAAAGGCTCCTTAAAGTAGCCGTTTGGAATGGATGAGAATGGGAGAAAATTCAGCACCTTTTTAGCTACCAAAATTCATCATTTGACTTTCAAGATAAATCTGAATTTTTGAATGCTTTGAAATAGTCTTCCAACCTGAACTTTTATCCCATTATAGCCGTTGGAATGAGATAGACAATGGCTCCATTTGAATGTTTAAAAGGCAGCTCCAATCAGCAATATCCATGTGTAAACATATAATATATAGTCATTTATGTCTTCAACATGTAGCATAGAAAACCATATGAAGAATACCAAGAATTCCAAGAAAACCATAGATGTGATAACCATAACATAAGAATTCCAATTGAGATACCATGCTGCCCGTTTCCATAAAAATAGGGCACGTACCATATGTGACATAAACACATATAAACATCATATAAGCAATATATAACATGTTGGAAGATCCATTGGCAAGTGAAAAGACCAGAATACCCCTCAGCACAAAAATAGGAATTTTGTCCTAGGATGAACCTAGACATGGTGCTGCTCCAGATTCATTTTTGCCATGATGTGACATGACTTATAAATGTGTCATATGATCATATAAATCAGTTGGAAGAAGACCAAATAAGAATGAGAAGTCCAAATGGTGAAATTACCAAAATAGCCCTTATATAGGTCAATAAGCTTCCCACCGGGTCAATTCAGTTTTAACCCGTGCCAAGCATGCCTTTCCTCAGCCAATTAGATTCTAAATTGAATAAGAATCATGTGGGCTTTTGAATGACTCAATTTGGAGTTCATTTGCCCAAGATATGAACCAAAACCTGCAATAGGATACTAAACCGAACAATTTGCCTTATATTGTAAGTCATGTGACTTCAAGGCTTGGTTAGATCATATTATCAACATGTATTGGCATATATATCATCTAAGATCAGTTTGAACAACATGTATTGGCATATATAATCTAAGATCAGTTTGAACATGTCTTGATTAAGATATGTGATTGAATTGGCCAAGTTCAATCTCATGATCTTAATCAAACTTGTTCAATCTTGATTCATTCAAGCAATTTCACATTTAGCTCATAAGTTCATAAGTTCATGCCTTGCCAAAACAATTTCACATTTAAACGTTACACATACATGCTCACATATGCATCTTCCAATCATTCAAACATGATATATCTATTTGCAATCATCATAACAATTACACATATGCACACATATACATTTTGCACAACAATTACACATATGCTCACATATACATTTTGCAATCACTCAAACATAATATATCACAACAACAAGGAAGAAGACTTTCCCTTGCTTCCTTAGTGATAAAAAACGTGTGGATCAAAGGAGCAAGACCAACTCTCCGAGATGGTCGTTGATTAGGCAAACCAATATGGCCCTCCTGGACGGCACCTTTTAGCAATGGCAACACCTTCAAAATGCTCAACTTTGAAGGATCTTAACTTAGGTTTTTAATGCAAAACAAAGAAAACAAAGTCACACAAAGTGAAGAAAATCACGAATTGTTATTCATCAAAAGTTGTCCTCCTAGGCGCCCTAAAAGGCTCTATTTATAGGCTGAGATTGAGCCTTAAAATGTCTAGAACTAATTCAAAATAAAGCTAGCTAGTAATGTTTGAAAATTGAAAATTATTTGAATTCAAAGCTAAAACAAATTCTAGCTAAAATCTTAAAATCTTGCAAGACATTATCTCCATATACCCAGCCGTGCTTGATGTCAAATAATGTCTTGGAGGAGCTGATTTGATAAGTAGGATGAGGCTTGAAGTTGAATTCAAGAGTTGGTTGAATTTGAATTCAAGTTGAGTTTGAATCTGAGTTCACTTTGAATTTGGCTCTTGCATATCCTTTCCCTTCCATCCGTGTGTGATGCTTCTTTTGACCTTGGAAATCTGATTTTGATGATGATAAAATGCCTGGAATTAAATTCAAATGATGTTGAAGTTTGAATTCAAAATTGAGTTGAATTTGAATTCAAACTTGGATTCAATTTGAATTGGCATTTATCCTTCTTTTATCCTTCAAGATGGCGTGTGTATGGCTGAAAAATAGGCTGAGATCTTCTTGAATTTTAAGTCTCCAATTTTTTTGAAACTTGAATTCAAATCATGGTTGAATTTAAATTTAAGTTTATCTTCAAGTTCAAATTCAAATAAGACTTCATCCTTGCATTCAAAGTGGCCGGCCTCTTTTGTGATCCTTGAAGATGATTTTGATTTCAATTTGGACAAAGAATTCCATCTAGGACACATTTGAGTTTTTCATTGTGGAGACAAACATTCCTTTCAAGATAACATTCCTTTTGTCCCCTTCTTTTGTGACACACGCCTATAATGCTCTTTTTGGGCCTCCATTTTATTTGGATTTTCCATGTACCTAATTTGCCTACAAAGAAAACACATAAAATAAAGATCAAAAGAAACAAGATAAAATTTAAAAATAAAGAAAGCACACGCATGCTTATGCACGCTCAAGGTGAAGGTTCAATGAAATGAACCCAAGAAATCTTAGGTTCATCTTGAACATGCTTGTACAAGAAGGTGGCAACTTGATGACAAAGTTCTCTTGCCCTCCTTCTTGTCATAGGACCTTTGACCTCTTGATGGGTGTAGGATCTGCAAGGCACCACTAGTTAGGGGGGTTGAATAGTGGGTGTGAAAAATGTGGTTTTTAAAATAGTTTTAAACCAAATACCCAACTTCTAAAAACAATTTCTGTTTTCAGGACCAGTTTTAAAACGTTTTGAAAACTAGGTTGCAGGTCTTCAAAAATTCTGAAATTTGGAGAGAACTTATCCTCAGATGTTATGAGTGTCTCCTAAAACTTTCAGATTTAAATTCAACCTCTAACCCCTTGAAAATTTGTTGGTGGTCAGATTGCACAAATCTACCAGAAACGGTAAACTGATTTGAAAAATTAATTCCTATTTGTACGTAACTCCAAATGCTCTGAAATTTTAACCACTAACCCTTTATATGTTATATTTAAATGGTTTGAAACAGTTTTGAAAAATTCTTTTGGGAAGTTAGTCAAATACAATCAAAGTCTCAACCTTTGCAAGCCTGAAAATCAAACTGCACTAGTCTCAGAACATTGAACGTTTGAGTGACTTATACTTGTCCAAAAGGGTTGAAACTTGTGCCAAAAGAACCTTAAAACGTGTGGCTATGTTTCCTGAAGGTTTCATAATTTTTGAAATCTGTTTACTATTTTTACGAGCGTGATCAAAAAGGATAAACAGTGCTGAAACAGAAAATCAGTGCTGAAAGTAAATGACACCAAAAATTTTATACTGGTTCGGTTATTAACAACCTACTCCAGTCTTCGAGGAACACCTTCCTCGGTTCATACAAATCACACAACACAAAAACACCTTACCACAGGGTTGATGGAGTTACACACCAACTCCAACCCTTTACAAACCTTGTATGATAAATACAATTCACACGATCACCACCACCTCGCAAGTCCAAGATTGATCACACCTTGATCAATCTTTTACAACAATGAAAAGAATATGTGGTGGTCTATAAGAAGCCTATTCAAGTATATGAATGTAAGTACAATAGGCTTTTAGAGAGAAGAAAGAAAGATGTAGAAGAAGAAGGGAATGGAAGACTCTTTTTGCACTTTTGAACTTGTGAGACTTGTCTTGCTTTTGTTTGGCTTTCTTCTCCTCTTTTTGACAATGTGGCCGCCCCTATGCTCTTCCCCTCTTGAAAATTATCTTCTAAGTCCTTGGGAGAATATGTTGCTTCATTGTGACATGTTCTTGCTTACTTGCCATGTTCTCATTGGATGATCATTAAGCTCTTGTTTACTTGGCACTGATTGATTGGTTGAATGTTGTCAACCTTGATGACTAGGAAAATCTGAGAATACCACTTAAAACATGTGCCAAAATCATCATAAAGTAGTTGCCATAATTCACAAGATCATCACATAAATTAAGCAACACAATTTTCTCCAAAATGCCATGTAAATTTCGGTCACTATGTCTCTTGCACATGCTGAAATTTCAATATGTGTAACATCCACCTCTTATTCAAAATCTTGCCTATTTTGTATTGATTTAATCCAAGAATTCAATCATCATTTAGTGCAAGACATCTTTATCAAATTTTGGAATAAAAATTACACATTAACGAGGCCAACATTTCGGCCATAACCATTACTACACATGCTGAAATTTTCACCATGTGTGATATTCAAATATATCACAATTTTAATTCCATAACTTATTCAAATTACTTCCAAATTGTCTTCCAATTAATCACATGTTTCAAGACACAAAATATAGCTCATAATGGAAGAAATTTCGTCCACCACATTAGTGCACATGCTGAATTTTCAGCATGTGTCACAATTGTGACAAAATTTGAAACATTACCTTTTGTAGCTTCTTTCTTTAAGTCACAAACTTTGTATGCTTCATTCTTGACCAATCAATATGCCAACAAAGCTCCACATATGGTCCATCTCAGCTGGAATAGGCGTTGCAATGTATTTGTGCATGTGCTGAATTTTATTTTTGCAAACTTTGTAAAATAGTGCCCATTTAATAATACACACATGGCATATTCCAATCAGCCCTTAATTTAATTTTCTAGAACACTCTAAGATGTATGACATATGTAAAAAGTGTCTAGATACATGTCGTATGATGTGCCAAAGACGTTCCATGTGTTGTGTACGTAGAAAACCGAATTTTCGATGTTTATCGATTACCCGATTTTTCTCTAATTAAATTCCAAATTTTTGCACATGTTATATATATTATGTTACACATAATATACATAAATTAAACTTTATTATTCAGCTCATAAGGCTGATTAAAGTGGCGCCTAGACATGTGACAAAATTGAAATTGGAATCTCTACAATTTGGCCTTAATGTGGGGTGATTTGTTTGTGCCAACATGGAATGATTTTATGGCTGCACATACCATGTAAGCCACGAAAATTATTGATATTTTTGAGGTGTAGGGGCTGGCCATCTATTTATGGCATGTACGTGACACGTTGGTGAAGTTTCGGTATTCGCCCGATACGACAATTTTTGGTTTAGAACCTTTTAACGTGTCGTATTTAATTTGTCATCACCGTGACTTATATCATATGATATAAGACCTGAATATACTCATAAATATGAGTTAAGTATGGTGGTGTGACGTTAACGTACATACGTAAAATATATAACGTGTCGGTAGTACGTTGGAATAAATGTGTACGTGCCTTTTTCAAAAAAATTGAATATATATATATATGTGTGTGTGTGTGTGTATAGGCGTGCCATAAGTGTGGGGAGAAGAATGGAAGACTTTCCTTTCTTAATCTTGTTGCCTTTGTGCCTTGTCCAAATGTTGCTTCCTTTAATGAACTACTTAGTTTAATTAACTAAGTACTTCACTTAATGAACTACTTAGTTTAATTAACTAAGTACTTCACTTAATGAACTAGTTTAGTTCATTAATGGTGGCACCTGAAAATAGTTCAAACACAACAAATGTTTGCCATTTGATGTAAGCTTTAAAACTTCATGGCTCGTTAGTACGCAACATTATATATGAACTATATAAGGCAAGTTTTATGCAACAACGTGTCATTTCACATAATATGTCATGCATTTCTTTGTAACACGTTATTTAAATCATGCATTTTAAAATCACTCAAACCCCTTTTCTCAACAATAGGATCCTTGATCCTCATTGATGCGTGCAACTCGTGGGCTCCAACAATTCCACCTTCCAAACGCCCTTCACGAAGGGTTAGGCACAAGGAAGAAGACTTCCCCTTGCTTCCTTAGTGAATAAAAACATGTGGATTAAAACGAGCAAGACCAACACTTCAAGATGGTCGTTGATCAGGCAAACCAATATGGCCCTCCTGGACGGCACCTTTAAGCAATGGCAACACCTTCAAAATGCTCAACCTTGAAGGATCTTAACCTAGGTTCTTAATGCAAAACCAAGAAAACAAAGTCTCACACAAAGTGAAAGAAATATCAAGAATTGTTATTCATCAAAAGGTTTGTTTGCAATCAGCCAAAGGGGTCTATTTATAGGCCTTAATGAACGTCCTATCAGCCTTCAAAACGGCCAGAATTTAATTCAAATAAAACTAGCTAACAAATGTTTAAATCTGAAATTTGCTTGAAATTCAAAACTAAGATAAGTCTAGCTAAAACTTGAAATGCTTGGAAGCTGTTATCTTCAATGTATTCAGCAGCTTGGCGCCTTGAATGAGTTGGTTTGATGAGTAGGATGTGCTTGAATTTGAGTTCAAAAGATGGTTGAAGTTTGAATTCGGATTCAAACTTGGATTCAATTTGAATTAGGCTCTATCTCTCCAAGATGGCATGTTCCCATGGATAATGAAGTGTAGAAAATCTGATTTTGATGATGATAAGATGGTTGGACTTGAAATGAAAAGATGGTTGAAGTTTGAATTCAAATTGAGTTTGAACTTGAATTCAAACTTGGATTTAACTTTGAATTGTGATCTCATCTTCATTATCCTCCAAGTTGGCGTGTTCTTGGCTGGATATAGGCTGAAAGCATCTTGAATTTAACTCTCCAATTGGTTGAAGTTTGAATTCAAATCATGGTTGAATTTAAATTCAAGTTTGACTTTGAATTTAAATTCAATTTGATCATCACCTTGTCTTCAACTTTGGCCGGCCACCCTTCTGATTTTTGGAGATGATTTAAGTTCAATTTTGAAAAGAGGAATCCATCTTGGACACATTTGAATTTGTCTTTGTAGAGACAAACATTCTCTTCAAGACAACATTCTCTTTTGTCTTCTTTTTGCCACACACGCCTATGTTGCTTATTTTGGGCCTCCATTTTATTTTGGACTTTCGTGTACCTAATTTGCCTACAAAGAAGACATAAAACAAAGATCACAAGGAACAAGGTAATAAAAACACACACGCATATGCCTTAACGTTCAAAGAGTGGGCTCAATGAAGTGAACCCATGGAATCTTAGGTTCATCTTGAACATGCTTATACAAGAAGGTGGCAACTTGATGACAAAGTTCTCTTGCCCTCCTTCTTGTCATAGGACCCTTGACCTCTTGATGGGGCCCTTGATCCTCATCGGACCCTTGATCCTCATCAATCCCCCCTCTTCAAGAGGATTCGTCCTCGAATCAAAAAGGTCATCGGTGAAAGGGGTGAGGTCAGCAACATTAAAAGTAGACGAAATTGAACCATACCTTTCGGGAAGATCAAGGATGTATGCATTGTCACCTATGCGTTTCAAAACTTTGAAAGGTCCATCTCCTCGAGGTAACAGTTTTGACTTTCTCTCATTGGAAAATCATTCTTTGCGCAAATGTAACCACACTAAATCTCCAGGTTTAAACACAACTCGTTTCCGATGTTTGTTAACTCGTCTTTCATAAGCTTTGTTTTTCTTTTCAAGTTGTGTTTTAACTTGTTCATGCAGTTTCTGGATCTTTTCCGCTTGTTGTTTACCATCAAGACTAGAACGTTCATGCACGGGAATAGAAATCAAATCAAGGGGAGACAAGGGATTAAAGCCATACACGATTTCAAATGGACTATGCAAAGTACTGTGACAAACACTCCTATTGTATGCAAATTCGATATATGGTAAGCAATCTTCCCAATGTTCAATGTGTTTTGCAAAATGGCACACAAAAGTTGAGAAAGAGTACGATTAACGACTTCAGTTTGTCCATCAGTTTGTGGGTGTGCGGTGGTGGAAAACAATAGTTGTGTACCAAGTTTAGCCCACAAAACACGCCAAAAATGACTCAAAAATTTCGTATCTCTATCACTTACAATTGTACGTGGCATGCCATGCAATCTAACAATTTCTTTGAAGAACAAATCAGCAACATGTGTGGCATCATCAACTTTCGTACATGCAATGAAATGTGCCATTTTTGAAAATCGATCAACGACAACATAAATGCTATCGTGTCCTCCCCGAGACCTAGGAAGTCCTAAACAAAGTCCATGGAAATGTCAATCCAAGGGGCATCAGGGACGGGTAAAGGCGTGTAAAGGCCATGTGGTTGGGACTTGGATTTGGCTTGTTTGTAATTGATGCAACTACCACACAACCTCTCGACGTCTACTCTCATGTGGGGCCAATAGAAATGTTCCTTAAGAGTCTCAAGGGTTTTGAACGCTCCGAAATGACCCATTAAACCTCCCCCATGGGCTTCTCTAGTCAATGCTTCTCGTACGGATGATTGGGGAACACACAATTTTTGTTCTTTGAAAAGATAACCCTCATGTATGTAAAATTTCCCAAATGGTGCTTCTTTACATGCCTCGAAAATGGTGCCAAAGTCATGGTCATTGGTGTACAATTGATGCGTGCAACTCGTGGGCTCCAACAATTCCACCTTCCAAACGTCCTTCACAAAGGGTTAGGCACAAAGAAGTAAACTTCCCCTTGCTTCCTTAGTGATCAAACGTGTGGACAACGAGCAAGACCAACACTATAAGATGGTCGTTGATCAGGCAAACCAAAACGGCCCTCCTGGACGGCACCTTTTAGCAATGGCAATACCTTCAAATCGCTCAACTTTGAAGGATCTTAACTTAGGTTTTTAATGCAAAACCAAGAAAACAAAGTATCACTCAAAGTGAAGAAAATATCAAGAATTGTTATTCATCGAAAGGTGTGATTACAACCAGCCAAAGGGGTCTATTTATAGGCCTAGTAGACGCCCCCTTTAGCTTGAAAATGGCTAGAGATAATTCAAATAAAGCTATCTAACAAATGTTTAAATTTGAACTTTGCTTGAAAATTTAAACTAAGATAATTCTAGCTAAAACTTGAAATACTTGAAAGATGTTATCTTCAATGAATCTAGTCATGTTTGGTGATGAAATTGGCGTTGGAGATGCTGAAATTGGCGTTGGAGATGTGGTTGAACTTGAATTCAAAGGCTAGTTGAAGATTGGATTCAATTTGACTTCAAACTTGGATTCAATCTTTGAATTATAATCCCATCCTTTTTGATCTTCAAGTGGCGTGTGGATGGTTATCTAGGCGTGTGAGATGTCTTCAAATGGTTGAGATGTTGAATTCAAATGCTGGTTGGAGATTGAGTTTAACTTGAACTTGAATTTAAACTTGGATTCAAATTTGAATTGTCATCTCATCTTTGCTTCAAAAATGGCGTTTGGAGTGGATGTAGATTAGGCTGAAATCCTCTTGAACTTTAAGTCTCCAATTGATTGAGATTGAATTCAAATTAAGGTTGAATTTTAAATTCAAGCCTAGCTTTGAATTTAAACTCAATTGATGATTATCCATTTGCTTTAGATATGGCCGCCCCCTTCTTGTGGATAATGGAGATGATTTTGATTTCAACTTGATCAAGAGACTCTATCTTGGACACTTTTGAATTTGTCTTAGCATAGACAAACATTCTCTTCAAATATTCTCTTGAAACATTCTCTTCAACATTCTCTTCAAACATTCTTTTGAAACATTCTCTTCAAACATTCTCTTGAACATTCTCTTCAAACATTCCCTTGTACCTAATTTACCTACAAAGCAAATACATAAAACTAAGATCACACGACACAATAAAATTCAAAAACAAGAATGTAGACGTGCATGTGATACATGCTCAAGTTGAAGGTTCAATGAAATGAACCCAAGGAGTCTTAGGCTCATCTTGAACATGCTTGTACAAGAAGGTGGCAACTTGATGACAAAGTTCCCTTGCCCTCCTTCTTGTTATAGGACCTTTGACCTCTTGATGGGGCCCTTGATCCTCATCGAACCCTTGATCCTCATCAATCCCCCCCTCCTCAAAAGGATTCGTCCTCGAATCAAAAAGGTCATCGTTGAAAGGGGTGAGATCAGCAACATTAAAAGTAGGTGAAACTGAACCATACCTGTCGGGAAGATCAAGGATGTATGCGTTGTCACCTATGCGTTTCAATACTTTAAAGGGTCCATCTCCTCGAGGTAACAATTTTGACTTTCTTTCATTGGGAAATCTTTCTTTACGCAAATGTAACCACACTAAATCTCCAGGTTTGAACACAACTCTTTTCCGATGTTTGTTAGCTCGTCTTTCATAAGCTTTGTTTTTCTTTTCTAGTTGTGTTTTAACTTGTTCATGCAGTTTCTTTATGTTGTCCGCTTTTTGTTTACCATCAAGACTAGAACGTTCATGCACGGGAATAGGAATCAAATCAATGGGAGACAAGGGATTAAAGCCATACACGATTTCAAATGGACTATGCAAAGTACCGTGATGGACACTCCTATTATATGCAAATTCGATATATGGTAAACAATCTTCCCAATGTTTAATGTGTTTTTGCAAAATGGCACGCAAAAGTTGAGAAAGAGTACGATTAACGACTTCAGTTTGTCCATCAGTTTGTGGGTGTGCGGTGGTGGAAAACAACAATTGTGTACCAAGTTTAGCCCACAAAACACGCCAAAAATGACTCAAGAATTTCGTATCTCTATCACTTACAATTGTACGTGGCATGCCATGCAATCTAACAATTTCTTTGAAGAACAAATCAGCAACATGTGTGGCATCATCAACCTTTCTACATGCTATGAAATGTGCCATTTTTGAAAATCGATCAACCACAACATAAATGCTATCGCGTCCTCCCCGAGACCTAGGAAGTCCTAAAACAAAGTCCATAGAAATGTCAATCCAAGGGGAATCAGGGACGGGTAAAGGCGTGTAAAGGCCATGTGGTTGGGACTTGGATTTGGCTTGTTTGCAGGTGATGCAATTACCACACAACCTCTCGACGTCTACTCACATGTGGGGCCAATAGAAATGTTCTTTAAGAGTCTCAAGGGTTTTGAACACTCCGAAATGACCCATTAAACCTCTCCCATGGGCTTCTCTGGTCAATGCTTCTCGTAGGGATGACTGGGGAACGCACAATTTTTGTTCTTTGAAAAGATAACCCTCATGTATGTAAAATTTTCCAAATGGTGCTTCTTTACATGCCTCGAATATGGTGCCAAAGTCATGGTCATTGGGGTACAAGTCCTTAAGTGATTCAAATCCTAAGAAGCGGGAAGATAATGTAGTCACTAACGTGTATCTCCTAGAGAGGGCATCGGCAACTATATTATCCTTTCCTTGCTTGTACTTAATCACGTAAGGGAATTGTTCTATGAACTCTACCCATTTGGCATGTCTTTTGTTCAACTTTCCTTGCCCTTTAAGATACTTAAGGCTTTCGTGGTCAGTGTGGATCACAAACTCTTTGGGTTGAAGATAGTGTTGCCAAGTTTGCAGGGATCTCACAAGGGCATAAAGTTCCTTATCATAGGTAGAGTAATTCAATGATGCTCCTTTCAACTTTTCACTAAAGTAGGCTATGGGTTTCTTACTTTGGGTCAAGACTGCGCCTATACCCACTCCACTTGCATCACACTCGATCTCAAAGGTCTCGTCAAAATTTGGTAGTCTAAGTATGGGTGCAGTGGTCAGCCTACGTTTGAGTTCCTCAAATGCCTGTTGTTGTGGCTCTTCCCACCTAAAAGGCACATCTTTTTTTACAATTTCGTTTAGGGGTGCAGCTATGGAAGAAAAATCTTTGACAAAGCGTCTATAAAAGATTGCTAATCCATGAAAACTGCGAACTTCCCCTACATTCTTAGGTATAGGCCACTCCACAATTGACCTAACCTTTTCCTCATCCATCTCTACTCCCTCAGCCGAAATGACAAAGCCTAGAAAAACTACACGTTCTAAACAGAAAGAGCACTTCTTAAAGTTGGCGTAAAGTTGTTCTTGCTTAAGCTTTTCAAAAACGGCTCTAATGTGGTCAAGATGATCTTCTATGGTGTGGGAATAGATTAGGATATCATCGAAATAGACAACGACAAAGCGTCCTATGAACGCACGTAAGACTTCATTCATTAGCCTCATAAAGGTACTAGGGGCGTTGGTGAGCCCGAAGGGCATCACTAACCACTCATAGAGCCCAAACTTGGTTTTGAATGCAGTCTTCCATTCGTCCCCTTCTCGAATGCGTACCTGGAAGTACCCTTGCTTAAGGTCGATTTTGGTGAAGTATTTGGATCCATGCAACATGTCTAACATATCGTCTAGCCTAGGTATGGGGTACCTATACTTGACGGTAATCTTGTTTATGGCTCGGCAATCGGTACACATTCTCCACGTTCCATCCTTTTTGGGTACTAAAATGACGGGGACGGCAGATGGGCTCAGACTCTCTCGGATTTGTCCACTAGCTAGGAGCTCCTCTACTTGCCTTTGGATTTCTTTGGTTTCTTCGGGGTTTGCTCGATAGGCTGGGCGATTGGGTAACACGGCTCCTGGGACAAAGTCGATTTGGTGTTCTATCCCTCTAATGGGTGGTAATCCGGATGGTGGTTCGGAAGGAAATAGAACTTCATATTCTTGGATAAGGGACGCAACTGAGGTAGGTAAGTTTGGTGGGAGTTCTTCAAGGGCAAGTTGACACGACTTTGGGATGATGATGAAGACAGTTTGGTTGTTATAAAGTGCACGTGTAACCTCTCTTTTCTTTGCGAAATACCCACACTTCTTTTTGGACTCGTTGACACTTAGGGGCACTACCTCTTTTCCCTTGCTCTCATTTTTTTTGTTCTCACTTTTCATACACTCCACGAATTTTCTCTCGGCTTCTTTTTCCTTAGGATCGGCTCTAGACTTGGACATGCGTTGGTGATCCTCGTGGACTTTGTGTGGTGGAAGTGCATGCAGTTTGTACAATTTGCCATTCAATTTGAAAGAATAACGATTCAAATAACCATCATATGTCACATGTGTATCAAATTGCCATGGCCTACCAAGTAAGATATGACTAGCATGCATTGGGGCGACATCACATAAAACATCATCTTTGTAACTACCAATGCTAAGAGAAATCAAAACTTGTTTACTTACGCTAACTTCACCGCAGTCATTTAGCCATGCAAGTTTGTAAGGGTGCGGATGATTAGTCATAGGCAAATTCAGTTTTCTTACTAATTCGATGCTAGCCACATTAGCACAAGAACCGGAATCAATGATCATGGTGCACACTTTACCATTTATCATGCAATGAATATGGAAAATGTTTTCTTTATGTTGTTCGTGATCATCTAATTTCGGATATGCATTTAAAGCTCTACGCACAACAAGAAACTCTTTAGTGTCAAAATCATCTAATGCGCCTAGGTCCTCTTCAGGTTCAATTTCATTATCATGCTCAGACTCGTTTTCATGCTCGGACTCGGACACATATTCGTTTGTCTCTTCAATTAACATGATTCTTTTTGAATTAGGACATTCTTTTCCTATGTGATCACGTCCTTGACATTTATAGCATTTAATGTCTCTAAACCTGTTTGAAGAATCCGAAGGATTTCCGGTAGGAGCCTTTTGTTGGGTGCGTTCATCTCTCCTTTGTGTGGATTGCACACGATTGTCCATTCTTTGTGACGCACCTTGGTCACGTGCTTGGCCTCCTGTAGGCCGTGAACTTCCTGTTCCTGAAGGCTTGCTGTGAAATCTTGATGAAGATTGATTAGTACGATAATTGGAATGGAAATTGGAGGAGTTACGTACCTTTAATTGTGCTTCAATCTTTTCAGCCATATGGACCATGGTTGTGAGGTCGAGGCAAGGTTGAAGGTCAACCCTTTGCGCAATCTCCCTGTTTAAACCATGTAAGAATCGAGCCTTGGTGGCTTCTTCAGGTTCCTGCAAGTTAGACCTTTCTAACAAAATTTCTAACTCTTTATAATACTCGTCTACACTTTTGGAACCTTGTCGTAAGTTATGCAAACTCGTGAAAATAGAACTCTCATAATTGTTTGGAATAAAACGTTGACGCATTTCAAACTTCATTTCTTCCCAAGTGGCGATTGGGGGTTGTCTCGTCTTAGTTCTATTTCGACACAAATTCGTCCACCAATTAAGTGCATAACCAGAAAATTCAATGGAAGCATACCTCACTTTTTGCAATTCACTATAATTGGTACAAGAAAAGATCAAATCCACTTTCGTTTCCCATTCTAAATATTCCTCCGCATTACTTTTACCATAAAACGTGGGAATACTTATTTTGGTTTTGAGAAAATCGTCATCTTGTGGGAAAAGGGGATTTTGGCGTCTTTGGTAACCACGAGGATGGTGGTCATCAAAGTCATAATCATCATGCTCAAAGGGAATGTAATCATCAGTGTACCTTCTTGGAGCGTACCTTCTTGCTTGTGTAGGAGGAGCAAACCGTCTCGCTTCGGTGTGTGGGGGTCGAATGTTATCGTCCTCAACTTCTTCCGGAGGATGGCGCCTTGGTTGTGGTGGTGGAACGGCCCTGCTTGTTCCTTGGCCATCACTTGTTTTGTAGCTTCGCTCCACGTCTTCCAAGCGATGCTTAATTATCTCATTGTCGTGCATGAGTTTCTTAAGCATTTCCAGCATTTGTTGTTGAGTATTGTCAACAGTTTCGGCTCCTTTAGACTTGCTAGATGCGGAATTGCTGCTGGCCATTGTACCTAAGGAATTGAACGAAAACAAAGGAAAAAGAGAAAGAAGCAAACTAACACAAAGACAAACAAACGTTAAGGGATTAGTAAAAAAAATAAGCTATGGACACTCCGATTTTGACTCTTTCCTCTCTCTTACCACTTTGGTTCTTGGATAACCTGAAGTTAAGAAGTCTCAAAGTGATCAATAAGTAATGAGGATCAAGGGTCCGATGAGGATCAAGGGCCCCATCAAGAGGTCAAAGGTCCTATAACAAGAAGGAGGGCAAGGGAACTTTGTCATCAAGTTGCCACCTTCTTGTACAAGCATGTTCAAGATGAGCCTAAGACTCCTTGGGTTCATTTCATTGAACCTTCAACTTGAGCATGTATCACATGCACGTCTACACTCTTTGTTTCTTTGAATTTTATCTTGTGTCTTGTGATCTTTGTTTTATGTCTTTTCTTTGTAGGTAAATTAGGTACAAGAGAATGTTTGAAGAGAATGTTTCAAGAGAATGTTTGAAGAGAATGTTCAAGAGAATGTTTCAAGAGAATGTTTCAAGAGAATGTTGAAGAGAATGTTTCAAGAGAATGTTTGTCTATGCTAAGACAAATTCAAAAGTGTCCAAGATAGAGTCTCTTGATCAAGTTGAAATCAAAATCATCTCCATTATCCACAAAAGGGGGCGGCCATATCTAAAGCAAATGGATAATGATCAATTGAGTTTAAATTCAAAGCTAGGCTTGAATTTAAAATTCAACCTTAATTTGAATTCAATCTCAATCAATTGGAGACTTAAAGTTCAAGAGGATTTCAGCCTAATCTCCAAACGCCATTTTTGAAGCAAAGAAGAGATGGCAATTCAAATTTGAATCCAAGTTTAAATTCAAGTTCAAGTCAAACTCAATCTCCAACCAGCATTTGAATTCAACATCTCAACCATTTGAAGACATATCACACGCCTAGATATACTTCCACACGCCAACTTGGAGCTAAGAAAAGGATGGGATCATAATTCAAAGATTGAATTCAAGTTTGAAGTCAAGTTGAATCCAATCTTCAATTAGCCTTTGAATTCAAGTTCAACCACTTCATCTACATCTCCAACGCCAATTTCATCACCAAACGTGTCTAGATTCATTGAAGATAACATCTTTTAAGCATTTCAAGTTTAGCTAGAATTATCTTAGTTCAAATTTTCAAGCAAAAGTTCAAATTTAAACATTTGTTAGATAGCTTTATTTTGAATTATCTCTAGCCATTTCAAGCTAAAGGGGGACGTTTCTTAGGCCTATAAATAGACCCCTTTGGCTGGTTGTAATCTCACCTTTCGATGAATAACAATTCTTGATATTTTCTTCACTTTGAGTGATACTTTGTTTTCTTGGTTTTGCATTAAAAACCTAAGTTAAGATCCTTCAAAGTTGAGCGATTTGAAGGTATTGCCATTGCTAAAAGGTGCCGTCCAGGAGGGCCATCTTGGTTTGCCTGATCAACGACCATCTTATAGTGTTGATCTTGCTCGTTGTCCACACGTTTGATCACTAAGGAAGCAAGGGGAAGTTTACTTCTTTGTGCCTAACCCTTTGTGAAGGACGTTTGGAAGGTGGAATTGTTGGAGCCCACGAGTTGCACGCATCAAATTGGTATCAGAGACCAGGTTACTCTATTCCACCATCTATCATTTCCTTTTCGTTTGAGTCTAGTCATTTCAATTTCAGTTGAGTCCTTCTTCTACTCCTCCCTCTACACGCCATTTGTCTTGCATTCCATTCCAAAAAAAAAACGTCCAAAACAAAAACATTGCTTTGAGTCCTTACACATTGCTGCATTTTGCTTTTCATCAAGTGTCATTTCCTTTATTTCCTTTCGCATCACAATCTGATTTTGAGTCGTTCAAACTTGAACAAATTAGGGTTCGTTGCATTTTTAGGTTACATTCAGCCTTCTTCAAAATATTTCAACCATCATCCTATAAAGCTACCTCGGTTTCAAATCATCTTGTTGCTACCGAAGCTTTTAGTTGGTGATGATTGTATGCATCTTATGATTCGCATTGTGATTGATTTCATGCTTTAAGACAAGTAGTCATACGTGTGTTTGCCTTCCCGAACCATTTTCAAAACCCTAACTCCACCACCCCACCCCACGGCCCAACCAACCCCACCCCAACCCAACCTTAAAACGCACCAACCTGGTCCCAAACAACTCTATTTACACCCCAAACAAAAAGCCCCAATCCAATTTACCCAAAAACAATCAGATTCTAAAGATCCCAATTCATTCAAATAAACCCTAACCCTAGAATTTGAATTTTGCTCAAATTCAGTCCTAGACCAACCAATATCCAAATTGGCCACACCAATCGTCAATTACCAACCCAAATAGTCAATTTACAACATCCATTCCATTCCTACAACTACATTCCGCAAAACCCCAAAACGTTCAAAACCACCCTAAATCAAAAACCCTAACCCTAACCCCTATTCGGCCTTACCCAATTTCCATCACCTTCCAAGGTCCATTTTGTTGCAAGTCCAAGATACAAATTGCATTTTAAATACATTGCAATATTCTGTCCAAAAAACGCAAGTGCTAAGCGCAAACAAGTGAAATTCCAATTCTGCCCTTAGTCAAAAAAAAAGGAGAATCTGAATCTTGCTCAATTGAAATAGCAAGAAAACAAAAAAAAACAAAAAAAAACAAAAAGAACAAGAGAAAAGAAAACGGGCAAAACGTTTGTGCATTGCGTGGAAAATTTTTTGGTACGACTTGCAAACCTTGGATACCACATTACCCACATTGCCGTCCCATATACCCAATTCTCCAACTCTTGATCTTCTTGAACCAATCACACATTTGGTTGCTCGATTGTTGCATGACTTAAACCATTTTGTGGATAGTAAGTGCATAGAATCAAAATTAACTAAAGATTGCCCACGGCAACCCTTAGTTCATCTTTGGTTCAGCCTTATACATCAACTTTGGTTGCTTATTTTCTTTGATTCTTAGTATAAAGTTCAAGTTTGAGTTCATTTCAATTGGTTCTACTTTGATACTAATTGGTGCAACTTGAAAGCAAAAAGGAAGAAACAAGCGGAGAACATTGTGGTTTGAAGAAGCCTTGGCAATACACTTCCTTATTGATCACTTTGAGACTTCTTAACTTCAGGTTATCCAAGAACCAAAGTGGTAAGAGAGTGGAAAGAATCGAAATCGGAGTGTCCATAGCTTATTTTTTACTAATCCCTTAACATTTGTTTGTCTTTGTGTTAGTTTGCTTCTTTCTCTTTTTCCTTTGTTTTCGGTCAATTCCTTAGGTACAATGGCCAGCAGCAATTCCGCATCTAGCAAGTCTAAAGGAGCCGAAACTGTTGACAACACTCAACAACAAATGCTGGAAATGCTTAAGAAACTCATGCACGACAATGAGATAATTAAGCATCGCTTGGAAGACGTGGAGCGAAGCTACAAAACAAGTGATGGCCAAGGAACAAGCAGGGCCGTTCCACCACCACAACCAAGGCGCCATCCTCCGGAAGAAGTTGAGGACGATAACATTCGACCCCCGCACACCGAAGCGAGACGGTTTGCTCCTCCTACACAAGCAAGAAGGTACGCTCCAAGAAGGTACAATGATGATTACATTCCCTTTGAGCATGATGATTATGACTTTGATGACCACCATCCTCGTGGTTACCAAAGACGCCAAAATCCCCTTTTCCCACAAGATGACGATTTTCTCAAAACCAAAATAAGTATTCCCACGTTTTATGGTAAAAGTAATGCGGAGGAATATTTAGAATGGGAAACGAAAGTGGATTTGATCTTTTCTTGTACCAATTATAGTGAATTGCAAAAAGTGAGGTATGCTTCCATTGAATTTTCTGGTTATGCACTTAATTGGTGGACGAATTTGTGTCGAAATAGAACTAAGACGAGACAACCCCCAATCGCCACTTGGGAAGAAATGAAGTTTGAAATGCGTCAACGTTTTATTCCAAACAATTATGAGAGTTCTATTTTCACAAGCTTGCATAACTTACGACAAGGTTCCAAAAGTGTAGACGAGTACTATAAAGAGTTAGAAATTTTGTTGGAGAGGTCTAACTTGCAGGAACCTGAAGAAGCCACCAAGGCTCGATTTTTACATGGTTTAAACAGGGAGATTGCGCAAAGGGTTGACCTTCAACCTTACCTCGACCTCACAACCATGGTCCATATGGCTGAGAAGATTGAAGCACAATTAAAGGTACGTAACTCCTCTAATTTCAATTCCAATTATCGTACTAATCAATCTTCGTCAAGATTTCACAGCAAGCCTTCAGGAGCAGGAAGTTCACGGCCTACAGGAGGCCAAACGCGTGACCAAAGAGCATCACAAAGAATGGACAATCGTGTGCAATCCACACAAAGGAGAGATGAACGCACCCAACAAAAGGCTCCTACCGGAAATCCTTCGGATTCTTCAAACAGGTTTAGAGACATTAAATGCTATAAATGTCAAGGACGTGGTCACATAGGAAAAGAATGTCCTAATTCAAAAAGAATCATGTTAATTGAAGAGACAAACGAATATGTGTCCGAGTCCGAGCATGAAAACGAGTCTGAGCATGATAATGAAATTGAACCTGAAGAAGACCTAGGCGCATTAGATGATTTTGACACTAAAGAGTTTCTTGTTGTGCGTAGAGCTTTAAATGCATATCCGAAATTAGATGATCACGAAAAACATAGAGAAAACATTTTCCATATTCATTGCATGATAAATGGTAAAGTGTGCACCATGATCATTGATTCCGGTTCTTGTGCTAATGTGGCTAGCATCGAATTAGTAAGAAAACTGAATTTGCCTATGACTAATCATCCGCACCCTTACAAACTTGCATGGCTAAATGACTGCGGTGAAGTTAGCGTAAGTAAACAAGTTTTGATTTCTCTTAGCATTGGTAGTTACAAAGATGATGTTTTATGTGATGTCGCCCCAATGCATGCTAGTCATATCTTACTTGGTAGGCCATGGCAATTTGATAGACATGTGACATATGATGGTTATTTGAATCGTTATTCTTTCAAATTGAATGGCAAATTGTACAAACTGCATGCACTTCCACCACACAAAGTCCACGAGGATCACCAACGCATGTCCAAGTCTAGAGCCGATCCTAAGGAAAAAGAAGCCGAGAGAAAATTCGTGGAGTGTATGAAAAGTGAGAACAAAAAACAAGAGAGCAAGGGAAAAGAGGTAGTGCCCCTAAGGGTCAACGAGTCCAAAAAGAAGTGTGGGTATTTCGCAAAGAAAAGAGAGGTTACACGTGCACTTTATAACAACCAAACTGTCTTCATCATCATCCCAAAGTCGTGTCAACTTGCCCTTGAAGAACTCCCACCAAACTTACCTACCTCAGTTGCGTCCCTTATCCAAGAATATGAAGTTCTATTTCCTTCCGAACCACCATCCGGATTACCACCCATTAGAGGGATAGAACACCAAATCGACTTTGTCCCAGGAGCCGTGTTACCCAATCGCCCAGCCTATCGAGCAAACCCCGAAGAAACCAAAGAAATCCAAAGGCAAGTAGAAGAGCTCCTAGCTAGTGGACAAATCCGAGAGAGTCTGAGCCCATCTGCCGTCCCCGTCATTTTAGTACCCAAAAAGGATGGAACGTGGAGAATGTGTACCGATTGCCGAGCCATAAACAAGATTACCGTCAAGTATAGGTACCCCATACCTAGGCTAGACGATATGTTAGACATGTTGCACGGATCCAAATTCTTCACCAAAATTGACCTTAAGCAAGGGTACTTCCAGGTACGCATTAGAGAAGGGGACGAATGGAAGACTGCATTCAAAACCAAGTTTGGGCTCTATGAGTGGTTAGTGATGCCCTTCGGGCTCACCAACGCCCCTAGTACCTTTATGAGGCTAATGAATGAAGTCTTACGTGCATTCATAGGACGCTTTGTCGTTGTCTATTTCGATGATATCCTAATCTATTCCCACACCATAGAAGATCATCTTGACCACATTAGAGCCGTTTTTGAAAAGCTTAAGCAAGAACAACTTTACGCCAACTTTAAGAAGTGCTCTTTCTGTTTAGAACGCGTAGTTTTTCTAGGCTTTGTCATTTCGGCTGAGGGAGTAGAGATGGATGAGGAAAAGGTTAGGTCAATTGTGGAGTGGCCTATACCTAAGAATGTAGGGGAAGTTCGCAGTTTTCATGGACTAGCAAGCTTTTATAGACGCTTTGTCAAAGATTTTTCTTCCATAGCTGCACCCCTAAACGAAATTGTGAAAAAAGATGTGCCTTTTAGGTGGGAAGAGCCACAACAACAGACATTTGATGAACTCAAACGTAGGCTGACCACTGCACCCATACTTAGACTACCAAATTTTGACGAGACCTTTGAGATCGAGTGTGATGCAAGTGGAGTGGGTATAGGCGCAGTTTTAACCCAAAGTAAGAAACCCATAGCCTACTTTAGTGAAAAGTTGAAAGGAGCATCAGTGAATTACTCTACCTATGATAAGGAACTTTATGCCCTTGTGAGATCCCTACAAACTTGGCAACACTATCTTCAAACCAAAGAGTTTGTGATCCACACTGACCACGAAAGCCTTAAGTATCTTAAAGGGCAAGGAAAGTTGAACAAAAGACATGCCAAATGGGTAGAGTTCATAGAACAATTCCCTTACGTGATTAAGTACAAGCAAGGAAAGGATAATATTGTTGCCGATGCCCTCTCTAGGAGATACACGTTAGTGACTACATTATCTTCCCGCTTCTTAGGATTTGAATCACTTAAGGACTTGTACCCCAATGACCATGACTTTGGCACCATATTCGAGGCATGTAAAGAAGCATCATTTGGAAAATTTTACATACATGAGGGTTATCTTTTCAAAGAACACAAATTGTGCATTCCCCAGTCATCCCTACGAGAAGCATTGACCAGAGAAGCCCATGGGGGAGGTTTAATGGGTCATTTCGGAGTGTTCAAAACCCTTGAGACTCTTAAAGAACATTTCTATTGGCCCCACATGAGAGTAGACGTCGAGAGGTTGTGTGGTAATTGCATCACTTGCAAACAAGCCAAATCCAAGTCCCAACCACATGGCCTTTACACGCCTTTACCCGTCCCTGATTCCCCTTGGATTGACATTTCTATGGACTTTGTTTTAGGCCTCCCTAGGTCTCGGGGAGGACGCGATAGCATTTATGTTGTGGTCGATCGATTTTCAAAAATGGCACATTTCATAGCATGTAGAAAAGTTGATGATGCCACACATGTTGCTGATTTGTTCTTCAAAGAAATTGTTAGATTGCATGGCATGCCACGTACAATTGTAAGTGATAGAGATACGAAATTCTTGAGTCATTTTTGGCGTGTTTTGTGGGCTAAACTTGGTACACAATTGTTGTTTTCCACCACCGCACACCCACAAACTGATGGACAAACTGAAGTCGTTAATCGTACTCTTTCTCAACTTTTGCGTGCCATTTTGCAAAAACACATTAAACATTGGGAAGATTGTTTACCATATATCGAATTTGCATATAATAGGAGTGTCCATCACGGTACTTTGCATAGTCCATTTGAAATCGTGTATGGCTTTAATCCCTTGTCTCCCATTGATTTGATTCCTATTCCCGTGCATGAACGTTCTAGTCTTGATGGTAAACAAAAAGCGGACAACATAAAGAAACTGCATGAACAAGTTAAAACACAACTAGAAAAGAAAAACAAAGCTTATGAAAGACGAGCTAACAAACATCGGAAAAGAGTTGTGTTCAAACCTGGAGATTTAGTGTGGTTACATTTGCGTAAAGAAAGATTTCCCAATGAAAGAAAGTCAAAATTGTTGCCTCGCGGAGATGGACCCTTTAAAGTATTGAAACGCATAGGTGACAATGCATACATCCTCGATCTTCCCGACAGGTATGGTTCAGTTTCACCTACTTTTAATGTTGCTGATCTCACCCCTTTCAACGATGACCTTTTTGATTCGAGGACGAATCCTTTTGAGGAGGGGGGGATTAATGAGGATCAAGGGTCCGATGAGGATCAAGGGCCCCATCAAGAGGTCAAAGGTCCTATAACAAGAAGGAGGGCAAGGGAACTTTGTCATCAAGTTGCCACCTTCTTGTACAAGCATGTTCAAGATGAGCCTAAGACTCCTTGGGTTCATTTCATTGAACCTTCAACTTGAGCATGTATCACATGCACGTCTACACTCTTTGTTTCTTTGAATTTTATCTTGTGTCTTGTGATCTTTGTTTTATGTCTTTTCTTTGTAGGTAAATTAGGTACAAGAGAATGTTTGAAGAGAATGTTTCAAGAGAATGTTTGAAGAGAATGTTCAAGAGAATGTTTCAAGAGAATGTTTCAAGAGAATGTTGAAGAGAATGTTTCAAGAGAATGTTTGTCTATGCTAAGACAAATTCAAAAGTGTCCAAGATAGAGTCTCTTGATCAAGTTGAAATCAAAATCATCTCCATTATCCACAAAAGGGGGCGGCCATATCTAAAGCAAATGGATAATGATCAATTGAGTTTAAATTCAAAGCTAGGCTTGAATTTAAAATTCAACCTTAATTTGAATTCAATCTCAATCAATTGGAGACTTAAAGTTCAAGAGGATTTCAGCCTAATCTCCAAACGCCATTTTTGAAGCAAAGAAGAGATGGCAATTCAAATTTGAATCCAAGTTTAAATTCAAGTTCAAGTCAAACTCAATCTCCAACCAGCATTTGAATTCAACATCTCAACCATTTGAAGACATATCACACGCCTAGATATACTTCCACACGCCAACTTGGAGCTAAGAAAAGGATGGGATCATAATTCAAAGATTGAATTCAAGTTTGAAGTCAAGTTGAATCCAATCTTCAATTAGCCTTTGAATTCAAGTTCAACCACTTCATCTACATCTCCAACGCCAATTTCATCACCAAACGTGTCTAGATTCATTGAAGATAACATCTTTTAAGCATTTCAAGTTTAGCTAGAATTATCTTAGTTCAAATTTTCAAGCAAAAGTTCAAATTTAAACATTTGTTAGATAGCTTTATTTTGAATTATCTCTAGCCATTTCAAGCTAAAGGGGGACGTTTCTTAGGCCTATAAATAGACCCCTTTGGCTGGTTGTAATCTCACCTTTCGATGAATAACAATTCTTGATATTTTCTTCACTTTGAGTGATACTTTGTTTTCTTGGTTTTGCATTAAAAACCTAAGTTAAGATCCTTCAAAGTTGAGCGATTTGAAGGTATTGCCATTGCTAAAAGGTGCCGTCCAGGAGGGCCATCTTGGTTTGCCTGATCAACGACCATCTTATAGTGTTGGTCTTGCTCGTTGTCCACACGTTTGATCACTAAGGAAGCAAGGGGAAGTTTACTTCTTTGTGCCTAACCCTTTGTGAAGGACGTTTGGAAGGTGGAATTGTTGGAGCCCACGAGTTGCACGCATCAATAAGGAAGTGTATTGCCAAGGCTTCTTCAAACCACAATGTTCTCTGCTTGTTTCTTCCTTTTTGCTTTCAAGTTGCACCAATTTGATACGAATATGGTTCGTATGTTGATGTTGTCCCGATCTTTCTTCACTCTCCAAACGTCCCTCAAGCCTTGAATGTGATGGACAATGGTGCCAAGCAACCACCTTCCTTTCAAGCCTCCAAATTCGTTTGGTTGTTATGTGTTTCAATCCGTCCAATCCAACCAGTCACTCCTAATCCTTGGATTGTGGATCACCAACAAGGAACACACAATCCTTAATTGGGTCTAGCCTTGATTTAGATATGTGTAAACCAAAGGAAAAACACAAACTTTTATTCAAGAAACTCAAGAACAAAAGACAATACAAAACCGTATGGTTTTAGTCTCAAAGGTGCGAAAATAGTCTAACTTCCAAAAGAAATGCTAAGTGATCAATATATTTGATTACAAGTCTTGTTGGCCAACCCAAAAAAAACGTCTAGGTGCATCTTGGAGCTTCAATGTTTGCGCCATTTCCTTCCTTGAGATGCAAATCTGATTTGTTATTTTAGGTAAGCTTCTCTCTCTTGGCAAATCCACACTTATTGTCTCAATCACCAATTATTGCATCATTAACCATCCTTCTAGAACTTGCCTTGTGTATCCATGTGCCTTCAATACACGCCATTCAGCCCTCCTTGTGACACAAGATCAGATTTCCTAATTTTGGTAACTTTCTCTCACTTGAATTATCTCCTTAAATGCTCCAAATCTTCAATTATGACTCCATAATTCATTCCAATCATCCCAATCTGATTTATGACATTCTAGAAGGTCTCTTAATTGCATTTGATGATAATATGCGGCTGCCACCCTCTCAAGAAGACCGAAAACCCTAATTTGCACAATTGGCTTGTTTTGGACTTCTTCCTTGCAACTCTTGTAACTATTTTTGTGGACTGATTTTGACAAAACCCAAAACATGAAAGATGCTCTAAATTAAGTCTACTTCAAGGTCCAGCTGGTTCCATGCACGCCCCATCTCACTTGAAAGCCTAAAACCACAAGACAGCCTTGTATGGACAAGCTTGGTCCAAATCTGAGAAGCCTTCCTTTCCAAAGCCCAAGGCGTTTGATCAAGACCTATAACACCTACAAATCACACTCATACACCAAACATAAGTATTCTAAAACAAACTTTAAAAGAATCAAAAGAAAGGAGCAACTAAAAGCCACAGAAACGGCACCCACAAGCGGACTGACTATCCTGCCCTCCCACCAACCCTTTAACTTATTTATTGACAATGAAAACATTGGATAATCAGTTCTTAAGCTCAACAATGAGCACCCATTTAGGAGGAACGTTCATTGGTTCATCTTGCACATGTTTGGTTAGAAAGGAGCCAACATCAAAACCAACTTGAAGACAATTAATCCTCTTAGTTTGGCTCCTTGTCAAAGGCCCCTTATGGTTAAGGGCACCTTGTGCAAGCTCCTCATTAGGGGGCTGCTCCTCAGCCTCATCAATCCCCCCTCCTCAAAAGGATTCGCCCTCGAATCATCAAGATAAAAATGCTCAAAAGGGGAAAGATCACTTACATTGAAGGTGTTGGAAACTGAACCATACCTGTCTTGAGGAAGATCAAGCACATAAGCATTTGGACCAACCTTTTGAATGACCTTAAAAGGTCCATCTCCTCTAGGCATAAGCTTGGACTTCCTCTCCTTAGGAAACCGTTCCTTCCTTAAATGCAACCAAACAAGATCTCCAGGATAAAACACAACATCTCGTCTATGCTTGTTAGCTTGTTTGGCATACTGTCTATTCTTTCTTTCAAGTTGGAGTTTAACCTTTTCATGCAACTTTTTGATCATTTCAGCTCGTTGTTTACCATCCATGCTAGTACGCTCATCAATTGGAATAGGCAACAAATCAAGTGGGGAGTGGGGTAGAAAACCATAGACAACTTCAAAAGGGGAATACAAAGACCCACTATGAACAGCCCTATTGTAAGCAAACTCAATATGTGGTAAACATTCTTCCCAATTTTTCAGATTGCTTTGGATTAAGGCACGCAACATTTGTGACAAGGTCCTATTTACCACTTCAGTTTGGCCATCTGTTTGTGGGTGTGCAGTAGTAGAAAACAAAAGCTTAGTTCCCAACTTGCTCCAAAGCACACGCCAGAAATGACTCAAGAATTTACTGTCCCTATCACTAACAATTGTTTTAGGCATGCCATGCAACCTAACAACTTCTTTAAAGAATAGATTTGCAATGTAGGAAGCATCATCTACTTTGTGACAAGCAATAAAGTGTGCCATCTTAGAGAATCTGTCTACCACAACAAAGACACTATCTCTACCACCTTTTGATCTAGGTAAGCCAAGAACAAAGTCCATAGAAATGTCCTCCCAAGGTGCACTAGGTACGTCCAAGGGTGTGTACAAACCATGAGGTTGTGTTTTGGACTTAGCTTGCCTACAAGTGATGCAACTACTACAAGCCTTTGCAACATCTGATTTCATGTGAGGCCAAAAGAAATGTTCCTTTAAAGTTTCTAAAGTTTTAAAAACTCCAAAGTGTCCCATTAACCCGCCCCCATGTGCTTCCTTAACCAACAATTCACGCATTGATCCCTTAGGAATGCATAATCGTTTCTCCTTAAACAAATAGCCATCATGCAAATAAAATTTACCAAAAGGAGAATCAACACATGCATCATAAATGGAAGCAAAATCAGAATCATCCTTATACAATTCATTAACAAATTCAAAGCCAAGCAAGTGTGAAGACAACTTAGTAATCAAGGTATACCTTCTAGACAAAGCATCAGCAACTATGTTATCTTTTCCTTGCTTATACTTAATGACATAAGGAAATTGCTCAATAAACTCAACCCACTTTGCATGCCTCTTATTCAGTTTTCCTTGACTCTTAAGGTACTTCAAACTTTCATGATCAGTATGAATGACAAACTCTTTGGGTTTCAAGTAGTGTTGCCAAGTTTGTAAGGACCTCACTAAAGCATACAACTCCTTATCATAAGTTGGACCTGTACAGCACCACTAGAGGGGGGGTGAATAGTGGGTTAGCGGAAATTACACTACAATTACCTTCAAAAACTTGTTTGAAGACCCCTTTGCCTCTTTAGCCTCAGGTTCTGGAATTTCCAGAAACAGTTCACTGTTTTGAGTGTTTTGGTTGAACCACTTATACACCTGTGCAAGCTCTCAAACTTGGCAGAGATCAAGTTTAGGATGTTTATAGTATGTCACAAAAAATTCAGTCAATTCCAAGCAAGTTTGCACGTTCAAATAAACAAGACAAGTAAAGTGTGCAATTCTGGCAGTTTCAGGCAGAATGTTAGCTTAACTTCAAACGATGATGTCTCAAAATCTACCCATGCTATTTTGATGAATCTTATGTCAAATTAAACCTTATGATGTCTAGTTTAATTTGATATAAGGCTCACTTCAAGATTCGCAGGATAACCTATTCAAATTGAACAAGTTTTGCACACTGGTCAGAGTTGTTCACAGAATGCAGCAACGATTTTGTGAAGACGATTTGAATATGCTAAACTCCTTATAATTTAGTGATTCTTGTGGCTAATGAAAGCTAACACGTTGAAGTATAATATATCCAAAATTCATGCAATTCTAAGACTGTTTGCCTGTTCAATTATGCGTGCCAAGTTAGTGTAATTCTCAGGCAGAAAACAGTAAGTGCAGAAAATAAGTAAAGAACACAAGGAGTTATCCTGGTTCGGTCAATGTGACCTACTCCAGTCCCAAGAGACACCTTCTCTTGGATTTCACTAAACACCAAACACAAATGTCACCTTACAAAGCCAAAGGAAGAAGCTTTTCACCAACTTCTTCAAGAGACTGCACCAAAACTGAAAAACAGCAACTAGTTTGTTTCACCTTTGCACCTTTGCACCTTTTGCTCACCTCTAAGGAGTAAGCTTTATACACCAGCTTCTCCCTTACAATATATGTCGTTTAAAGGTGTTGAAATGACAAGAAATGAAGAACTATATAATCATAAAGCTTGCTGCAAACGTGTTCTTCAATAGAGGAGAGTAGAAGAGAAGAATGGAGAGAGTGAGCTGATTATCTTGCTTGCTTTCTGTTGTTGTACTTTTACTCTTCATCTTTGGAGCTATTTATAGCCAAGAGGACAGCCTAAAGGCTCCTCTAAGTAGACGTTGGAATGGTTGAGAAATGGAGAGATTTCAGCACTTTTCTAGCTATCCAAATGAAGCTGATCTTTTGTTGCTTTGAATTGGTCTCCAATTTTTGAACATATAGCCGTTGCATATGGCTTCCTTGGTTGAGAGACTTTTGCTTCAAATTTGCTACATTGTAGGACTTGTTTTTTTGTCACACATTATAACCTGAATCTTGACCATATAGCATACGAAATTTTGCTCCATTTTTGAGCCAAGATAACCGTTGTAAACAGCTCACAATATATGCAAGAATAGTCATTTGAAATCAGCACCAAAATAGGGTTTGTTTCAACTTGCCTTGACTTGTTCAAAAGCTGAAGGTTTGAACATGATTTGTGCGCCAATATCCGTGTGCACACATATAATATATAGTCATTTATGTCTTCAACATGTAGCATAGAATACCATATGAAGAATGCCAAGAATTCCAAGAAAACCATATATGTGATAACCATAATATAAGAATTCCAATTGATATACCATGCCGCCCGTTTCCATAAATATAGGGCATGTACTATATGTGACATAAACACATATAAACATCATATAACCAATATATAACACGTTAGAAGATCCATTGGCAAGTGAAGAGACCAGAATACCCCTTAGCACCAAAATAGGCATTTTGTCCTAGGATGAACCTGGACATGGTGCTGCTCTAGATTCATTTTTGCCATGATGTGACATGACTTATAAATGTGTCATATGATCATATAAATCAGTTGGAAGAAGACCAAATAAGAATAAGAAGTCCAAATGGTGAAATTACCAAGATAGCCCTTATATAGGTCAATAAGCTTCACCACCGTGTCAAGTCAGTTTTTATCCGTGTCAAGCATGCTTTTCCTCAGCCAATTAGATTCTAAATTGAATAAGGATCATGTGGGCTTTTGAATGACTCAATTTGGAGTTCATTTGCTCAAGATATGAACCAAAACCTGCAATAGGATACTAAACCGAGCAATTTGCCTTATATTGTAAGTCATGTGACTTCAAGGCTTGGTTAGATCATATAATTAACATGTATTGGCATATATATGTCATCTAAGATCAGTTTGAACATGTCTTGATTTAGACATGTGATTGAATTGGCCAAGTTCAATCTCATGATCTTAATCAAACTTGTTCAATCTTGATTCAATCAATTTCACATTTAGCTCATTCAATCTCATGATCTTAATCAAACTTGTTCAATCTTGATTCATTCAATCAATTTCACATTTAGCTCATAAGTTCATGTCTTGCACATTATACTTTAAACGTTACACACATATACATGCTCACATATGCATTTTGCAATCATTCAAACATGATATATCACAACAATCTCCCCCTTTTGATGATTTGCAAAATTACCCCACATATGTGTATATTAAGCATCTAAATCAAGTGTAAGCTTCTCCCCCTTAATGTGTTATCTCCCCCTTAACATGATATACATACATATATACATATATCTTTTTTCTCTCTCCCCCTTAATTTTGTAAATTATGCAAAAGACTGAACCGATGCAGCAATACCCAGAATGATCTAGACAGTATTGCTATTCCACATAATATGTGCACGGTGTAGTAGTCAGTTGTAAGCAATTAATCCAAGTCTTGCACGTAAATTCTCAAAGATAGCTTGATTAAGGGGTTTAGTGAATATGTCAGCTACTTGTTGATCAGTTCTAACATGTTCAATGTGTATATGTCCAAGATTAACATGATCACGGAGAAAATGATAACGTACTTCTATATGCTTTGCCTTAGAGTGTAATACAGGGTTTTTAGACAAATTTATAGCACTTGTACTATCACAATAGATGGGGATATTATTTACTTGTATTTCAAAGTCTGAAAGTTGTTGTTTAATCCACAATAGTTGAGTACAACATAGACTTAAAGCCATATATTCTGCTTCAGTAGTAGAAAGTGCAACACTAGATTGTTTCTTTGAAAACCAAGATATTAGTGAGTTTCCTAGGAATTGACATGTTCCACTAGTGCTCTTTCTATCTACTCTACATCCACCAAAATCTGCATCTGAATATGCATGTAGACTTAGACTAGATTGTCTATCATACCATAAGCCTAATGTTGGTGTATGTTGAAGATATCTAAATATTCTTTTTATAGCTTTAAAGTGTGACAACTTAGGCATACTTTGAAATCTCGCACACATACATACTGCAAACATAATATCAGGTCTACTAGCAGTTAGATATAGCAATGAACCAATCATAGACCTATATAGTTTTTCATCAAATGCAACACCATTTTCATCTTTGTCTAATTTTGTTGAAGTACACATTGGTGTTGGAGATGGTTTCAAGTTTTCAAAGTTGAATTTCTTTATCATATCTCTTATGTATTTGGCTTGATTGATATGTATACCACTTGATGTTTGTTTTATTTGCAAGCCTAAGAAATAGTTTAATTCACCAACCATAGACATTTCAAACTCAGACTTCATACAATCTTCAAAGTCTTTTACTAAGTTAGGATTAGTTGAACCAAAGATTATGTCATCTACATATATTTGTATTACAAGCAATTCTTTGTCTTTCTTTTTCAAGAATAAGGTACTATCTATGGTTCCTCTTTGAAAATTGTTACTTAGTAAAAAGTTGGCAAATCTTTCATACCATGAACAAGGGGCTTGTTTCAAACCATATAAGGCTTTCTTAAGTTTATATACATGATTAGGGTTCTTTGGATCTTCAAAGCCTGGTGGTTGTTTAACAAAAACTTCTTCTTGGATATAGCCATTTAAGAATGCACTCTTAACATCCATTTGGAATAGTTTGATGTTATTATAACATGCAAAAGCTAATAAGAGGCGTATGGATTCTAATCTTGCTACGGGGGCAAATGTTTCATCGTAATCAATACCCTCTTCTTGATTATATCCTTGAGCTACAAGTCTTGCCTTATTTCTTACTACAACCCCTTGTTCATTCATTTTGTTCCTAAACACCCATTTAGTTCCAATGATTGATTTATCCTCGGGTTTAGGTACTAAATCCCACACATTGTTTCTTTCAAATTGGTTTAACTCTTCATGCATTGCATCTATCCAATATGCATCGTTTAAGGCATCATTCACATTCTTAGGTTCAATTTGGGATATAAGTGCATGCCATTGATCATATTCATTAGGATCTATTTGCCTACGTGTTCTAACCCCTTGATTTACATCTCCTATGATAAGTTCTTGAGGATGCTTTTGTTTATCTCTTATTTGCCACCAATTACTTGGTTGTGCATCTTCAATAGGTTCAAGATGTTCAATAGGTTGGTTAGGCACATTTTCTTCATTATGTTCTTGTGTAGGGGGAGTTTGAACTTCATGCATTTCAAGAGTTTGATTTGGTGTTTCAATTTGATCATTTGTAGGTGGTAGGATAAGTTCATCTTCATCATGAAGTATTTGATCATTTGGTACATAGATTTCATGTTGATTACTTGTTTGGAGATATGCATTTTCATTGAACTTCACATGTATAGATTCAACTATCTTTCTTGTTTGTGTATTATAACATCTATATGCTTTAGAGTTCATTGAATATCCCACAAATATATGTTCATCAGACTTAGGATCAAACTTATCTAAGTTATCTTTTGTGTTCAATACAAAGCATTTACAACCAAAGACTTTTAGATAGTTTACTTTTGGGAGTCGTCCATTTAAGATTTCAAATGGTGTTTTGTTCAATTTCTTTCTTATTGATAGTCTGTTGATCATATAACTTGAAGTGTTTACTGCTTCAGCCCATAAGAATTTAGGTACTTTGTTTTCTACCATCATTGTTCTTGCTACTTCTTGAATAGTCCTATTCTTTCTTTCAACTACACCATTAAGTTGAGGAGTTCTTGGTGGGGAGAATTCATGTTTTATACCCTTTTCATTACAGAATTTGATTAATTCACTATCTTTAAACTCACCACCTCTATCACTCCTTATCTTAATAACATGTGATTCATGTTCATTTTCAAGTTGTCTAATTAGATTAGTTATAGATGATGCACTTTCATCTTTTGAAGCAAGAAACAATGTCCAAGTATATCTTGAGAAATCATCAACTATTACACATACATAATAACTTCCACCTAAGCTTCTTGTTCTACATGGACCAAATAAGTCTATATGCAAGAGTTCTAGTATTCTTGACGTTGTGAACTCGGTTTTAGGCTTAAGGGATTCTCTAACATGTTTGCCTTTGATACAAGATTCACATAGTTGAAAATCATCCAAGTTAAGTTTAGGCAATCCTTTAACAAGACTTTTAGCGTGTAGTTTTTCTAAGGTTGATATACCAATGTGTCCTAAACGTCTATGCCAAAGATTGGGATCAGATTCATGTGAAACAAGACATTTTGTGTTACTACTTAGCATATCATCCAAGTAAAGCACATATATGTTTCCTTCACGTTTTCCTTTTAACACAACTTGATTGTTTTTATCCATTATCTTACAAGAGGTGGAGGAGAAGAGAACATTCAAGTTGTTGTCACATAGTTGAGAAACACTTAAAAGCTCAAAGGTTAAGTTACTTACAAGTAGGACGTTTTTGATCTCAAACTTGTTTGGATCACCAACCTTGCCTTTGCCAATTATTTGGCCCTGGTTGTTGTCTCCAAAGGTGACTTTGCCACCTTTTGCAACGTTTTTAAGTGTGCTAAACAAATTTTTGTTGCCCGTCATATGTCTTGAGCAACCACTATCAACTATCCAATTGGCTTTGTTCTTTTCATCTTCTTTGTTGTTATAACCAGCAACTTGTCTTTCTTTGATGTTATGTACCTACAAATGTAAATAACAACTTAGGTACCCTTTGATTTTGGGTCCTTTCAAGGTTAGACAAGTTAAGTTCATGTTAGTGTACCTTTAGGTACCCAAACTTGAACAACCTTTCTTGGTTTTGAAATGTTAAAATCATGTTGCATATAATGAACAAATAGTGGATTTTGATACATAGAATGTGATTGAAAAGGGGCTGCACATTTATGACTAGTTGGATAAGCATTGTAAGTTCTATATGTTGGACCTGTATAGCACCACTAGAGGGGGGGGTGAATAGTGGGTTAGCGGAAATTACACTACAATTACCTTCAAAAACTTGTTTGAAGACCCCTTTGCCTCTTTAGCCTCAGATTCTGAAAATTCCAGAAACAGTTCACTACTTTGAACGTTTTGGTTGAACCACTTATACACCTGTGCAAGCTCTCAAACTTGGCAGAGATCAAGTTTAGAATGTTTATAGTATGTCATAAAAATTTCAATCAATTCCAAGCAAGTTAGCCCGTTCAAATAAGCAAGAAAAGTAAAGTGTGCAATTCTGGCAGTTTCAGGCAGAATGTTGGCTTAACTTCAAACGATGATATCTCAAAATCTACCCGTGCTATTTTGTTGAATCTTATGTCAAATTAAACCTTATGATGTCTAGTTTAATTTGATATAAGGCTCACTTCAAGATTCGCAGGATAACCTATTCAAATTTAACAAGTTTTGCACACTGGTCAGAACTGTTCACAGAATGTAGCAATAATTTTGTGAAGACGATTTGAATATGCTAAACTCCTTAGAATTTAGTGATTCTTGCGGCTAATGAAAGCTAACACATTGAAGTATAATATATCCAAAATTCATGCAATTCTAAGACTGTTTGCTTGTTCAATTATGCGTGCCAAGTTAGTGTAATTCTCAGGCAGAAAACAGTAAGTGCAGGAAATAAGTAAAGAACACAAGGAATTATCCTGGTTCGGTCAATGTGACCTACTCCAGTCCCAAGAGACACCTTCTCTTGGATTTCACTAAACACCAAACACCAAAATCACCTTACAAAGCCAAAGGAAGAAGCTTTTCACCAACTTCTTCAAGAGGCTGCACCAAAACTGAAAATCAGCACTAGTTTGTTTCACCTTTGCACCTTTGCACCTTTTGCTCACCTCTAAGGAGTAAGCTTTATACACCAGCTTCTCCCTTACAATATGTCGTTTAAAAGGTGTTGAAATGACAAGAAATGAAGAACTATACAATCATAAAGCTTGCTACAAATGTGTTCTTCAATAGAGAAGAGAAGAAGAAAAGAATGGAGACAAAGAGCTAATTGTCTTGCTTGCTTTCTTTGTTGCTTTCGTTGGTCTGCTTTTCCTCTTCATCTTTGGTGCTATTTATAGCCAAGAGGACAGCCTAAAGGCTCCTTAAAGTAGCCGTTTGGAATGGATGAGAATGGGAGAAAATTCAGCACCTTTTTAGCTACCAAAATTCATCATTTGACTTTCAAGATAAATCTGAATTTTTGAATGCTTTGAAATAGTCTTCCAACCTGAACTTTTATCCCATTATAGCCGTTGGAATGAGATAGACAATGGCTCCATTTGAATGTTTAAAAGACAGCTCCAATCAGCAATATCCATGTGTAAATAACTTGCCATGTATGCGTGTGTTTTGAACAGAATTTTTTTTTCTCCTTATTCTGAATAATAAATGACGTTGGAAAGCCCTTGAAGATAGGCATTGAAGAATAGTTCAAATATAGTTAGAAATCAGCCAAGTTTGTTTGAGAATAAGTCTTCACCATTTGAATCATATATAGCCGTTTGCTATCTTCCTTGGTTGAGAGATTTTTGCTCCAACTTTGAATACATATAGCCGTTTGTATTGAGAGATCTTTGCTCCACATTTTAACCAAAATAGCCGTTTGAATCAGCTCCAAAATATAGAAGAATAATCACTTAAAATCAGCACCAAAATAGGATGTAATTCAACTTGCCTTGTCTTGTTCAAAATCTGAAAATTTGAACATGATATATGCGCCAACATCCGTGTGTAAACATATAATATATAGTCATTTATGTCTTCAACATGTAGCATAGAAAACCATATGAAGAATACCAAGAATTCCAAGAAAACCATAGATGTGATAACCATAACATAAGAATTCCAATTGAGATACCATGCTGCCCGTTTCCATAAAAATAGGGCACGTACCATATGTGACATAAACACATATAAACATCATATAAGCAATATATAACATGTTGGAAGATCCATTGGCAAGTGAAAAGACCAGAATACCCCTTAGCACAAAAATAGGAATTTTGTCCTAGGATGAACCTAGACATGGTGCTGCTCCAGATTCATTTTTGCCATGATGTGACATGACTTATAAAAATGTCATATGATCATATAAATCCGTTGGAAGAAGACCAAATAAGAATGAGAAGTCCAAATGGTGAAATTACCAAGATAACCCTTATAAAGATCAATAAGCTTCACCACCGTGTCAAGTCAGTTTTTATCCGTGTCAAGCATGCTTTTCCTCAGCCAATTAGATTCTAAATTGAATAAGGATCATGTGGGCTTTTGAATCACTCAATTTGGAGTTCATTTGCCCAAGATATGAACCAAAACCTGCAATAGGATACTAAACCGAGCAATTTGCCTTATATTGTAAGTCATGTGACTTCAAGGCTTGGTTAGATCATATAATTAACATGTATTGGCATATATATCATCTAAGATCAGTTTGAACATGTCTTGATTTGATCATGTGATTGAATTGGCCAAGTTCAATCTCATGATCTTAATCAAACTTGTTCAATCTTGATTCATTCAATCAATTTCACATTTAGCTCATAAATTCTAGCTCATAAATTCAATCTCATGCACACATATACTTTAAACGTTATACACACATACATGCTCACATATACATTTTGCAATATATCACAACAATCTACATGCTCACATATCACATATGCATTTTGCAATCATTCAAACATGATATATCACAACAATCTCCCCCTTTTGATGATTTGCAAAATTACCCCACATATGTGTATATTAAGCATCTAAATCAAGTATAAGCTTCTCTTTAAATCAAGTTAAGCTGCTCCCCCTTAATGTGTTATCTCCCTTAACATGATATACATATATCTCTCCCTTTTAATGTGTTATCTCCCCCTTAACATTAACATGATATACATATGTCTCTCCCCCTTAATTTTGTAAATTATGCAAAAGACTGAACTATGTGCACGGTGTAGTAGTCAGGTGTAAGCAATTAATCCAAGTCTTGCACGTAAATTCTCAAAGATAGCTTGATTAAGGGGTTTAGTGAATATGTCAGCTACTTGTTGATCAGTTCTAACATGTTCAATGTGTATATGTCCAAGATTAACATGATCACGGAGAAAATGATAACGTACTTCTATATGCTTTGCCTTAGAGTGTAGTACAGGGTTTTTAGACAAATTTATAGCACTTGTACTATCACAATAGATGGGGATATTATTTACTTGTATTTCAAAGTCTGAAAGTTGTTGTTTAATCCATAATAGTTGAGTACAACATAGACTTAAAGCCATATATTCTGCTTCAGTAGTAGAAAGTGCAACACTAGATTGTTTCTTTGAAAACCAAGATATTAGTGAGTTTCCTAGGAATTGACATGTTCCACTAGTGCTCTTTCTATCTACTCTACATCCACCATAATCTGCATCTGAATATGCATGTAGACTTAGACTAGATTGTCTATCATACCATAAGCCTAATGTTGGTGTATGTTGAAGATATCTAAATATTCTTTTTACAGCTTTAAAGTGTGACAACTTAGGCATACTTTGAAATCTTGCACACATACATACTGCAAACATAATATCAGATCTACTAGCAGTTAGATATAGCAATGAACCAATCATAGACCTATATAGTTTTTCATCAAATGCAACACCATTTTCATCTTTGTCTAATTTTGTTGAAGTACACATTGGTGTTGGAGATGGTTTCAAGTTTTCAAAGTTGAATTTCTTTATCATATCTCTTATGTATTTGGCTTGATTGATATGTATACCACTTGATGTTTGTTTTATTTGCAAGCCTAAGAAATAGTTTAATTCACCAACCATAGACATTTCAAACTCAGACTTCATACAATCTTCAAAGTCTTTTACTAAGTTAGGATTAGTTGAACCAAAGATTATGTCATCTACATATATTTGTATTACAAGCAAATCTTTGTCTTTCTTTTTCAAGAATAAGGTACTATCTATGGTTCCTCTTTGAAAGTTGTTACTTAGTAAAAAGTTGGCAAATCTTTCATACCATGCACGGGGGGCTTGTTTCAAACCATATAAGGCTTTCTTAAGTTTATATACATGATTAGGGTTCTTTGGATCTTCAAAGCCTGGTGGTTGTTTAACAAAAACTTCTTCTTGGATATAGCCATTTAAGAATGCACTCTTAACATCCATTTGGAATAGTTTGATGTTATTATAACATGCAAAAGCTAATAAGAGGCGTATGGATTCTAATCTTGCTACGGGGGCAAATGTTTCATCGTAATCAATACCCTCTTCTTGATTATATCCTTGAGCTACAAGTCTTGCTTTATTTCTTACTACAACCCCTTGTTCATTCATTTTGTTCCTAAACACCCATTTAGTTCCAATGATTGATTTATCCTCGAGTTTAGGTACTAAATCCCACACATTGTTTCTTTCAAATTGGTTTAACTCTTCATGCATTGCATCTATCCAATATGCATCGTTTAAGGCATCATTCACATTCTTAGGTTCAATTTGGGATATAAGTGCATGCCATTGATCATATTCATTAGGATCTATTTGCCTACGTGTTCTAACCCCTTGATTTACATCTCCTATGATAAGTTCTTGAGGATGCTTTTGTTTATCTCTTATCTGCCACCAATTACTTGGTTGTGCATCTTCAATAGGTTCATGATGTTCAATAGGTTGGTTAGGCACATTTTCTTCATTATGTTCTTGTGTAGGGGGAGTTTGAACTTCATGCATTTCAAGAGTTTGATTTGGTGTTTCAATTTGATCATTTGTAGGTGGTAGGATAAGTTCATCTTCATCATGAAGTATTTGATCATTTGGTACATAGATTTCATGTTGATTACTTGTTTGGAGATATGCATTTTCATTGAACTTCACATGTATAGATTCAACTATCTTTCTTGTTTGTGCATTATAACATCTATATGCTTTAGAGTTCATTGAATATCCCACAAATATATGTTCATCAGACTTAGGATCAAACTTATCTAAGTTATCTTTTGTGTTCAATACAAAGCATTTACAACCAAAGACTCTTAGATAGTTTACTTTTGGAAGTCGTCCATTTAAGATTTCAAATGGTGTTTTGTTCAATTTCTTTCTTATTGATAGTCTATTGATCATATAACTTGAAGTGTTTACTGCTTCAGCCCATAAGAATTTAGGTACTTTGTTTTCTACCATCATTGTTCTTGCTACTTCTTGAATAGTCCTATTCTTTCTTTCAACTACACCATTAAGTTGAGGAGTTCTTGGTGGGGAGAATTCATGTTTTATACCCTTTTCATTACAGAATTTGATTAATTCACTATTTTTAAACTCACCACCTCTATCACTCCTTATCTTAATAACATGTGATTCATGTTCATTTTCAAGTTGTCTAATTAGATTAGCTATAGATGATGCACTTTCATCTTTTGAAGCAAGAAACAATGTCCAAGTATATCTTGAGAAATCATCAACTATTACACATACATAATAACTTCCACCTAAGCTTCTTGTTCTACATGGACCAAATAAGTCTATATGCAAGAGTTCTAGTATTCTTGATGTTGTGACCTCGGTTTTAGGCTTAAGGGATTCTCTAACATGTTTGCCTTTGATACAAGATTCACATAGTTGAAAATCATTCAAGTTAAGTTTAGGCAATCCTTTAACAAGACTTTTAGCGTGTAGTTTTTCTAAGGTTGATATACCTATATGCCCTAAACGTCTATGCCAAAGATTGGGATCAGATTCATGTGAAACAAGACATTTTGTGTTACTACTTAGCATATCATCCATGTTAAGCACATATATGTTTCCTTCACGTTTTCCTTTTAACACAACTTGATTGTTTTTATCCATTATCTTACAAGAAGTGGAGGAGAAGAGAACATTCAAGTTGTTGTCACATAGTTGAGAAACACTTAAAAGCTCAAAGGTTAAGTTACTTACAAGTAGGACGTTTTTGATCTCAAACTTGTTTGGATCACCAACCTTGCCTTTGCCAATTATTTGGCCTTGGTTGTTGTCTCCAAAGGTAACTTTGCCACCTTTTGCAACGTTCTTAAGTGTGCTAAACAAATTTTTGTTGCCCGTCATATGTCTTGAGCAACCACTATCAACTATCCAATTGGTTTTGTTCTTTTCATCTTCTTTGTTGTTATAACCAGCAACTTGTCTTTCTTTGATGTTATGTACCTACAAATGTAAATAACAACTTAGGTACCCTTTGATTTTGGGTCCTTTCAAGGTTAGACAAGTTAAGTTCATGTTAGTGTACCTTTAGGTACCCAAACTTGAACAACCTTTCTTGGTTTTGAAATGTTAAAATCATGTTGCATATAATGATCAAATAGTGGATTTTGATACATAGAATATGATGGAAAAGGGGCTGCACATTTATGTCTAGTTGAATAAGCATTGTAAGTTCTATATGCATTTGAATGTTGCCATGTATATGAGTTATATCTTGGCCGTGTATAAGCATTGAATTTAGGCCGTGTATACGCAAGAGGTTGTGTGTGTCTAGGCCGTGTGTTGTAAACTGATTTAGGCCGAGAGTATGTCATGTTCTTCACATAAGCATGTTGTTGCATATAAGGCATAACTTGAGCAGATTTCATACTACTTTGTTTAGGCATTCTTGTATACATGTAAGCATGGTTTCTAGGTGTATTTGCCTTCCTATATGTTGATTCATTTTGCAATCTTTGTGATGAAGGTGGTGTGGGCAGAATAGGTTCATTTCTAAATGCATTTGGCCTATATTTCATGTTGGTTGAAGATGATACAAATGTTGTTTCCTTAGGTGTGTATTCAGCTTCTTTAACATATCCAAGACCTTGTTTGTCATTTCCATGCTTTTGAGATGCAATAAGAGTGTCTAACATGTTGGAACCATTCTTAAATTGTTCTAAAGATTTGATCAAGTCTAGGTTGCATGCTTTTAATGATTCAAATTCAGTTTGTATTTCATGTAATTTAGACTTTAAAACGTTGTAATCAACACATTGCACACATTGCACATTTTCATGTTTGTTCTTAAGTTCCTTAATCTGATTTTGCATTGAACTAATAGAGTTAGATGATTCAAGTTGAAGAACTTCTAGTTGAGAAGTTAGATTCAAGTTAGACGTCTCCAACTTGTTCTTCTCCTCAACTATTCTTTTCTTCTCCTTGGATAGCTTCTTATATCTATCATGCAACTTTTCTAATTCATCCAACAATTCATCTTGAGTAAAATCACACTCGGAGTCAGAATCAAATGTTACCTCATTTGTAGACTTTGAAGCCAAACATGTTTGTGCAACTTCAGGTTCCTCCTCGGATTCGGATGAAGATGTGTCATCCCAAGTGCTTGAACTTACCTTGAGAGCTTTCTTCCTCCTTTGCATAGGTTCTACTCTAGTTTTTGTCCTTGTCTTGTCATCCATGTCACGGTTTTTGTTCTTGTTTGGACAATCATATGATATGTGTCCTTGTTTGCCACATTCATAACACTTAAGTTCTTTATCATACCATTTACCATCTTGTTTGTTAGATTTCACATTGATAGGGGCAGCTGATTTTGCTTGTCTTTTAGTTGGTCTTTTCTTGAAAAACTTCCTTAAACGCCTAGCTAACAACATTATGTCTTCTTCATCACTTTCATCATCACTTTCATACTCGGCTTGATTAGATGATTCGGGTTCATTTGTTACAAATGCAAGTGATTTAGACTTGTTACTAGTTTCAGCCTTTCTTATATTCAACTTGTTTTCATAAACTTTTAAAGAGCCTATCAATTCATCAAGTTTTATTTGAGAAAGATCTTTGCTTTCTTCAATGGCACTAACTTTGGCATCCCATTCGATTGGCAAACTTCTCAAAACTTTTTGCACTTTTTCTTTCATCAAAAACATTTTACCAAGGGATTCAAGTGAGTTGTATAAGTTAGTAAGCCTTAAATCCATATCAACAATTGATTCATTAGGCAGTAAATGAAATGATTCAAGTGTAGTCATTAACATGTTAATCTTTGATTCCTTTACTTGATTAGTTCCTTCATGCTTCATTTCAAGACATTTCCACATATCCTTTGCACTTAAACATGAAGAGACATAGGCAGATTCACTCCTACTTAAACCATTCAACAATAATTGCATTGCTTTAGCATTAAGACTCATTTTCTTTTTATTTTCATCACTCCAATCTTTTCTATATTTCTCAACTTCTTGTGATAAGCCATCAATTATAACATGCTTAGTAGGCACATAAGGTCCATCTTCAATGATAGACCACAAGTCTATATCAATAGCCATTAAGAACAATTTCATCCTAAGTTTCCAATGACTAAAGTTTTCTCCATCAAAAAGAGGTGGTCTTTGTGTGGACATGCCTTCTAATTCTATTTTCATGTGTGACTTAGACATGCTTCTTAGTGTGTGAGAAAACGTTTAAAACACTTATAAGAAGGAAAGAAAGTGTCACCTTGTTGTAGATACCAAATATGAAGAATATAAGACAACCAGAAAATTTCCAGCAACTTTGCAACTTGGAGTGTAAACTGTTTTCAGCTCAAATAAGAATATGGTGCTCAACCTTGCTCTGATACCAATTGTTGGACCTGTATAGCACCACTAGAGGGGGGGGTGAATAGTGGGTTAGCGGAAATTACACTACAATTACCTTCAAAAACTTGTTTGAAGACCCCTTTGCCTCTTTAGCCTCAGATTCTGAAAATTCCAGAAACAGTTCACTACTTTGAACGTTTTGGTTGAACCACTTATACACCTGTGCAAGCTCTCAAACTTGGCAGAGATCAAGTTTAGAATGTTTATAGTATGTCATAAAAATTTCAATCAATTCCAAGCAAGTTAGCCCGTTCAAATAAGCAAGATAAGTAAAGTGTGCAATTCTGGCAGTTTCAGGCAGAATGTTAGCTTAACTTCAAACGATGATATCTCAAAATCTACCCGTGCTATTTTGATGAATCTTATGTCAAATTAAACCTTATGATGTCTAGTTTAATTTGATATAAGGCTCACTTCAAGATTCGCAGGATAACCTATTCAAATTGAACAAGTTTTGCACACTGGTCAGAATTGTTCACAGAATGTAGCAACAATTTTGTGAAGACGATTTGAATATGCTAAACTCCTTAGAATTTAGTGATTCTTGCGGCTAATGAAAGCTAACACATTGAAGTATAATATATCCAAAATTCATGCAATTCTAAGACTGTTTGCTTGTTCAATTATGCGTGCCAAGTTAGTGTAATTCTCAGGCAGAAAACAGTAAGTGCAGGAAATAAGTAAAGAACACAAGGAATTATCCTGGTTCGGTCAATGTGACCTACTCCAGTCCCAAGAGACACCTTCTCTTGGATTTCACTAAACACCAAACACCAAAATCACCTTACAAAGCCAAAGGAAGAAGCTTTTCACCAACTTCTTCAAGAGGCTGCACCAAAACTGAAAATCAGCACTAGTTTGTTTCACCTTTGCACCTTTGCACCTTTTGCTCACCTCTAAGGAGTAAGCTTTATACACCAGCTTCTCCCTTACAATATGTCGTTTAAAAGGTGTTGAAATGACAAGAAATGAAGAACTATACAATCATAAAGCTTGCTACAAATGTGTTCTTCAATAGAGAAGAGAAGAAGAAAAGAATGGAGACAAAGAGCTAATTGTCTTGCTTGCTTTCTTTGTTGCTTTCGTTGGTCTGCTTTTCCTCTTCATCTTTGGTGCTATTTATAGCCAAGAGGACAGCCTAAAGGCTCCTTAAAGTAGCCGTTTGGAATGGATGAGAATGGGAGAAAATTCAGCACCTTTTTAGCTACCAAAATTCATCATTTGACTTTCAAGATAAATCTGAATTTTTGAATGCTTTGAAATAGTCTTCCAACCTGAACTTTTATCCCATTATAGCCGTTGGAATGAGATAGACAATGGCTCCATTTGAATGTTTAAAAGACAGCTCCAATCAGCAATATCCATGTGTAAATAACTTGCCATGTATGCGTGTGTTTTGAACAGAATTTTTTTTTCTCCTTATTCTGAATAATAAATGACGTTGGAAAGCCCTTGAAGATAGGCATTGAAGAATAGTTCAAATATAGTTAGAAATCAGCCAAGTTTGTTTGAGAATAAGTCTTCACCATTTGAATCATATATAGCCGTTTGCTATCTTCCTTGGTTGAGAGATTTTTGCTCCAACTTTGAATACATATAGCCGTTTGTATTGAGAGATCTTTGCTCCACATTTTAACCAAAATAGCCGTTTGAATCAGCTCCAAAATATAGAAGAATAATCACTTAAAATCAGCACCAAAATAGGATGTAATTCAACTTGCCTTGTCTTGTTCAAAATCTGAAAATTTGAACATGATATATGCGCCAACATCCGTGTGTAAACATATAATATATAGTCATTTATGTCTTCAACATGTAGCATAGAAAACCATATGAAGAATACCAAGAATTCCAAGAAAACCATAGATGTGATAACCATAACATAAGAATTCCAATTGAGATACCATGCTGCCCGTTTCCATAAAAATAGGGCACGTACCATATGTGACATAAACACATATAAACATCATATAAGCAATATATAACATGTTGGAAGATCCATTGGCAAGTGAAAAGACCAGAATACCCCTTAGCACAAAAATAGGAATTTTGTCCTAGGATGAACCTAGACATGGTGCTGCTCCAGATTCATTTTTGCCATGATGTGACATGACTTATAAAAATGTCATATGATCATATAAATCCGTTGGAAGAAGACCAAATAAGAATGAGAAGTCCAAATGGTGAAATTACCAAGATAACCCTTATAAAGATCAATAAGCTTCACCACCGTGTCAAGTCAGTTTTTATCCGTGTCAAGCATGCTTTTCCTCAGCCAATTAGATTCTAAATTGAATAAGGATCATGTGGGCTTTTGAATCACTCAATTTGGAGTTCATTTGCCCAAGATATGAACCAAAACCTGCAATAGGATACTAAACCGAGCAATTTGCCTTATATTGTAAGTCATGTGACTTCAAGGCTTGGTTAGATCATATAATTAACATGTATTGGCATATATATCATCTAAGATCAGTTTGAACATGTCTTGATTTGATCATGTGATTGAATTGGCCAAGTTCAATCTCATGATCTTAATCAAACTTGTTCAATCTTGATTCATTCAATCAATTTCACATTTAGCTCATAAATTCTAGCTCATAAATTCAATCTCATGCACACATATACTTTAAACGTTATACACACATACATGCTCACATATACATTTTGCAATATATCACAACAATCTACATGCTCACATATCACATATGCATTTTGCAATCATTCAAACATGATATATCACAACACTATATGCATTTGAATGTTGCCATGTATATGAGTTATATCTTGGCCGTGAGTTATCATAGTTTCTAGGCCGTGTATAAGCATTGAATTTAGGCCGTGTATAAGCAAGATGTTGTATGTGTCTAGGCCGTGTGTTGTAAACTGATTTAGGCCGAGAGTATGTCATGTTCTTCACATAAGCATGTTGTTGCATATAAGGCATAACTTGAGCAGATTGCATACTACTTTGTTTAGGCATTCTTGTATACGTGTAAGCATGGTTTCTAGGTGTATTTACCTTCCTATATGTTGATGCATTTTGCAATCTTTGTGATGAAGGTGGTGTGGGCAGAATAGGTTCATTTCTAAATGCATTTGGCCTATATTTCATGTTGGTTGAAGATGATACAAATGTTGTTTCCTTAGGTGTGTATTCAGCTTCTTTAACATATCCAAGACCTTGTTTGTTATTTCCATGCTTTTGAGATGCAATAAGAGTGTCTAACATGTTGGAAGCATTCTTAAATTGTTCTAAAGATTTGTTCAAGTCTAGGTTGCATGCTTTTAATGATTCAAATTCAGTTTGTATTTCATGTAATTTAGACTTTAAAACGTTGAAATCAACACATTGCACGCATTGCACATTTTCATGTTTGTTCTTAAGTTCCTTAATCTGATTTTGCATTGAACTAATAGTGTTAGATGATTCAAGTTGAAGAACTTCTAGTTGAGAAGTTAGATTCAAGTTAGACGTCTCCAACTTGTTCTTCTCCTCAACTATTCTTTTCTTCTCCTTGGATAGCTTCTTATATCTATCATGCAACTTTTCTAATTCATCCAACAATTCATCTTGAGTAAAATCACATTCGGAGTCAGAATCGAATGTTACCTCATTTGTAGACTTTGAAGCCAAACATGTTTGTGCAACTTCAGGTTCCTCCTCGGATTCGGATGAAGATGTGTCATCCCAAGTGCTTGAACTTGCCTTGAGAGCTTTCTTCCTCCTTTGCTTAGGTTCTACTCTAGTTTTTGTCCTTGTCTTTTCATCCATGTCACGGTTTTTGTTCTTGTTTGGACAATCATATGAGATGTGTCCTTGTTTGCCACATTCATAACACTTAAGTTCTTTATCATACCATTTACCATCTTGTTTGTTAGATTTCACATTGATAGGGGCAGCTGATTTTGCTTGTCTTTTAGTTGGTCTTTTCTTGAAAAACTTCCTTAAACGCCTAGCTAACAACATTATGTCTTCTTCATCACTTTCATCATCACTTTCATACTCGGCTTGATTAGATGATTCGGGTTCATTTGTTACAAATGCAAGTGATTTAGACTTGTTACTAGTTTCAGCCTTTCTTATATTCAACTTGTTTTCATAAACTTTTAAAGAGCCTATCAATTCATCAAGTTTTATTTGAGAAAGATCTTTGCTTTCTTCAATGGCACTAACTTTGGCATCCCATTCAATTGGCAAACTTCTCAAAACTTTTTGCACTTTTTCTTTCATCAAAAACGTTTTACCAAGGGATTCAAGTGAGTTGTATAAGTTTGTAAGCCTTAAATCCATATCAACAATTGATTCATTAGGCAGTAAATGGAATGATTCAAGTGTAGTCATTAACATGTTAATCTTTGATTCCTTTACTTGATTAGTTCCTTCATGCTTCATTTCAAGACATTTCCACATATCCTTTGCACTTAAACATGAAGAGACATAGGCAGATTCACTCCTACTTAAACCATTCAACAATAATTGCATTGCTTTAGCATTAAGACTCATTTTCTTTTTATCTTCATCACTCCAATCTTTTCTATATTTCTCAACTTCTTGTGATAAGCCATCAATTATAACATGCTTAGTAGGCACATAAGGTCCATCTTCAATGATGGACCACAAGTCTATGTCAATAGCCATTAAGAACAATTTCATCCTAAGTTTCCAATGACTAAAGTTTTCTCCATCAAAAAGAGGTGGTCTTTGTGTGGACATGCCTTCTAATTCTATTTTCATGTGTGACTTAGACATGCTTCTTAGTGTGTGAGAAAACGTTTAAAACACTTATAAGAAGGAAAGAAAGTGTCACCTTGTTGTAGATACCAAATATGAAGAATATAAGAAAACCAGAAAATTTCCAGCAACTTTGCAACTTGGAGTGTAAACTGTTTTCAGCTCAAATAAGAATATGGTGCTCAACCTTGCTCTGATACCACTTGTTGGACCTGTACAGCACCACTAGAGGAGGGGTGAATAGTGGGTTAGCGGAAATTACACTACAATTACCTTCAAAAACTTGTTTGAAGACCCCTTTGCCTCTTTAGCCTCAGGTTCTGGAATTTCCAGAAACAGTTCACTGTTTTGAGTGTTTTGGTTGAACCACTTATACACCTGTGCAAGCTCTCAAACTTGGCAGAGATCAAGTTTAGGATGTTTATAGTATGTCACAAAAAATTCAGTCAATTCCAAGCAAGTTTGCACGTTCAAATAAACAAGACAAGTAAAGTGTGCAATTCTGGCAGTTTCAGGCAGAATGTTAGCTTAACTTCAAACGATGATGTCTCAAAATCTACCCATGCTATTTTGATGAATCTTATGTCAAATTAAACCTTATGATGTCTAGTTTAATTTGATATAAGGCTCACTTCAAGATTCGCAGGATAACCTATTCAAATTGAACAAGTTTTGCACACTGGTCAGAGTTGTTCACAGAATGCAGCAACGATTTTGTGAAGACGATTTGAATATGCTAAACTCCTTATAATTTAGTGATTCTTGCGGCTAATGAAAGCTAACACGTTGAAGTATAATATATCCAAAATTCATGCAATTCTAAGACTGTTTGCCTGTTCAATTATGCGTGCCAAGTTAGTGTAATTCTCAGGCAGAAAACAGTAAGTGCAGAAAATAAGTAAAGAACACAAGGAGTTATCCTGGTTCGGTCAATGTGACCTACTCCAGTCCCAAGAGACACCTTCTCTTGGATTTCACTAAACACCAAACACAAATGTCACCTTACAAAGCCAAAGGAAGAAGCTTTTCACCAACTTCTTCAAGAGACTGCACCAAAACTGAAAAACAGCAACTAGTTTGTTTCACCTTTGCACCTTTGCACCTTTTGCTCACCTCTAAGGAGTAAGCTTTATACACCAGCTTCTCCCTTACAATATATGTCGTTTAAAGGTGTTGAAATGACAAGAAATGAAGAACTATATAATCATAAAGCTTGCTGCAAACGTGTTCTTCAATAGAGGAGAGTAGAAGAGAAGAATGGAGAGAGTGAGCTGATTATCTTGCTTGCTTTCTGTTGTTGTACTTTTACTCTTCATCTTTGGAGCTATTTATAGCCAAGAGGACAGCCTAAAGGCTCCTCTAAGTAGACGTTGGAATGGTTGAGAAATGGAGAGATTTCAGCACTTTTCTAGCTATCCAAATGAAGCTGATCTTTTGTTGCTTTGAATTGGTCTCCAATTTTTGAACATATAGCCGTTGCATATGGCTTCCTTGGTTGAGAGACTTTTGCTTCAAATTTGCTACATTGTAGGACTTGTTTTTTTGTCACACATTATAACCTGAATCTTGACCATATAGCATACGAAATTTTGCTCCATTTTTGAGCCAAGATAACCGTTGTAAACAGCTCACAATATATGCAAGAATAGTCATTTGAAATCAGCACCAAAATAGGGTTTGTTTCAACTTGCCTTGACTTGTTCAAAAGCTGAAGGTTTGAACATGATTTGTGCGCCAATATCCGTGTGCACACATATAATATATAGTCATTTATGTCTTCAACATGTAGCATAGAATACCATATGAAGAATGCCAAGAATTCCAAGAAAACCATATATGTGATAACCATAATATAAGAATTCCAATTGATATACCATGCCGCCCGTTTCCATAAATATAGGGCATGTACTATATGTGACATAAACACATATAAACATCATATAACCAATATATAACACGTTAGAAGATCCATTGGCAAGTGAAGAGACCAGAATACCCCTTAGCACCAAAATAGGCATTTTGTCCTAGGATGAACCTGGACATGGTGCTGCTCTAGATTCATTTTTGCCATGATGTGACATGACTTATAAATGTGTCATATGATCATATAAATCAGTTGGAAGAAGACCAAATAAGAATAAGAAGTCCAAATGGTGAAATTACCAAGATAGCCCTTATATAGGTCAATAAGCTTCACCACCGTGTCAAGTCAGTTTTTATCCGTGTCAAGCATGCTTTTCCTCAGCCAATTAGATTCTAAATTGAATAAGGATCATGTGGGCTTTTGAATGACTCAATTTGGAGTTCATTTGCTCAAGATATGAACCAAAACCTGCAATAGGATACTAAACCGAGCAATTTGCCTTATATTGTAAGTCATGTGACTTCAAGGCTTGGTTAGATCATATAATTAACATGTATTGGCATATATATGTCATCTAAGATCAGTTTGAACATGTCTTGATTTAGACATGTGATTGAATTGGCCAAGTTCAATCTCATGATCTTAATCAAACTTGTTCAATCTTGATTCAATCAATTTCACATTTAGCTCATTCAATCTCATGATCTTAATCAAACTTGTTCAATCTTGATTCATTCAATCAATTTCACATTTAGCTCATAAGTTCATGTCTTGCACATTATACTTTAAACGTTACACACATATACATGCTCACATATGCATTTTGCAATCATTCAAACATGATATATCACAACAGGATAGTTCAATGCAGCACCTTTCAACTTCTCACTAAAATAAGCAATAGGATGCTTACCTTGGGTTAGAACAGCTCCAATTCCCACGCCACTTGCATCACACTCTACCTCAAATGTATCATCAAAGTTTGGCAACTTCAAGATAGGTGCTGTAGTGAGACGTCTTTTAAGCTCATCAAACGCCCTTTGTTGGGCTTCCCCCCAATGGAATCCAACCTCTTTCTTGACTATCTCATTCAATGGTGCGGCTACGGTTGAAAAGTCTTTGACAAACCGCCTATAAAAACCTGCCAAACCATGAAAGCTCCTCACTTCTCCCACACTCTTTGGTGTAGGCCATTCAAGGATGGATTTCACCTTGTCTTGATCCATTTCAATCCCTGCAGAACTGATTACAAAACCAAGAAAAACAACTTTGTCCAGACAAAAAGAACATTTCTTAAAGTTAGCATAAAGTTTTTCTTTTCTTAGCTTTTCAAAAACAGCCCTTATGTGATCTAAATGCTCTTCTAAGGACTTAGAATAGATCAAGATGTCATCAAAATAAACCACAACAAACTTCCCAATAAAAGCTCTCAAAACTTCATTCATTAGCCTCATGAATGTACTAGGTGCATTAGTTAACCCAAAAGGCATAACTAACCATTCATACAATCCAAATTTAGTTTTAAAAGCTGTTTTCCATTCATCACCCTCTCTTATTCTCACTTGAAAATAACCACTTTTCAAATCAATTTTCGTATACCATTGTGAACCATGCAACATATCAAGCATATCATCAAGTCTAGGAATGGGGTACCTATACTTTATAGCGATTTTGTTGATGGCCCTACAATCTGTACACATCCTCCAAGTGCCATCCTTTTTCGGGACAAGGATGACTGGAACTGCACTTGGGCTCATACTTTCCCTTACCTTCTCTTTGGCTAAGAGATCCTCCACTTGCCTTTGTATTTCCTTTATTTCCTCCGGATTGGCCCTATAAGCTGGCCTATTAGGTAGGACAGCCCCTGGAATAAAGTCAATGTGGTGCTCAATCCCTCTTAAAGGTGGCAACCCATGTGGTTCCTCCTCGGGAAACAAATCTGCAAATTCTTCCAACAAAGAAACAGCACCACTAGGCAAGGTAGATGGTAAGTCATTCTTAGAAAACAAGCATTCAACACTATCTTTGTAAAGCATCACCAAAACAGTTTATTATCATACAATGCATGTGTAACTTCACGAGATTTTGCAAAGAAAGCATGCTTCTTAGGTGGATGTGAAATTTGTGAGGTGGATGCTTGTGAAAGTGTTTGAGCCGTGGGTGAGGGTGGACTGATTTGGGCCGCGGGTTGTGTACCCTTGGCCGAGGAGTTTGTGGCCTCCAAAAGGTTTCTTCTCTCCTTTTTAAGAGCCTCTAAGAACCTTTTTTCAGCCTCCTTTTCCTTAGGATCTGAATGGTTCTTCTTCATCCTCTTAGCATCCTCATAAACTTTATGTGGAGACAATGCATGTAACTTAAACTTTTTGCCATTAAAAGTAAAAGCATACATGTTCAATCTACCATCATAAATAACATGCTTGTCAAATTGCCAAGGTCTACCTAACAAAATATGACTAGCATGCATAGGAGCTACATCACACAAAATTTCATCTTTGTAGCCGCCAATAGATAAAGAAATCAGAACTTGTTTAGACACATGAATCTCACCACAATCATTTAGCCAAGATAACCTATAGGGATGGGAATGATCAATCATAGGTAAATCTAACTTTCTAACAAGTTCAATACTTGCAACATTAGCACAAGAACCACTATCAATAATTAAAGTGCAAGTTTTGCCTTTTACCAAACAATGGATGTGGAAAATGTTCTCCCTTTGCAAGTTTTCTTCTTCCTCCTTCATGTGTGCACTTAAGGCTTTTCTTACCACAAGAAAGTCCTTATATGCACCCTCTTCATCACTCTTTACCTCCTCAGCTGAGTCCTCTTGGTACTCTTCCTTTGTTGCTTCTTCTTCCTCCTCTTCTGAGTAGAATTCATTAGTTTCCTCAAGGTACAACACTTTCTTGGCATTAGGGCAGTCCCTTGCATAATGCCCTCTCCCTCTACATTTAAAACACTCAATCTCCCTTGCCCTTGGAGGGTTTGCGGTTGCCTTGCCTTTGCCTTTGTCATTTTGACCTAGATTTGCACCATTGGTCCTTTGAGTGAAGTGTGGTTTATTTGGAGTGTTAGAACTGTTTTGGCCGAGTGTGTTTGAACTTGTCCGTGCCCCTCCATTGCCATTAGACCTAGGCTGCACTTTAGAAATAGAAGAAGCATTAGTTCTAATACCAAATCCACTAGTAGAAGAACGTACCTTTAATTGCCTCTCAATTTTCTCAGCTTTGTGAACCATGGAATTTAGATCAACATAGGTAGTGAGTTCAAGTTGAAACCCAATCTCCCTATTAAGACCTCCCAAAAACCGAGCCATGGTTGCCTCCTCAGTTTCTTCAGTATCAGTTTTTATCAACAAACTTTCTAACTCTTTAAAGTATTCATCCACACTTTTATTTCCTTGAGTTAGGCATTGCAACTTTTGGAACATGGATCTCTCGTAAGATTCTGGAATGAATTTCTTTCTCATCTCATATTTCATGTCATCCCAAGTTCCAACTGTTGGTTGTCTAGTCCTTCTTCTTATACTTTGAGTTTGGTCCCACCAAATCAGGGCATAATCCAAGAACTCTATACTTGCATATCTCACCTTTTGCAACTCAGTATAGTTGGTATAGGAAAAGATCATGTCAACTTTTTTTTCCCACTCAATGTAGGCTTCAGGGTCACTTTTGCCATAAAAGGGTGGAATGTTTATTTTGGTTTTCAAATAATCATCCTCTTGAGGCACATGCCTCCTAGGTTGCATTCGGCCTTGAGGCCTTGGGTATACCTCCTCAACCTCTTCCTCTTCATAGTAATCATTCCATTCCTCCCTAACAGGTTGTTGTCTCATTCCTTGCCTCCTATCTCCTCTACCCCCTCGCTCCTCCTCTACCTCCCATGCTTGTGGACCCCTTAGGTTTAGTTCCACGGGATGTTTGGCCATGGTTTTGAGGTGGGGGCTGTTCTTGGGTAGGAGGTGTGTTGGATGTCATCCTGGCTTCCCACTCATCCATCCTAGATTGCATATTACTAACCATCTGTGCAATCTTTTCCATTGAATATTCCACTTTGTCTCCTCCTCCTTGGGTACTGTTTGAACCATCCATGGCAACCTGAAACGCTATCAAAAACAAGAAAAGAAGAAAACTAACACAAGAAACAAAAGTGAGTTGTTAGTGAAAACAATAAGGAAAACGAAAATCTGTTTGGGCCTTTTTTTTTTGTCCTCCCTTGTTTTCTCTCAATTGTTCAAGTGTTTTCCTTGGCCAATCTTGAGCCAGAACCTCTTAAGGCAAGTCCCAAATTGGCTAACCACAATCTGCTTTGTTTTCTGTCCTTGCAAGCTTCTTTTGCCTTCAAAAACACCAATTGATCAACAAGTGGTAAAACAGCTTCAAGAAGTTTAGAGCACAATTTTAAACACACTTAATAACTATGATTCAAAGAAACAAGAAACCAAAAAGTGATGTAGTTGGTTGAACCAAAGAATTGCTAGGGGTTGTCCTGGGCAATCTTTAATTAAACCAACCTATGCAATATCAAATGCAAGCTCTTTGATTGATAGTATGAATGTGTATCCAAGGTTGAGAATTGAAGGCTTTATGTGTGTTGTTTTTGGGGTTGGATAGTAGATGCAAAAAGATGGAATTTTTGTACAAAAGGAACTTTTCTCTTCCTTTCTTTTGTGCACTTTTCTTTTTTTTTGTTGCTTTTGTGCACGTTTTCTTTTCTTTTCCTTTTTTTTTGACGTCCAAATCAGCCTTGATGCAAACTTTGTTTGCTTTTGCAAGAATCAGTTGTGTATGCTTGAATATACTGCTTATATGTAGGAAAGATGATCCTTTTTGTGTTTGTATGGATGTTTAGTAGAAAACAGATTTTCCTTGGATACCAATACAACCAAAACAAACAAACTTGTATTCAATATCACACAAGCAAATTTAATTAAAAGCTTCGATAACAACAAGGTGTTTGACTCAAAGGTAGCTTCTTTTAGGCCTTGGGCTGATTTTAGATGGAGTTAAACCCTATTCAATGCAAACAACAATGATCCTATGATTAAGTGTGTTGAAGATGAGATCTTTAATGATAGGTGATCAATATTGATGCAAAAGATGAAGCCTTTTTTTTTTTGAATGATTGAGAATAACAAGAGTGACACAAAAAAAATGGATGAATAGATGAAGATTTGAAGACGGGGATGAGAAGAACAAGAATGACACAAATGACACAAGAAAGATATTTGAGATGAAGATAAACGAGAGCTCTGATACCACTTGATACGAATATGGTTCGTATGTTGATGTTGTCCCGATCTTTCTTCACTCTCCAAACGTCCCTCAAGCCTTGAATGTGATGGACAATGGTGCCAAGCAACCACCTTCCTTTCAAGCCTCCAAATTCGTTTGGTTGTTATGTGTTTCAATCCGTCCAATCCAACCAGTCACTCCTAATCCTTGGATTGTGGATCACCAACAAGGAACACACAATCCTTAATTGGGTCTAGCCTTGATTTAGATATGTGTAAACCAAAGGAAAAACACAAACTTTTATTCAAGAAACTCAAGAACAAAAGACAATACAAAACCGTATGGTTTTAGTCTCAAAGGTGCGAAAATAGTCTAACTTCCAAAAGAAATGCTAAGTGATCAATATATTTGATTACAAGTCTTGTTGGCCAACCCAAAAAAAACGTCTAGGTGCATCTTGGAGCTTCAATGTTTGCGCCATTTCCTTCCTTGAGATGCAAATCTGATTTGTTATTTTAGGTAAGCTTCTCTCTCTTGGCAAATCCACACTTATTGTCTCAATCACCAATTATTGCATCATTAACCATCCTTCTAGAACTTGCCTTGTGTATCCATGTGCCTTCAATGCACGCCATTCAGCCCTCCTTGTGACACAAGATCAGATTTCCTAATTTTGGTAACTTTCTCTCACTTGAATTATCTCCTTAAATGCTCCAAATCTTCAATTATGACTCCATAATTCATTCCAATCATCCCAATCTGATTTATGACATTCTAGAAGGTCTCTTAATTGCATTTGATGATAATATGCGGCTGCCACCCTCTCAAGAAGACCGAAAACCCTAATTTGCACAATTGGCTTGTTTTGGACTTCTTCCTTGCAACTCTTGTAACTATTTTTGTGGACTGATTTTGACAAAACCCAAAACATGAAAGATGCTCTAAATTAAGTCTACTTCAAGGTCCAGCTGGTTCCATGCACGCCCCATCTCACTTGAAAGCCTAAAACCACAAGACAGCCTTGTATGGACAAGCTTGGTCCAAATCTGAGAAGCCTTCCTTTCCAAAGCCCAAGGCGTTTGATCCAAGACCTATAACACCTACAAATCACACTCATACACCAAACATAAGTATTCTAAAACAAACTTTAAAAGAATCAAAAGAAAGGAGCAACTAAAAGCCACAGAAACGGCACCCACAAGCGGACTGACTATCCTGCCCTCCCACCAACCCTTTAACTTATTTATTGACAATGAAAATCATTGGATAATCAGTTCTTAAGCTCAACATTGAGCACCCATTTAGGAGGAACGTTCATTGGTTCATCTTGCACATGTTTGGTTAGAAAGGAGCCAACATCAAAACCAACTTGAAGACAATTAATCCTCTTAGTTTGGCTCCTTGTCAAAGGCCCCTTATGGTTAAGGGCACCTTGTGCAAGCTCCTCATTAGGGGGCTGCTCCTCAGCCTCATCACAATTAGTATCAAAGTAGAATAAATTGAAATGAATTCAAACTTGAACTTTCTACTAAGAATCAAAGAAAATAAGCAACCAAAGTTGATGTATAAGGCTGAACCAAAGATGAACTAAGGGTTGCCGTGGGCAATCTTTAGTTAATTTGATTCTATGCACTTACTATCCACAAAATGGTTCAAGTCATGCAACAATCGAGCAACCAAATGTGTGATTGGTTCAAGAAGATCAAGAGTTGGCGAATTGGGTATAGGGGACGGTAAAGTGGGTAATATGGTATCCAAGATTTGCAAGTCGTACCAAAAAAATTTTCCACGCAATGCACAAACGTTTTGCCCGTTTTCTTTGCTCTTGTTCTTTTTGTTTTTCTTTTTCTTCCTTGCTATTTCAATTGAGCAAGATTCAGATTCTCCTCTTTTTTTTTTTTGACAAAGGGCAGAATTGGAATGTCACTTGTTTGCGCTTAGCACTTGCGTTTTTTGGACAGAATAGTGCAATGTATTTAAAATGCAATTTGTATCTTGGACTTACAACAAAATGGACCTTGGAAGGTGATGGAAATTGGGTAAGGCCGAATAGGGGTTAGGGTTAGGGTTTTTGATTTAGGGTGGTTTTGAACGGTTTGGGGTTTTGCGGAATGTAGTTGTAGGAATGGAATGGATGTTGTAAATTGACTATTTGGGTTGGCAATTGACGATTGGTGTGGCCAATTTGGATATTGGTTGGTCTAGGACTGAATTTGAGCAAAATTCAAATTCTAGGGTTAGGGTTTATTTGAATGAATTGGGATCTTTAGAATCTGATTGTTTTTGGGTAAATTGATTTGGGGGTTTTTGTTTGGGGTGTAAATAGAGTTGTGTTGGACCAGGTTGGTGCGTTTTAAGGTTGGGTTGGGGTGGGGTTGGTTGGGCCGTGGGGTGGGGTGGGAGAATTAGGGTTTTGAAAATGGTTCGGGAAGGCAAACACACGTATGACTACTTGTCTTAAAGCATGAAATCAATCACAATGCGAATCATAAGATGCATACAATCATCACCAACTAAAAGCTTCGGTAGCAACAAGATGATTTGAAAACCGAGGTAGCTTTATAGGATGATGGTTGAAATATTTTGAAGAAGGCTGAATGTAACCTAAAAGTGCAACGAACCCTAATGTGTTCAAGTTTGAACGACTCAGAAATCAGATTGTGATATGAGAGGAAATAAAGGAAATGACACTTGAATGATGAAAAGCAAAATGCAGCAACTTGCAAAGACTCAAAGGAAGTGACGTTTTTTTTTGAATGCAATGCAAGATAATGGCGTGTAGAGTGAGGGGTAGAAGAAGGACTCAACTGAAATTGAAATGACTAGACTCAAACGAAAAGGAAATGATAGATGGTGGAATAGAGTAACCTGGGCGCTCTGATACCAATTTGATGCGTGCAACTCGTGGGCTCCAACAATTCCACCTTCCAAACGTCCTTCACAAAGGGTTAGGCACAAAGAAGTAAACTTCCCCTTGCGTCCTTAGTGATCAAACGTGTGGACAACGAGCAAGACCAACACTATAAGATGGTCGTTGATCAGGCAAACCAAAACGGCCCTCCTGGACGGCACCTTTTAGCAATGGCAATACCTTCAAATCGCTCAACTTTGAAGGATCTTAACTTAGGTTTTTAATGCAAAACCAAGAAAACAAAGTATCACTCAAAGTGAAGAAAATATCAAGAATTGTTATTCATCGAAAGGTGTGATTACAACCAGCCAAAGGGGTCTATTTATAGGCCTAGTAGACGCCCCCTTTAGCTTGAAAATGGCTAGAGATAATTCAAATAAAGCTATCTAACAAATGTTTAAATTTGAACTTTGCTTGAAAATTTAAACTAAGATAATTCTAGCTAAAACTTGAAATGCTTGAAAGATGTTATCTTCAATGAATCTAGTCATGTTTGGTGATGAAATTGGCGTTGTAGATGCTGAAATTGGCGTTGGAGATGTGGTTGAACTTGAATTCAAAGGCTAGTTGAAGATTGGATTCAATTTGACTTCAAACTTGGATTCAATCTTTGAATTATAATCCCATCCTTTTTGATCTTCAAGTGGCGTGTGGATGGTTATCTAGGCGTGTGAGATGTCTTCAAATGGTTGAGATGTTGAATTCAAATGCTGGTTGGAGATTGAGTTTAACTTGAACTTGAATTTAAACTTGGATTCAAATTTGAATTGCCATCTCATCTTTGCTTCAAAAATGGCGTTTGGAGTGGATGTAGATTAGGCTGAAATCCTCTTGAACTTTAAGTCTCCAATTGATTGAGATTGAATTCAAATTAAGGTTGAATTTTAAATTCAAGCCTAGCTTTGAATTTAAACTCAATTGATCATTATCCATTTGCTTTAGATATGGCCGCCCCCTTCTTGTGGATAATGGAGATGATTTTGATTTCAACTTGATCAAGAGACTCTATCTTGGACACTTTTGAATTTGTCTTAGCATAGACAAACATTCTCTTCGAATATTCTCTTGAAACATTCTCTTGAAACATTCTCTTCAAACATTCTTTTGAAACATTCTCTTCAAACATTCTCTTGAAACATTCTCTTGAACATTCTCTTCAAACATTCCCTTGTACCTAATTTACCTACAAAGCAAATACATAAAACTAAGATCACACGACACAAAATAAAATTCAAAAACAAGAATG
>AP025062.1:29963678-30083688 GCA_036186865.1 Eustoma russellianum
TAACCTTGTGAATACAAAACACTAATAATGACACCTCACTGCCCCGCATAGGTCCCATAACAAGGAGTATGACTAAGAAGTTGTTACATTGTGTTGAATCATTTCTTTATAGGCATGAAGAGGATGAACCAAGCAGAGATGATGTCCATTGGGTTTATATGATACAAGCTTTGATTTAGTTGTATCAAAAGCATGTTGTACATATCTTTAGTTGTTCTTTTTAATATTGTTGGTTGGTTAACCTTGTTTTTGGATAGTTTGTGTTGTATTATTGCCTTGTCTTTCAGTACACGTACTTAGCTTGAAAATGCAATTAGAACCGGAATTTTTTGTTCAAGCAAAGAGGTGATAAGCAAGTAGCTTACAAGCAAGGAGGTGACAAGCACTCATGTCAAATTCAGAATTGTTCTCCACGCAAACAGGATGGACAAGCTGCTCAAAGCTTTAACCAATAGGAAGAAGTCTTGCAAATGTTCAAACCAATCAAAATCAAGTTAGAGACAAGCAAACAAGCTGCACAAAATTGATCCAATCAAATCCTTTGAAGAAATCGGCTGATTAAGGCTTAATTGGTTGAAAAATTCAAAGCCAAACTTACAACCAAATCAAAGGCAATTCAAAGCAAGCTGCTCAAAGTATTATCCAATCAAAAATTGATCAAGAAAGAAGGCTGAAAACAAGCAAGGAAGAAACGGCAAAGCAACCAGCTTTCTTGGAACCAAAATTGTTCAAAAAGCAAGCATGTTCCTTTTTAGACTTGTATTTTGTATTTTAAACCTTGTACCCTTTGTAATTTTCGTTTATTATAAGTAGGCTAGGAACCTGAATGTACAAACAACCAGATTATCAAACACATTTCAATCAAAACTTCCTTTAAGGAATTCTCAACTTTTCTAGTTGAAGCTTAAGCCACTAACCGGTTTTCTTTCAAGTTCAAAGCCTAGAACTTGTTAGTATTTACTTCATTTTTTGTTTACAGCATCTTAGGGTCTCAATGAGGTTTTAGATGTGTTGGAATGCCAAAGAGGAAGAGGTGTTGGTACAAATTGAGCCAAGAACAAACGGTTACAGTTCAAGGGGTGGTCATTGTGATGTTCTTTGCCATAGCCAAGGTTCAAATCAGTTTGGAGTAGAAGACAAAGTCTTGGGAACGTCTTTCTAGCCTTTATTTGGCTCATCAATTGGTATCAGAGCTTTGGTTAGTCTTCTATTCATGTTTACATTGTTTAAACTTGCATATGAATGATGCTGCCCAAAACCGTGTAGTACACTGTTTTTATGTCCATTTAGAATCTGTTAATTTAGATAGTTACTGTATGTTTTAAAGTGTTTATTAGTTAGTTTAACAACAGTTTGGTAAGTTAGTTTAAGTAAGCAAAACCGAAAATACCACAAAAAGAACTTAGACTAGACTTAGTGTTGTTAGAATCCGTTTGTGTAGTTTAGATTAAAACCGTGTGTAACTTGTTGGTTTTGTTCAATCTAGCTTAGACAATGTTCATTGGGTCCTAATCATAGAAGTTTAAATTGTAGTTTAGTTGAGTCCCTTATAAACAGAAAACTTTGACACAAAAATAGATTAGTTGGTAGTTTAGTTTGTATCAAGTCATTAATTTCTGTTTTTAGTAGTTGTGTGCAATCTGTTTTAGACGTTTAGTTGCTGCTTATTAGCTTAGTTAGACTAGTTGCAACATTTAAGGTTTAGTTGGTTGTTAGTTTAGTACAAGAGAAACCGAAAACTAAGAACAAAAAAAAAGTAGTTTTAGTTAACTATGTTTGCTGCCTAGTTTCTAGTTGATATACGTGTGTAAGTAGAATACAAAGACTTGCATCTAGTATCATCTAGTTTAGAAACTGATTGCATCATACAAACGAAAACCAAAACAAAAACCAGTAGAATAGATAACTTAAAAACAAAACAAAACAAGTTAGCTAGTTTGCATCAAAACTGATTTCCATTAGTTGTTAGAGTAATCAACCCTTATAATTGCATTTAGAAACAACTAAGTTGCATTTAGCTATCTTAAGATTAGTTAGATCATTTGCATCAAAAACAGAAAAAAGAAAAAAGGACAATTGCCCAAACCGTTGTTTTAGAACAACTCTTTAAAGCTCATTTGAAATCTTGGTGAATGCTAATAGCTATATCTTTTTGTTGATTTCAATTGTTTCAAACAACTTGTTGGACTTAGATACATCCTGAAAGTTAGGAATTGTTTAAGCCCCACACTGTTAAAGAGCTATCCAATTGTTGTTTTAGATCAATTTCTGAACTTACCTTGCACTATACTTCAATTTGAAACTTGTTGTAATTGTGAATTGATTTCTCACTACATAGTGTTTAGCCGTGTTGTGTACGAGAACTTTCAAATTCCAAATACAACAAACCTTGTGCAATTGAAGGCCGTGAGCAATGACTCATGTAGGCCGTGAGGAGTAGTCTCACAACAATCAAGCAAACCCCCCCCCCCCCCCCAAAGAAAGAAATTAAGCTTGATTGAGAAATACACACGAGAGAAAAGCCAATATTTGTCAACCAGTAAGAGGCAAGACAAGAGAGAATTGCACAGAAAGAAAGTGAGGAAAAGCCCAAAGTTTGAACATTGCAAAAGGGAAATTTCCTGCGCAAAGCTCAAAAGAAAGAAGTGCCCAAAAAGAACCAAAGTGTTGTAGTTTTGAAATATTGAAAGTTTCTAAAGCAAAACCCTTGCTGACACTTTGTTTGTGTGCTTTTACTATTCACTTTACCTTCAATTGATATTGCATATGCTGTAAAGTAAATTGAGGGATTGTCTTAAACAACCCCGTAGATTTCATTCAGCCCGAACAACAAGTTGACTTCTGTGATTTCTTGATCCTTAGGAGAAAAGAGTCCAATTGCTGTTTTATAAACAATTGTCAATATAAGTAGAGTATTTGCATCTTGTCAAGATTTTAATTGGCTTTGAGATTGTTTCTGAATCATGGGTCCCCACAGAAAGATAATGCATCATCCCCGTCCCCATCTACTTCCTGTCCCATCCCCAATCCCTGTTACCCAAGGAGAATATACACAAACACTCAACTCTTTCCTTGTTATCAGTTTGGTTAATGAGAAGTGACATAGAGGATACAAACAAAGGATAAGCAAAGTAGAAAAGCCACCCTCAGATCAAAAGGAACCTATTAATAACCTTTTCAAGAAGGCCCTCTTATGGTAATGAGTCTCATTTTGAAACATAGAAAAGTCACATCACGTAGAGGTAGAGTGATGCGTGCAACTCGTGGGCTCCACAATTTCAACCTTCCAAACGTCCTTCACAAAAGGGTTAGGCACAAAGAAGTAAACTTCCCCTTGCTTCCTTAGTGATCAAACGTGTGGACAACGAGCAAGACCAACACTATAAGATGGTCGTTGATCAGGCAAACCAAGATGGCCCTCCTGGACGGCACCTTTTAGCAGTGGCAATACCTTCAAATCGCTCAACTTTGAAGGATCTTAACTTAGGTTTTTAATGCAAAACCAGAGAAAAACAAAGTATCACTCAAAGTGAAGAAAATATCAAGAATTGTTATTCATCGAAAGCAGAGTTTACAATCAGCCAAAAGGGGTCTATTTATAGGCCTAGAAGATGCCCCCCTTTAGCTTGAGATGGCTAGAGATAATTCAAATAAAGCTATCTAACAAATGTTTGAATTTGAACTTTGCTTGAAAATTTAAACTAAGATAATTCTAGCTAAAACTTGAAATGCTTGAAAGATGTTATCTTCAATGAATCTAGTCATGTTGGTGATGAAATTGGCATTGGAGATGCTGAAATTGACGTTGGAGATGTGGTTGAATTGAATTCAAAGGCTAGTTGAAGATTGGATTCAATTTGACTTCAAACTTGGATTCATCTTGAATTATAATCCCATCCTTTTGATCTTCAAGTGGCGTGTGGATGGTTTATCCAGGCGTGTGAGATGTCTTCAAATGGTTGAGATGTTGAATTCAAATGCTGGTTGGAGATTGAGTTTAACTTGAACTTGAATTTAAACTTGGATTCAAATTTGAATTGTAATCTCATCTTTGTTATCCTTCAAATTTGACTTCATGTTGGCGTTTGGAGTGGATGTAGATTAGGCTGAAATCCTCTTGAACTTTAAGTCTCCAATTGATTGAGATTGAATTCAAATTAAGGTTGAAATTTTAAATTCAAGCCTAGCTTTGAATTTAAACTCAATTGAGTCATTATCCATTTGCTTTTAGATATGGGCCGCCCCCTTCTTGTGGATAATGGAGATGATTTTGATTTCAACTTGATCAAGAGACTCTATCTTGGACACTTTTGAATTTGTCTTAGCATAGACAAACATTCTCTTCGAATATTCTCTTGAAACATTCTCTTGAAACATTCTCTTCAAACATTCTTTTGAAACATTCTCTTCAAACATTCTCTTGAAACATTCTCTTGAACATTCTCTTCAAAACATTCTCTTGTACCTAATTTACCTACAAAGCAAATACATAAAACTAAGATCACACGACACAAAATAAAATCTAAAACAAGAATGTAGGCGTGCATGCTGAGACAAAGCTCAAGTTGAAGGTTCAATGAAAATGAACCCAAGGAGTCTTAGGCTCATCTTGAACATGCTTGTTACAAGAAGGTGGCAACTTGATGACAAAGTTCCCTTGCCCTCCTTCTTGTTATAGGACCTTTGACCTCTTGATGGGGCCCTTGATCCTCATCGGACCCTTGATCCTCATCATAGAGGTAGAGGTCGAGGTAGTAATGGTGGTCGTAGGAACATTTCTTTTGAGGAAAGATTTGATAATCTCCCTGAGTACAATGAAGAACACTATCCGGGAAGAACGGTAATGATGAACGTCAGCCTGATAGAGATTAACATCTTGAAGAAGACGTTCAGTACTACTAAACCCTACCTTCAAGGGAAAAGTGATCCTGAAACATATCTGGGCAATGGGAACAAAAGTAGATCATATGTATTCTTGCACTAACTATTCTGAATTGGCCAAATTGGCGGTATGCAACTTTTGAATTTGTAGATTATGCTTTAGTCTGGTGGGAACATTGAAGAACACCAGGAGAAGAACAAGACAGCCCCCTGTTGTTACTTGGTCAGAGCTGAAACCACGAGATGAGGGATAGAGATTCATATCTCCTTCCTATGAAAAGAAGCATTTCCAGAAATTGGCACAACTTTCTCAAGGTAATAGATCTGTTGATGAATTTTATAAAGAAATTATGAAACAGCTTGCTTACCAGGGCTACATAGAAAGAAGCTGAGGAAGCCACAGTGGCTAGATTTCTAGCTGGTTTGAACAAAGAGATTGTATTTAAGGTGGAACTTACACCTTACTCTGATCTGGCTTTATGGTTCACATTGCTGAGAAAGTGGAAAGACAATTGAAGGTAAAAACTTCTAACCCTTCTTTTCGGACTAATCCTTTGAGTTTTCCTAGAACACAGCCCAGGACGCCTTTCCGTCCACAAACAAGGTCAAGGCCGTGGATGCCAAGGAAATCAACCCAGAATATCCAAAATCGTCCAAAGCTTCCAATCACTGATAAAGGCAAAGCCAAGGTGGAAGGTACGCCTAATGTTAAGGCTCGTGATATTCAATGTTTTAAATGCTTAGGAAAAGGTCATTTTGCTAATCAATGTCCCCCAACCCTAAACGCATCTTGTTTATTGAAGAGTCTAATGAGTATTATTCTGAGGAAGAATTGGAGGAGAGTGAAGAAAACAATGAAATTTAACAACATGTGAGGAAGAAGAAAGAGATTAGTGAAGAGTTTAATGAGTGTGAAGCAAAAAAGTTCTTAGTTGTCCGTCGAGCTCTAAGTGCCCAAATTAAAAACTGAAGAACCTGAAATACAAAGAGAGAACATATTTCACATTCACTGTATGGTTAAAAAGAAAGTCTGCACTTTGATCATTGACATCCGGTTCATGTACCAATGTTGCAAGTTTTGAACGTGTTAGGAAACTTGAGTTACCTTTAAATTAATCATCAAACCCCCGTCCTTATAGACTTACGTGGCTTATGAGTGTGGTGAAGTTAAGTAACAAAGCAAGTCGCTAGTTTCTGTTATCAATGGTGGAGTATTCTGCTGAGGTGTTATGTGATGTAGCCCCTATGCAATCAAGTCATATCTTATAGGTAGACCGTGGCAATTTGACAACAAGTTACATATGATAGTTAGCTGAATAGATATTCCTTTAGGCATAACAACAAACTGTTCAAATTAAATGCCTTGCCCCCCGCACAAAGTCTTTGAGGATCACAAACGAATGTTAAAAAGCCATAATGATCCAAAAGAAAAGGAACTGGAAAGGATTTTCATCAAAGAAAACCAACTGAAAACTTCTCATCTTAAAATTGAACCGAAAGAAATCAAAGTTTCTGCTGAACCATCTCTAAAGAAAAGCATTCTTTGCATCTCAAAGCGAGGTATTCCATGCTATCAATTCAAACAAAATGTTTATATCTTGCTTTACAAAGAAACTCTGTTCTCTTCATCTGAAATACCATCTACTTTACCAAGTGAAGTTGCATCTTTACTTCAAGAATTTTCTAGCTTGTTTCCTGAAGGAGATCCCCCAGGTTTACCACCTCTAAGAGGCATTGAGCATCAAATAGATTTCATTCCAGGAGCTGTTCTGCCAAACAGACCTGCCTATAGAGCCAATCCAGAGGAAACTAAGGAAATCCAAAAACAAGTTGAGGAATTATTGACCAAAGGTAAGTAGAGAGTATGAGTCCTTGTGATGTTCCTGTTAGCATTGTCCCTAGAAAGATGGAACTTGGAGAATGTGTACTGATTGTAGAGCCATCAATAAGATCACTGTGAAGTATAGATACCCTATTCCTAGGTTGGATGACATGTTGGATATGTTGCATGGGTCTAGATGCTTTAGCAAAGTAGATCTTAAACAAGGTTATTTCCAAGTGAGAATTAGGGAAGGTGATGAATGGAAAACTGCCTTTAAGACTAAATTTGGATTGTACGAATGGTTAGTTATGCCCTTTGGTTTAACCAACGCCCCTAGTACTTTCATGAGGTTAATGAATGAGGTCTTAAGGAAATTCATAGGGAAATTTGTAGTAGTTTACTTTGATGACATTCTTATCTACTCCAAAACCCTAAGTGAACATCTGATCCATCTTAGAGCTGTTTTTGTCACCCTACAGAAAGAAAAGTTGTATGCTAATTTCAAGAAGTGTTCTTTCTGTCTGGAGAAGGTTACATTCTTAGGATTTGTGATTAGTGCTGAAGGAATTGAAATGGACCAAGAGAAAGTTAAATCCATAACTGAGTGGCCAACCCCTAGAGTCTGCTGGAGATGTTAGAGTTGTTCATGGATTAGCTAGCTCTTAGAACGTTTTGTGAAGGATTTCTCTACCATAGGCTGCACCCTTGAATAGTTAGTCAGAAAAGATGTAGTTTTGAATGGGGGAGAATCACAACAACAAAGCCTTTGAGGAACTTAGAGAAACGTCTAACTTCTGCACCTATCCTGAGATTGCCCAACTTGATGAAATGTTGGAAGGTTGAATGTGATGCCAGTGGAGTTGGCATTGGAGCTGTATTGCATCAAGGTAACAAACCTGTTGCCTACTTTAGTGAGAAATTGAAAAGGAGCTTCCATAAATTATTCAACCTATGATAAAGAGATGTATGCACCTTGTCGTTCTTTACAAACTGGGCAACATTATCTGCAACCTAAGGAATTTGTGATTCATACTGATCATGAAAGCACTTAAGTATCTAAAAGGTCAAGGAAAAGTGAACAAAGACATGCCAAATGGGTTGAATTCATTGAACAATTCCCTTATGTGATCAAGTATAAGCAAGGAAAAGAAAATGTTGTTGCTGATGCATTATCTCGTCGCTATACTTTGATTACTACTCTTTCATGTAACATGTTTGGTTTTGAGTCTATCAAAGAGATGTATCATTCTGATCATGACTTTAGTTCTATCTATCAAGCATGCATTGATTCACCTTTTGCTAAATATTACTTGCATGATGGTTATTTGTTTAAAGAACATAAGTTATGTGTACCAATGTGTTCATTAAGAGAGTTGTTGATAAAAGAAGCTCATGGAGGAGGTTTAATGGGTCATTTTGGCTCGTTAAAAACTTTGGAAACACTTAAGGAGCATTTCTTCTGGCCGCATATGAAAGCACATGTTGATAAGGTATGTGACCAATGTATTACTTGCAAACAAGCAAAATCTAGAACACAACCACATGGATTGTACACTCCCTTATCTGTTCCAAGCTCACCTTGGACTGATCTTTCTATGGACTTTGTATTGGGATTGCCTCGATCCAAAACTGGTAAAGATGCCATCTTTGTTGTTGTTGATAGATTGTCAAAATGGCACATTTCATTGCATGTAGAAAGTTGATATGCTAGTCATATTGCTGATTTGTTCTTTTAAGGAGATTGTTAGATTGCATGGCATGCCACGTACAATTGTTAGTGAGTAGAGATACAAAGTTTTCTAAGTAGTTTGGCGTGTTTTTGTGGATAACTTGGTACTAAATTGTTATTTTCTACAACTGCTCACCCACAAACCGATGGTCAAAACGAAGTTGTTAATAGAACTTTGTCTCATTGTTACGTGTTGTCATTCAAAGAACTTAAAGAATTGGGAAGACTGCTTAGCTTATATTGAGTTTGCATACAATAGAGTTGTTCATAGTGGAACATTGCATTCTCCTTTTGAAGTTGTTTATGGCTTTAACCCTTTGTCCCCGCTTGATCTTGTTCCCATACCTGTTCATGAACGTGTTAGTTTGGTGAACGAAAAGCAAAACTTGTGAAAGAATTGCATGAAAAGGTTAAGTCACAACTTGAAGCTAAGAATAAAGTGTATGCCAATAGAGCCAACAGGAATCGTAAAGTTGTTATATTGAGCCTGGTGATCTTGTTTGGTTACACTTGAGGAAAGAAAGATTCCCTAAGGAAAGGGACTCAAAGTTGAAGCCAAGAGGCGATGGACCGTTCAAAGTGTTGAAACGGCTTGGTGATAATGCCTATGTTCTCGATCTTCCTGAAGAAAGGTATGGTCCTATCTCTAAAACTTTTAATGTTGCTGACCTTTCTCCATTTAGTATTGATTCAGATTCGAGGACGAATCCTTCTCAAGTGGGAGGGAATGATGAGCTACAGCCTAACCTTGTGGATACAAACACTGATGATGACACCTCACTGCCCGCACAGGTCCCATAACAAGGAGTATGGCTAAGAAGTTGTTACATTGTGTTGAATCATTTCTTTATAGGCATGAAGAGGATGAACCAAGCAGAGATGATGTCCATTGGGTTTATGATACAAGCTTTGATCTAGTTGTATCAAAAGCATGTTGTACATATCTTTAGTTGTTCTTTTTAATATTGTTGGTTGGTTAACCTTGTTTTGGATAGTTTGTGTTGTATTATTGCCTTGTCTTTCAGGTACACGTACTTAGCTTGAAAATGCAATTAGAACCTGAATTTTTTTCAAGCAAGGAGGTGATAAGCAAGTAGCTTACAAGCAAGGAGGTGACAAGCACTCATGTCAAATTCAAGAATTGTTCTCCACGCAAACAAGGATGGACAAGCTGCTCAAAGCTTTAACCAATAGGAAGAAGTCTTGCAAATGTTCAAACCAATCAAAATCAAGTTAAGACAAGCAAGCAAGCTGCACAAAATTTGATCCAATCAACTCCTTTGAAGAAATCGGCTGATTAAGGCTTAATTGGTTTGAAAATTCAAAGCCAAACTTACAACCAATCAAAGGCAATTCAAAGCAAGCTGCTCAAAGTATTATCCAATCAAAATTGATCAAGAAAGAAGGCTGAAAACAAGCAAGGAAGAAACGGCAAAGCAACCAGCTTTCTTGGAACCAAAATTGTTCAAAAGCAAGCATGTTCTTTTTAGACTTGTACTTTGTATTTAAACCTTGTACCCTTTGTAATTTTCGTTTTGTTATAAGTAGGTTAGGAACCTGAATGTACAAACAACCAGATTATCAAACACATTTCAATCAAAACTTCCTTTAAGGAATTCTCAACTTTTCTAGTTGAAGCTTAAGCCACTAACGGTTTCTTTCAAGTTCAAAGCCTAGAACTTGTTAGTATTTACTTCATTTTTGGTTTACAGCATCTTAGGGTCTCAATGAGGTTTTAGATGTGTTGGAATGCCAAAGAGGAAGTGGTGTTGGTATAAATTGAGCCAAGAACAAACGGTTACAGTTCAAGGGGTGTCATTGTGATGTTCTTTGCGATAGCCGAGGTTCAAATCAGTTTGGAGTAGAAGACAAAGTCTTGGAACGTTTTTCTAGCCTTTATTTGGCTCATCAATTGTTCTATGTACTCTACCCATTTGGCATGTCTTTTGTTCAACTTTTCCTGCCCTTTAAGATACTTAATGCTTTCGTGGTCAGTGTGGATCACAAACTCTTTAGGTTGAAGATAGTGTTGCCAAGTTTCTAGAGATCTCACGAGGGCATAAAGTTCCTTATCGCAGGTAGAGTAATTCAATGCTGCTCCTTTCAATTTCTCACTAAAATAGGCTATGGGTTTCTTACCTTGGGTTAAAAATGCGCCTATACCCACTCCACTTGCATCACACTCGATCTCAAAGGTCTCGTCAAAATTTGGTAGCCTAAGTATGGGTGCAGTGGTCAGCCTACGTTTAAGGTCATCAAATGCCAGTTGTTGTGGCTCTTCCCACCTAAAAGGCACAACTTTTTTCTCAATTTCGTTTAGGGGTGCAGCTATGGAAGAAAAATCTTTGACAAAGCGTCTATAAAAACTTGCTAGTCCATGAAAACTGTGAACTTCCCCTACATTCTTAGGTATAGGCCACTCCACAATTGACCTAACCTTTTCCTCATCCATTTCTACTCTACTCCGCCGAAATTACAAAGCCTAGAAAAACTACACGTTCTAAACAAAAGGAGCACTTCTTAAAGTTGGCGTAAAGTTGTTCTTGCTTAAGCTTTTCAAAAACGGCTCTAATATGGTCAAGATGATCTTCTATGGTTTGGGAATAGATTAGGATATCATCGAAATAAACAACAAATCGGCCTATGAACGCTCGTAAGACTTCATTCAATGCTCATAAAGGTACTAGGGGCGTTGGTGAGCCCAAGGGCATCACTAACCACTCATAGAGCCCAAATTTGGTTTTGAATGCAGTCTTCCATTCGTCCCCTTCTCTAATGCGTACTTGGAAGTACCCTTGTTAAGGTCGATTTTGGTGAAGAATTTAGATCCGTGCAACATGTCCAGCATATCGTCTAGCCTAGGTATGGGGTACCTATACTTGACGGTAATTTTGTTTATGGCTCGGCAATCTGCACACATTCTCCACGTTCCGTCCTTTTGGGTACTAAAATGACGGGGACGGCAGATGGGCTTAGGCTCTCTCGGACTTGTCCACTCGCTAGGAGCTCCTATACTTGCCTTTGGATTTCTTTGGTTTCTTCGGGGTTGGCTCGATAGGATGGGTGATTGGGTAACACGGCTCCTGGGACAAAGTCGATTTGGTGTTCTATTCTCTAATGGGTAATCTGGATGGCGGTTCAAGGGAAATAGAACTTCATATTCTTGGATAAGGGACGCAACTGAGGTAGGTAAGTTTGGTGGGAGTTCTTCAAGGGCAAGGTGACACGACTTTGGGATGATGATGAGGACAGTTTGGTTGTTATAAAGTGCGCGTGTGACCTCTCTTTTCTTTGCGAAATACCCACACTTCTTTTTGGACTCTTGACACTTAGGGGCACTACCTCTTTCCCCGTCTCTCGTGTTTTTTGTTCTCACTTTTCATACACTCCACGAATTTTCTCTCAGCTTCTTTTTCCTTGGGATCGGCTCTAGACTTGGACATGCGTTGGTGATCCTCGTAGACTTTGTGTGGTGGAAGTGCATGCAGTTTGTACAACTTGCCATTCAATTTGAAAGAATAACGATTCAAATAACCATCATATGTAACATGTCGATCAAATTTCCATGGCCTACCAAGTAAGATATGACTAGCATGCATTGGTGCAACATCGCATAAAACATCATCTTTGTAACTACCAATGCTAAGAGAAATCAAAACTTGTTTACTTACGCTAACTTCACCGCAATCATTTAGCCATGCAAGTTTGTAAGGATGCGGATGATTAGTCATAGGCAAATTCAGTTTTCTTACCAATTCGATACTAGCCACATTCGCACAAGAACCGGAATCAATGATCATGGTGCACACTTTACCATTTATCATGCAATGAATATGGAAAATGTTTTCTCGATATTTTCGTGATCATCTAATTTCGGATATGCATTTAAAGCTCATCGCACAACAAGAAACTCCTTAGTGTCAAAATCAACTAATGCGCCTAGATCCTCTTCAGGTTCAATTCATTATCATGCTCAGACTCGTTTTCATGCTCGGACTCAGACGCATATTCGTTTGTCTCCTCAATTAACATGATTCGTTTTGCATTAGGACACTCTTTTCCTATGTGACCACGTCCTTGACATTTATAACATTTAATGTCTCTAAACCTGTTTGGGGATCAGAAGAATTTCCGGTAGGAGCCTTTTGTTGGTTGCGATCCTCTCTCCTTTGTGTGGATTGCACACGATTGTCCATTCTTTGTGACGCACCTTGGTCACGTGATTGGCCTCCTATAGGTCGTGAACTTCCCGTTCCTGAAGGCTTGCTGGGAAATCTTGATGAAGATATACGATAAGTGGAATTGAAATTGGAGGAACTACGTACCTTTAATGGTGTTCAATCTTTTCCGCCATATGGACCATGGTTGTGAGGTCGAGATAAGGTTGAAGGTCAACCCTTTGCGCGATCTCCCTGTTTAAACCATGTAAGAAACGAGCCTTGGTGGCTTCTTCAGGTTCCTGCAAGTTAGACCTTTCCAACAAAATTTCTAACTCTTTATAATACTCGTCTACACTTTTGGAACCTTGACGTAAGTTTTGTAAACTCGTGAAAATAGAACTCTCGTAATTGTTTGGGATAAAACGTTGTCTCATTTCAAACTTCATTTCTTCCCAAGTAGCAATTGGAGGTTGCCTTGTCTTAGTTCTATTTCGACACAAATTGTCCACCAATTAAGTGCATAACCAGAAAACTCAATAGAAGCGTACCTCACTTTTTGTAATTCACTATAATTGGTACAAGAAAAGATTAAATCCACTTTTGTTTCCATTCTATATCCTCCGCATTACTTTTACCATAAAACGTGGGAATATTTATTTTGGTTTTGAAAAATCGTCATCTTGCGGGAAAAGTGATTTTGGCGTCTTTGGTAACCACGGGGAGGGTGATCATCAAAGTCATACTCATCATGCTCATATGGAATGTAATCATCGTTATACCTTCGTGGGACGTATCTTCTTGGTTGTGTAGGAGGAACAAACCTTCGTGCCTCGATGTGTGGCGGTCTAAGGTTGTCATCTTCAACTTCCTCTGGTGGGTGGCGCCTAGGTTGTGGTAGGGGAACGGCCCTTCTTGTACCTTGGCCATCACTCGTTTTGTAGCTTCGCTCCACGTCTTCCAAGCGATGCTTAATTACCTCATTGTCATGCATGAGTTTCTTAAGCATCTCCAGCATTTGTTGTTGCGTTTTGTCAACAGTTTTGGCCTCTTTTGACTTGCTAGATGCGGAATGATTGCTGATCTCCATTTCACCTAAGGAATTGAACGAAAACAAAAAGGAAAAAGAAAGAAGCAAACTAACACAAAGACAAACAAACGTTAAGGGATTAGTAAAAAAAAGCTATGAACACTCCGCTTTCGATTCTTTCCACTCTCTTACCACTTTGGTTCTTGGGTAACCTGAAGTTAAGAAGGCTCAAAGTGATCAATAAGGAAGTGTATTGCCAAGGCTTCTTCAAATCACAATGTTCTCCACTTGTTTCTTCCTTTTTGCGTTCAAGTTGCACCAATTAGTATCAAAGTAGAATCAATTGAAATGAACACAAACTTGAACTTTCTACTAAGATTCAAAGAAAATAAGCAACCAAAGTTGATGTATAAGGCTAACCAAAGATAAACTAAGGGTTGCCATGGGCAATCTTTAGTTTTTTGATTCTATGCACTTATTATCCACAAAATGGTTCAAGTCATGCAACAATCGAGCAACCAAGTGTGTGATTGGTTCAAGAAGATCAGGAGATGGAGAATAGTGTATAGGGAGACGGCAATGTGGGGTAAAAAGGAAATATGATATCCAAGGTTCTCAAATTGCACCAAAAAATTTCTACGTAATGCTCAAGCGTGTTGCCCTTTTTCTTTTTCTTGTTCTTGTTTTTCTTTCTTTCATTGCTAATTCAATGTAGGCAAGGTTCAGATATCCTTTTTTTTGTTTTTTTATTAGGGCAGAATTTGAAATCTCACGCGTTTTGCACTTAGCACTTTCATTTTCGGACTAAATGGTGCAATGTCTTTAGATTGCTGTTTGCAACATTGAATTGTAAAAAAATAACCTTGGAAAGTGATGAAAATGGAGGTTGGACAGAATTGGAATTAGGGTTAGAGTTTCCAAGCTTGGGTGTTTTTGAACACTTTGGGTATTTGCTGGATTGAGGTTTGGGAGTTGATTGTTTGGTGTATATGGCTATTTGTGGTTGGTAATTGATGATTGGTGTGGTCAATTTGGATATTGGTTGGTTTAGGACAGAATTTGAACAAAATTCAAATTCTATGGTTAGGATTTATTTGAATGAATTGGGATCTTTAGATTCTGATTGTGTTTGGTAAAATTGGTTTGGGGCTTTTTGTTGGGGGGTGTAAATAAGGTTGTTTGGAACCAGGTTGGTGAATTTTAGGGTGGGGTTGGGTGGGTGCTGGTTGGGCCGTAGGGTGTAGGGCTAGAATTAGGGTTTTGCTTGTTGTTGAAAATGGGTTATGAAGACAAGCACACGTAGGACTACTTGACTTAAAGCATGAAATCAATCACAATGCGAATCACAAGATGCATACAATCATCACCAACTAAAAGCTTCGGTAGCAACAAGATGATTTGAAACCGAGGTAGCTTTATGATGCGTGAAACTCGTGGGCTCCAACAATTCTACCTTCCAACATCCTTCACAAAGGGTTAGGCACAAGGAAGAAGACTTCCCCTTGCTTCCTTAGTGAATAAAACGTGTGGATTAAAACGAGCAAGACCAACACTTCAAGATGGTCGTTGATCAGGTAAACCAATACGGCCCTCCTGGATGGCACCTTTAAGCAATGGCAACACCTTCAAAATGCTCAACCTTGAAGGATCTTAACCTAGGTTTTTAATGCAAAACCAAGAAAACAAAGTCTCACACAAAGTGAAGGAAATATCAAGAATGTTATTCATCAAAAGTTGAGTTTACAATCAGCCAAAGGGGTCTATTTATAGGCCTTAAAGTCGTCCCCCCTTCAGCCTTGAAATGGCTAGAAACAATTCAAATAAAGCTAACTAACAAATGTTTAAATTTGAAATTTGCTTGAATTCAAAACTAAGATAATTCTATCTAAAACTTGAAATGCTTGCAAGATGTTATTTCCTTTGGTTCCAGCCGTGTATAACCAGTCCAATAAGGGTCTTGAAATCTGAATTTGATGATGATAACATGGCTGGAGTTGAATTCAAAAGATGGTTGAAGTTCGAATTCAAATTGAGCTTGAATTTGAATTCAAACTTGGATTCAATTTGAATTGGATTCTATCTCTCCAAGGTGGCATGATCCATGGATAATGTAGTGTAGAAAATCTGATTTTGATGATGATAGGATGGTTGGACTTAAATTCAAAAGATAGTAGAAGTTCGAATTCAAATTGAGCTTGAATTTGAATTCAAAGTTGAATTCAATATGAATTGGGTTTTATCCTCTTCTTTCTCTTCAAACATGGCGTGTAGATGGCTAGGATAAGGCTGAGAACTTCTTGAAATTTAAGTCTCCAAATGGTTGAGACTTGAATTCAAATCATGGTTGAATTTGAATTCAAGTCTAGGTTTGAACTTAAATGCAATTTGATCATCATCCTTTTGCTTCAAAGTGGCCGGCCCCCTTATTGTATTTGGAGATGATTTTGATCTCAATTTGAACAAGAGATTCCATCTTGGACATCTTTGAATTTGTCTTTGTGGAGACAACATTCCCTTCAAGACAACATTCTTTTTGTCTCCCATGTTGCAACACACGACCATCTTGTTGTTTTTGGGTCTTTATTTTATTTGGATCTTCCATGTACCTAAATTACCTACAAAGCAAACACATAAAACAAATATCACAAGAAAACAAGACAAACTAAAGTAATGAACACATGCATGCTTATACACGCTCAAGGTGAAGGTTCAATGAAATAAACCCAAGGAATCTTAGGTTCATCTTGAACATGCTTGTACAAGAAGGTGGCAACTTGATGACAAAGTTCTCTTGCCCTCCTTCTTGTCATGGGGCCCTTGGCCTCTTGATGGGACCCTTGATCTTCATCGGACCCTTGATCCTCATCAATCTCCCCCTCCTCAAAAGGATTCGTCCTCGAATCAAAAATATCATCGTTGAAAGGGGTGAGGTCAGCAACATTAAAAGTATGCGAAATTGAACCATACCTTTCGGGAAGCTCAAGGATGTATGCATTGTCACCTATGCGTTTCAAAACTTTGAAAGGTCCATCTCCTCGAGGTAACAGTTTTGACTTTCTCTCATTGGGAAATCTTTCTTTGCGCAAATGTAACCACACTAAATCTCCAGGTTTGAACACGACTCGTTTCCGATGTTTGTTAGCTCGTCTTTCATAAGCTTTGTTTTTCTTTTCAAGTTGTGTTTTAACTTGTTCATGGTAGTTTTCTTTATTCTTTTCCGCTTTTGTTTACCATCAAGACTAGAACGTTCATGCACGGGAATAGGGATCAAATCAAGGGGAGAGCAAGGGGATTAAAGCCATACACGATTTTCAAATGGACTATGCAAGGTTACCGTGATGGACACTCCTATTGTATGCAAATTCGATATATGGCTAAACAATCTTCCCAATGTTTAATGTTTTTTGCAAAACTGGCACGCAAAAGTTGAGAAAGAGTACGATTAACGACTTCAGTTTGTCCATCAGTTTGTGGGTGTGCAGTGGTTGAAAACAACAATTGTGTACCAAGTTTAGCCCACAAAACACGCCAAAAATGACTCAAAAATTCGTATCTCTATCACTTACATTGTACGTGGCATGCCATGCAATCTCACAATTTCTTTGAAGAACAAATCAAGCAACATGTGTGGCAGTCATCAACCTTTCCTACATGCATGAAATGTGCCATTTTTGAAAATCGATCAACCACAACAAAATGCTATCGCGTCCTCCCCGAGACCTAGGAAGTCCTAACACAAATTCCATGGAAATGTCATTCCAAGGGGCATTAGGGACGGGTAAAGGCGTGTAAAGGCCACGTGGTTGGGACTTGGATTTGGCTTGTTTGCAAGTGATGCAACTACCACACAACCTCTCGACGTCTACTCGCATGTGGGGCCAATAGAAATGTTCCTTAAGAGTCTCAAGGGTTTTGAACACTCCGAAATGACCCATTAAACCTCCCCCATGGGCTTCTCTAGTCAATGCTTCTCGTACGGATGATTGGGGAATGCACAATTTTTGTTCTTTGAAACGATAACCCTCATGTATGTAAAATTTCTTAAATGGTGCTTCTTTACATGCCTCGAAAATGGTGCCAAAGTCATGGTCATTGGGGTACAATTCATTAAGTGATTCGAATCCTAAGAAGCGTGAATAATGTAGTCACTAACGTTTATCTCCTCGAGAGGGCATCGGCAACTATATTATCCTTTCCTTGTTTGTACTTAATCACGTAAGGGAATTGTTCTATGAACTGTTGGACCTGTATAGCACCACTAGAGGGGGGGGTGAATAGTGGGTTAGCGGAAATTACACTACAATTACCTTCAAAAACTTGTTTGAAGACCCCTTTGCCTCTTTAGCCTCAGGTTCTGGAATTTCCAGAAACAGTTCAATGTTTTGAGTGCTTTGGTTGAACCACTTATACACCTGTGCAAGCTCTCAAACTTGGCAGAGATCAATTTTAGGATGTTTATAGTATGTCATAAAAAATTCAATCAATTCCAAGCAAGTTAGCACGTTCAAATAAGCAAGAAAAGTAAAGTGTGCAATTCTGGCAGTTTCAGGCAGAATGTTAGCTTAACTTCAAACGATGATATCTCAAAATCTACCCGTGCTATTTTGATGAATCTTATGTCAAATTAAACCTTATGATGTCTAGTTTAATTTGATATAAGGTGTTCAAGATTCGCAGGATAACCTATTCAAATTGAACAAGTTTTGCACACTGGTCAGAATTGTTCACAGAATGTAGCAACAATTTTGTGAAGACGATTTGAATATGCTAAACTCCTTAGAATTTAGTGATTCTTGCGGCTAATGAAAGCTAACACATTGAAGTATAATATATCCAAAATTCATGCAATTCTAAGACTGTTTGCTTGTTCAATTATGCGTGCCAAGTTAGTGTAATTCTCAGGCAGAAACAGTAAGTGCAGGAAATAAGTAAAGAACACAAGGAATTATCCTGGTTCGGTCAATGTGACCTACTCCAGTCCCAAGAGACACCTTTCTCTTGGATTTCACTAAACACCAAACACCAAAGTCACCTTACAAAGCCAAAGGAAGAAGCTTTTCACCAACTTCTTCAAGAGACTGCACCAAACTGAAATCAGCAACTAGTTTGTTTCACCTTTGCACCTTTGCACCTTTTGCTCACCTCTAAGGAGTAAGCTTTATACACCAGCTTCTCCCTTACAATATGTCGTTTAAAAGGTGTTGAAATGACAAGAAATGAAGAACTATACAATCATAAAGCTTGCTGCAAATGTGTTCTTCAATATAGAAGAGTAGAAGAGAAGAATGGAAATAAAGAGCTAATTGTCTTGCTTGCTTTCTTGCTCTTTTTCGTTGGATGCATTTACTCTTCATCTTTGGAGCTATTTATAGCCAAGAGGACAGCCTAAAGGCTCCTCAAAGAGACGTTGGCATGGCTTGAGAAATGGAGAAAATTCAGCACTTTCTAGCTTTCAAATGAAGCTTATCTTTTGTTGCTTTGAAATGGTCTTCCAATCTGAAATTTTATCCTTCATCTTATCCATTATAGCCGTTGGAAATGAGGTGGAAAATGAACTCATTTGAACGTTTAAGAGGCAGCTCCAATCAGCAATTTCCATGTGTAAATAACTTGCCATGTGTGCAGCTGAATTGGCATGTGTTTTGAACAAATTTGGCTCCTCATTTTGAATACTACATGAACGTTGGAATGCCTAGAATCAAGGCATTGGAGAATAGTTCAAAGATAGATAGAAATCAGCTTGACTTGGTCTTCAATCATATAGCCGTTGCATATGGCTTTGGTTGAGAGACTTTTGCTTCAAATTTGCTACATTGTAGGACTTGTTTTTGTCACACATTATAACCTGAATCTTGACCATATAGTATACGAAATTTTGCTCCATTTTTGAGCCAAGATAGCCGTTGAAAAAGGCTCACAATATATTCAAGAATAGTCATTTGAAATCAGCACCAAAATAGGATTTGTTTCAACTTGCCTTGACTTGTTCAAAAGCTGAAAGTTTGAACATGATTTGTGCACCAATATCCGTGTGCACACATATAATATATAGCCATTTATGTCTTCAACATGTAGCATAGAATACCATATGAAGAATGCCAAGAATTCCAAGAAAACCATATATGTGATAACCATAAGAATTCCATTTGAGATACCATGCTGCCCATTTCCATAAATATAGGGCACGTACCATATGTGACATAAACACATATAAACATCATATAAACAATATATAACACGTTAGAAGATCCATTGGCAAGTGAAGAGACCAGAATACCCCTTAGCACAAAAATAGGAATTTTGTCCTAGGATGAACCTAGACATGGTGCTGCTCCAGATTCATTTTTGCCATGATGTGACATGACTTATAAATGTGTCATATGATCATATAAATCCGTTGGAAGAAGACCAAATAAGAATGAGAAGTCCAAATGGTGAAATTACCAAGATAGCCCTTATAAGATCAATAAGCTTCACCACCGTGTCAAGTCAGTTTTTATCCGTGTCAAGCATGCTTTTCCTCAGCCAATTAGATTCTAAATTGAATAAGGATCATGTGGGCTTTTGAATGACTCAATTTGGAGTTCATTTGCTCAAGATATGAACCAAAACCTGCAATAGGATACTAAACCGAGCAATTTGCCTTATATTGTAAGTCATGTGACTTCAAGGCTTGGTTAGATCATATAATTAACATGTATTGGCATATATATCATCTAAGATCAGTTTGAACATGTCTTGATTTAGACATGTGATTGAATTGGCCAAGTTCAATCTCATGATCTTAATCAAACTTGTTCAATCTTGATTCATTCAATCAATTTCACATTTAGCTCATAAATTCAATTCTCATGCACACATATACTTTAAACGTTATACACACATACATGCTCACATATGCATTTTGCAATATATCACAACAATCTACATGCTCACATATGCATTTTGCAATCATTCAAACATGATATATCACAACAATCTCCCCCTTTTGATGATTTGCAAAATTACCCCACATATGTGTATATTAAGCATCTAAATCAAGTATAAAGCTTCTCTTTAAATCAAGTTAAGCTGCTCCCCCTTAATGTGTTATCTCCCCCTTAACATGATATACATATATCTCTCCCTTTAATGTGTTATCTCCCCCTTAACATGATATACATATGTCTCTCCCCCTAATTTTGTAAATTATGCAAAGACTGACTATGTGCATGTAGTATAGTCGGTGTGAGCAATTAATCCAAGTCTTGCACGTAAATGCTCAAAGATAGCTTGATTAAGGGGTTTAGTGAATATGTCAGCTACTTGTTGATCAGTTCTAACATGTTCAATGTGTATATGTCCAAGATTAACATGATCACGGAGGAAAATGATAACGTACTTCTATATGCTTTGCCTTAGAGTGTAGTACAGGGTTTTTAGACAAATTTTATAGCACTTGTTACTATCACAATAGATGGGGATATTATTTACTTGTATTTCAAAGTCTGAAAGTTGTTGTTTAATCCATAATAGTTGAGTACAACATAGACTTAAAGCCATATATTCTGCTTCAGTAGTAGAAAGTGCAACACTAGATTGTTTCTTTGAAAACCAAGATATTAGTGAGTTTCCTAGGAATTGACATGTTCCACTAGTGCTCTTTCTATCTACTCTACATCCACCATAATCTGCATCTGAATATGCATGTAGACTTAGACTAGATTGTCTATCATACCATAAGCCTAATGTTGGTGTATGTTGAAGATATCTAAATATTCTTTTTACAGCTTTAAAGTGTGACAACTTAGGCATACTTTGAAATCTTGCACACATACATACTGCAAACATAATATCAGGTCTACTAGCAGTTAGATATAGCAATGAACCAATCATAGACCTATATAGTTTTTCATCAAATGCAACACCATTTTCATCTTTGTCTAATTTTGTTGAAGTACACATTGGTGTTGGAGATGGTTTCAAGTTTTCAAAGTTGAATTTCTTTATCATATCTCTTATGTATTTGGCTTGATTGATATGTATACCACTTGATGTTTGTTTTATTTGCAAGCCTAAGAAATAGTTTAATTCACCAACCATAGACATTTCAAACTCAGACTTCATACAATCTTCAAAGTCTTTTACTAAGTTAGGATTAGTTGAACCAAAGATTATGTCATCTACATATATTTGTATTACAAGCAAATCTTTGTCTTTCTTTTTCAAGAATAAGGTACTATCTATGGTTCCTCTTTGAAAGTTGTTACTTAGTAAAAAGTTGGCAAATCTTTCATACCATGCACGGGGGGCTTGTTTCAAACCATATAAGGCTTTCTTAAGTTTATATACATGATTAGGGTTCTTTGGATCTTCAAAGCCTGGTGGTTGTTTAACAAAAACTTCTTCTTGGATATAGCCATTTAAGAATGCACTCTTAACATCCATTTGGAATAGTTTGATGTTATTATAACATGCAAAAGCTAATAAGAGGCGTATGGATTCTAATCTTGCTACGGGGGCAAATGTTTCATCGTAATCAATACCCTCTTCTTGATTATATCCTTGAGCTACAAGTCTTGCTTTATTTCTTACTACAACCCCTTGTTCATTCATTTTGTTCCTAAACACCCATTTAGTTCCAATGATTGATTTATCCTCGGGTTTAGGTACTAAATCCCACACATTGTTTCTTTCAAATTGGTTTAACTCTTCATGCATTGCATCTATCCAATATGCATCGTTTAAGGCATCATTCACATTCTTAGGTTCAATTTGGGATATAAGTGCATGCCATTGATCATATTCATTAGGATCTATTTGCCTACGTGTTCTAACCCCTTGATTTACATCTCCTATGATAAGTTCTTGAGGATGCTTTTGTTTATCTCTTATTTGCCACCAATTACTTGGTTGTGCATCTTCAATAGGTTCATGATGTTCAATAGGTGGTTAGGCACATTTTCTTCATTATGTTCTTGTGTAGGGGGAGTTTGAACTTCATGCATTTCAAGAGTTTGATTTGGTGTTTCAATTTGATCATTTGTAGGTGGTAGGATAAGTTCATCTTCATCATGAAGTATTTGATCATTTGGTACATAGATTTCATGTTGATTACTTGTTTGGAGATATGCATTTTCATTGAACTTCACATGTATAGATTCAACTATCTTTCTTGTTTGTGCATTATAACATCTATATGCTTTAGAGTTCATTGAATATCCCACAAATATATGTTCATCAGACTTAGGATCAAACTTATCTAAGTTATCTTTTGTGTTCAATACAAAGCATTTACAACCAAAGACTTTTAGATAGTTTACTTTTGGGAGTCGTCCATTTAAGATTTCAAATGGTGTTTTGTTCAATTTCTTTCTTATTGATAGTCTGTTGATCATATAACTTGAAGTGTTTACTGCTTCAGCCCATAAGAATTTAGGTACTTTGTTTTCTACCATCATTGTTCTTGCTACTTCTTGAATAGTCCTATTCTTTCTTTCAACTACACCATTAAGTTGAGGAGTCTTGGTGGGGAGAATTCATGTTTTATACCCTTTTCATTACAGAATTTGATTAATTCACTATTTTAAACTCACCACCTCTATCACTCCTTATCTTAATAACATGTGATTCATGTTCATTTTCAAGTTGTCTAATTTGATTAGCTATAGATGATGCACTTTCATCTTTTGAAGCAAGAAACAATGTCCAAGTATATCTTGAGAAATCATCAACTATTACACATACATAATAACTTCCACCTAAGCTTCTTGTTCTACATGGACCAAATAAGTCTATATGCAAGAGTTCTAGTATTCTTGATGTTGTGACCTCGGTTTTAGGCTTAAGGGATTCTCTAACATGTTTGCCTTTGATACAAGATTCACATAGTTGAAAATCATTCAAGTTAAGTTTAGGCAATCCTTTAACAAGACTTTTAGCGTGTAGTTTTTCTAAGGTTGATATACCTATGTGTCCTAAACGTCTATGCCAAAGATTGGGATCAGATTCATGTGAAACAAGACATTTTGTGTTACTACTTAGCATATCATCCATGTTAAGCACATATATGTTTCCTTCACGTTTTCCTTTTAACACAACTTGATTGTTTTTATCCATTATCTTACAAGAAGTGGAGGAGAAGAGAACATTCAAGTTGTTGTCACATAGTTGAGAAACACTTAAAAGCTCAAAGGTTAAGTTACTTACAAGTAGGACGTTTTTGATCTCAAACTTGTTTGGATCACCAACCTTGCCTTTGCCAATTATTTGGCCTTGGTTGTTGTCTCCAAAGGTAACTTTGCCACCTTTTGCAACGTTTCTTAAGTGTGCTAAACAAATTTTTGTTGCCCGTCATATGTCTTGAGCAACCACTATCAACTATCCAATTGGTTTTGTTCTTTTCATCTTCTTTGTTGTTATAACCAGCAACTTGTCTTTCTTTGATGTTATGTACCTACAAATGTAAATAACAACTTAGGTACCCTTTGATTTTGGGTCCTTTCAAGGTTAGACAAGTTAAGTTCATGTTAGTGTACCTTTAGGTACCCAAACTTGAACAACCTTTCTTGGTTTTGAAATGTTAAAATCATGTTGCATATAATGAACAAATAGTGGATTTTGATACATAGAATATGATGGAAAAGGGGCTGCACATTTATGTCTAGTTGAATAAGCATTGTAAGTTCTATATGCATTTGAATGTTGCCATGTATATGAGTTATATCTTGGCCGTGTATAAGCATTGAATTTAGGCCGTGTATACGCAAGATGTTGTGTGTGTCTAGGCCGTGTGTTGTAAACTGATTTAGGCCGAGAGTATGTCATGTTCTTCACATAAGCATGTTGTTGCATATAAGGCATAACTTGAGCAGATTGCATACTACTTTGGTTTAGGCATTCTTGTATACATGTAAGCATGGTTTTCTAGGTGTATTTACCTTCCTATATGTTGATGCATTTTGCAATCTTTGTGATGAAGGTGGTGTGGGCAGAATAGGTTCATTTCTAAATGCATTTGGCCTATATTTCATGTTGGTTGAAGATGATACAAATGTTGTTTCCTTAGGTGTGTATTCAGCTTCTTTAACATATCCAAGACCTTGTTTGTCATTTCCATGCTTTGAGATGCAATAAGAGTGTCTAACATGTTGGAACCATTCCTTAAATTGTTCTAAAGATTTGTTCAAGTCTAGGTTGCATGCTTTTAATGATTCAAATTCAGTTTGTATTTCATGTAATTTAGACTTTAAAACGTTGTAATCAACACATTGCACACATTGCACATTTTCATGTTTGTTCTTAAGTTCCTTAATCTGATTTTGCATTGAACTAATAGTGTTAGATGATTCAAGTTGAAGAACTTCTAGTTGAGAAGTTAGATTCAAGTTAGACGTCTCCAACTTGTTCTTCTCCTCAACTATTCTTTTCTTCTCCTTGGATAGCTTCTTATATCTATCATGCAACTTTTCTAATTCATCCAACAATTCATCTTGAGTAAAATCACATTCAGAGTCAGAATCGAATGTTACCTCATTTGTAGACTTTGAAGCCAAACATGTTTGTGCAACTTCAGGTTCTTCCTCGGATTCGGATGAAGATGTGTCATCCCAAGTGCTTGAACTTGCCTTGAGAGCTTTCTTCCTCCTTTGCATAGGTTCTACTCTAGTTTTTGTCCTTGTCTTTTCATCCATGTCACGGTTTTTGTTCTTGTTTGGACAATCATATGAGATGTGTCCTTGTTTGCCACATTCATAACACTTAAGTTCTTTATCATACCATTTACCATCTTGTTTGTTAGATTTCACATTGATAGGGGCAGCTGATTTTGCTTGTCTTTTAGTTGGTCTTTTCTTGAAAAACTTCCTTAAACGCCTAGCTAACAACATTATGTCTTCTTCATCACTTTCATCATCACTTTCATACTCGGCTTGATTAGATGATTCGGGTTCATTTGTTACAAATGCAAGTGATTTAGACTTGTTACTAGTTTCAGCCTTTCTTATATTCAACTTGTTTTCATAAACTTTTAAAGAGCCTATCAATTCATCAAGTTTTATTTGAGAAAGATCTTTGCTTTCTTCAATGGCACTAACTTTGGCATCCCATTCAATTGGCAAACTTCTCAAAACTTTTTGCACTTTTTCTTTCATCAAAAACGTTTTACCAAGGGATTCAAGTGAGTTGTATAAGTTTGTAAGCCTTAAATCCATATCAACAATTGATTCATTAGGCAGTAAATGAAATGTTTCAAGTGTAGTCATTAACATGTTAATCTTTGATTCCTTTACTTGATTAGTTCCTTCATGCTTCATTTCAAGACATTTCCACATATCCTTTGCACTTAAACATGAAGAGACATAGGCAGATTCACTCCTACTTAAACCATTCAACAATAATTGCATTGCTTTAGCATTAAGACTCATTTTCTTTTTATCTTCATCACTCCAATCTTTTCTATATTTCTCAACTTCTTGTGATAAGCCATCAATTATAACATGCTTAGTAGGCACATAAGGTCCATCTTCAATGATAGACCACAAGTCTATATCAATAGCCATTAAGAACAATTTCATCCTAAGTTTCCAATGACTAAAGTTTTCTCCATCAAAAAGAGGTGGTCTTTGTGTGGACATGCCTTCTAATTCTATTTCATGTGTGACTTAGACATGCTTCTTAGTGTGTGAGAAAACGTTTAAAACACTTATAAGAAGGAAAGAAAGTGTCACCTTGTTGTAGATACCAAATATGAAGAATATAAGACAACCAGAAAATTTCCAGCAACTTTGCAACTTGGAGTGTAAACTGTTTTCAGCTCAAATAAGAATATGGTGCTCAACCTTGCTCTGATACCACTTGTTGGACCTGTATAGCACCACTAGAGGGGGGGGTGAATAGTGGGTTAGCGGAAATTACACTACAATTACCTTCAAAAACTTGTTTGAAGACCCCTTTGCCTCTTTAGCCTCAGATTCTGGAATTTCCAGAAACAGTTCAATGTTTTGAGTGCTTTGGTTGAACCACTTATACACCTGTGCAAGCTCTCAAACTTGGCAGAGATCAAGTTTAGGATGTTTATAGTATGTCATAAAAAATTCAATCAATTCCAAGCAAGTTAGCACGTTCAAATAAGCAAGAAGAAAAGTAAAGTGTGCAATTCTGGCAGTTTCAGGCAGAATGTTAGCTTAACTTCAAACGATGATATCTCAAAATCTACCCGTGCTATTTTGATGAATCTTATGTCAAATTAAACCTTATGATGTCTAGTTTAATTTGATATAAGGCTCACTTCAAGATTCGCAGGATAACCTATTCAAATTGAACAAGTTTTGCACACTGGTCAGAATTGTTCACAGAATGTAGCAACAATTTTGTGAAGACGATTTGAATATGCTAAACTCCTTAGAATTAGTGATTCTTGCGGCTAATGAAAGCTAACACATTGAAGTATAATATATCCAAAATTCATGCAATTCTAAGACTGTTTGCTTGTTCAATTATGCGTGCCAAGTTAGTGTAATTCTCAGGCAGAAAACAGTAAGTGCAGGAAATAAGTAAAGAACACAAGGAATTATCCTGGTTCGGTCAATGTGACCTACTCCAGTCCCAAGAGACACCTTCTCTTGGATTTCACTAAACACCAAACACCAAAGTCACCTTACAAAGCCAAAGGAAGAAGCTTTTCACCAACTTCTTCAAGAGACTTCACCAAAACAAACAGCAACTAGTTTGTTTTCACCCTTTGCAACCTTTGCACCTTTTGCTCACCTCTAAGGAGTAAGCTTTATACACCAGCTTCTCCCTTACAATATGTCGTTTAAAAGGTGTTGAAATGACAAGAAATGAAGAACTATACAATCATAAAGCTTGCTGCAAACGTGTTCTTCAATATAGAAGAGTAGAAGAGAAGAATGGAGACTAAGAGCTAATTGTCTTGCTTGCTTTCTTGCTCTTTTTCGTTGGATGCATTTACTCTTCATCTTTGGAGCTATTTATAGCCAAGAGGACAGCCTAAGGCTCCTCAAAGAGACGTTGGAATGGCTTGAGAAATGGAGAAAATTCAGCACTTTTCTAGCTTTCAAACTTAAGCTTATCTTTTGTTGCTTTGAATTGGTCTTCCAATCTGAATTTTATCCTCCATCTTATCCCATTATAGACGTTGGAATGAGGTGGAAAATAACTCCATTTGAACGTTTAAGAGGGCAGCTCCCAATCAGCAATTTCCATGTGTAAATAACTTGCCATGTGTGCAGCTGAATTGGCATGTGTTTTGAACAATTTATCTCCTCATTTTGAATACTACATGAACGTTGGAATGCCTAGAATCAAGGCATTGGAGAATAGTTCAAGATTAGATAGAAATCAGCTTGACTTGGTCTTCAATCATATAGCCGTTGCATATGGCTTTGGTTGAGAGACTTTGCTTCAAATTTGCTACATTGTAGGACTTTGTTTTGTCACACATTATAACCTGAATCTTGGACCATATAGGTACAAAATTTTGCTCCATTTTTGAGCCAAGATAGCCGTTGAAAAAGGCTCACAATATATTCAAGAATAGTCATTTGAAATCAGCACCAAAATAGGATTTGTTTCAACTTGCCTGGACTTGTTCAAAGCTGAAGTTTGAACATGATTGGTGCACCAATATCCGTGTGCACACATATAATATATAGCCATTTATGTCTTCAACATGTAGCATAGAATACCATATGAAGAATGCCAAGAATTCCAAGAAAACCATAGATGTGATAACCATAAGAATTCCATTTGAGATACCATGCTGCCCATTTCCATAAATATAGGGCACGTACCATATGTGACATAAACACATATAAACATCATATAAACAATATATAACACATTAGAAGATCCATTGGCAAGTGAAGAGACCAGAATACCCCTTAGCACAAAAATAGGAATTTTGTCCTAGGATGAACCTAGACATGGTGCTGCTCCAGATTCATTTTTGCCATGATGTGACATGACTTATAAATGTGTCATATGATCATATAAATCCGTTGGAAGAAGACCAAATAAGAATGAGAAGTCCAAATGGTGAAATTACCAAGATAACCCTTATAAAGATCAATAAGCTTCACCACCGTGTCAAGTCAGTTTTTATCCGTGTCAAGCATGCTTTTCCTCAGCCAATTAGATTCTAAATTGAATAAGGATCATGTGGGCTTTTGAATCACTCAATTTGGAGTTCATTTGCTCAAGATATGAACCAAAACCTGCAATAGAATACTAAACCGAGCAATTTTGCCTTATATTGTAAGTCATGTGACTTCAAGGCTTGGTTAGATCATATAATTAACATGTATTGGCATATATATCATCTAAGATCAGTTTGAACATGTCTTGATTTAGACATGTGATTGAATTGGCCAAGTTCAATCTCATGATCTTAATCAAACTTGTTCAATCTTGATTCATTCAATCAATTTCACATTTAGCTCATAAATTCTAGCTCATAAATTCAATCTCATGCACACATATACTTTTAAACGTTATACACACATACATGCTCACATATGCATTTTGCAATATATCACAACAATCTACACTGCTCACATATGCATTTTGCAATCATTCAAACATGATATATCACAACAGGAACTCTACCCATTTGGCATGTCTTTTGTTCAACTTTCCCTGCCCTTTAAGATACTTAAGGCTTTCGTGGTCAGTGTGGATCACAAACTCTTTAGGTTGAAGATAGTGTTTGCCAGTTTGTAGGGATCTCACAAGGGCATTAAGTTCCTTATCATAGGTAGAGTAATTCAATGCTGCTCCTTTCAACTTTTCACTAAAGTAGGCTATGGGGTTCTTACTTTGGGTCAAAACAACCGCCTATACCCACTCCACTTGCATCACACTCGATCTACATGTCTCGTCAAAATTTGGTAGCCTAAGTGTGGGTGCAGTGGTCAGTCTGCGTGTAGTTCATCAAATGCCAAGTTGGTTGTGGCTCTTCCCACCTAAAAGGCACATCTTTTTTTACAATTTCGTTTTAGGGGGTGCAGCTATGGAAGAAAAATCTTGACAAAGCGTCGATAAAAACTTGCTAGTCATGAAAACTGTGAACTTCCCCTACATTCTGATGAGCCCACGATGGGTCACACGCAACATATTTTCATGGATCATTTATTGTCATATGTTAGTTCTGTAAGACATGACATTTCACTGTTCACTTCCGCACACACTAGTGCTAGTTCTTATGTCTTATAGTCCTTACTAACCCATAGGACATGTCATATATGTTGTGCATATTGTGTTGTTGCTTGGTGTCTGTGAAGATAGGTCAAAGAGAGCTTTGCATTGAAGAAGCATGAACACCTATCAATCCAATGGTTCCAATTGATCAAATGATATCATTGTTCAAACAAAGCGTGGGAATGCAAATTAAATCTGAATTTTTGTCCAAGCAAGTAGTTATATTCAAGTAGCTTACAAGCAGGTGGTGCAAAGCATTCATGTCAAATTCAAGATGTTCTTCACGTTGAAAAACAAGAGTGAGGAAGCAGCTCAAGCCGTCAACCAATGAAAAAGAGTCTTGCAAATGATTTACAACCAATCCCAATCAAGTTAGAAGAATTCAACAAGCTGCTAAACATCAGATCCATCAAAATCCAAAGGAGAAAGCGGCTGACTAATACATATATCTTTGAAAATTCAACACCAAAGCTTCTACCAATCAAAATGCAAAATCAAAGCAAGCTGCACACTACATCAACCAATCAAAACCTAGGCTGAATCTTGCAAAAAAAGAGAACGTATGTTGAGCCAAAGTTCCTTTGAAAATCAAAGCTACAAGTTGCAACCAATCAAAGGCTTTCTCAAAGCAAGCTGCTCCATCTTTTATCCAATCAAAAATCAAGAAAGAAGGCTGGAAATGGAGAGGATTACACGGCCAAAAGCAACCAGCAATCTTGGAGCAAAAGTTGTTCAAAGCAAGCATGTCATTTTAGTGTAGTACTTTGTACATTAAAACTTGTACTTCTTAGCATTTTAGTTGTTATAAGTAGAGTTAGAATCAGATTGTACAAACACAACAACAAACACTTATCAAATACAAAAACCAGAATTCCTTCAAGGAGTTATCAACATTTCAAGGTTGAGGTTTAAAGCCACCAAAACGGTTTTCATACAAGTTCCAGCCTAGAAACTTGTTTGCATTTACTTCTTTATTTGGTTTACAGCATCTTAGGGTCTCATTGAGGTTTTAATGTGTTGGAGTGCCAAAGAGGAAGAGGTTTGGCATAGATTGAGCCAAGAACAAAGGTTAAAGCTTAAAGGGTGTCTTTAAGATGTTCTTTGACATAGCTTGGGTTCAAATCAATTTGGAATAGGAGACAACATCCTTGGCAAACGTTTTCAGCCCCCATTTGGCTCATCAATTGGTATCAGAGCCTTGGTTAGTCTTCTATTCATGTTTACATTGATTAAACTTGCATATGCTATGATGCTGCCCAACCGTATGTTGTACTGTTTATCTTGCGTTTGCTTGCTGTTTGTTTAGTTAGTTAGCTTATGTTTTGAAGTGCTTGTTAGATAGTATACTATAGTTTGGTAAGTTAGTTAAGTGGCAAAACCGAAAACACCCCACAAAAACAACTTAGACTAGACTTAGTATTGTTTGGAGCTGTTTGTGTATCTTGAAGCAAAACCGTGTGTAGCCAGCTTATATGTGTTCAACATAGCTTAGATATTGTTCATTAGGTCCTAATCTGGTAGTTTAAATGGTAGTTTAGATTAGTCCCTAAAACTGAAAACTTTGAACAAAAAAATAGGTTAGTTGATAGTAGTTGAAATCAAGTTGTTTAAAATTCTGTTTTTGGTTCTAGAGTGCAATCTGTCCAAACGTTTTCTATGCTTCCTTATTTAGCTTAGTTTGGCTAGTTTACAACATAGTTTAAGTGTTTAAGATGTTTGTTTAGTTTAGCTTAAGAAATCCGAAAACCAAAGAACCAAAACAAAAGTAGTTTTAGCTAAGTGTGCTGCCTAGTTCAATTGACATACGTTTGAACATCCACCCTTGCATCTAGTATCATTTAGTTTAGAATCTGATTGCATCATACAAACAAAACCAAACAAAAACAAAGTAGGATAGATCACTTAAAAACCGAACAAAACAAGTTAGCTTAGTTGCATCAAAACTGATTTTTCCATTAGTTAATATAGTAATCAGCCTTATAGATTGCATTTAGAAACAACTAAGTTGCATTTAGCTATCCTAAGACTAGTTAGATCATTTAGATCAAAAACAGAAAAGAAAAAAATAAAAAAAAAAATAAGTGCCCAAAACCGTGTGGATTAAAACAACTTTTAAAGCTCATTTGAAATCTTGGTGTATGCTAATAGCTTTATCTTTTTGTTGATTTCAATTGTTTCAAACAACTTGTTGGACTTAGATATATTCTGAAAGTTAGGAATTGTTTAAGCCCCACATTGTTAAAGAGCTATCCAATTGTTGTTTTAGATCAATTTCTGAACTTACATTGCACTATATACAATTTGAACTTGTTGTAATTGTGAATTGAATTTCCACTACATAGTGTTTAGCCGTGTTGTGTACGAGGAACTTTCAAATTCCAAATACAACAAACCTTGTGCAATTAAAGGCCGTGGGCAATGTCTCATGTAGGCCGTGAGGAGTAGTCTCACAACAATCAAGCAAACCATCCAAAGAAAGAAAATTAAGCTTGATTGAGAAATACCGAGAGAAAAGCCAATCTTTGTCAACAAGTAAGAGGCAAGACAAGAGAGAATTGCACAAGAAAAGCCCAAGTGAGGAAAAAGCCCAAAGTTAAACTTGCAAAAAGGGAAATCCCTGTGCATGCTCAAAAGAAAGAAAGTGGCCCAAACCGAAACCCCAAAAGTGTTGTAGTTTTGAAATATTGAAAGTTTCTAAAGCAAACCCTTGCTACACTTTGTTTGTGTGTCTTTACTTTCACTTTACTACAATTGATAATTGCATATGCTGTAAGTAAATTGAGGGATTGTCTTAAAACAACCCCATAGATTTCTTTCAAGCCCGAACAACGATTGACTTCTGTGATTTTAACTTGAATCTTTAGGAGAAATAGTCCAAATTGCTGTTTTGAACAATTGTCAACATAAAGTAGAGTATTGCATCTTGTCAATATTTTAATTGGCTTTTGAGATTGTTTTGATTAAACATGATTCTAAAAACCATTTGGGGAGTTGAATGCCATAGGAGAGACTATGATGAACTGGAAAAAACGTATGAACTCCTTTGGTCGTACGAATGGTTTATGGGTTGGATATTGGGAATGTAAAAACTCCTAGATATCAAACTCTTTCCTCAGTGCAAATAAGACGTTAGTGCATATTACAATGAAATGCTTGATGATTTGTACTATGCTTATGTTGAAGGAACATGAGGAATTAAGCATGATTAGGTTCTTTGCTGGTCTAGATAAAGAAATTGCCGATTGTTGGACCTGTATAGCACCACTAGAGGGGGGGGGTGAATAGTGGATTAGCGGAAATTACACTATAATTACCTTCAAAAACTTGTTTGAAGACCCCTTTGCCTCTTTAAACCTCAGATTCTGAAAATTCCAGAAACAGTTCACCGTTTTGAGTGCTTTGTTGAACCACTTATACACCTGTGCAAGCTCTCAAACTTGGCAGAGATCAAGTTTAGAATGTTATGGTATGTCATAAAAAATTTCAGCCAATTCCAAGCAAGTTAGCACGTTCAAAATAAGCAAGAGAAGTAAAGTGTGCAATTCTGGCAGTTTCAGGCAGAATGTTTGCTAAACTTCAAACGATGATATCTCAAAATCTACCCGTGCTATTTTGATGAATCTTATGTCAAATTAAACCTCAAGATGTCTAGTTTAATTTGATATAAGGCTCACTTCAAGATTCGTAGGATAGCCTGTTCAAATTGAACAAGTTTTGCACACTGGTCAGAATTGTTCACAGAAATGTAGCAACAATTTTGTAAAGACGATTTGACTGGAGCTAAACTCCTCAGAATTTAGTGATTCTTGCGGCTACTGAAAACTAACCATTGAAGTATAACATATCCAAAATTCATGCAATTCTAGAACGTTGCCTGATCATTATGCGTGCCAAGTTAGTGTAAATTTCAGGCAGAAAACAGTAAGTGCAGGAAATAAGTAAAGAACACAAGGAATTATCCTGGTTCGGTCAATGTGACCTACTCCAGTCCCAGAGCACCTTCTCTTGGATTTCACTAATCACCAACACCCAAAGTCACCTTACAAAGCCAAAGGAAGAAGCTTTTCACCAACTTCTTCAAGAGGCTGCACCAAAACGTCACCTTTGCACCTTTTGCACTTTGCTCACCTCTAAGGAGTAAGCTTTATACACCAGCTTCTCCTTCACAATATGTCGTATAAAGGTGTTGAAAATGACAAGAATTGAAGAACTATACAATCATAAAGCCTTTACAAACGTGTTCTTCAATAGAGAAGAGAAGAAGAGAAGAATGGAGACAAAGAGCTAATGTCTTGCTTTGCTTTCTTTGCTTTCGTTTTTGATGCTCTTTCTCTTCACCCTTTGGAGCTATTTATAGCCAAGAGATCACCCCAAAGGCTCCACAAAGTAGCCGTTGAAATGAAGGATAGAATGGAGATAAAATCAGCACCTTTTTAGCTACCATTTGACTTTCAAGATAAATCTGAAATTTTTGTTACTTTGAAATAGTCTTCCACCTGAATATTTATCTCATTATGAACGTTGGAGATGAGGTGGAAATAGCTCCATTTGAACGTTGGAAAACCAGCTCCAATAAGCAATGTACATGTGTAAATATCTTGCCATGTATGCGTGTGTTTTTGAACAGATTTTTGCCCTTCTTTTTGAATGCCAAAATGACGTTGAAAGAGGTTGAAAAAGGCTCCACATGAACGTTTGGATGAACGTTGGTATGACCTAAAAAATAGGCATTGGATAATAACTAGAAATCAGCCACATCTTTAATTTGAATAAGTCTTCAATTCTTTATCATATATGGCCGTTGGTATGTGCTAAGAGATAGAGATCAGCCAAGTCTTTTTTGAATAAGTCTTCAACATTTTGAACCACATAGCCGTTGCATATTTGCTAAAATATAGAGAGAATTCAGCTAGCCTTTGAACTTGACTTGGTCTTCAACTTTTGAATATATGTAGCCGTTTGAATATAAGAGATTTTTGCTCCAATCTTTGAACAAATATAGCCGTTTGCTTTGAGAGAATTTTGCTCCATATTTCAACTCAGCCAATTAGATTCTAAATTGAATAAGGATCATGTGGGCTTTTGAATCACTCAATTTGGAGTTCATTTGCTCAAGATATGAACCAAAACCTGCAATAGAACACTAAAACCGAACAATTTGCCTTATATTGTAAGTCATGTGACTTCAAGGCTTGGTTAGTTCATATAATAAACATGTATTGACATATATATCATCCAAGATCAGTTTGAACATGTCTTGATTAAGATATGTGATTGAATTGGCCAAGTTCAATCTCATGATCTTAATCAAACTTGTTCAATCTTGATTCATTCAAGCAATTTCATCATTTAGCTCATAAGTTCATAAGTTCATGTCTTGCACAATCAATTTCATATGTAGAACGTTACACACATATATATCACATATGCATTTTCTAATCACAACAATTACACATATGCACACATATACATTTTGCACAACAATTACACATATGCTCACATATACATTTTGCAATCACTCAAACATACTATATCTCAACAATCTCCCCCTTTTGATGATTTGCAAAATTACCCCACATATGTGTATATTAAGCATTTAAATCAAGTGTGCAATCTAAATCAAGTGTTTGTAATCTGTTGTAATCAAGTAAGCATCTAAATCAAGTGTAAGCTGCTCCCCCCTTAATGTGTTATCTCCCCCTTAACGGGATATCTATCTTCCCCTTAACATGATATATATACACATTTATTTCTCCCCCTTATTTTGTAAATTATGCAAAAGACTGTTATTCAGGTGTAAGCAATTAATCCAAGTCTTGCACGTAAAGTCTCAAAGATAGCTTGATTAAGGGGTTTAGTGAATATATCAGCTACTTGTTGATCAGTTCTAACATGTTCAATGTGTATATGTCCAAGATTAACATGATCACGGAGAAAATGATAACGTACTTCTATATGCTTTGCCTTAGAGTGTAGTACAGGGTTTTTAGACAAATTTATAGCACTTGTACTATCACAATAGATGGGGATATTATTTACTTGTATTTCAAAGTCTGAAAGTTGTTGTTTAAAATCCATAATAGTTGAGTACAACATAGACTTAAAGCCATATATTCTGCTTCAGTAGTAGAAAGTGCAACACTAGATTGTTTCTTTGAAAACCAAGATATTAGTGAGTTCCTAGGAATTGACATGTTCCACTAGTGCTCTTTCTATCTACTCTACATCCACCATAATCTGCATCTGAATATGCATGTAGACTTAGACTAGATTGTCTATCATACCATAAGCCTAATGTTGGTGTATGTTGAAGATATCTAAATATTCTTTTTACAGCTTTAAAGTGTGACAACTTAGGCATACTTTGAAATCTTGCACACATACATACTGCAAACATAATATCAGGTCTACTAGCAGTTAGATATAGCAATGAACCAATCATAGACTATATAGTTTTTTCATCAAATGCAACACCATTTTCATCTTTGTCTAATTTTGTTGAAGTACACATTGTGTTGGTGATGGTTTCAAGTTTTCAAAGTTGAATTTCTTTATCATATCTCTTATGTATTTGGCTTGATTGATATGTATACCATTTGATGTTTGTTTTATTTGCAAGCCTAAGAAGTAATTTAATTCACCAACCATGGACATTTCAAACTCAGACTTCATACAATCTTCAAAGTCTTTTACTAAGTTAGGACTAGTTGAACCAAAGATTATGTCATCTACATATATTTGTATTACAAGCAAATCTTTGTCTTTCTTTTTCAAGAATAAGGTACTATCTATGGTTCCTCTTTGAAAGTTGTTACTTAGTAAAAAGTTGGCAAATCTTTCATACCATGCACGGGGGGCTTGTTTCAAACCATATAAGGCTTTCTTAAGTTTATATACATGATTAGGGTTTTTTGGATCTTCAAAAGCCTGGTGGTTGTTTAACAAAAACTTCTTCTTGGATATAGCCATTTAAGAATGCACTCTTAACATCCATTTGGAATAGTTTGATGTTATTATACATGCAAAAGCTAATAAGAGGCGTATGGATTCTAATCTTGCTACAAAGGGGCAAATGTTTCATCATCGAATCAATACCCTCTTCCTGATTATATCCTTGAGCTACAAGTCTTGCTTATTTCTTACTACAAACCCCTTGCTCATTCATTTGTTCCTAAACACCCATTTAGTTCCAATGATTGATTTATCCTCGGGTTTAGGTACTAAATCCCACACAGTGTTTTCTTTCAAATTGGTTAACTCTTCATGCATTGCATCTATCCAATATGCATCGTTTAAGCATCATTCACATTCTTAGGGTTCAACTTGAGATATAAGTGCATGCCATTGATCATATTCATTAGGATCTATTTGCCTACGTGTTCTAACCCCTTGATTTACATCTCCTATGATAAGTTCTTGAGGATGCTTTTGTTTATTTCTTATTTGCCACCAATTACTTGGTTGTGCATCTTCAATAGGTTCATGATGTTCAATAGGTTGGTTAGGCACATTCTTCTTCATTATGTTCTTGTGTAGGGGGAGTTTGAACTTCATGCATTTCAAGAGTTTGATTTGGTGTTTCAACTTGATCATGTGTAGGTGGTAGGATAAGTTCATCTTCATCATGAAGTATTTGATCATTTGGTACATAGGTTTCATGTTGATTACTTGTTTGGAGATATGCATTTTCATTGAACTTCACATGTATAGATTCAACTATCTTCTTGTTTGTGCATTATAACATCTATATGCTTTAGAGTTCATTGAATATCCCACAAATATATCTTCATCAGACTTAGGATCAAACTTATCTAAGTTATCTTTTGTGTTCAATACAAAGCATTTACAACCAAAGACTTTTAGATAGTTTACTTTTGGGAGTCCGTCCATTTAAGATTTCAAATGGTGTTTTGTTCAATTTCTTTCTTATTGATAGTCTGTTGATCATATAACTTGAAGTGTTTACTGCTTCACAGCCCATAAGAATTTAGGTACTTTGTTTTCTACCATCATTGTTCTTGCTACTTCTTGAATAGTCCTATTCTTTCTTTCAACTACAACCATTAAGTTGAGGAGTTCTTGGTGGGGGAGAATTCATGTTTTATACCCTTTTCATTACAGAATTTGATTATTTCAATATTTTTAAACTCACCACCTCTATCACTCCTTATCTTAATAACATGTGATTCATGTTCATTTTCAAGTTGTCTAATTAGATTAGCTATAGATGATGCACTTTCATCTTTTGAAGCAAGAAACAATGTCCAAGTATATCTTGAGAAATCATCAACTATTACACATACATAATAACTTCCACCTAAGCTTCTTGTTCTACATGGACCAAATAAGTCTATATGCAAGAGTTCTAGTATTCTTGATGTTGTGAACTCAGTTTTAGGCTTAAGAGATTCTCTAACATGTTTGCCTTTGATACAAGATTCACATAGTTGAAAATCATTCAAGTTAAGTTTAGGCAATCCTTTAACAAGACTTTTAGCGTGTAGTTTTTCTAAGGTTGATATACCTATGTGTCCTAAACGTCTATGCCAAAGATTGGGATCAGATTCATGTGAAACAAGACATTTTGTGTTACTACTTAGCATATCATCCATGTTAAGCACATATATGTTTCCTTCACGTTTTCCTTTTAACACAACTTGATTGTTTTTATCCATTATCTTACAAGAGGTGGAGGAGAAGAGAACATTCAAGTTGTTGTCACATAGTTGAGAAACACTTAAGAGCTCAAAGGTTAAGTTACTTACAAGTAGGACGTTTTTGATCTCAAATTTGTTTGGATCACCAACCTTGCCTTTGCCAATTATTTGGCCTTGGTTATTGTCTCCAAAGGTAACTTTGCCACCTTTTGCAACGTTCTTAAGTGTGCTAAACAAATTTTTGTTGCCCGTCATATGTCTTGAGCACCACTATCAACTATCCAATTGGTTTTGTTCTTTTCATCTTCTTTGTTGTTATAATCAGCAACTTGTCTTTCTTTGATGTTATGTACCTACAAATGTAAATAACAACTTAGGTACCCTTTGATTTTGGGTCCTTTCAAGGTTAGACAAGTTAAGTTCATGTTAGTGTACCTTTAGGTACCCAAACTTGAACAACCTTTCTTGGTTTTGAAATGTTATAATCATGTTGCATATAATGAACAAATAGTGGATTTTGATACATAGAATATGATTGAAAAGGGGCTGCACGTTTATGACTAATTGGATAAGCATGGTAACTTCTATATGCATTTGAATGTTGCCTTGTATATGAGTTATATCTTGGCCGTGTATAAGCATTGAATTTAGGCCGGGTATAAACAAGATGTTGTGTGTGTCTAGGCCGTGTGTTATAAACTGATTTAGGCCGAGAGTATGTCATGTTCTTCACATAAGCATGTTGTTGCATATAAGGCATAACTTGAGCATATTGCATATTACTTTGTTTAGGCATTCTTGTATACATGTAAGCATGGTTTCTAGGTGCATTTACCTTCCTATATGTTGATGCATTTTGCAATCTTTGTGATGAAGGAGGTGTGGGCAGAATAGATTCATTTCTAGATGCATTTGGCCTATATTTCATGTTGGTTGAAGATGATACAAATGTTGTTTCCTTAGGTGTGTATTCAGCTTCTTCAACATATCCAAGACCTTGTTTGTCATTTCCATGCTTTTGAGATGCAATGAGAGTGTCTAACATGTTGGAACCATTCTTAAATTGTTCTAAAGATTTGTTCAAGTCTAGGTTGCATGCTTTCAATGATTCAAATTCAGTTTGTATTTCATGCAATTTAGACTTTAAAAAAACGTTGAAATCAACACATTGCACACATTGCACATTTTCATGTTTGTTCTTAAGTTCCTTAATCTGATTTTGCATTGAACTAATAGTGTTAGATGATTCAAGTTGAAGAACTTCTAGTTGAGAAGTTAGATTCAAGTTAGACGTCTCCAACTTGTTCTTCTCCTCAACTATTCTTTTCTTCTCCTTGGATAGCTTCTTATATCTATCATGCAACTTTTCTAATTCATCCAACAATTCATCTTGAGTAAAATCACATTCGGAGTCAGAATCGAATGTTACCTCATTTGTAGACTTTGAAGCCAAACATATTTGTGCAACTTCAGGTTCCTCCTCGGATTCGGATGAAGATGTGTCATCCCAAGTGCTTGAACTTACCTTGAGAGCTTTCTTCCTCCTTTGCATAGGTTCTACTCTAGTTTTTGTCCTTGTCTTTTCATCCATGTCACGGTTTTTGTTCTTGTTTGGACAATCATATGAGATGTGTCCTTGTTTTCCACATTTATAACACTTAAGTTCTTTATCATACCATTTACCATCTTGTTTGTTAGATTTCACATTGATAGGGGTGGCTGATATTGATTTTCTTTTAGTTGGTCTTTGTGTGGACATGCCTTCTTAGTGTGTGAGAAAACGTTTAAAACACTTATAAGAAGGAAAGAAAGTGTCACCTTGTTGTAGATATCAAATATGAAGAATATAAGACAACCAGAAAATTTCCAGCAACTTTGCAACTTGGAGTGTAGATTGTTTTCAGCTCAAATCAGAATATGGTGCTCAACCAGGCTCTGATACCAATTGTTGGACCTGTATAGCACCACTAGAGGGGGGGGTGAATAGTGGATTAGCGGAAATTACACTATAATTACCTTCAAAAACTTGTTTGAAGACCCCTTTGCCTCTTTAACCTCAGATTCTGAAAATTCCAGAAACAGTTCACCGTTTTGAGTGCTTTGGTTGAACCACTTATACACCTGTGCAAGCTCTCAAACTTGGCAGAGATCAAGTTTAGAATGTTTATGGTATGTCATAAAAATTTCAGCCAATTCCAAGCAAGTTAGCACGTTCAAATAAGCAAGAGAAGTAAAGTGTGCAATTCTGGCAGTTTCAGGCAGAATGTTTGCTAAACTTCAAACGATGATATCTCAAAATCTACCCGTGCTATTTTGATGAATCTTATGTCAAATTAAACCTCAAGATGTCTAGTTTAATTTGATATAAGGCTCACTTCAAGATTCGTAGGATAGCCTGTTCAAATTGAACAAGTTTTGCACACTGGTCAGAATTGTTCACAGAATGTAGCAACAATTTTGTAAAGACGATTTGACTGAGCTAAACTCCTCAGAATTTAGTGATTCTTGCGGCTACTGAAAACTAACACATTGAAGTATAACATATCCAAAATTCATGCAATTCTAAGAACGTTTGCCTGATCAATTATGCGTGCCAAGTTAGTGTAAATTTCAGGCAGAAAACAGTAAGTGCAGGAAATAAGTAAAGAACACAAGGAATTATCCTGGTTCGGTCAATGTGACCTACTCCAGTCCCAAGAGACACCTTCTCTTGGATTTCACTAATCACCAAACACCAAAGTCACCTTACAAAGCCAAAGGAAGAAGCTTTTCACCAACTTCTTCAAGAGGCTGCACCAAAACGTCACCTTTGCACCTTTTGCACCTTTTGCTCACCTCTAAGGAGTAAGCTTTATACACCAGCTTCTCCTTCACAAATATGTCGTATAAAGGTGTTGAAAATGACAAGAATTGAAGAACTATACAATCATAAAGCCTTTACAAACGTGTTCTTCAATAGAGAAGAGAAGAAGAGAAGAATGGAGACAAAGAGCTAATGTCTTGCTTTGCTTTCTTTGCTTTCGTTTTTGATGCTCTTTCTCTTCACCCTTTGGAGCTATTTATAGCCAAGAGATCACCCCAAAGGCTCCACAAAGTAGCCGTTGAAATGAGATAGAATGGAGATAAAATCAGCACCTTTTAGCTACCATTTGACTTTCAAGATAAATCTGAAATTTTTGTTACTTTGAAATAGTCTTCCACCTGAATATTTATCTCATTATGAACGTTGGAGATGAGGTGGAAATAGCTCCATTTGAACGTTGGAAAACCAGCTCCAATAAGCAATGTACATGTGTAAATATCTTGCCATGTATGCGTGTGTTTTTGAACAGATTTTTGCCCTTCTTTTTGAATGCCAAAATGACGTTGAAAGAGGTTGAAAAAGGCTCCACATGAACGTTTGGATGAACGTTGGTATGACCTAAAAAATAGGCATTGGATAATAACTAGAAATCAGCCACATCTTTTAATTTGAATAAGTCTTCAATTCTTTATCATATATGGCCGTTGGTATGTGCTAAGAGATAGAGATCAGCCAAGTCTTTTTGAATAAGTCTTCAACATTTTGAACCACATAGCCGTTGCATATTTGCTAAAATATAGAGAGAATTCAGCTAGCCTTTGAACTTGACTTGGTCTTCAACTTTTGAATATATGTAGCCGTTTGAATATAAGAGATTTTTGCTCCAATCTTTGAACAAAATATAGCCGTTTGCTTTGAGAGAATTTTGCTCCATATTTCAACTCAGCCAATTAGATTCTAAATTGAATAAGGATCATGTGGGCTTTTGAATCACTCAATTTGGAGTTCATTTGCTCAAGATATGAACCAAAACCTGCAATAGAACACTAAACCGAACAATTTGCCTTATATTGTAAGTCATGTGACTTCAAGGCTTGGTTAGTTCATATAATAAACATGTATTGACATATATATCATCCAAGATCAGTTTGAACATGTCTTGATTAAGATATGTGATTGAATTGGCCAAGTTCAATCTCATGATCTTAATCAAACTTGTTCAATCTTGATTCATTCAAGCAATTTCACATTTAGCTCATAAGTTCATAAGTTCATGTCTTGCACAATCAATTTCATATGTAAACGTTACACACATATATATCACATATGCATTTTCTAATCACAACAATTACACATATGCACACATATACATTTTGCACAACAATTACACATATGCTCACATATACATTTTGCAATCACTCAAACATACTATATCTCAACACCGATTGCATGTTAAATGAAAAATTCTCATCACTTTATGACATGTATAAAAAGGCAAAGATTGTTCAATCAAACCTAATCCCATGGCAAGTTAATCAAAACTATGGGTATGAACTGAACTCTTGTGATTCTGAAAATGACAAACCAAATCCAGTTAAGTTAAGCAATTTGAGTCAGCCTATGGATAATATTGAAAATGCATTGCTTCAACTTAGAGACATGGTGCAAGTAATGATAGAATCTGAAAAGGACAAAGACTTGCAACCTGACATTTCTGTGAATGATGGTTTGTATGAAATTAGCCCCAACATGCCTCAAACTGGAACTCCTTTATCTGAATTGCATGTTCAACCTTGTGTACTCTCTGAAGAAGACCCTTCACTTGAGTCTGTTGGTGATTTCCAAAGTGTTAGTCGTTTGCTTATAGATGATGTTGATTGTGATAACACTTTGTCTGAAAACGAATTACACTATGACATGCATATAAATGAAATCCCTGTGCATGATCTGCATTCTGCTGAGATGCTTGTTTCTGGGTTACAATCTGAATTACATCCTATACATTTCATTGATGACATTGATGTAAGTAATTCTGTTGAGAATGACATTGATAAACTAGATTCTTATGATTTGATGTTAGCTGAACTAGATTGTCTACTTGATGTAGAGCTTGATCATGATGTCATTATTGAAATAGATTCAGCTACAAATGAACATAAATCCTTGGATGAACTAGTTAATGAATTGAATGACATATTTAGTATAGATGAATATTCTATTTCTGAAATATCTATTTCATCTCATCTTGTTGAATGTCTGCCTGTTGTCATCTCAATTGGTACATCTTGTCTAACTATTGCACATGTTTGTAAGATTTGTACATTTAGTGTTAACATGTTGCAATATGCTATTTGGATGTTGTTTTATCTGTTAGGATGTATGTCTTCTAAAACTTTTGTTATCATATTGTTAATACATCCTAAACATTTTAGAAAGCGTGTACACACCTTATTCTTTCTTCAAAGATAAGGATGCACCAAGGTATTTCACCTTCACCATTTGTATTATCATGTTCCTATTTGGTTATGGTGTAGTTGAGCATACGTGTACATCCTAAACCCCTATCCCTTATTCTATCCATGTTGAGATTCGAGGACGAATCATTTTCAAGAGGGAGGGAATGATGAGCCCACGATGGGTCAACGCAACATATTTTCATGTATCATTTATTGTCATATGTTAGTTCTGTAAGACATGACATTTCACTGTTCACTCCGCACACACTAGTGCTAGTTCTTATGTCTTATAGTCTTAACTAACCCATAGGACATGTCATATATGTTGTGCATATTGTGTTTGTTGCTTGGTGTCTTTGAAGATAGGTCAAAGAGAGCTTTGCATTGAAGAAGCATGAACACCTATCAATCCATGTTCCAATTGATCAAATGATATCATTGTTCAAACAAAGCTTGGGAATGCAAATTAGAATCTGAATTTTTGTCCAAGCAAGTAGGTGATATTCAAGTAGCTTACAAGCAAGGTGGTGACAAGCATTCATGTCAAATTCAAGATGTTCTTCACGTTGAAAACAAGAGTGAGGAAGCAGCTCAAGCCTTCAACCAATGAGAAAGAGTCTTGCAAATGATTTAACCAATCCCAATCAAGTTAGAAGAATTCAACAAGCTGCTAAACATCAGATCCAATCAAAATCCAAAGGAGAAAGCGGCTGGACTATACATAATATCTTTGAAAATTCAACACCAAAGCTTCTACCAATCAAATGCAAAATCAAAGCAAGCTGCACACTACATCAACCAATCAAAACCTAGGCTGAATCTTGCAAAAGAAGAGAACGTATGTTGAGCCAAAGTTCTTTGAAAAATCAAAGCTACAAGTTGCAACCAATCAAAGGCTTTCTCAAAGCAAGCTGCTCCATCTTTTATCCAATCAAAAATCAAGAAAAGAAGGCTGGAAATGGAGAGGATTACACGGCAAAGCAACCAGCAATCTTGGAGCAAAAGTTGTTCAAAGCAAGCATGTCATTTTTAGTGTAGTACTTTGTACATTAAAACTTGTACTTCTTAGCATTTTAGTTTGTTATAAGTAGAGTTAGAATCAGATTGTACAAACAACAACAAACAACACTTATCAAATACAAAAACCAGAATTTCCTTCAAGGAGTTATCAACATTTCAAGTTGAGGTTTAAAGCCACCAAACGGTTTTCATACAAGTTCCAGCCTAGAACTTGTTTGCATTTACTTCTTTATTTGGTTTACAGCATCTTAGGGTCTCATTGAGGTTTTAGATGTGTTGGAGTGCCAAAGAGGAAGAGGTTTGGCATAGATTGAGCCAAGAACAAAGGTTAAAGCTTAAAGGGTGTCTTTAAGATGTTCTTTGACATAGCTTGGGTTCAAATCAATTTGGAATAGGAGACAACATCCTTGGCAAACGTTTTCAGCCCCCATTTGGCTCATCACATTCTTAGGTATAGGCCACTCCACAATTGACCTAACCTTTTCCACATCCATTTCTACTCCCTCAGCCGAAATGACAAAGCCTAGAAAAACTACGCGTTCTAAACAAAAGGAGCACTTCTTAAAGTTGGCGTAAAGTTGTTCTTGCTTAAGCTTTTCAAAAACGGCTCTAATGTGGTCAAGATGATCTTCTATGGTTTGGGAATAGATTAGGATATCATCAAAATAGACAACGACAAATCGTCCTGTGAACGCGCGTAAAACTTCATTCATTAGCCTCATAAAGGTGCTAGGGGCGTTGGTGAGCCCGAAGGGCATCACTAACCACTCATAGAGCCTAAACTTGGTTTTGAATGCAGTCTTCCATTCGTCCCCTTCTCTAATGCGTACCTGGAAGTACCCTTGCTTAAGGTCGATTTTGGTGAAGAATTTAGATCCGTGCAACATGTCCAACATATCGTCTAGCCTAGGTATGGGGTACTTATACTTGACGGTGATTTTGTTTATGGCTCGGCAATCAGTACACATTCTCCACGTTCCATCCTTTTTGGGTACTAAAATGACTGGGATGTCAGATGGGCTTAGGCTCTCTCGGACTTGTCCACTCGCTAGTAGCTCCTCTACTTGCCTTTGGATTTCTTTGGTTTCTTCAGGGTTTGCTCGATAGGCTGGGCGATTGGGTAACACGGCTCCTGGGACAAAGTCGATTTGGTGTTCTTTTCCTCTAATGGGTGGTAATCCGGATGGTGGTTCGGAGGAAAATAGAACTTCATATTCTTGGATAAGGGACGCAACTGAGGTAGGTAAGTTTGGTGGGAGTTCTTCAAGGGCAAGGTGACACGACTTTGGGATGATGATGAGGACAGTTTGGTTGTTATAAAGTGCGCGTGTGACCTCTCTTTTCATTGCAAACTACCCACACTTCTTTTTGGACTCGTTGACACTTAGGGGCACTACCTCTTTTCCCTTGCTCTCGTGTTTTTTGTTCTCACTTTTCATACACTCCACGAATTTTCTCTCGGCTTCTTTTTCCTTAGGATCGGCTCTAGACTTGGACATGCGTTGGTGATCCTCGTGGACTTTGTGTGGTGGAAGTGCATGCAGTTTGTACATTTTGTCATTCAATTTGAAAGAATAACGATTCAAATAACTATCATATGTCACATGTCGATCAAATTGCCATGGCCTACCAAGTAAGATATGACTAGCATGCATTGGTGCGACATCACATAAAACATCATCTTTGTAACTACCAATGCTAAGAGAAATCAAAACTTGTTTACTTACGCTAACTTCACCGAAGTCATTTAGCCATGCAAGTTTGTAAGGATGCGGATGATTAGTCATAGGCAAATTCAGTTTTCTTACTAATTCGATGCTAGCCACATTCGCACAAGAACCGGAATCAATGATCATGGTGCACACTTTACCATTTATCATGCAGTGAATATGGAAAATGTTTTCTCTATGTTGTTCGTGATCATCTAATTTCGGATATGCATTTAAAGCTCTACGCACAACAAGAAACTCCTTAGTGTCAAAATCATCTAATGCGCCTAGATCCTCTTCAGGTTCAATTTCATTATCATGCTCAGACTCGTTTTCATGCTCGGACTCGGACACATATTCGTTGATCTCTTCAATTAACATGATTCGTTTTGCATTAGGACACTCTTTTCCTATGTGACCACGTCCTTGACATTTATAGCATTTAATGTCTCGTAACCTGTTTGAGGGAACAGAAAAATTTCCGGTAGGAGCCTTTTGTTGGGTGCGTTCATTTCTCCTTTGTGTGGATTGCACACGATTGTCCATTCTTTGTGACACACCTTGGTCACGTGCTTGGCCTCCTGTAGGCCGTGAACTTCCCGTTCCTGAAGGCTTGTTGGAAAACCTTGACGAAGACTGATTAGTACGATAATTGGAATTGAAATTGGAGGAATTACGTACCTTTAATTGTGTTTCAATCTTTTCAGCGATATGTACCATGGTGGTGAGGCCGAGATAAGGTTGAAGATCAACCCTTTGCGTAATCTCCCTGTTTAAACCATGTAAGAAACGAGCTTTGGTGGCCTCTTCAGGTTCCGACAAGTTAGACCTTTCCAACAAAATTTATAACTCTTTATAGTACTCGTCTACACATTTGGAACCTTGACGTAAGTTGTGCAAACTCGTGAAAATAGAACTCTCATAATTGTTTGGAATAAAACGTTGTCTCATTTCAAACTTCATTTTTTCCCAAGTAGCAATTGGAGGTTGCCTTGTCTTAGTTCTATTTCGACACAAATTTGTCCACCAATTAAGTGCATAACCAGAAAACCAATAGAAGCCTACCTCACTTTTTGTAATTCACTATAATTGGTACAAGAAAAGATTAAATCCACTTTCGTTTCCCATTCTAAATATTCCTCCGCATTACTTTTACCATAAAACGTGGGAATATTTATTTTGGTTTTGAGAAAATCGTCATCTTGCGGGAAAAGGGGATTTTGGCGTCTTTGGTAACCACGGGGAGGGTGGCCATCAAAGTCATACTCATCATGGTCATATGGAATGTAATCATCGTTGTACCTTCGTGGGACGTACCTTCTTGGTTGTGTAGGAGGAACAAACCTTCTTGCTTCGGTGTGTGGTGGTCTAAGGTTGTCATCCTCAACTTCTTCTGGGGGATGGCGCCTTGGTTGTGGTAGGGGAACGGCCCTGCTTGTTCCTTGGCCATCACTCGTTTTGTAGCTTCGCTCCACGTCTTCCAAGCGATGCTTAATTACTTCATTGTCATGCATGAGTTTCTTAAGCATCTCCAGCATTTGTTGTTGCGTGTTGTCAACAGTTTCGGCCTCTTTTGACTTGCTAGATGCGGAATGATTGCTGCTCTCCATTGTACCTAAGGAATTGAACGAAAAAAGGAAAAAGAAAGAAGCAAACTAACACAAAGACAAGCAAACGTTAAGGGCTTAGTAAAAAAATAAGCTATGAACACTCCGTTTTCGATTCTTTCCACTCTCTTACCACTTTGGTTCTTGGATAACCTGAAGTTAAGAAGGCTCAAAGTGATCAATAAAGAAGTGTATTGGCAAGGCTTCTTCAAATCACAATGTTCTCCACTTGTTTCTTCCTTTGCAGGAAAGTTGATGATGCCACACATGTTGCTGATTTGTTCTTCAAAGAAATTGTGAGATTGCATGGCATGCCACGTACAATTGCAAGTGATAGAGGTAAGAAATTTTTGAGTCATTTTTGGCGTGTTTTGTGGGCTAAACTTGGTACATAATTGTTGTTTTCAACCACTGCACACCCACAAACTGATGAACAAACTGAAGTCGTTAATCGTGCTCTTTCTCAACTTTTGCGTGCCATTTTGCAAAAACATATTAAACATTGGGAAGATTGTTTACCATATATCGAATTTGCATACAATAGGAGTGTCCATCACGGTACTTTGCATAGTCCATTTGAAATCGTGTATGGCTTTAATCCCTTATCTCCCCTTGATTTGATCCCTATTCCTGTGCATGAACGTTCAAGTCTTGATGGTAAACAAAAAGCAGAAAAGATAAAGAAACTGCATGAACAAGTTAAAACACAACTTGAAAAGAAAAACAAATCTTATGAAAGACGAGCTAACAAACATCGAAAACGAGTTGTGTTTAAACCTGGAGATTTAGTGTGGTTACATTTGCGCAAAGAAAGATTTCCCAATGAGAGAAAGTCAAAATTGTTACCTCGAGGAGATGGACCTTTCAAAGTTTTGAAACGCATAGGTGACAATGCATACATACTTGATCTTCCTGAAAGGTATGGTTCAATTTCACCCACCTTTAATGTTGCTGACCTCACCCCTTTCACTGATGACCCTTTTGATTCGAGGACGAATCCTTTTGAGGAGGGGGGATTGATGAGGATCAAGGATACGATGAGGATCAAGGATCCCATCAAGAGGTCAAAGGTCCTATGACAAGAAGGAGGGCAAGAGAACTTTGTCATCAAGTTGCCACCTTCTTGTACAAGCATGTTCAAGATGAACCTAAGATTCCTTGGGTTCATTTCATTGAACCTTCACCTTGAGCGTGCATAAGCATGCGTGTGCTTTCTTTATTTTTGAATTTTATCTTGTTTCTTGTGATTTTTGTTTTATGTGTTTTCTTTGTAGGCAAATTAGGTACATGGAAAATCCAAATAAAATGGAGGCCCAAAAAGAGCATTATAGGCGTGTGTCACAAAAGAAAGGGACAAAAGGAATGTTGTCATGAAAGGAATGTTTTTCTCCACAAAGACAAATACAAATGTGTCCTAGATGGAATTCTTTGTCCAAATTGAAATCAAAATCATCTCCAAGGATCACAAAAGGGGCCGGCCACTTTGAATGCAAGGATGAAGTCTTACTTGAATTTGAACTTGAAGATAAACTTGAATTTAAATTCAACCATGATTTGAATTCAAGTTTCAACCAAATTGGAGACTTAAAATTCAAGAAGATCTCAGCCTATTTTCCAGCTATACACACGCCATCTTGAAGGATAAAAGAAGGATAAATGCCAATTCAAATTGAATCCAAGTTTGAATTCAAATTCAACTCAATTTTGAATTCAAACTAACCATCATTTGAATTCAATTCCAGGCATTTTATCATCATCAAATCAGATTTCCAAGGTCAAAAGAAGCATCACACACGGCTGGAAGGGAAAGGATATGCAAGAGCCAAATTCAAAGTGAAGTCAGATTCAAACTCAACTTGAACTCAAATTCAACCAACTCTTGAATTCAACTTCAAGCCTCATCCTACTTATCTCAAATCAGCTCCTCCAAGACATTATTTGACATCAAGCACGACTGGGTATATGGAGATAATGTCTTGCAAGATTTTAAGATTTTAGCTAGAATTTGTTTTAGCTTTGAATTCAAATAATTTTCAATATTCAAACATTGCTAGCTAGCTTTATTTTGAATTAGTTCTAGACATTTTAAGGCTCAATCTCAGCCTATAAATAGAGCCTTTTGGGGCGCCTAGGAGGACAAGTTTGATGAATAACAATTCTTGATATTTCCTTCACTTTGTGTGATACTTTGTTTTCTTGGTTTTGCATTAAAAACCTAAGTTAAGATCCTTCAAAGTTGAGCATTTTGAAGGTGTTGCCATTGCTAAAAGGAGCCGTCCAGGAGGGCCATCTTGGTTTGCCTGATCAACGACCATGTTGAAGTGTTGGTCCTGCTCGTTTGATCCACACATTTTTATCACTAAGGAAGCAAGGGGAAGTCTTCTTCCTTGTGCCTAACCCTTTGTGAAGGACGTTTGGAAGGTGGAATTGTTGGAGCCCACGTCTTGCACGCATCACCCTAGAATTTGAATTTTGTTCAATTCTGTCCTACAACCATCCACTATCCAAATTGACCACACAAATCATCAATTACCAACCCAAATAGTCCATTTACCCCACCCATTTAGTTTCCAAAATCTCATTCCGCAAATTCCCAAAACATTCAAAAAAAACCCAAAATCGAAAACCCTAACCCTAATCCCAACTCCGCCCTACCCCAATTTCCCTCACTTTCCAAGGTTATTTTGTGGCAATTCAAGATTGCAAACTGCAATTTAAAGACATTGCACTATTCTATCCACAAACAAAAGTGCTAAGTGCAAAACGCGTGAAATCTCAATTCTGCCCCTAGTCGAAAAAAGGGAATCTGAACCTTGCTTACGTTGAAATAGCAAGGAAGGGAAGAAAAACAAAAGAACAAGACAAAAGAAAAAGGGCAAAACGTTGTGCATTGCGTGGAAATTTTTGGTGCAATTTGAAAACCTTGGATACCGTATTTTGTTTTTGCTACATACAACCGTCCCCCCACATCATATTCTCCTTATCCTGCTCTTCTTGAACCAATCACACACTTGGTCGCTCGATTATTGCATGACTTGAACCATTTTGTGGATAGTAAGTGCATAGAATCAAAATTAACTAAAGATTGCCCACGGCAACCCTTAGTTCATCTTTGGTGCCTTCTACATCAATTTTGGTTGCTTATTTTCTTTGAATCTTAGTCGCAAGTTCAAGTTTGTTTCCATTTCACTTCATCCTACTTTGATACTAATTGGTGCAACTTGAAAGCAAAAGGGAGAAACAAGTGGAGATTGTTGTGATTTGGAGAAGCATTGGCAAAACACTTTCTTAATTGATCACTTTGAGTATTCTTCACTTCAGGTTATCCAAGAAACAAAGTGGTAAGAGATTGGAAAGAAGAGAAAGAGGAGTGTTCATAGCTTGTTTTTTTTACTAATCACTTAACGTTTGTTTGTCTTTGTGTTAGTTTGCTCCTTTCCTTTTTCTCTTTTTTTTCGTTTAACTTCCTTAGGTAAAATGGAGAGCAGCACTCATTCCGCTTCTAGCAAATCAAAGGAAGCCGAAACCTTGGACAACACGCAATAACAAATGCTGGAGATGCTTAAGAAACTCATGCATGACAATGAGATAATCAAGCATCGATTGGAGGATGTTGAACGGAGCTACAAGACGAGTGATGGCCAAGGCACAAGCAGGGTCGTTCCCATGCCACAACCAAGGCATCACCCCCCAGAAGAAGTTGAGGATGACAACCTTACACCACCACACATCGAGGCACGAAGGTATGTTCCTCCAACACAGCCAAGAAGGTACGCTCTAAGAAGGAACAATGATGATTACCCATTTGAGCATGATGATTATGACTTTGATGACCACCCTCCCCGTGGTTACCAAAGACGCCAAAATCCCCTTTTCCCGCAAGATGACGATTTTCACAAAACCAAAATAAACATTCCCACGTTTTATGGTAAAAGTAATGCGGAAGAGTATTTGGAATGGGAAACAAAAGTGGATCTAATCTTTTCTTGATACAAGCACAAGTCTGTGGATTATTGATGGATCTTCCCTTGAACTCTACCTTCTCCTCCAACATTGGTTTAGGCACAAAAGTGTTAAACACTCCCTTGCTTCCAATGATGATGGGGACAGTCTTTGAGGCAGCCACACCAATGATTTCAGCGTTTGTCACGCAAGCATTACACCCTCGTGGACGGTTGAATCTTTGGACGTAGGCAATATCACCTTCAAGGTTGCTCAAGCCTTGAAAGATCTAATCTAAGGTTTTTATGCAAAACCTAGAAAACAAAAGGAACACATTTTGTGCCCAAAAGAACAACTTGTCCTTGAATAGAATTCTTCAAAGTCTGATTTTTACACAGGATGCAAAATGGCCTATAAATAGGAAAAGAATTGCAACTAAACATCTATCCTAGACAACAAGACAATAATGCAAGACATCATTCTTGGTCAAGAGTCTTCATTACACACGTTTGGTATTCAGCTTAAAGGAGTCAAAAACGTTTGGTCTTCATTTGTTGAACAAAAGGCTAGATTTAAGGCAGCTTGTCCTCCTTTTGTTTGACCAAGTGAGTCGTCCATCTAGAAGCCGAATCTGAGGACGTATCCTTCTTGCGAATTCTAGTTCACGAGCTGAACTTGAAGTTTGGATTTTGAATGACTCAATTCAGAGCCTTTATGACCGAGATATACCTTGACAAAGTTTATGCAATTTCCAGCAACACAAAGCGGGTCAAATGGCTGGATTTAAGGAAGAAATGGCGCCTTCGGTTGACTGAACCTTTTCCGTTGATACAAGGCGAATTTGAAGATAAGTCCTTCTTGCAAAGTTTAGTTTACGTCCTAAACTTGACTTTTGGCTTTTGAATGACCTAATTTGGAGTTTGCATGAGTGAGTTACACGTCCACAAAGTCCAAGCAATTCTAAGCACTTTTCACCATTCTTGGTCTAACACTTCCAAACGGGTTTGAAAACTCCAAGAGCCCCTATAAAGCAAGCAAATACATAACAAGCATCAAAGAAGTAAAAGAAAGGATAATAAACAAAAATCAAGAAATTGAAACACACAAAATGAAATGCATGATGTGCAATCTAACTAAGACACGCCTATAACGTCTTGCACATATGTGTGCATCAATCCCCCCTTCCTAGAAAAGATTCGCCCTCGAATCTCGGCATGTATGTAATGAGGGGGAAAGAACCACAACAATCCAGCAACTACGCACGACACACCTAAACAATTTAAACACAACATTCATGGAAATTTTCATCCTAATATGTTTAGGTAGGATATATAACTCGAGAATGAAGCATGCACCCAACAACATATATAAGAACATCTTAACAACAATACTTAACAACCAGCATCTTTTCCTAACGTGTCTTGGATGCATAAACAAGGACAACTCAAATTCCTTATTCATGTAGCTAAGACTATCACAAGCATGCAATGTACTTATGCAACAACTTGGAGCATGATTTTTATGTGTGGACAGCATACTTTCAATGCAAAATGTATTAGGTGCAAGAGTTAAAGTATGTAAAACATTAAGAACAAGCATCGTACCTTGCACATTCCTTAGCATTCCGAAATTAGTTTCTTCACCATTGGTTTCAAACTCACTCTCATGATGATTGGGTGAAATTTCAGCATGTTTATCATCACCTTTAGGCAACTTAAGTTCAGTAAACTCATGGGTAATTTCAGCATCATGTTCATGAATGAACAAAGGATTATCATATAGCAATATATTTGATTGCATGTTAGAACTTTCAAGTAATGTATCATCATTTTCATGCATTTCAAACAAAGGATTACTATAATCTTTCCATTCATGTTCCTTTAAGTTTTCATGCTCAATTGTATCATCACTTTCACTAGATATATCACTTAAAACATAATGTAGATCATCATCTAAGTCATGCAAATGAGTAGCTAAATCATCTTTTAAAGCCAACAAGTCATCATCCGAATCCAGAATTTCATTATGCAATACATCTTCCTTAGATTATTCATTGTTAACATTCAACCAAAGGAATTTCAGCAACATTTTCATGCATATCATGCTCGACATTACTATCGCGAATGCTAGCGCATATGGCATCAAATTGATCCCATAAGTCGAGATTCGTTTCTATGCTTTTTGCACGATAATACATATATTTAAGAGTTTCAAATCTATCATGCACCATTTTATCAGCAATGTTTTATTCAATCCAGCAATAAACATAATCATTCTCAATTCCTACATTCTTTATTGTTAGCATAATAATAATCATCAAACATGTAATTGTAGTATACTCGAACACTTTGTTTATCTTGAGGAAAAGTTTGATACAATGGTACCTCTTTGCGATAATTGCTTGCCCAAATCTTATTTGCCTTACCAAAGTGATACATGCGCCATTCGACATCATTACAGTCATGTTCATGAAGCATGACTCCCCATATGGTTTTAATCCTCATTGGAACCCTGAAAGAAGACATAAAACAAACAAACCTTTGTAAAGATAGTTAGAAAATCAGTTTGCGCTTGTATGTATTTGTTGCCTCACTTGCTCTCTTTTCTTTTCTCTCAATAACACTTTGTTTCCTTGGCCAACCTAGGGTTAGAGCCAACAAGACGAGCAACCAATGAGGTGGCCTTAGTCCAATATGTCTTCAACTATGCTTCACAACTCCAAATCAGATGCGAATCAAAACAATCCAATAAAGCAATTGTATAAAGGCAGCATCAAAAATTGGAAAAAACAATTTGAATCAAAGAGTAAACGAGACCAAAACTTATGTAAGAGGCCGAGCCAAAGAAGAACTAAGGGTTGCCTTGGGCAAACTTTAGTTAACCTTAGGCTTTATGTAATTTGAATCACAATCTGTTTGATCAAATTGTAACCAATTGTGTTCAAGTGTGTTTTTTTTCTGGCTATATGTAGGTGTTGTATAAGGTTGAAATTTCAGTATTTTTGTGGGGGTGATTCATGATAACGTGGAGGGAAAAAAATGGCCACTTTTTTGGAACAATTTGCACCTTAGACAACTTGCAACTTTCAAGCCCTTCTTCCCCTCTTTTCTTTTGATCTTTTCAGCTCTTTTCTTTTCTTTGTCTACCTTTTATTAAAGGTATGTAGACTTATTTTTGTTTAAATGCAAGGGCAATTCGGTAATTTCACATTTTAGGCACTTGGGCTTAACTTTTCATCACAAAACTTTTCTTGTCAAGTAGGAAGTTTTTTTTTATGCCGTGGGGTCTAATGTGTGGGGAAAGTAGGATTTGCTTCAAGGTGCGTAGGCTGAATTTATGATAGTGGAAGCTATGGTTTTTCAGCGACCTTGAACACAATGAATCACATCCCAAATCAATCCACAAATGCAATTCAAACACATAAAGATTCAAGTTAACTACTAGCTTCGTTAGCAACAAGAATTGTATGGAAGACTAGGTAGCTTTTTAGGAAAAATTAGAAAGCTTTTTTTATGTGGCTGAATTACAATCTATAGCACAAAACGTATTGTCCAAGTTTATACAAAAGCAGTCCATATAACACGCGTTAAGAAGCTAAGAAGACAACATTCCGTTTTTTATTTGAATTTATAGTGTTTAAGGTGGATGATGAAGGAAATAGATGAGGGAATCAGAATCAAGATGGGACGAAAATGGAGATGAAAGAAAACAACAAAAACAAAAACGGATATGGGTTAAAGGGGGAACCTTAGCTCTGATACCATATTGATACAAGCACAAGCCTGTGGATTATTGACGGATCTTCCCTTTAACTCTACCTTCTCCTCCAACATTGGTTTAGACACAAAAGTGTCAAACACTTGATGAGGGAACAAGAAGGGACCTTCCTTTAACTCCTTACACAGCTGAAAAAAGAATGGGTGCAGCACAACCTTGCTAAGAAGACCTTGCAACAAACCAGTTCTGTGTTGCTTGTGTGATGAACAATGGCTAACAAATGGCTTCAACTCATCTAGGCAAGCCTCAACCCTCCCAATGATATTCACCCCAAGTATATAAGCCTACAAACAAGGTTGTTCAAGCCTTGAAGGGATCCAAATGCCCTTGAATCAAAGGTTGAATAAGAAGAACATAAACTGTTCTACAAGCAGCTCACGTCTCAATGTTTAGAAACTGAAAATGAAGTCTACGTGTTTACAAAGAGTTCAGGTGTATATGCAGGCTAAGATTAACTTAAACTATAATATATCAACCTAAATGTTAACCAATGAAAAACAAAGCTTAAATGTGAAGTAAAACTATTTTTACAAAGAAAGACAAGAAAACAGCTGCTCTGGCAGATTGTACAGCCGATCATGACAAGCTTTGAGACTTGTTTTGATTACTTCCTTCTGATTGGACCACCTCAAAAAGATAGCTTGATATGTCTTCTAATGAATCACGTTGGTGGCCTGAGGTCTAAGAACTTGTGAGGTCGTTTTTTAGGCTAATCTTTGCAAGTGGTGCTGACTGGACAGTTTACTTTCAAGCAAGTGATGCACCTGTTTGCTTGGGCTTGGGACCACTCCAACCAACCTAGCAGCTTAGTATACATCTGGAACAATGGGTTGATGCAGCTGGTTGGTGCAAAAGTCGTCAAATAGTTTGAATTCCATGTTGGTGAAAGTACACATCTGGTTCAGCAGTCTACTCGGGAAAATGGTGCAAACTGTTTTGATGTTTTGGAAGCTCTTCCACTCCGATTCATCAAAAATGTATCACATGAAAGTTTTAGATCTTAACAAGATCTTGAATTTAGCCGCTTGTATCATCTAATTTGGAGCTGTGATGATGGAGATATGACTCGTTGAATTTGACCTGCTTACGGATGGGTACCTTTGAAAACTGCTGACTCGGCAGCTTGCTTATTTTGGGGACGTTCTTTGATCTTGTTACAGACCTCTAATGGGAGAGTGATTCACAGAACAATTGTAGATATACGTATTATCTTTTACCTCCAACTTGAATCAGGTCAATTGGACTTGTGGTTGGAGATATATGGCCAAAATACCAACAGGGTGTCCAGCTGTCTGCTTGACTGTTTGGAATCAGCTTTGTGTTTGAACTTTGTATCCGTTTAATTCTTGCTTCCTTGAGCCTAAATGAGTTCAAAAACACACAAAACAACATATGCAATATATACAACATGTCCTAGGGTTTGTTAGACTATAAGAGACATTAACTTGCAGTTATGAATGGTCGGGTGACCCTTAAACGTTCATACAAGTGTGACATGTCTTAGAGAACTAACAAGTGAAATGTTTGACATGCTTGACATGTGGTCGATGCCTCATGGGAGTGCATCATTCCCTTCCCCTTCAAAAATGATTCGTCCTCGAATCTAAACATTAACAGGGGATATGATACAAGGATGTACACATATGTTCAACTCCACCTGAATTAAATATGAGCATTATAAAACAGTAGGGTGAAGATGATATACCTTGGTGCATTCTTAGCTTTTCCAAGGAAAGTATAAGGTGTGTACACGTTTCCTAAAGTGTTTAGGATGTACCAAAAGTAAGATAGCAAAAAGTTTGTACCAGGAACATCCTAATAAATAAAGCAACATCCAAAAGACATATTGCATCAATTTTACATCAAATGTACATGTTATACGCACACGAGCAATATTTAGACCAGATGTAACGAATGAGATGTCAGCATGAATATATTCAACTAGATTAGGGCTAGGTGACGTTTCATCAATGCCTTTATCTAAGGTGAATAGGTCAAGTAATTCATCAACTAGATCACCCAAGGTTTTATGTTCATGTGTAGCTGAATTCTTTTCAAAGAAAACATTATCAAGTTCTACATCAAGTAGACTATCTAATTCAGCTAGCAAATCATCATATGGATCTAGTTTCTCAATGTCATTCTCATTAGGCACAATTACATCAATGTCATCGATAATTCATTCAGGACGTATGTTATTTTCTAACCCAAAAATAAGCATCTCAGAAGTATGCGAATCATGCACAGGGATTCCATTTATATGCATGTCAAAGTTCAAAACATTTTTTGACAAAGTGTTATCATGTTCAATATCAACTGTAAGCATGTTGTTAATACTTTGTAAACCACCAATTTCTGTCTCAAGTGAAGTATCTTCTTCCAATTCAAATACCTCATATAGTTGAACATGCAAATCATGTAAAGGAATTTCAGTTTCATGCATGTCGGGGTTCAATTTAAGCTCACACAAGCCATTACTTTCAAACACGTCGGGTTGCAAAACTTTTGTTGTTTTAGAATCCTTTTTCATTGTATACAACATACCATTAAGTCTAAGCATTTCCTTTTCAAATGCATTCATGTTCATAATCAAATTGTTTAACTTATCCGAATCAGTTTGATCGTTTGGTTTGTCACTTTGCAAATCACGTGAGTCATGTTCATGCCCATAGTTTTGATTAAAACGCCAAATGATCAGGTTCGATTGAATAAGTTTTGCCTTTTCAAACATGTCATGAAGGGATGAAAACGTCTCATGTAACAAGCAATCAGCAATCCCTTTATCTAATCCAGCAAAGAACCTAATCATGCTTAGTTCCTCATGCTCATTAACATTAGCATAATACAAATCATTGAGAATTTCATTATAATATGTTGTAACATCTTTACTATATTGAGGAATGGTTTGATACCTTGGAGTTTTACACTCGCAATATCTCACCCAAAGACTATTCATATGTCCAAAAGAGTCCATACGTAGGTTGAGTTCATCAAAATCATTTCTAAGACATTCAACTCCCCAAATGGTTCTAAGCATCATGTTTAATCAAAACAATCAACCAATGAAGTAAAAACTGTGAGGTAACCAAGTTAGATCACAAGCAAGTAAAATCAAATTATAACTTCAACAAAACGTGAATTTCTACTTTAAGCTGACAATTGAATAAACAACAATCTTGGACTATCTAAGATTCAAAGAAGGATAGAAGTCAAGTGATGTTTCAGGCTGAATCAAGAAAGCTAAGGGTTTGTTCAAGACAATCCTTTAACTTACTTTAAACTTTTATGCAAATTCAATTGTAAATAAAGTGAAAGCTAAGTACACACACACAAGTGCTCAGTAAGGGTTTGTTCTTGAAACTTTTTCAACAAAGATCAACACTTTGGGTGATGGTACTTTTTTTGCACAAATTTCATTTCTAAGTTCCTCTTTTTGTGAATTTGGAACTTTTCTACTCTAAGGTTATTCCTCTCCTCTTGTGCAATCTCTCATGCGTCTTGCCTCTTACTTTTGTGACGTAAGTTGGCTTTTCTCTCAGTTTCTTTCTCAAACAAGCTCTATTTTCTTTCTTTGTGCTTTTTGGCTTGTTTGTTTGTGAGACTACTGCTCATAGCCTTTATGAGACATTGCTCACGGATTTGGGTTTTCTTGCACAAGTTTTGGTTGTTCTTTTGTGAAAAAGTTCCCTTTACAACACGACTGAACGCTAATGAAGTGACAAGTATTTCACAATTTTAACAACCAAATATGAATGAAAGTCCAATGCAAGTTTGAAGAAGTCTAAAGACAACAAGATAAACGCGGTTGGCAATATAACAATGTGGGGCTGAAATTTAGACAACTTGATCCTAAGTAAGAACTTAAGTCCAACAATGTTTTTAATCAATTGAAACAACCCAAAGTAAATATAAACGCAGAGCCAACGTTAAAACTTGATGTTAATTCTTGTTTTCTTTCAAGTTTACTTCACTTTTTACGGCTTTAAAGTCAATAAACGTTTGACTAAAAATTTAGCCAACCTTGGAGAGTTTATCTTTGTTTAATGACTTAAAGGTGAGTTTGAGACGGCTTTGTTAAGTTTGCAAACAGACAGTACTTCGTCTTAACTTTTTGAATGCAAATGGTGACAAAATGATACCTACACAAGGCTTGATATTGGTCTTACTTAGTACAGATTCTTTCCTTGTTATTTTAAGTGGTTATGACACCAAGAACTTAGAATGACACGGCTTGAACTTGAAACCAAAGTAAAACAGATTTATTGTGTGTGTTTGATCAAAATCAAGTTGAATATGCCACGGTTTGAACAGAATTTATCTTACTATAGCCTTGTTTTATTTGTTTAATCAGAACAATTTCGCAAAACTTGTAAATGGCATGCCTGGAAACAAGGTAATCTAACTATGTTTAAACAATTTGCCACAAGTTTGCATAGGCCACGATTTTTGACCAAAACAGAATATAAATCAATTACTTTTTGTGATTTCCTTTTTTCATTTATAATATGAAAACTAGATGACAAAACATATTTAAGTTTAGAACAAAACCAAATCCTATACGGTTATGAAAATAGAGAATATCCGATTTGTTTTCTTTGACTATTTTCTGGAATTTTTTTGTTTCAAACGAAATGCTAAAAAAAACCATCATAACGTTTTTAAACATCTTAAGGATGTCTAAACAACGTTAAAACAGAAGATGATATGAAAAAATTAAAGGAAAACAGATTACAACCATGAGTATGTAACTTAACACAAAACAGAACACATTGACGTCTTTTTTGCTTTTTCTTGTTTGAAACAGCAACAAAACACCAAACAAATCCTCAAAACATTTCTTAACAACTTGAATTATGGTTTTGAACAAAATTTAGGTGCTGGAATATATTAAAAAAAACGCGATACACAGCAGACGCAAACAGAAAAAATTCTGGAAACAGAACACTTAAACAACTATCCAACTGTTTTTGTTTTCTGATTTTTAACCAAGCAACAACGTGTAAACCCACACAAACACAACATTTCTAACACCTTAATGGTCTGTTTGAACCAATTTTAGGTGCTGGAGTGTTAGAAAAAAACGTACAGCAACAATACACATATACATAATACAAAACAGAAACTGAAACACAAATCAGTTTACAAAACAAAAAGGATTGGAGTTAAAGTATACCTTAAGCTCTGATACCAATTGATGAGGGAACAAGAAGGGACCTTCCTTTAACTCCTTACACAGCTGGAAAAAGAATGGGTGCAGCACAACCTTGCTAAGAAGACCTTGCAACAAACCAGTTCTGTTTTGCTTGTGTGATGAACAATGGCTAACAAATGGCTTCAACTCATCTAGGCAAGCCTCAACCCTCCCAAATGATATTTACACCAAGTATATAAGCCTACAAACAAGGTTGTTCAAGCCTTGAAGGGATCCAAATGCCCTTGAATCAAAGGTTGAATAAGAAGAACATAAACTGTTCTACAAGCAGCTCACGTCTCAATGTTTAGAAACGGAAAATGAAGTCTACGTGTTTACAAAGAGTTCAGGTGTATATGCAGGCTAAGATTAACTTAAACTATAATATATCAACCTAAATGTTAACCATTGAAAAACAAAGCTTAAATGTGAAGTAAAACTATTTTTACAAAGAAAGACAAGAAAACAGCTTCTCTGGCAGATTGTGCAGCCGATCATGACAAGCTTTGAGACTTGTTTTGATTACTTCCTTCTGATTGGACCACCTCAAAAAGATAGCTTGATATGTCTTCTAATGAACCACGTTGGTGGCCTGAGGTCTAAGAACTTGTGAGGTCGTTTTTTAGGCTGATCTTTGCAAGTGGTGCTGACTGGACAGTTTACTTTCAAGCAGGTGATGCACCTGTTTGCTTGGGCTTGGGACCACTCCAACCAACCTAGCAGCTTAGTATACATCTGGAACAACGGGTTGATGCAGCTGGTTGGTGCAAAAGTCGTCAAATAGTTTGAATTCCATGTTGGTGAAAGTACACATCTGGTTCAGCAGTCTGCTCGGAAAATGGTGCAAACTGTTTTGATCTTTTGGAAGCTCTTCCACTCCGATTCATCAAAAATGTATCGCATGAAAGTTTTAGATCTTAACCAGATCTTGAATTTAGCCGCTTGTATCATCTAATTTGGAGCTGTGATGATGGAGATATGACTCGTTGAAGTTGACCTGCTTACGGATGGGTACCTTTGAAAACTGCTGACTCGGCAGCTTGCTTATTTTGGAGATGTTCTTTGATCTTGTTACAGACCTCTAATGGGAGAGTCATTCACAGAACAATTGTAGATATACGTATTATCTTTCACCTCCAACTTGAATCATGTCAATTGGACTTGTGGTTGGAGATATATGGCCAAAATACCAACAGGGTGTCCAGCTGCCTGCTTGACTGTTCGGAATCAGCTTTGTGTTTGAACTTTGTATCCGTTTAATTCTTGCTTCCTTGAGCCTAAATGAGTTCAAAAACACACAAAACAACATATGCAACATATACAACATGTCCTAGGGTTTGTTAGACTATAAGAGACATTAACTTGCAGTTATGAATGGTCGGGTGACCCTTAAACGTTCATACAAGTGTGACATGTCTTAGAGAACTAACAAGTGAAATGTTTGACATGCATGACATGTGGTCGATGCCTCATGGGAGTGCATCAACACTCCCTTGCTTCCAATGATCATGGGGACAGTTTTTGAGGCAGCCACACCAACGATTTCAGCGTTTGTCACGCAAGCATTACACCCTCATGGACGGTTCAATCTTTGGACGTAGGCAATATCACCTTCAAGGTTGCTCAAGCCTTGAAAGATCTAATCTAAGGTTTTTATGCAAAACCTAGAAAACAAAAGGAACACATTTTGTGCCCAAAAGAACAACTTGTCCTTGAATAGAATTCTTCAAAGTCTGATTTTCACAAAGGATGCAAAATGGCCTATAAATAGGAAAAGAATTGCAACTAAACATCTATCCTAGACAACAAGACAATGCAAGACATCATTCTTGGTCAAGAGTCTTCATTACACACGTTTGGTATTCAGCTTAAAGGAGTCAAAACGTTTGGTCTTCATTTGTTGAACAAAAGGCTAGATTTAAGGCAGCTTGTCCTCCTTTTGTTTGACCAAGTGAGTCGTCCATCTAGAAGACGAATCTGAGGATGTGTCCTTCTTGAGACTTCTAGTTCACGAGCTGAACTTGAAGTTTGGTTTTTGAATGACTCAATTCAGAGCCTTTATGACCGAGATATACCTTGACAAAGTTTATGCAATTTCCAGCAACACAAAGCGGGTCAAATGGCTGGATTTAAGGAAGAAATGGCGCCTTCGGTTGACTGGACTTTTTCCGTTGATACAAGGTGAATGTGAAGATAAGTCCTTCTTGAGAAATTTAGTTTACGTCCTAAACTTGACTTTTGGCTTTTGAATGACTCAATTTGGAGTTTGCATGAGTGAGTTACACGTCCACGAAGTTCAAGCAATTCTCAGCACTTTTCACCATTCTTGGTCTAACACTTCCAAACGGGTTTGACAACTCCAAGAGCCCCTATAAAGCAAGCAAAGACATAACAAGCATCAAAGAAGTAAAAGAAAGGATAATAAACAAAAATCAAGAAATTGAAACACGCAAAATGAAATGCATGATGTGCAATCTAACTAAGACACGCCTATAACGTCTTGCACATATGTGTGCATCATTTCTTGTACCAACTACAGTGAATTACAAAAAGTGAGGTACGCTTTTATTGAGTTTTCTGGTTATGCACTAAATTGGTGGACAAATTTGTGTCGAAATAGAACTAAGACAAGACAACGGCCAATTGCCACTTGGGAAGAAATGAAATTTGAAATGAGACAACGTTTTATCCCCAACAATTATGAGAGTTCTATTTTCACAAGTTTAAAAATTTATGACAAGGTTCCAAAAGTGTACACGAGTATTACAAAGAGTTGGAAATTTTGTTGGAAAGGTCTAACTTGCAGGAACCCGAAGAAGCCACCAAGGCTCGATTCTTACATGGTTTAAACAGGGAGATTGCACAAAGGGTTGATCTTCAACCTTATCTCGACCTCACAAACTGATGAGCCAAATAAAGGCTAGAAAACGTTTCCAAGACTTTATCTTCTATTCCAAACTGATTTGAACCTCGGCTATGGCAAAGAACATCACAATGACACCCCTTGAACTGTAACCGTTTGTTCTTGGCTCAATTCATGCCAACACCTCTTCCTCTTTGGCATTCCAACACATCTAAAACCTCATTGACACCCTAAGATGCTGTAAACCAAGAATGAAAGTAAGTACTAACAAGTTCTAGGCTATGAACTTGAAAGAAACCGATTAGTGGTTTAAACTTCAACTAGAAAAGTTGAGAATTCCTTAAAGGAAATTTTGATTGAAATATGTTTGAATTGTGGTGTTCTTTACATTCAGGTTCCTAAGCTATTTAAAACCAACGAAATTTACAAGGGTACAAGGTTTAAAGTACAAAGTACAAGTCTAAAAGTAACATGCTTGCTTGGTAACTTGTTTGAACAATTTTGCTTCCAAGAAAGCTAGTTTCCTTGCCGTGCTTCCATGCTTGTTTCAGCCACATTTCTTGATCAATTTTGATTGGATAATACTTTGAGCAACTTGGTTTGAATTGCCTTTGATTGGTTGCAAGTTTGGCTTTGAATTTTCAAAGTGAATTAAGCCTTAATCAGCCGTCATCTTCAAGGAGCTGATTGGATCAATCTTTGTGCTGCTTGCTTGCTTGTCTCCAACTTGTTTTTGATTGGTTTGAACATTTGCAAGACTTCTCCCAATTGGTTAATGCTTTGAGCAGCTTGTCCATCCATCTTTAACGTGAAGAACAATTCAGATTTTGACATGGATGCTTGTCACCTCCTTGCTTGTTAGCTACTTGCATATCACCTCCTTGCTTGAACAAAAATTCAGGTTCTAATTGCATTTTCAAGCTATGTACGTGTACCTGAAAAACAAGGCAATAATACAACACAAACTATCCTAAAACAAGGTTAACCAACCAACAATATTAAAAAGAACAACTAAAGATATGTACAACATGTTTTTGATACAACTAAATCAAAGCTTGTATCATATAAACCCAGTGGACATCATCTCTGCTTGGTTCATCCTCTTCATGCCTATAAAGAAATGATTCAACACAATGCAACAACTTCTTAGCCATACTACTTGTCATGGGACCTGTGCGGGGCAGTGAGGTGTCATCATCAGTGTTTGTATGATGCAATCAGTTTCTAAACTAGATGTTACTAGATGCAAGTCTTTATATTCTACTCAACAAACGTTTATCAACTAGAAACTAGGCAGCAAACATAGTTAACTAAAACTACTTTTTTTGTTCTTTAGTTTTCAGATTTTTTTTGTACTAAACTAAACAACCAACTAAACTTTTAATCTATGTTGTAAACTAGTCTAACTAAGCTAAATAAGGCAGCAACTAGAACGTCTAAAACAATTTGCACACAACTACTAAAAACAGATTTAACAACTTGATTACAAACTAAACTATCAACTAATCTATTTTTGTGTTCAAAGTTTTCTGTTTTAAGGACTCAACTAAACTACCATTTAAACTTCTAGATTAGTACCTAATGAACATTGTCTAAGCTAGATTGAACAAAAACAACAAGTTACACACGGTTTTAATCTAAACTACACAAACGGATTCTAACAACACTTAAGTCTAGCCTAAGTTCTTTTTGTGGTGTTTTCGGTTTTTGCTACTTAAACTAACTTACCAAACTGTTGTAAACTAACTAATAAACACTTTAAAACATAAAGTAACTATCTAAATTAACAGATTCTAAATGGACATTAAAACAGTTTACTACACGGTTTGGGCAGCATCATTGTTATGCAAGTTAAACAATGTAAACATGAATAGAAGACTAACCAAGGCTCTGATACCAATTGATGAGCCAAATAAAGGCTAGAAAACGTTTCCAAGACTTTGTCTTCTATTCCAAACTGATTTGAACCTCGGCTATGGCAAAGAACATCACAATGACACCCCTTGAACTGTAACCGTTTGTTCTTGGCTCAATTCATGCCAACACCTCTTCCTCTTTGGCATTCCAACACATCTAAAACCTCATTGAGACCCTAAGATGCTGTAAACCAAGAATGAAGTAAGTACTAACAAGTTCTAGGCTATGAACTTGAAAGAAACCGATTAGTGGTTTAAACTTCAACTAGAAAAGTTGAGAATTCCTTAAAGGAAATTTTGATTGAAATATGTTTGTCATTGTGATGTTCTTTGCCATAGCCGAGGTTCAAATCAGTTTGGAATAGAAGACAAAGTCTTGGAAACGTTTTCTAGCCTTTATTTGGCTCATCACAAACATGGTCCATATGGCTGAAAAGATTGAACACCAATTAAAGGTACGTAGTTCCTCCAATTTAAATTCCACTTATCGTACTAATCAGTCTTCATCAAGATTTCCTAGCAAGCCTTCAGGAACAGGAAGTTCACGGCCTACCGGAGGCCAAACACGTGACCAGGTGCGTCACAAAGAATGGACATCGTGTGCAATCCACACAAAGGAGAGATGACCGCACCCAACAAAAGGCTCCTACCGGAAATTCTTCTGATCTCTCAAACAAGTTTAGGGACATTAAATGCTATAAATGTCAAGTACGTGGTCACATAGGAAAAGAGTGTCCTAATGCAAAACGAATCATGTTAATTGAGGAGACAAACGAATACGTGTCTAAGTTCGAGCATGAAAACGAGTCTGAGCATGATAATGAAATCGAACCTGAAGAGAATCTAGGCGCATTAGATGATTTTGACACTAAGGAGTTTCTTGTTGTGCGTAGAGCTTTAAATGCATACCCGAAATTAGATGATCACGAACAACATAGAGAAAACATTTTCCATATTCATTGCATGATAAGTGGTACAATGTGCACTATGATCATTGATTCCGGTTGTAGTGCGAATGTGGCTAGTATCGAATTGGTAAGAAAACTGAATTTGCCTATGACTAATCATCCGCATCCTTACAAACTTGCATGGTTAAATGATTGCGGTGAAACTAGCATAAGTAAACAAGTTTTGATTTCTCTTAGCATTGGTAGTTACAAAGATGATGTTTTATGTGATGTTGCACCAATGCATGCTAGTCATATCTTACTTGGTAGGCCATGGCAATTTGATCGACATGTGACATATGATGGTTATTTGAATCGTTATTCTTTCAAATTGAATGGCAAATTGTACAAATTGCATGCACTTCCACCACACAAAGTCCACGAGGATCAGCAACGCATGTCTAAGTCTAGGGCCGATCCTAAGGAAAAAGAAGCCGAGAGAAAATTCGTAGAATGCATGAAAAGTGAGAACAAAAAACAAGAGAGCAAGGGAAAAGAGGTAGTACCCATAGGAGTCACTGAGTCCAAAAAGAAATGTGGGTATTTTGCAAAGAAAAGAGAGGTCACACGAGCCCTTTATAGCCACCAAACAGTCCTCATTCTCATACCTAAGGCGTGTCACCTTTCCCTAGAAGAACTTCAACCCAACTTGCCTACCTCAGTTGCGTCCCTTATCCAAGAGTGCGAAGTTCTATTTCCCACCGAACCACCATCCGGTTTACCACCTATTAGGGGAATAGAACACCAAATCGATTTTGTCCCAGGAGCCGTGTTACCAAATCACCCAGCCTATCGAGCCAACCCCGAAGAAACCAAGGAAATCCAAATGCAAGTAGAGGAGCTCCTAGCGTGTGGACAAGTCCGAGAGAGCCTAAGCCCATCAGTCGTCCCAGTCATTTTAGTACCCAAAAAGGATGGAACTTGGAGAATGTGTGCCGATTGTCGAGCCATAAACAAAATTACCGTCAAGTATAGGTACCTCATACCTAGGCTGGATGATATGTTGGATATTTTTCACAGATCTAAATTCTTCACTAAAATCGACCTTAAGCAAGGGTACTTCCAGAATACGCATTAGAGAAGGGGACAAATGGAATACTGCATTCAAAACCAAGTTTGGGCTCTATGAGTGGTTAGTGATGCCCTTCGGGCTCACCAACGCCCCTAGCAACTTTATGAGGCTAATGAATGAAGTCTTACACGCGTTCATAGGACGATTTGTTGTTGTTTATTTCGATGATATCCTAATCTATTCCCAAACCATAGAAGATCATCTTGACCACATTAGGGCCGTTTTTGACAAGCTTAAGCAAGAACAACTTTACGCCAACTTTAAAAAGTGCTCTTTTTGTTTGGAACGCGTAGTTTTCCTAGGCTTTGTCATTTCGGCTGAGGGAGTAGAGATGGATGAGGAAAAAGTTAGGTCAATTGTGGAGTGGCCTATACCTAAGACTATAGGGGAAGTTCGTAGTTTCCATGGACTTGCAAGTTTTTATAGACGATTTGTCAAAGATTTTTCTTCCATAGGTGGGAAGAGCCACAACAACAGGCATTTGATGAGCTTAAACGTAGGCTAACCACTGCACCCATACTTAGGCTACCAAATTTTGACGAGACTTTTGAGATCGAGTGTGATGCAAGTGGAGTGGGTATAGGCGCAGTTTTGACCCAAGGTAAGAAACCCATAGCCTATTTTAGTGAAAAGTTGAAAGGAGCTGCATTGAATTACTCTACCTATGATAAGGAACTTTATGCCCTCGTGAGATCCCTATAAACTTGGCAACACTATCTTCAACCTAAAGAGTTTGTGATCCACACTGACCATGAAAGCCTTAAGTATCTTAAAGGGCAAGGAAAGTTGAATAAGAGACATGCCAAATGGGTAGAGTACATAGAACAATTCCCTTATGTGATTAAGTACAAATAAGGAAAGGACAATATAGTTGACGATGCCCTCTAGGAGATACACATTAGTGACTACATTATCCTCACGCTTGTTAGGGTTCGAATCACTTAAGGAATTGTACATCAATGACCATGACTTTGGCACCATTTTCGAGGCTTGTAAAGAGGCACCATTCGGGAAATTTTACATACATGAGGGTTATCTTTTCAAAGAACATAAGTTGTGTGTTCCCTAATCATCCCTACGAGAGGCATTGACTAGAGAAGCCCATGGGGGAGGTTTAAAGGGTCATTTCGGAGTGTTCAAAACCCTTGAAACTCTTAAGGAACATTTCTATTGGCCCCACATGAGTGTAGACGTCGAGAGGTTGTGTGGTAGTTGCATCACTTGCAAACAAGCCAAATCCAAGTCCCCACCACATGGCCTATACACTCCTTTACCCGTCCCTGATTCCCTTTGGATTGACATTTCCATAGACTTTGTTTTAGGAATTCCTAGGTCTCGAGAAGGTCACGATAGTATTTATGTTGTGGTTGACCGATTTTCAAAAATGGCACATGTCATTGCATGTAGGAAAGTTGATGACGCCACACATGTTGCTGATTTGTTCTTCAAAGAAATTGTGAGATTGCATGGCATACCACGTACAATTGTAAGTGATAGAGATACAAAATTTTTAAATCATTTTTGGCGTATTTTATGGGCTAAACTTGGTATACAATTGTTGTTTTCAACCACTGCACACCCACAAACTGATGGACAAACTGAAGTCGTTAATCGTACTCTTTCTCAACTTTTGCGCGCCATTTTGCAAAAACATATTAAACATTGGGAAGACTGTTTACTAATATCGAATTTGCATACAATAGGAGTATCCATCACGGTACTTTGCATAGTCCATTTGAAATCGTGTATGGCTTTAACCCCTTGTCTCCCCTTGATTTGATCCCTATTCCCGTGCATGAACGTTCAAGTCTTGATGGTAAACAAAAAGCGGAAAAGATAAAGAAACTACATGAACAAGTTAAAACACAACTTGAAAAGAAAAACAAAGCTTATAAAAGACGAGCTAACAAACATCGAAAATGAGTTGTGTTTAAACCTGGAGATTTGGTGTTGTCACATTTGCGGAAAGAAAGATTTCCCAATGAGAGAAAGTCAAAACTGTTACCTCGAGGAGATGGACCTTTCAAAGTTTTGAAACGCATAAGTGACAATGCATACATCCTTGATCTTCCTGAAAGTTATGGTTCAAATTCGCCTACTCTTAATGTTGCTGGCCTCACCCCTTTCACTGATGATCTTTTTGATTCAAGCACGAATCCATTTGAGGAGGGGGGATTGATGAGGATCAAGGGTCCGATGAGGATCAAAGGTCCCATCAAGAGGTCAAGGGCCCTATGACAAAAATGAGGGCAAGAGAACTTTGTCATCAAGTTGTGACCTTCTTGTACAAGCATGTTCAAGATGAACCTAAGATTCCTTGGGTTCGTTTCATTAAACCTTCACCTTGAGCGTGTATAAGCATGCGTGTGTACGTTCTTTTGTTTTTGAATTTTTTGTCTTGTTTCTTGTGATCTTTGTTTTATGTGTTTTCTTTGTAGGTAAATTAGGTACATGGAAATCCAAAATGAAATGGAGGCCCAAAATGAGCAAGCTAGGCGTGTGTTGCAAAAAAGGGAGACAAAAGGATGTTGTCTTGAAGAGAATGTTTGTCTCCACAAAGACAAATTCAAATGTGTGCAAGATGGAATTTATTGTTCAAATTGAAATCAAAATCATCTCCAAATACAACAAGAGGGCCGGCCATTTTGAAGCAAAAAGGATGATGATCAAATTGAATTTAAATTCAAAGTTAAACTTGAATTTAAATTCAACCTTGATTTGAATTCAAGTTTCAACCAAATTGAAGCTTGCATTTCAAGAAGAATTCTGCCATTATCTCAAGCAATTCACACGCCATCTTGGAAGAAAAAGAAGGATAATTGCCAATTCAAATTGAATCCAAGTTTGAATTCAAATTCAAACTCAATTTTGAATTCAAACCACAACCATCTTTTGAATTCAACTCCAGCCATATTATCATCATCAAATCAGATTTCAAGACATCTCTTGGACTTATTAAACACGGCTGGAAGGAGGAGGGAGGATATTTAACAATCAAATTCAAAGTGCACTCAAATTCAAATTCAACTTGATATCAAATTTCACCCAACTTTTGAATTCAAGTTCAGCTCCATCCTACTCATCAAATCAGCTCCCCAAGGCCTCATTTGCTGACCAAATACACGCCTGAACAAGGAAGATTTCAACCGGTTTTAGCTAGGATTTTTCTAGTTATTTTTGAATTCAAACAAATTAGCAAATTCAAGTTCAATTCAAATGTTTTTCTAGCTATTTCTTTTAGATAATATCTAATTGTTTTAAGTGTTTTAGGCATCTATAAATAGGCCCCTTTGGCCGATTTGTAAAGCACCTTTTGATGAATAACAATTCTTGATATTTCCTTCACTTTGTGTGATACTTTGTTTTCTTGGTTTTGCATTAAAAACCTAAGTTAAGATCCTTAAAAGTTGAGCATTTTGAAGGTGTTGCCATTGCTAAAAGGTGCCGTCTAGGAGGGCCATATTGGTTTGCCTGATCAACGACCATCTGAAGTGTTGGTCTTGCTCATTTGATCCACACGTTTTTATCACTAAGGAAGCAAGGGGAAGTCTTCTTCCTTGTGCCTAACCCTTTGTGAAGGACGTTTGGAAGGTGGAATTGTTTGAGCCCACGAGTTGCACGCATCAGTTGAAGATAGTGTTGCCAAGTTTGTAGGGATCTCACGAGGGCATAAAGTTCCTTATCATAGGTAGAATAATTCAATGCAGCTCCTTTCAAATCTCACTAAAATAGGCTATGAGTTTCTTACCTTGGGCCAAAACTGCGTCTATACCCACTCAACTTGCATCACACTCGATCTCAAAAGTCTCGTCAAAATTTGGTAATCTAAGTATAGGTGCAGTGGTTAGCCTACGTTTAAGCTCATCAAATGCCCGTTGTTGTGGCTCTTCCCACCTAAAAGACACATCTTTTTTCACAATTTTATTTAGGGGTGCAGCTATGGAAGAAAAATCTTTGACAAATCGTCTATAAAAACTTGCAAGTCCATGGAAACTGCGAACTTCCCCTACATTCTTAGGTATAGGCAACTCCACAATTGACCTAACCTTTTCCTCATCCATCTCTACTCCCTCAGCGAAATGACAAAGCCTAGGAAGACTGCTCGTTTCAAACAAAAAGAGCACTTCTTAAAGTTTGTGTAAAGTTGTTATTGCTTAAGCTTCTCAAAGACAGCCCTAATGTGGTCAAGGTGATCTTCTGTGGTTTTGGGAATAGATTAGGATATCATCAAAATAAACAACAACAAATCTTCCTATGAACGCTCGTAAGACTTCATTCATTAGCCTTATAAAGGTGCTAGGGGCGTTGGTGAGCCTGAAGGGCATCACTAACCACTCATAGAGCCAAAACTTGGTTTTTGAATGCAGTCTTCCATTCGTCCCCTTCTCTAATGCGTACCTGGAAGTACCCCTGCTTGAGGTCGATTTTGGTGAAGAATTTAGATCCGTGCAACATATCCAACATATCATCCAGCCTAGGTATGGGGTACCCATACTTGACGGTAATTTTGTTGATGGCACGGCAATCAGTACACATTCTCCAAGTTCCATCTTTTTTGGGTACTAAAATGACTGGGACAGCTGATGGGCTTAGGCTCTCTCGGACTTGTCCACTCGCAAAAAGCTCCTCTACTTGCCTTTGGATTTCTTTGGTTTCTTTGGGGTTGGCTCGATAGGCTGGGCGATTTGGTAACACGCTCCTGGGATAAAATCAATTTGGTGTTCTATTCCTCTAATAGGTGGTAAACCGGATGGTGGTTTGGTGGAAAATAGAACTTCGTACTCTTGGATAAGGGACGCAACTGAGGTAGGCAAGTTGGGTTGAAGTTCTTCTAGGGAAAGGTGACACGCCTTAGGTATGAGAATGAGGACTGTTTGGTGGCTACAAAGGGCTCGTGTGACCTCTCTTTTCTTTGCAAAATACCCACACTTCTTTTTGGACTCAGTGACTCCTATGGGTACTACCTCTTTTCCCTTGCTCTCTTGTTTTTTGTTCTCACTTTTCATGCATTCTACGAATTTTCTCTCGGCTTCTTTTTCCTTAGGATCGGCCCTAGACTTAGACATGCGTTGCTGATCCTCGTGGACTTTGTGTGGTGGAAGTGCATGCAATTTGTACAATTTGCCATTCAATTTGAAAGAATAACGATTCAAATAACCATCATATGTCACATGTCGATCAAATTGCCATGGCCTACCAAGTAAGATATGACTAGCATGCATTGGTGCAACATCACATAAAACATCATCTTTGTAACTACCAATGCTAAGAGAAATCAAAACTTGTTTACTTATGCTAGTTTCACCGCAATCATTTAACCAAGCAAGTTTTGTAAGGATGCAGATGATTAGTCATAGGCAAATTCAGTTTTCTTACCAATTCGATACTAGCCACATTCGCACAACAACCGGAATCAATGATCATAGTGCACATTGTACCACTTATCATGCAATGAATATGGAAAATGTTTTCTCTATGTTGTTCGTGATCATCTAATTTCGGGTATGCATTTAAAGCTCTAAGCACAACAAGAAACTCCTAGTGTCAAATCATCTAATGCGCCTAGATTCTCTTCAGGTTCGATTTCATTATCATGCTCAGACTCGTTTTCATGCTCGAACTTAGACACGTATTCGTTTGTCTCCTCAATTAACATGATTCGTTTTGCATTAGGACACTCTTTTCCTATGTGACCACGTACTTGACATTTATAGCATTTAATGTCCCTAAACTTGTTTGAGAGATCAGAAGAATTTCCGGTAGGAGCCTTTTGTTGGGTGCGGTCATCTCTCCTTTGTGTGGATTGCACATGGTTGTCAACCCTTTGTGGCGCACCTTGGTCACGTGTTTGGCCTCCTGTAGGCCGTGAGCTTCCCGTTCTGATGAGCCAAATAAAGGCTAGAAAACGTTTGCAAGACTTTGTCTTCTATTCCAAACTGATTTGAACCTCGGCTATGGCAAAGAACATCCCAAAGACACCCCTTGAACTGTAACCGTTTGTTCTTGGCTCAATTTATACCAACACCTCTTCCTCTTTGGCATTCCAACACATCTAAAACCTCATTGAGACCCTAAGATGCTGTAAACCAAAAATGAAGTAAATACTAACAAGTTCTAGGCTTTGAACTTGAAAGAAACCGTTAGTGGCTTAAGCTTCAACTAGAAAAGTTGAGAATTCCTTAAAGGAAGTTTTGATTGAAATGTGTTTGATAATCTGGTTCTTTGTACATTCAGGTTCCTAACCTACTTATAACAAACAAAAATTACAAAGGGTACAAGGTTTAAAATACAAAGTACAAGTCTAAAAAGAACATGCTTGCATTTGAACAATTTTGGTTCCAAGAAAGCTGGTTGCGTTGCCGTTTCTTCCTTGCTTGTTTTCAGCCTTCTTTCTTGATCAATTTTGATTGGATAATACTTTGAGCAGCTTGCTTTGAATTGCCTTTGATTGGTTGTAAGTTTGGCTTTGAATTTTCAAACCAATTAAGCCTTAATCAGCCGATTTCTTCAAAGGAGTTGATTGGATCAAATTTTTTGCAGCTTGTTTGCTTGTCTCTAACTTGATTTTGATTGGTTTGAACATTTGCAAGACTTCTTCCTATTGGTTAAAGCTTTGAGCAGCTTGTCCATCCTTGTTTGCGTGGAGAACAATTCTTGAATTTGACATGAGTGCTTGTCACCTCCTTGCTTGTAAGCTACTTGCTTATCACCTCCTTGCTTGAACAAAAATTCAGGTTCTAATTGCATTTTCAAGCTAAGTACGTGTACCTGAAAGACAAGGCAATAATACAACACAAACTATCCAAAAACAAGGTTAACCAACCAACAATATTAAAAAGAACAACTAAAGATATGTACAACATGCTTTTGATACAACTAGATCAAAGCTTGTATCATATAAACCCAATGGACATCATCTCTGCTTGGTTCATCTTCTTCATGCCTATAAAGAAATGATTCAACACAATGTAACAACTTCTTAGCCATACTCCTTGTTATGGGACCTGTGCGGGGCAGTGAGGTGTCATCATTAGTGTTTGTATCCACAAGGTTAGGATGTAGCTCATCATTCCCTCCCACTTGAGAAGGATTCGTCCTCGCATCTGAATCAATACTAAATGGAGAAAGGTCAGCAACATTAAAAGTTTTAGAGATAGGACCATACCTTTCTTCAGGAAGATCGAGAACATAGGCATTATCTCCAAGCCGTTTCAACACTTCGAACCGTCCATCGCCTCTTGGCTTCAACTTTGAGTCCCTTTCCTTAGGGAATCTTTCTTTCCTCAAGTGTAACCAAACAAGATCACCAGGCTCAAATATAACAACTTTACGATTCCTGTTGGCCCTATTGGCATACACTTTATTCTTAGCTTCAAGTTGTGACTTAACCTTTTCATGGCAATTCTTTCACAAGTTTTGCTTTTCGTTCACCATCCAAACTAACACGTTCATGAACAGGTATGGGAACAAGATCAAGCGGGGACAAAGGGTTAAATCCATAAACAACTTCAAAAGGAGAATGCAATGTTCCACTATGAACAACTCTATTGTATGCAAACTCAATATAAGCTAAGCAGTCTTCCCAATTCTTTAAGTTCTTTTGAATGACAACACGTAACAGTTGAGACAAAGTTCTATTAACAACTTCAGTTTGACCATCGGTTTGTGGGTGAGCAGTTGTAGAAAATAACAATTTAGTACCAAGTTTACTCCACAAAACACGCCAAAAATGACTTAGAAACTTTGTATCTCTATCACTAACAATTGTACGTGGCATGCCATGCAATCTAACAATCTCGTTAAAGAACAAATCAGCAATATGAATAGCATCATCAACTTTCTTACATGCAATGAAATGTGCCATTTTGGAAAATCTATCAACAACAACAAAGATGCTATCTTTACCAGTTTTGGATCGAGATCCCAATACAAAGTCCATAGAAAGATCAGTCCAAGGTGAGCTTGGAACAGATAAGGTAGTGTACAATCCATGTGGTTGTGTTCTAGATTTTGCTTGTTTGCAAGTAATACATTGGTCACATACCTTATCAACATGTGCTTTCATATGCGGCCAGAAGAAATGCTCCTTAAGTGTTTCCAAAGTTTTTAGCGAGCCAAAATCACCCATTAAACCTCCTCCATGAGCTTCTTTTATCAACAACTCTCTTAATGAACACATTGGTACACATAACTTATGTTCTTTAAACAAATAACCATCATGCAAGTAATATTTAGCAAAAGGTGAATCAATGCATGCTTGATAGATAGAACTAAAGTCATGATCAGAATGATACATCTCTTTGATAGACTCAAAACCAAACATGTTATATGAAAGAGTAGTAATCAAAGTATAGCGACGAGATAATGCATCAGCAACAACATTTTCTTTTCCTTGCTTATACTTGATCACATAAGGGAATTGTTCAATGAATTCAACCCATTTGGCATGTCTTTTGTTCAATTTTCCTTGACCTTTAAGATACTTAAGGCTTTCATGATCAGTATGAATCACAAATTCCTTAGGTTGCAGATAATGTTGCCAAGTTTGTAAAGAACGGACAAGGGCATACAATTCTTTATCATAGGTTGAATAATTTACGGAAGCTCCTTTAAATTTCTCACTAAAGTAGGCAACAGGTTTGTTACCTTGATGCAATACAGCTCCTATGCCAACTCCACTAGCATCACATTCAACTTCAAACATTTCATCAAAGTTGGGCAATCTCAGGATAGGTGCAGAAGTTAGACGTTTCTTAAGTTCCTCAAAGGCTTGTTGTTGTGATTCTCCCCATTCAAAACTTACATCTTTCTTGACTAATTCATTCAAGGGTGCAGCTATGGTAGAGAAATCCTTCACAAAACGTCTATAGAAGCTAGCTAATTCATGAAAACTCCTAACATCTGTTGTGATATATCATGTTTGAATGATTGCAAAATGCATATGTGAGCATGTAGATTGTTGTGATATATTGCAAAATGCATATGTGAGCATGTATGTGTGTATAACGTTTAAAGTATATGTGTGCATGAGATTGAATTTATGAGCTAGAACTTATGAGCTAAATGTGAAATTGATTGAATGAATCAAGATTGAACAAGTTTGATTAAGATCATGAGATTGAACTTGGCCAATTCAATCACATGTCTAAATCAAGATATGTTCAAACTGATCTTAGATGATATATGCCAATACATGTTAATTATATGATCTAACCAAGCCTTGAAGTCACATGACTTACAATATAAGGCAAATTGCTCGGTTTAGTATTCTATTGCAGGTTTTGGTTCATATCTTGAGCAAATGAACTCCAAATTGAGTCATTCAAAAGCCCACATGATCCTTATTCAATTTAGAATCTAATTGGCTGAGGAGAAGCATGCTTGACACGGATAAAAACTGAGTTGACACGGTGGTGAAGCTTATTGACCTTTATAAGGGTTATTTTGGTAATTTCATCACCATTTGGACTTCTCATTCTTATTTGGTCTTCTTCCAACTGATTTATATGATCATATGACACATTTATAAGTCATGTCACATCATGGCAAAAATGAATCTGGAGCAGCACCATGTCTAGGTTCATCCTAGGACAAAATTCCTATTTTTGTGCTAAGGGGTATTCTGGTCTCTTCACTTGCCAATGGATCTTCTAACGTGTTATATATTGTTTATATGATGTTTATATGTGTTTATGTCACATATAGTACATGTCCTATATTTATGGAAACGTGCAGCATGGGCAGCATGGTATCTCAATTGGAATTCTTGTGTTATGGTTATCACATCTATGGTTTTCTTGGAATTCTTGGCATTCTTCATATGGTATTCTATGCTACATGTTGAAGACATAAATGACTATATATTATATGTGTGCACACGGATATTGACGGATATTGGCGCACAAAACTTTCAGCTTTTGAACAAGTCAAGGCAAGTTGAAACAAACCCTATTTTGGTGCTGATTTCAAGTGACTATTCTTGAGCTGTTTTCAACGGCTATTTTGGCTCAAAAATGAAGAAAAATTTCGTATGTTATATGGTCAAGATTCAGGTTATAATGTGTGACAAAAACAAGTCCTACAATGTAGCAAATTTGAAGCAAAAGTCTCTCAACCAATGCCATGCAACGGCTATATGATTGAAGACCAAGTCAAATTCAAAGGCTTAGCTGAATTCTCTCTATCTTTTAGCTACATTCCAACGGCCATTTAATGTTCAAAATGAGGAGCCAAATTTGTTCAAAATACATGCCAATTCAGCTGCACACATGGCAAGTTATTTACACATGGACATTGCTGATTGGGAGCTGCCTTTTAAACGTTCAAATGAAGTCATTTCCACCTCATTCCAACGTTTATAATGGGATAAGATGAAGGATAAAAGTTCAGTTTGAAGACCAATTCAAAGCAACAAAAGATAAGCTTCATTTGGATAGCTAGAAAAGTGCTGATTTTTCTCCATTCTCAACCATTCCAACGTCTACTTTGAGGAGCCTTTAGGCTGTCCTCTTGGCTATAAATAGCTCCAAAGGTGAAGAGTAAAAGTGCACCAACGAAAAACAAAAGAAAAGCAAGCAAGACATTCAGCTCTTTGTCTCCATTCTTCTCTTCTATTCTTCTATATTGAAGAACACATTTGCAGCAAGCTTTATGATTGTATAGTTCTTCATTTCTTGTCATTTCAACACCTTTTAAACGACATATTGTAAGGGAGAAGCTGGTGTATAAAGCTTACTCCTTAGAGGTGAGCAAAAGGTGCAAAGGTGCAAAGGTGAAACAAACTAGTTGCTGTTTGTTTTGGTGAAGTCTCTTGAAGAAGTTGGTGAAAAGCTTCTTCCTTTGGCTTTGTAAGGTGACTTTGGTGTTTGGTGTTTAGTGAAATCCAAGAGAAGGTGTCTCTTGGGACTGGAGTAGGTCACATTGACCGAACCAGGATAATTCCTTGTGTTCTTTACTTATTTCCTGCACTTACTGTTTCTGCCTGAGAATTACACTAACTTGGCACGCATAATTGAACAAGCAAACAGTCTTAGAATTGCATGAATTTTGGATATATTATACTTCAATGTGTTAGCTTTCATTAGCCGCAAGAATCACTAAATTCTAAGGAGTTTAGCATATTCAAATCGTCTTCACAAAATTGTTGCTACATTCTGTGAACAATTCTGACCAGTGTGCAAAACTTGTTCAATTTGAATAGGTTATCCTGCGAATCTTGAAGTGAGCCTTATATCAAATTAAACTAGACATCATAAGGTTTAATTTGACATAAGATTCATCAAAATAGCACGGGTAGATTTTGAGATATCATCGTTTGAAGTTAAGCTAACATTCTGCCTGAAACTGCCAGAATTGCACACTTTACTTATCTTGCTTATTTGAACGTGCAAACTTGCTTGGAATTGACTGAAATTTTTATGACATACTATAAACATTCTAAACTTGATCTCTGCCAAGTTTGAGAGCTTGCACAGGTGTATAAGTGGTTCAACCAAAGCGCTCAAAACAGTGAACTGTTTCTGGAAATTCCAGAATCTGAGGCTAAAGAGGCAAAGGGGTCTTCAAACAAGTTTTTGAAGGTAATTGTAGTGTAATTTCCGCTAACCCACTATTCACCCCCCCCTCTAGTGGTGCTATACAGGTCCAACAAGTGGTATCAGAGCAAGGTTGAGCACCATATTCTTATTTGAGCTGAAAACAGTTTACACTCCAAGTTGCAAAGTTGCTGGAAATTTTCTGGTTTTCTTATATTCTTCATATTTGGTATCTACAACAAGGTGACACTTTCTTTCCTTCTTATAAGTGTTTTAAACGTTTTCTCACACACTAAGAAGCATGTCTAAGTCACACATGAAAATAGAATTAGAAGGCATGTCCACACAAAGACCACCTCTTTTTGATGGAGAAAACTTTAGTCATTGGAAACTTAGGATGAAATTGTTCTTAATGGCTATTGATATAGACTTGTGGTCTATCATTGAAGATGGACCTTATGTGCCTACTAAGCATGTTATAATTGATGGCTTATCACAAGAAGTTGAGAAATATAGAAAAGATTGGAGTGATGAAGATAAAAAGAAAATGAGTCTTAATGCTAAATCAATGCAATTATTGTTGAATGGTTTAAGTAGGAGTGAATCTGCCTATGTCTCTTCATGTTTAAGTGCAAAGGATATGTGGAAATGTCTTGAAATGAAGCATGAAGGAACTAATCAAGTAAAGGAATCAAAGATTAACATGTTAATGACTACACTTGAAACATTCCATTTACTGCCTAATGAATCAATTGTTGATATGGATTTAAGGCTTACAAACTTATACAACTCACTTGAATCCCTTGGTAAAACGTTTTTGATGAAAGAAAAAGTGCAAAAAGTTTTGAGAAGTTTGCCAATTGAATGGGATGCCAAAGTTAGTGCCATTGAAGAAAGCAAAGATCTTTCTCAAATAAAACTTGATGAATTGATAGGCTCTTTAAAAGTTTATGAAAACAAGTTGAATATAAGAAAGGCTGAAACTAGTAACAAGTCTAAATCACTTGCATTTGTAACAAATGAACCCGAATCATCTAATCAAGCCGAGTATGAAAGTGATGATGAAAGTGATGAAGAAGACATAATGTTGTTAGCTAGGCGTTTAAGGAAGTTTTTCAAGAAAAGACCAACTAAAAGACAAGCAAAATCAGCTGCCCCTATCAATGTGAAATCTAACAAACAAGATGGTAAATGGTATGATAAAGAACTTAAGTGTTATGAATGTGGCAAACAAGGACACATCTCATATGATTGTCCAAACAAGAACAAAAACCGTGACATGGATGAAAAGACAAGGACAAAAACTAGAGTAGAACCTATGCAAAGGAGGAAGAAAGCTCTCAAGGCAAGCACTTGGGATGACACATCTTCATCCGAATCCGAGGAGGAACCTGAAGTTGCACAAACATGTTTGGCTTCAAAGTCTACAAATGAGGTAACATTCGATTCTGACTCTGAATGTGATTTTACTCAAGATGAATTGTTGGATGAATTAGAAAAGTTGCATGATAGATATAAGAAGCTATCCAAGGAGAAGAAAAGAATAGTTGAGGAGAAGAACAAGTTGGAGACGTCTAACTTGAATCTAACTTCTCAACTAGAAGTTCTTCAACTTGAATCATCTAACACTATTAGTTCAATGCAAAATAAGATTAAGGAACTTAAGAACAAACATGAAAATGTGCAATGTGTGCAATGTGTTGATTACAACGTTTTAAAGTCTAAATTACATGAAATACAAACTGAATTTGAATCATTAAAAGCATGCAACCTAGACTTGAACAAATCTTTAGAACAACCTCACCACCTCTATCACTCCTTATCTTAATAACATGTGATTCATGTTCATTTTCAAGTTGTCTAATTAGATTAGCTATAGATGATGCACTTTCATCTTTTGAAGCAAGAAACAATGTCCAAGTATATCTTGAGAAATCACTAACTATTACACATACATAATAACTTCCACCTAAGCTTCTTGTTCTACATGGACCAAATAAGTCTATATGCAAGAGTTCTAGTATTCTTGATGTTGTGACCTCGGTTTTAGGCTTAAGGGATTCTCTAACATGTTTGCCTTTGATACAAGATTCACATAGTTGAAAATCATTCAAGTTAAGTTTAGGCAATCCTTTAACAAGACTTTTAGCGTGTAGTTTTTCTAAGGTTGATATACCAATGTGTCCTAAACGTCTATGCCAAAGATTGGGATCAGATTCATGTGAAACAAGACATTTTGTGTTACTACTTAGCATATCATCCATGTTAAGCACATATATGTTTCCTTCACGTTTTCCTTTTAACACAACTTGATTGTTTTTATCCATTATCTTACAAGAAGTGGAGGAGAAGAGAACATTCAAGTTGTTGTCACATAGTTGAGAAACACTTAAAAGCTCAAAGGTTAAGTTACTTACAAGTAGGACGTTTTTGATCTCAAACTTGTTTGGATCACAAACCTTGCCTTTGCCAATTATTTGGCCTTGGTTGTTGTCTCCAAAGGTAACTTTGCCACCTTTTGCAACGTTTTTAAGTGTGCTAAACAAATTTTTGTTGCCCGTCATATGTCTTGAGCAACCACTATCAACTATCCAATTGGTTTTGTTCTTTTCATCTTCTTTGTTGTTATAACCAGCCACTTGTCTTTCTTTGATGTTATGTACCTACAAATGTAAATAACAACTTAGGTACCCTTTGATTTTGGGTCCTTTCAAGGTTAGACAAGTTAAGTTCATGTTAGTGTACCTTTAGGTACCCAAACTTGAACAACCTTTCTTGGTTTTGAAATGTTAAAATCATGTTGCATATAATGAACAAATAGTGGATTTTGATACATAGAATATGATGGAAAAGGGGCTGCACATTTATGTCTAGTTGAATAAGCATTGTAAGTTCTATATGCATTTGAATGTTGCCATGTATATGAGTTATATCTTGGCCGTGTATAAGCATTGAATTTAGGCCGTGTATACGCAAGATGTTGTGTGTGTCTAGGCCGTGTGTTGTAAACTGATTTAGGCCGAGAGTATGTCATGTTCTTCACATAAGCATGTTGTTGCATATAAGGCATAACTTGAGCAGATTTCATACTACTTTGTTTAGGCATTCTTGTATACATGTAAGCATGGTTTCTAGGTGTATTTGCCTATGTCTCTTCATGTTTAAGTGCAAAGGATATGTGGAAATGTCTTGAAATGAAGCATGAAGGAACTAATCAAGTAAAGGAATCAAAGATTAACATGTTAATGACTACACTTGAAACATTCCATTTACTGCCTAATGAATCAATTGTTGATATGGATTTAAGGCTTACAAACTTATACAACTCACTTGAATCCCTTGGTAAAACGTTTTGATGAAAGAAAAAGTGCAAAAAGTTTTGAGAAGTTTGCCAATTGAATGGGATGCCAAAGTTAGTGCCATTGAAGAAAGCAAAGATCTTTCTCAAATAAAACTTGATGAATTGATAGGCTCTTTAAAAGTTTATGAAAACAAGTTGAATATAAGAAAGGCTGAAACTAGTAACAAGTCTAAATCACTTGCATTTGTAACAAATGAACCCGAATCATCTAATCAAGCCGAGTATGAAAGTGATGATGAAAGTGATGAAGAAGACATAATGTTGTTAGCTAGGCGTTTAAGGAAGTTTTTCAAGAAAAGACCAACTAAAAGACAAGCAAAATCAGCTGCCCCTATCAATGTGAAATCTAACAAACAAGATGGTAAATGGTATGATAAAGAACTTAAGTGTTATGAATGTGGCAAACAAGGACACATCTCATATGATTGTCCAAACAAGAACAAAAACCGTGACATGGATGAAAAGACAAGGACAAAAACTAGAGTAGAACCTATGCAAAGGAGGAAGAAAGCTCTCAAGGCAAGCACTTGGGATGACACATCTTCATCCGAATCCGAGGAGGAACCTGAAGTTGCACAAACATGTTTGGCTTCAAAGTCTACAAATGAGGTAACATTCGATTCTGACTCTGAATGTGATTTTACTCAAGATGAATTGTTGGATGAATTAGAAAAGTTGCATGATAGATATAAGAAGCTATCCAAGGAGAAGAAAAGAATAGTTGAGGAGAAGAACAAGTTGGAGACGTCTAACTTGAATCTAACTTCTCAACTAGAAGTTCTTCAACTTGAATCATCTAACACTATTAGTTCAATGCAAAATCAGATTAAGGAACTTAAGAACAAACATGAAAATGTGCAATGTGTGCAATGTGTTGATTACAACGTTTTAAAGTCTAAATTACATGAAATACAAACTGAATTTGAATCATTAAAAGCATGCAACCTAGACTTGAACAAATCTTTAGAACAATTTAAGAATGGTTCCAACATGTTAGACACTCTTATTGCATCTCAAAAGCATGGAAATGACAAACAAGGTCTTGGATATGTTAAAGAAGCTGAATACACACCTAAGGAAACAACATTTGTATCATCTTCAACCAACATGAAATATAGGCCAAATGCATTTAGAAATGAACCTATTCTGCCCACACCACCTTCATCACAAAGATTGCAAAATGCATCAACATATAGGAAGGCAAATACACCTAGAAACCATGCTTACATGTATACAAGAATGCCTAAACAAAGTAGTATGAAATCTGCTCAAGTTATGCCTTATATGCAACAACATGCTTATGTGAAGAACATGACATACTCTCGCCTAAATCAGTTTACAACACACGGCCTAGACACACACAACATCTTGCGTATACACGGCCTAAATTCAATGCTTATACACGGCCAAGATATAACTCATATACATGGCAACATTCAAATGCATATAGAACTTACAATGCTTATTCAACTAGACATAAATGTGCAGCCCCTTTTCCATCATATTCTATGTATCAAAATCCACTATTTGTTCATTATATGCAACATGATTTTAACATTTCAAAACCAAGAAAGGTTGTTCAAGTTTGGGTACCTAAAGGTACACTAACATGAACTTAACTTGTCTAACCTTGAAAGGACCCAAAATCAAAGGGTACCTAAGTTGTTATTTACATTTGTAGGTACATAACATCAAAGAAAGACAAGTGGCTGGTTATAACAACAAAGAAGATGAAAAGAACAAAACCAATTGGATAGTTGATAGTGGTTGCTCAAGACATATGACGGGCAACAAAAATTTGTTTAGCACACTTAAAAACGTTGCAAAAGGTGGCAAAGTTACCTTTGGAGACAACAACCAAGGCCAAATAATTGGCAAAGGCAAGGTTTGTGATCCAAACAAGTTTGAGATCAAAAACGTCCTACTTGTAAGTAACTTAACCTTTGAGCTTTTAAGTGTTTCTCAACTATGTGACAACAACTTGAATGTTCTCTTCTCCTCCACTTCTTGTAAGATAATGGATAAAAACAATCAAGTTGTGTTAAAAGGAAAACGTGAAGGAAACATATATGTGCTTAACATGGATGATATGCTAAGTAGTAACACAAAATGTCTTGTTTCACATGAATCTGATCCCAATCTTTGGCATAGACGTTTAGGACACATTGGTATATCAACCTTAGAAAAACTACACGCTAAAAGTCTTGTTAAAGGATTGCCTAAACTTAACTTGAATGATTTTCAACTATGTGAATCTTGTATCAAAGGCAAACATGTTAGAGAATCCCTTAAGCCTAAAACCGAGGTCACAACATCAAGAATACTAGAACTCTTGCATATAGACTTATTTGGTCCATGTAGAACAAGAAGCTTAGGTGGAAGTTATTATGTATGTGTAATAGTTGATGATTTCTCAAGATATACTTGGACATTGTTTCTTGCTTCAAAAGATGAAAGTGCATCATCTATAGCTAATCTAATTAGACAACTTGAAAATGAACATGAATCACATGTTATTAAGATAAGGAGTGATAGAGGTGGTGAGTTTAAAAATATTGAATTAATCAAATTCTGTAATGAAAAGGGTATAAAACATGAATTCTCCCCACCAAGAACTCCTCAACTTAATGGTGTAGTTGAAAGAAAGAATAGGACTATTCAAGAAGTAGCAAGAACAATGATGGTAGAAAACAAAGTACCTAAATTCTTATGGGCTGAAGCAGTAAACACTTCAAGTTATATGATCAACAGACTATCAATAAGAAAGAAATTGAACAAAACACCATATGAAATCTTAAATGGACGACTCCCAAAAGTAAACTATCTAAAAGTCTTTGGTTGTAAATGCTTTGTATTGAACACAAAAGATAACTTAGATAAGTTTGATCCTAAGTCTGATGAACATATATTTGTGGGATATTCAATGAACTCTAAAGCATATAGATGTTATAATGCACAAACAAGAAAGATAGTTGAATCTATACATGTGAAGTTCAATGAAAATGCATATTTCCAAACAAGTAATCAACATGAAATCTATGTACCAAATGATCAAATACTTCATGATGAAGATGAACTTATCCTACCACCTACAAATGATCAAATTGAAACACCAAATCAAACTCTTGAAATGCATGAAGTTCATGTTGGACCTGTATAGCACCACTAGAGGGGGGGGTGAATAGTGGGTTAGCGGAAATTACACTACAATTACCTTCAAAAACTTGTTTGAAGACCCCTTTGCCTCTTTAGCCTCAGATTCTGGAATTTCCAGAAACAGTTCACTGTTTTGAGCGCTTTGGTTGAACCACTTATACACCTGTGCAAGCTCTCAAACTTGGCAGAGATCAAGTTTAGAATGTTTATAGTATGTCATAAAAATTTCATTCAATTCCAAGCAAGTTAGCACGTTCAAATAAGCAAGAAAAGTAAAGTGTGCAATTCTGGCAGTTTCAGGCAGAATGTTAGCTTAATTTCAAACGATGATATCTCAAAATCTACCCGTGCTATTTTGATGAATCTTATGTCAAATTAAACCTCAAGATGTCTAGTTTAATTTGATATAAGGCTCACTCCAAGATTCGAAGGATAGCCTATTCAAATTGCACAAGTTTGCACACTGGTCAGAACTGTTCACAGAATGTAGCAACAATTTTGTGAAGATGATTTGAATATGCTAAACACCTTAGAATTTAGTGATTCTTGCGGCTAATGAAATCTAACACATTGAAGTATAATATATCCAAAATTCATGCAATTCTAAGACTGTTTGCTTGTTCAATTATGCGTGCCAAGTTAGTGTAATTCTCAGGCAGAAAACAGTAAGTGCAGGAAATAAGTAAAGAACACAAGGAATTATCCTGGTTCGGTCAATGTGACCTACTCCAGTCCCAAGAGACACCTTCTCTTGGATTTCACTAAACACCAAACACCAAAGTCACCTTACAAAGCCAAAGGAAGAAGCTTTTCACCAACTTCTTCAAGAGGCTGCACCAAAACTGAAAATCAGCACTAGTTTGTTTCACCTTTGCACCTTTGCACCTTTGCACCTTTTGCTCACCTCTAAGGAGTAAGCTTTATACACCAGCTTCTCCCTTACAATATGTCGTTTAAAAGGTGTTGAAATGACAAGAAATGAAGAACTATACAATCATAAAGCTTGCTACAAATGTGTTCTTCAATAGAGAAGAGAAGAAGAAAAGAATGGAGACAAAGAGCTAATTGTCTTGCTTGCTTTCTTGCTCTTTTTCGTTGGATGCACCTTTACTCTTCATCTTTGGAGCTATTTATAGCCAAGAGGACAGCCTAAAGGCTCCTTAAAGTAGCCGTTTGGAATGGATGAGAATGGGAGAAAATTCAGCACCTTTTTAGCTACCAAAATTCATCATTTGACTTTCAAGATAAATCTGAATTTTTGAATGCTTTGAAATAGTCTTCCAACCTGAACTTTTATCCCATTATAGCCGTTGGAATGAGATAGACAATGGCTCCATTTGAATGTTTAAAAGGCAGCTCCAATCAGCAATATCCATGTGTAAATAACTTGCCATGTATGCAGCTGAATTGGCATGTATTTTGAACAACTTTGGCTCCTCATTTTGAATGTCAAATAGACGTTGGAAAGCCCTTGAAGATAGGCATTGAAGAATAGTTCAAATATAGTTAGAAATCAGCCAAGTTTGTTTGAGAATAAGTCTTCACCATTTGAATCATATATAGCCGTTTGCTATCTTCCTTGGTTGAGAGATTTTTGCTCCAACTTTGAATACATATAGCCGTTTGTATTGAGAGATCTTTGCTCCACATTTTAACCAAAATAGCCGTTTGAATCAGCTCCAAAATATAGAAGAATAATCACTTAAAATCAGCACCAAAATAGGATGTAATTCAACTTGCCTTGTCTTGTTCAAAATCTGAAAATTTGAACATGATATATGCGCCAACATCCGTGTGTAAACATATAATATATAGTCATTTATGTCTTCAACATGTAGCATAGAAAACCATATGAAGAATACCAAGAATTCCAAGAAAACCATAGATGTGATAACCATAACATAAGAATTCCAATTGAGATACCATGCTGCCCGTTTCCATAAAAATAGGGCACGTACCATATGTGACATAAACACATATAAACATCATATAAGCAATATATAACATGTTGGAAGATCCATTGGCAAGTGAAAAGACCAGAATACCCCTCAGCACAAAAATAGGAATTTTGTCCTAGGATGAACCTAGACATGGTGCTGCTCCAGATTCATTTTTGCCATGATGTGACATGACTTATAAATGTGTCATATGATCATATAAATCAGTTGGAAGAAGACCAAATAAGAATGAGAAGTCCAAATGGTGAAATTACCAAAATAGCCCTTATATAGGTCAATAAGCTTCCCACCGGGTCAATTCAGTTTTAACCCGTGCCAAGCATGCCTTTCCTCAGCCAATTAGATTCTAAATTGAATAAGGATCATGTGGGCTTTTGAATGACTCAATTTGGAGTTCATTTGCCCAAGATATGAACCAAAACCTGCAATAGGATACTAAACCGAACAATTTGCCTTATATTGTAAGTCATGTGACTTCAAGGCTTGGTTAGATCATATTATCAACATGTATTGGCATATATATCTTCTAAGATCAGTTTGAACAACATGTATTGGCATATATAATCTAAGATCAGTTTGAACATGTCTTGATTAAGATATGTGATTGAATTGGCCAAGTTCAATCTCATGATCTTAATCAAACTTGTTCAATCTTGATTCATTCAAGCAATTTCACATTTAGCTCATAAGTTCATAAGTTCATGCCTTGCCAAAACAATTTCACATTTAAACGTTACACATACATGCTCACATATGCATCTTCCAATCATTCAAACATGATATATCTATTTGCAATCATCATAACAATTACACATATGCACACATATACATTTTGCACAACAATTACACATATGCACACATATACATTTTGCACAACAATTACACATATGCTCACATATACATTTTGCAATCACTCAAACATAATATATCACAACAATCTCCCCCTTTTGATGATTTGCAAAATTACCCCACATATGTGTATATTAAGCATTTAAATCAAGTGTGCATCTAAATCAAGTGTTGTAATCTGTGTAATCAAGTAAGCATCTAAATCAAGTGTAAGCTGCTCCCCCTTAATGTGTTATCTCCCCCTTAACATGATATCTATCTTCCCCTTAACATGATATATATACACATTTATTTCTCCCCCTTAATTTTGTAAATTATGCAAAAGACTGAATTGATTTAGCAACACCCAGAAAGTAGTTAGTTGTAAGCAATTAATCCAAGTCTTGCACGTAAATTCTCAAAGATAGCTTGATTAAGGGGTTTAGTGAATATGTCAGCTACTTGTTGATCAGTTCTAACATGTTCAATGTGTATATGTCCAAGATTAACATGATCACGGAGAAAATGATAACGTACTTCTATATGCTTTGCCTTAGAGTGTAGTACAGGGTTTTTAGACAAATTTATAGCACTTGTACTATCACAATAGATGGGGATATTATTTACTTGTATTTCAAAGTCTGAAAGTTGTTGTTTAATCCATAATAGTTGAGTACAACATAGACTTAAAGCCATATATTCTGCTTCAGTAGTAGAAAGTGCAACACTAGATTGTTTCTTTGAAAACCAAGATATTAGAGAGTTTCCTAGGAATTGACATGTTCCACTAGTGCTCTTTCTATCTACTCTACATCCACCATAATCTGCATCTGAATATGCATGTAGACTTAGACTAGATTGTCTATCATACCATAAGCCTAATGTTGGTGTATGTTGAAGATATCTAAATATTCTTTTTACAGCTTTAAAGTGTGACAACTTAGGCATACTTTGAAATCTCGCACACATACATACTGCAAACATAATATCAGGTCTACTAGCAGTTAGATATAGCAATGAACCAATCATAGACCTATATAGTTTTTCATCAAATGCAACACCATTTTCATCTTTGTTTAATTTTGTTGAAGTACACATTGGTGTTGGAGATGGTTTCAAGTTTTCAAAGTTGAATTTCTTTATCATATCTCTTATGTATTTGGCTTGATTGATATGTATACCACTTGATGTTTGTTTTATTTGCAAGCCTAAGAAATAGTTTAATTCACCAACCATAGACATTTCAAACTCAGACTTCATACAATCTTCAAAGTCTTTTACTAAGTTAGGATTAGTTGAACCAAAGATTATGTCATCTACATATATTTGTATTACAAGCAAATCTTTGTCTTTCTTTTTCAAGAATAAGGTACTATCTATGGTTCCTCTTTGAAAGTTGTTACTTAGTAAAAAGTTGGCAAATCTTTCATACCATGCACGGGGGGCTTGTTTCAAACCATATAAGGCTTTCTTAAGTTTATATACATGATTAGGGTTCTTTGGATCTTCAAAGCCTGGTGGTTGTTTAACAAAAACTTCTTCTTGGATAAAGCCATTTAAGAATGCACTCTTAACATCCATTTGGAATAGTTTGATGTTATAATAACATGCAAAAGCTAATAAGAGGCGTATGGATTCTAATCTTGCTACGGGGGCAAATGTTTCATCGTAATCAATACCCTCTTCTTGATTATATCCTTGAGCTACAAGTCTTGCTTTATTTCTTACTACAACCCCTTGTTCATTCATTTTGTTCCTAAACACCCATTTAGTTCCAATGATTGATTTATCCTCGGGTTTAGGTACTAAATCCCACACATTGTTTCTTTCAAATTGGTTTAACTCTTCATGCATTGCATCTATCCAATATGCATCGTTTAATGCATCATTCACATTCTTAGGTTCAATTTGGGATATAAGTGCATGCCATTGATCATATTCATTAGGATCTATTTGCCTACGTGTTCTAACCCCTTGATTTACATCTCCTATGATAAGTTCTTGAGGATGCTTTTGTTTATCTCTTATTTGCCACCAATTACTTGGTTGTGCATCTTCAATAGGTTCATGATGTTCAATAGGTTGGTTAGGCACATTTTCTTCATTATGTTCTTGTGTAGGGGGAGTTTGAACTTCATGTATTTCAAGAGTTTGATTTGGTGTTTCAATTTGTTCATTTGTGGGTGGTAGGATAAGTTCATCTTCATCATGAAGTATTTGATCATTTGGTACATAGATTTCATGTTGATTACTTGTTTGGAGATATGCATTTTCATTGAACTTCACATGTATAGATTCAACTATCTTTCTTGTTTGTGCATTATAACATCTATATGCTTTAGAGTTCATTGAATATCCCACAAATATATGTTCATCAGACTTAGGATCAAACTTATCTAAGTTATCTTTTGTGTTCAATACAAAGCATTTACAACCAAAGACTTTTAGATAGTTTACTTTTGGGAGTCGTCCATTTAAGATTTCATATGGAGTTTTGTTCAATTTCTTTCTTATTGATAGTCTGTTGATTATATAACTTGAAGTGTTTACTGCTTCAGCCCATAAGAATTTAGGTACTTTGTTTTCTACCATCATGATGAGGCTGAGGAGCAGCCCCCTAATGAGGAGCTTGCACAAGGTGCCCTTAACCATAAGGGGCCTTTGACAAGGAGCCAAACCAAGAGGCTTAATGGTTTTCAACTTGGTTTTGATGTTGGCTCTTTTCTAACCAAACATGTGCAAGATGAACCAATGGATGTTCCTCCTAAATGGGTGCTCATTGTTGAGCCTAAGAACTGATTATCCAATGATAGTCAGTCCGCTTGTTGGTGCCGTTTCTGTGGCTTTTAGTTGTCTTTTCGTTTGCTTCTTTTAAAGTTTGTTTAGAATACTTATGTTTGGTGTATGAGTGTGTTTTGTAGGTGTTACAAGTCTTGGATCAAACATCTTGAGCTTTGGAAAGGAGGGCTTGGAGAGTCCCTATTTTTCAGGAAGGCAGCTAGACACCAGTCGGTATTTTGGACGCCTAGGTTGGAGTACTGATCCAAATGGGTTCAAACCACTTGGAGGTTTCAGATAACTCAATTTGTGATGATTTTTATGTTTTACACTTTTGCTAATTCGGGCTGCAAGATGGACCGAAATCAGGTGCAAGTAAGGAGTCCAGAATGGAAAGTACTGAAGATCACTGGATGGATACCTAATCTTTGGAGGCCCGTATCTCTGTCAAGAAGAGTCCAAATGAGGTGATTCAAAAGCCCAAATTTAAGGGAATTTCATGAGCTACAACTTTGCTGAAGAGTGAAAACCCTAATTCGGCGTGTAGAAGCGGGTAGAAGCCAGTAACCGACAGGGTGTAATTCCAGTACGAGATTTTAGGGATTTGCCAAGAAAAAGGAAGTTACCAAAATTAAATCATTGGCAAAAGGAAGGCAATTGGCGTTTTCAAGGAAGTCAAAGGAGGCACAAGGCAAGTCTAGAAGGATGGTAATAATGCAATAATTGATGATTGAGACAATAATTGAGGATTTGCCAAGAGAAGGGAACTTACCAAAATTAACAAAATTCAGATTTGTGCACATCAAAGGAAGGAGGCGCCAAAGGGGAGCATCCAAGAAACCCTAGCCGTTTTTTGTGAAGGAGTTTTACAAGACTTGTAATCATATAAATAGATCACTTAGCCTTTCTTTGAGTAGTTAGACTATTTTTCATCTTTGAACTAAAAACCCTAGTGTTTTATGTTATCTTTTGTTCTTGAGTTTTCTTGAATAAAAGTTTGTGTTTTTCCTTTGGTTTACACATATCTAAATCAAGGCTAGACCCAATTAAGGATTGTGTGTTCCTTGTTGGTGATCCACAATCCAAGGATACGGAACGACGTGTTGGATTGAGCGGATTCAAACACACCTAACCAAACGATTTTGGAGGCTTGAAGGAAGGTGGTTGCTTGGCACCATTGTCCAACACATTCAAGGCTTGAAGGACGTTTGGAGAGTGAAGAAAGATCGGGACAACATTAACATACGAACCATATTCGTATCACATCATTGTTCTTGCTACTTCTTGAATAGTCCTATTCTTTCTTTCAACTACACCATTAAGTTGAGGAGTTCTCGGTGGGGAGAATTCATGTTTTATACCCTTTTCATTACAGAATTTGATTAATTCACTATTTTTAAACTCACCACCTCTATCACTCCTTATCTTAATAACATGTGATTCATGTTCATTTTCAAGTTGTCTAATTTGATTAGCTATAGATGATGCACTTTCATCTTTTGAAGCAAGAAACAATGTCCAAGTATATCTTGAGAAATCATCAACTATTACACATACATAATAACTTCCACCTAAGCTTCTTGTTCTACATGGACCAAATAAGTCTATATGCAAGAGTTCTAGTATTCTTGATGTTGTGACCTCGGTTTTAGGCTTAAGGGATTCTCTAACATGTTTGCCTTTGATACAAGATTCACATAGTTGAAAATCATTCAAGTTAAGTTTAGGCAATCCTTTAACAAGACTTTTAGCGTGTAGTTTTTCTAAGGTTGATATACCTATGTGTCCTAAACGTCTATGCCAAAGATTGGGATCAGATTCATATGAAACAAGACATTTTGTGTTACTACTTAGCATATCATCCATGTTAAGCACATATATGTTTCCTTCACGTTTTCCTTTTAACACAACTTGATTGTTTTTATCCATTATCTTACAAGAAGTGGAGGAGAAGAGAACATTCAAGTTGTTGTCACATAGTTGAGAAACACTTAAAAGCTCAAAGGTTAAGTTACTTACAAGTAGGACGTTTTTGATCTCAAACTTGTTTGGATCACCAACCTTGCCTTTGCCAATTGTTTGGCCTTGGTTGTTGTCTCCAAAGGTAACTTTGCCACCTTTTGCAACGTTTTTAAGTGTGTTAAACAAATTTTTGTTGCCCGTCATATGTCTTGAGCAACCACTGTCAACTATCCAATTGGTTTTGTTCTTTTCATCTTCTTTGTTGTTATAACCAGCCACTTGTCTTTCTTTGATGTTATGTACCTACAAATGTAAATAACAACTTAGGTACCCTTTGATTTTGGGTCCTTTCAAGGTTAGACAAGTTAAGTTCATGTTAGTGTACCTTTAGGTACCCAAACTTGAACAACCTTTCTTGGTTTTGAAATGTTAAAATCATGTTGCATATAATGATCAAATAGTGGATTTTGATACATAGAATATGATGGAAAAGGGGCTGCACATTTATGTCTAGTTGAATAAGCATTGTAAGTTCTATATGCATTTGAATGTTGCCATGTATATGAGTTATATCTTGGCCGTGTATAAGCATTGAATTTAGGCCGTGTATACGCAAGATGTTGTGTGTGTCTGGGCCGTGTGTTGTAAACTGATTTAGGCCGAGAGTATGTCATGTTCTTCACATAAGCATGTTGTTGCATATAAGGCATAACTTGAGCAGATTGCATACTACTTTGTTTAGGCATTCTTGTATACATGTAAGCATGGTTTCTAGGTGTATTTACCTTCCTATATGTTGATGCATTTTGCAATCTTTGTGATGAAGGTGGTGTGGGCAGAATAGGTTCATTTCTAAATGCATTTGGCCTATATTTCATGTTGGTTGAAGATGATACAAATGTTGTTTCCTTAGGTGTGTATTCAGCTTCTTTAACATATCCAAGACCTTGTTTGTCATTTCCATGCTTTTGAGATGCAATAAGAGTGTCTAACATGTTGGAACCATTCTTAAATTGTTCTAAAGATTTGATCAAGTCTAGGTTGCATGCTTTTAATGATTCAAATTCAGTTTGTATTTCATGTAATTTAGACTTTAAAGCGTTGTAATCAACACATTGCACACATTGCACATTTTCATGTTTGTTCTTAAGTTCCTTAATCTGATTTTGCATTGAACTAATAGTGTTAGATGATTCAAGTTGAAGAACTTCTAGTTGAGAAGTTAGATTCAAGTTAGACGTCTCCAACTTGTTCTTCTCCTCAACTATTCTTTTCTTCTCCTTGGATAGCTTCTTATATCTATCATGCAACTTTTCTAATTCATCCAACAATTCATCTTGAGTAAAATCACATTCAGAGTCAGAATCGAATGTTACCTCATTTGTAGACTTTGAAGCCAAACATGTTTGTGCAACTTCAGGTTCCTCCTCGGATTCGGATGAAGATGTGTCATCCCAAGTGCTTGAACTTACCTTGAGAGCTTTCTTCCTCCTTTGCATAGGTTCTACTCTAGTTTTTGTCCTTGTCTTGTCATCCATGTCACGGTTTTTGTTCTTGTTTGGACAATCATATGATATGTGTCCTTGTTTGCCACATTCATAACACTTAAGTTCTTTATCATACCATTTACCATCTTGTTTGTTAGATTTCACATTGATAGGGGCAGCTGATTTTGCTTGTCTTTTAGTTGGTCTTTTCTTGAAAAACTTCCTTAAACGCCTAGCTAACAACATTATGTCTTCTTCATCACTTTCATCATCACTTTCATACTCGGCTTGATTAGATGATTCGGGTTCATTTGTTACAAATGCAAGTGATTTAGACTTGTTACTAGTTTCAGCCTTTCTTATATTCAACTTGTTTTCATAAACTTTTAAAGAGCCTATCAATTCATCAAGTTTTATTTGAGAAAGATCTTTGCTTTCTTCAATGGCACTAACTTTGGCATCCCATTCAATTGGCAAACTTCTCAAAACTTTTTGCACTTTTTCTTTCATCAAAAACGTTTTACCAAGGGATTCAAGTGAGTTGTATAAGTTTGTAAGCCTTAAATCCATATCAACAATTGATTCATTAGGCAGTAAATGAAATGTTTCAAGTGTAGTCATTAACATGTTAATCTTTGATTCCTTTACTTGATTAGTTCCTTCATGCTTCATTTCAAGACATTTCCACATATCCTTTGCACTTAAACATGAAGAGACATAGGCAGATTCACTCCTACTTAAACCATTCAACAATAATTGCATTGCTTTAGCATTAAGACTCATTTTCTTTTTATCTTCATCACTCCAATCTTTTCTATATTTCTCAACTTCTTGTGATAAGCCATCAATTATAACATGCTTAGTAGGCACATAAGGTCCATCTTCAATGATAGACCACAAGTCTATATCAATAGCCATTAAGAACAATTTCATCCTAAGTTTCCAATGACTAAAGTTTTCTCCATCAAAAAGAGGTGGTCTTTGTGTGGACATGCCTTCTAATTCTATTTTCATGTGTGACTTAGACATGCTTCTTAGTGTGTGAGAAAACGTTTAAAACACTTATAAGAAGGAAAGAAAGTGTCACCTTGTTGTAGATACCAAATATGAAGAATATAAGACAACCAGAAAATTTCCAGCAACTTTGCAACTTGGAGTGTAAACTGTTTTCAGCTCAAATAAGAATATGGTGCTCAACCTTGCTCTGATACCAATTGTTGGACCTGTATAGCACCACTAGAGGGGGGGGGTGAATAGTGGGTTAGCGGAAATTACACTACAATTACCTTCAAAAACTTGTTTGAAGACCCCTTTGCCTTTTTAGCCTCAGATTCTGGAATTTCCAGAAACAGTTCACTGTTTTGAGCGCTTTGGTTGAACCACTTATACACCTGTGCAAGCTCTCAAACTTGGCAGAGATCAAGTTTAGAATGTTTATAGTATGTCATAAAAATTTCATTCAATTCCAAGCAAGTTAGCACGTTCAAATAAGCAAGAAAAGTAAAGTGTGCAATTCTGGCAGTTTCAGGCAGAATGTTAGCTTAACTTCAAACGATGATATCTCAAAATCTACCCGTGCTATTTTGATGAATCTTATGTCAAATTAAACCTCAAGATGTCTAGTTTAATTTGATATAAGGCTCACTCCAAGATTCGAAGGATAGCCTATTCAAATTGCACAAGTTTGCACACTGGTCAGAACTGTTCACAGAATGTAGCAACAATTTTGTGAAGATGATTTGAATATGCTAAACACCTTAGAATTTAGTGATTCTTGCGGCTAATGAAAGCTAACACATTGAAGTATAATATATCCAAAATTCATGCAATTCTAAGACTGTTTGCTTGTTCAATTATGCGTGCCAAGTTAGTGTAATTCTCAGGCAGAAAACAGTAAGTGCAGGAAATAAGTAAAGAACACAAGGAATTATCCTGGTTCGGTCAATGTGACCTACTCCAGTCCCAAGAGACACCTTCTCTTGGATTTCACTAAACACCAAACACCAAAGTCACCTTACAAAGCCAAAGGAAGAAGCTTTTCACCAACTTCTTCAAGAGGCTGCACCAAAACTGAAAATCAGCACTAGTTTGTTTCACCTTTGCACCTTTGCACCTTTGCACCTTTTGCTCACCTCTAAGGAGTAAGCTTTATACACCAGCTTCTCCCTTACAATATGTCGTTTAAAAGGTGTTGAAATGACAAGAAATGAAGAACTATACAATCATAAAGCTTGCTACAAATGTGTTCTTCAATAGAGAAGAGAAGAAGAAAAGAATGGAGACAAAGAGCTAATTGTCTTGCTTGCTTTCTTGCTCTTTTTCGTTGGATGCACCTTTACTCTTCATCTTTGGAGCTATTTATAGCCAAGAGGACAGCCTAAAGGCTCCTTAAAGTAGCCGTTTGGAATGGATGAGAATGGGAGAAAATTCAGCACCTTTTTAGCTACCAAAATTCATCATTTGACTTTCAAGATAAATCTGAATTTTTGAATGCTTTGAAATAGTCTTCCAACCTGAACTTTTATCCCATTATAGCCGTTGGAATGAGATAGACAATGGCTCCATTTGAATGTTTAAAAGGCAGCTCCAATCAGCAATATCCATGTGTAAATAACTTGCCATGTATGCAGCTGAATTGGCATGTATTTTGAACAACTTTGGCTCCTCATTTTGAATGTCAAATAGACGTTGGAAAGCCCTTGAAGATAGGCATTGAAGAATAGTTCAAATATAGTTAGAAATCAGCCAAGTTTGTTTGAGAATAAGTCTTCACCATTTGAATCATATATAGCCGTTTGCTATCTTCCTTGGTTGAGAGATTTTTGCTCCAACTTTGAATACATATAGCCGTTTGTATTGAGAGATCTTTGCTCCACATTTTAACCAAAATAGCCGTTTGAATCAGCTCCAAAATATAGAAGAATAATCACTTAAAATCAGCACCAAAATAGGATGTAATTCAACTTGCCTTGTCTTGTTCAAAATCTGAAAATTTGAACATGATATATGCGCCAACATCCGTGTGTAAACATATAATATATAGTCATTTATGTCTTCAACATGTAGCATAGAAAACCATATGAAGAATACCAAGAATTCCAAGAAAACCATAGATGTGATAACCATAACATAAGAATTCCAATTGAGATACCATGCTGCCCGTTTCCATAAAAATAGGGCACGTACCATATGTGACATAAACACATATAAACATCATATAAGCAATATATAACATGTTGGAAGATCCATTGGCAAGTGAAAAGACCAGAATACCCCTCAGCACAAAAATAGGAATTTTGTCCTAGGATGAACCTAGACATGGTGCTGCTCCAGATTCATTTTTGCCATGATGTGACATGACTTATAAATGTGTCATATGATCATATAAATCAGTTGGAAGAAGACCAAATAAGAATGAGAAGTCCAAATGGTGAAATTACCAAAATAGCCCTTATATAGGTCAATAAGCTTCCCACCGGGTCAATTCAGTTTTAACCCGTGCCAAGCATGCCTTTCCTCAGCCAATTAGATTCTAAATTGAATAAGGATCATGTGGGCTTTTGAATGACTCAATTTGGAGTTCATTTGCCCAAGATATGAACCAAAACCTGCAATAGGATACTAAACCGAACAATTTGCCTTATATTGTAAGTCATGTGACTTCAAGGCTTGGTTAGATCATATTATCAACATGTATTGGCATATATATCTTCTAAGATCAGTTTGAACAACATGTATTGGCATATATAATCTAAGATCAGTTTGAACATGTCTTGATTAAGATATGTGATTGAATTGGCCAAGTTCAATCTCATGATCTTAATCAAACTTGTTCAATCTTGATTCATTCAAGCAATTTCACATTTAGCTCATAAGTTCATAAGTTCATGCCTTGCCAAAACAATTTCACATTTAAACGTTACACATACATGCTCACATATGCATCTTCCAATCATTCAAACATGATATATCTATTTGCAATCATCATAACAATTACACATATGCACACATATACATTTTGCACAACAATTACACATATGCACACATATACATTTTGCACAACAATTACACATATGCTCACATATACATTTTGCAATCACTCAAACATAATATATCACAACAGTTCAAACTCCCCCTACACAAGAACATAATGAAGAAAATGTGCCTAACCAACCTATTGAACATCTTGAAGATGTTGTGATATATTATGTTTGAGTGATTGCAAAATGTATATGTGAGCATATGTGTAATTGTTGTGCAAAATGTATATGTGTGCATATGTGTAATTGTTATGATGATTGCAAATAGATATATCATGTTAGAATGATTGGAAGATGCATATGTGAGCATGTATGTGTAACGTTTAAATGTGAAATTGTTTTGGCAAGGCATGAACTTATGAACTTATGAGCTAAATGTGAAATTGCTTGAATGAATCAAGATTGAACAAGTTTGATTAAGATCATGAGATTGAACTTGGCCAATTCAATCACATATCTTAATCAAGACATGTTCAAACTGATCTTAGAAGATTTATATGCCAATACATGTTAATTATATGATCTAACCAAGCCTTGAAGTCACATGACTTACAATATAAGGCAAATTGTTCGGTTTAGTATCCTATTGCAGGTTTTGGTTCATATCTTGGGCAAATGAACTCCAAATTGAGTCATTCAAAAGCCCACATGATCCTTATTCAATTTAGAATCTAATTGGCTGAGGAAAGGCATGCTTGGCACGGGTTGAAACTGAATTGACCCGGTGGGAAGCTTATTGACCTATATAAGGGTTATTTTGGTAATTTCACCATTTGGACTTCTCATTCTTATTTGGTCTTCTTCCAACGGACTTATATGATCATATGACACATTTATAAGTCATGTCACATCATGGCAAAAATGAATCTGGAGCAGCACCATGTCTAGGTTCATCCTAGGACAAAATTCCTATTTTTGTGCTAAGGGGTATTCTGGTCTTTTCACTTGCCAATGGATCTTCCAACATGTTATATATTGCTTATATGATGTTTATATGTGTTTATGTCACATATGGTACGTGCCCTATTTTTGTGGAAACGGGCAGCATGGTCTATCAATTGGAAATTCTTATATCATGGTTATCACATCTATGGTTTTCTTGGAATTCTTGGTATTCTTCATATGGTTTTCTATGCTACATGTTGAAGACATAAATGACTATATATTATATGTGTGCACACGGATATGGATGGTAATTGGCGCACAAATCTTCAAGCTTTTGAACAAGTCAAGGCAAGTTGAAAGAAATCCTATTTTGGTGATGATTTCAAAAGACTATTCTTGGCTATTCTTGTGATGATTCAAACGGCTATATTGGTTCAAATTTGGAGCAACATTTCGTGTGATATATGGTCAAAATTCAGATTATGATGAGTGACAAAAAGCAAGTCCTACAATGTAGCAAAGTTGAAGCAAAACTCTCTCAACCAAACGGCTATATGTTCAAAAGTTGGAGACCAATTCAAACTCTAGTCAAGCTGATTTCTCTCTATATGTTAGGCCATTCCAACGTCTCTTTGATGTTCAAAATGAGGAGATAAAATCTGTTCAAAACACATGCCAATTCAGCTGCACACATGGCAAGTTATTTACACATGGATATTGTTGATTGGAGCTGATTTTTAAACGTTCAAATGGAGCCAATTTCCATCTCATTCCAACGGCTACAATGGGATAAATATTCAGGTTGGAAGACTATGTCAAAGCATTCAAAAATTCAGATTTATTTTGAAATTCAAAGGCTGAATTTTGGTAGCTAAAAAGGTGCTGAATTTTTCTCCCATTCTCATCCATTTCAACGTTCACTTTGAGGAGCCTTTTGGCTGTCCTCTTGGCTATAAATAGCTCCAAGGATGAAGAAGAGATACACACCAACGAAAGCAACAAAGAAAGCAAGCAAGACAATTAGCTCTTTGTCTCCATTCTTTTCTTCTTCTCTTCTCTATTGAAGAACACATTTGTAGCAAGCTTTATGATTGTATAGTTCTTCATTTCTTGTCATTTCAACACCTTTTAAACGACATATTGTAAGGGAGAAGCTGGTGTATAAAGCTTACTCCTTAGAGGTGAGCAAAAGGTGCAAAGGTGCAAAGGTGAAACAAACTAGTGCTGATTTTCAGTTTTGGTGCAGCCTCTTGAAGAAGTTGGTGAAAAGCTTCTTCCTTTGGCTTTGTAAGGTGACTTTGGTGTTTGGTGTTTAGTGAAATCCAAGAGAAGGTGTCTCTTGGGACTGGAGTAGGTCACATTGACCGAACCAGGATAATTCCTTGTGTTCTTTACTTATTTCCTGCACTTACTGTTTTCTGGCTGAAAGTTACACTAACTTGGCACGCATAATTGAACGAGCAAACAGTCTTAGAATTGCATGAATTTTGGATATATTATACTTCAATGTGTTAGCTTTCATTAGCCGCAAGAATCACTAAATTCTAAGGTGTTTAGCATATTCAAATCGTCTTCACAAAATTGTTGCTACAGTCTGTGAACAGTTCTGACCAGTGTGCAAACTTGTGCAATTTGAATAGGCTATCCTTTGAATCTTGGAGTGAGCCTTATATCAAATTAAACTAGACATCTTGAGGTTTAATTTGACATAAGATTCATCAAAATAGCACGGGTAGATTTTGAGATATTGTTGTTTGAAGTTAAGCTAACATTCTGCCTGAAACTGCCAGAATTGCACACTTTACTTTTCTTGCTTATTTGAACGTGCTAACTTGCTTGGAATTGGCTGAAATTTTTATGACATACTATAAACATTCTAAACTTGATCTCTGCCAAGTTTGAGAGCTTGCACAGGTGTATAAGTGGTTCAACCAAAGCGTTCAAAACAGTGAACTGTTTCTGGAAATTCCAGAACCTGAGGCTAAAGAGGCAAAGGGGTCTTCAAACAAGTTTTTGAAGGTAATTATAGTGTAATTTCCGCTAATCCACTATTCCCCCCCCCCCCCTCTAGTGGTGCTATACAGGTCCAACAATTGGTATCAGAGCCTGGTTGAGCACCATATTTTTATCTGAGCTGAAAACAGTCTACACTCCAAGTTGCAAAGTTGCTGGAAATTTTCTGGTTGTCTTATATTCTTCATATTTGGTATCTACAACAAGGTGACACTTTCTTTCCTTCTTATAAGTGTTTTAAACGTTTTCTCACACACTTAGAAGCATGTCTAAGATGAAAATAGAATTAGAAGGCATGTCCACACAAAGACCACCTCTTTTTGATGGAGAAAACTTTAGTCATTGGAAACTTAGGATGAAATTGTTCTTAATGGCTATTGATATAGACTTGTGGGCTATCATTGAAGATGGACCTTATGTGCCTACTAAGCATGTTATAATTGATGGCTTATCACAAGAAGTTGAGAAATATAGAAAAGATTGGAGTGATGAAGATAAAAAGAAAATGAGTCTTAATGCTAAAGCAATGCAATTATTGTTGAATGGTTTAAGTAGAAGTGAATCTGCCTATGTCTCTTCATGTTTAAGTGCAAAGGATATGTGGAAATGTCTTGAAATGAAGCATGAAGGAACTAATCAAGTAAAGGAATCAAAGATTAACATGTTAATGACTACACTTGAAACATTTCATTTACTGCCTAATGAATCAATTGTTGATATGGATTTAAGGCTTACGACTCACTTGAATCCCTTGGTAAAACGTTTTTGATGAAAGAAAAAGTGCAAAAAGTTTTGAGAAGTTTGCCAATTGAATGGGATGCCAAAGTTAGTGCCATTGAAGAAAGCAAAGATCTTTCTCAAATAAAACTTGATGAATTGATAGGTTCTTTAAAAGTTTATGAAAACAAGTTGAATATAAGAAAGGCTGAAACTAGTAACAAGTCCAAATCACTTGCATTTGTAACAAATGAACCCGAATCATCTAATCAAGCCGAGTATGAAAGTGATGATGAAAGTGATGAAGAAGACATAATGTTGTTAGCTAGGCGTTTAAGGAAGTTTTTCAAGAAAAGACCAACTAAAAGACAAGCAAAATCAGCTGCCCCTATCAATGTGAAATCTAACAAACAAGATGGTAAATGGTATGATAAAGAACTTAAGTGTTATGAATGTGGCAAACAAGGACACATATCATATGATTGTCCAAACAAGAACAAAAACCGTGACATGGATGAAAAGACAAGGACAAAAACTAGAGTAGAACCTATGCAAAGGAGGAAGAAAGCTCTCAAGGTAAGTTCAAGCACTTGGGATGACACATCTTCATCCGAATCCGAGGAGGAACCTGAAGTTGCACAAACATGTTTGGCTTCAAAGTCTACAAATGAGGTAACATTCGATTCTGACTCCGAATGTGATTTTACTCAAGATGAATTGTTGGATGAATTAGAAAAGTTGCATGTTAGATATAAGAAGCTATCCAAGGAGAAGAAAAGAATAGTTGAGGAGAAGAACAAGTTGGAGACGTCTAACTTGAATCTAACTTCTCAACTAGAAGTTCTTCAACTTGAATCATCTAACACTATTAGTTCAATGCAAAATCAGATTAAGGAATTTAAGAACAAACATGAAAATGTGCAATGTGTGCAATGTGTTGATTACAACGTTTTAAAGTCTAAATTACATGAAATACAAACTGAATTTGAATCATTAAAAGCATGCAACCTAGACTTGAACAAATCTTTAGAACAATTTAAGAATGGTTCCAACATGTTAGACACTCTTATTGCATCTCAAAAGCATGGAAATGACAAACAAGGTCTTGGATATGTTAAAGAAGCTGAATGCACACCTAAGGAAACAACATTTGTATCATCTTCAACCAACATGAAATATAGGCCAAATGCATTTAGAAATGAACCTATTCTGCCCACACCACCTTCATCACAAAGATTGCAAAATGCATCAACATATAGGAAGACAAATACACCTAGAAACCATGCTTACATGTATACTAGAATGCCTAAACAAAGTAGTATGAAATCTGCTCAAGTTATGCCTTATATGCAACAACATGCTTATGTGAAGAGCATGACATACTCTCGGCCTAAATCAGTTTACAACACACGGCCTAGACACTCACAACATCTTGCATATACACGGCCTAAATTCAATGCTTACACACGGCCAAGATATAACCCATATACATGGCAACATTCAAATGCATATAGAACTTACAATGCTTATCCAACTAGACATAAATATGCAGCCCCTTTTCCATCATATTCTATGTATCAAAATCCACTATTTGATCATTATATGCAACATGATTTTAACATTTCAAAACCAAGAAAGGTTGTTCAAGTTTGGGTACCTAAAGGTACACTAACATGAACTTAACTTGTCTAACCTTGAAAGGACCCAAAATCAAAGGGTACCTAAGTTGTTATTTACATTTGTAGGTACATAACATCAAAGAAAGACAAGTTGGTGGTTATAACAACAAAGGAGATGAAAAGAACAAAACCAATTGGATAGTTGATAGTGGTTGCTCAAGACATATGACGGGCAACAAAGATTTGTTTAGCACACTTAAGAACGTTGCAAAAGGTGGCAAAGTTACCTTTGGAGACAACAACCAAGGCCAAATAATTGGCAAAGGCAAGGTTGGTGATCCAAACAAGTTTGAGATCAAAAATGTCCTACTTGTAAGTAACTTAACCTTTGAGCTTTTAAGTGTTTCTCAACTATGTGACAACAACTTGAATGTTCTCTTCTCCTCCACTTCTTGTAAGATAATGGATAAAAACAATCAAGTTGTGTTAAAAGGAAAACGTGAAGGAAACATATATGTGCTTAACATGGATGATATGCTAAGTAGTAACACAAAATGTCTTGTTTCACATGAATCTGATCCCAATCTTTGGCATAGACGTTTAGGACACATAGGTATATCAACCTTAGAAAAACTACATGCTAAAAGTCTTGTTAGAGGATTGCCTAAACTTAACTTGAATGATTTTCAATTATGTGAATCTTGTATCAAAGGCAAACATGTTAGAGAATCCCTTAAGCCTAAAACCGAGTTCACAACATCAAGAATACTAGAACTCTTGCATATAGACTTATTTGGTCCATGTAGAACAAGAAGCTTAGGTGGAAGTTATTATGTATGTGTAATAGTTGATGATTTCCCAAGATATACTTGGACATTGTTTCTTGCCTCAAAAGATGAAAGTGCATCATCTATAGCTAATCTAATTAGACAACTTGAAAATGAACATGAATCACATGTTATTAAGATAAGGAGTGATAGAGGTGGTGAGTTTAAAAATAGTGAATTAATCAAATTCTGTAATGAAAAGGGTATAAAACATGAATTCTCCCCACCAAGAACTCCTCAACTTAATGGTGTAGTTGAAAGAAAGAATAGGACTATTCAAGAAGTAGCAAGAACAATGATGGTAGAAAACAAAGTACCTAAATTCTTATGGGCTGAAGCAGTAAACACTTCAAGTTATATGATCAACAGACTATCAATAAGAAAGAAATTGAACAAAACACCATTTGAAATCTTAAATGGACGACTCCCAAAAGTAAACTATCTAAAAGTCTTTGGTTGTAAATGCTTTGTATTGAACACAAAAGATAACTTAGATAAGTTTGATCCTAAGTCTGATGAACATATATTTGTGGGATATTCAATGAACTCTAAAGCATATAGATGTTATAATGCACAAACAAGAAAGATAGTTGAATCAATACATGTGAAGTTCAATGAAAATGCATATCTCCGAACAAGTAATCAACATGGAATCTATGTACCAAATGATCAAATACTTCATGATGAAGATGAACTTATCCTACCACCCACAAATGAACAAATTGAAACACCAAATCAAACTCTTGAAATGCATGAAGTTCAAACTCCCCCTACACAAGAACATAATGAAGAAAATGTGCCTAACCAACCTATTGAACATCATGAACCTATTGAAGATGCACAACCAAGTAATTGGTGGCAAATAAGAGATAAACAAAAGCATCCTCAAGAACTTATCATAGGAGATGTAAATCAAGGGGTTAGAACACGTAGGCAAATAGATCCTAATGAATATGATCAATGGCATGCACTTATATCCCAAATTGAACCTAAGAATGTGAATGATGCCTTAAACGATGCATATTGGATAGATGCAATGCATGAAGAGTTAAACCAATTTGAAAGAAACAATGTGTGGGATTTAGTACCTAAACCCGAGGATAAATCAATCATTGGAACTAAATGGGTGTTTAGGAACAAAATGAATGAACAAGGGGTTGTAGTAAGAAATAAAGCAAGACTTGTAGCTCAAGGATATAATCAAGAAGAGGGTATTGATTACGATGAAACATTTGCCCCCGTAGCAAGATTAGAATCCATACGCCTCTTATTAGCTTTTGCATGTTATTATAACATCAAACTATTCCAAATGGATGTTAAGAGTGCATTCTTAAATGGCTATATCCAAGAAGAAGTTTTTGTTAAACAACCACCAGGCTTTGAAGATCCAAAGAACCCTAATCATGTATATAAACTTAAGAAAGCCTTATATGGTTTGAAACAAGCCCCCCGTGCATGGTATGAAAGATTTGCCAACTTTTTACTAAGTAACAACTTTCAAAGAGGAACCATAGATAGTACCTTATTCTTGAAAAAGAAAGACAAAGATTTGCTTGTAATACAAATATATGTAGATGACATAATCTTTGGTTCAACTAATCCTAACTTAGTAAAAGACTTTGAAGATTGTATGAAGTCTGAGTTTGAAATGTCTATGGTTGGTGAATTAAACTATTTCTTAGGCTTGCAAATAAAACAAACATCTCGTGGTATACATATCAATCAAGCCAAATACATAAGAGATATGATAAAGAAATTCAACTTTGAAAACTTGAAACCATCTCCAACACCAATGTGTACTTCAACAAAATTAGACAAAGATGAAAATGGTGTTGCATTTGATGAAAAACTATATAGGTCTATGATTGGTTCATTGCTATATCTAACTGCTAGTAGACCTGATATTATGTTTGCAGTATGTATGTGTGCAAGATTTCAAAGTATGCCTAAGTTGTCACACTTTAAAGCTGTAAAAAGAATATTTAGATATCTTCAACATACACCAACATTAGGCTTATGGTATGATAGACAATCTAGTCTAAGTCTACATGCATATTCAGATGCAGATTATGGTGGATGTAGAGTAGATAGAAAGAGCACTAGTGGAACATGTCAATTCCTAGGAAACTCACTAATATCTTGGTTTTCAAAGAAACAATCTAGTGTTGCACTTTCTACTACTGAAGCAGAATATATGGCTTTAAGTCTATGTTGCACTCAACTATTATGGATTAAACAACAACTTTCAGACTTTGAAATACAAGTAAATAATATTCCCATCTATTGTGATAGTACAAGTGCTATAAATTTGTCTAAAAATCCTGTACTACACTCTAAGGCAAAGCATATAGAAGTACGTTATCATTTTCTCCGTGATCATGTTAATCTTGGACATATACACATTGAACATGTTAGAACTGATCAACAAGTAGCTGATATATTCACTAAACCCCTTAATCAAGCTATCTTTGAGACTTTACGTGCAAGACTTGGATTAATTGCTTACAACTGACTACTACACCATTCAGTCTTTTGCATAATTTACAAAATTAAGGGGGAGAAATAAATGTGTATATATATCATGTTAAAGATAGATATCATGTTAAGGGGGAGATAACACATTAAGGGGGAGCAGCTTAATTTGATTTAAAGAGCAGCTTACACTTGATTTAGATGCTTACTTGATTACACAGATTACAACACTTGATGTAGATGCACACTTGATTTAAATGCTTAATATACACATATGTGGGGTAATTTTGCAAATCATCAAAAGGGGGAGATTGTTGTGATATATTATGTTTGAGTGATTGCAAAATGTATATGTGAGCATATGTGTAATTGTTGTGCAAAATGTATATGTGTGCATATGTGTAATTGTTATGATGATTGCAAATAGATATATCATGTTAGAATGATTGGAAGATGCATATGTGAGCATGTATGTGTAACGTTTAAATGTGAAATTGTTTTGGCAAGGCATGAACTTATGAACTTATGAGCTAAATGTGAAATTGCTTGAATGAATCAAGATTGAACAAGTTTGATTAAGATCATGAGATTGAACTTGGCCAATTCAATCACATATCTTAATCAAGACATGTTCAAACTGATCTTAGAAGATTTATATGCCAATACATGTTAATTATATGATCTAACCAAGCCTTGAAGTCACATGACTTACAATATAAGGCAAATTGTTCGGTTTAGTATCCTATTGCAGGTTTTGGTTCATATCTTGGGCAAATGAACTCCAAATTGAGTCATTCAAAAGCCCACATGATCCTTATTCAATTTAGAATCTAATTGGCTGAGGAAAGGCATGCTTGGCACGGGTTGAAACTGAATTGACCCGGTGGGAAGCTTATTGACCTATATAAGGGTTATTTTGGTAATTTCACCATTTGGACTTCTCATTCTTATTTGGTCTTCTTCCAACGGACTTATATGATCATATGACACATTTATAAGTCATGTCACATCATGGCAAAAATGAATCTGGAGCAGCACCATGTCTAGGTTCATCCTAGGACAAAATTCCTATTTTTGTGCTAAGGGGTATTCTGGTCTTTTCACTTGCCAATGGATCTTCCAACATGTTATATATTGCTTATATGATGTTTATATGTGTTTATGTCACATATGGTACGTGCCCTATTTTTGTGGAAACGGGCAGCATGGTCTATCAATTGGAAATTCTTATATCATGGTTATCACATCTATGGTTTTCTTGGAATTCTTGGTATTCTTCATATGGTTTTCTATGCTACATGTTGAAGACATAAATGACTATATATTATATGTGTGCACACGGATATGGATGGTAATTGGCGCACAAATCTTCAAGCTTTTGAACAAGTCAAGGCAAGTTGAAAGAAATCCTATTTTGGTGATGATTTCAAAAGACTATTCTTGGCTATTCTTGTGATGATTCAAACGGCTATATTGGTTCAAATTTGGAGCAACATTTCGTGTGATATATGGTCAAAATTCAGATTATGATGAGTGACAAAAAGCAAGTCCTACAATGTAGCAAAGTTGAAGCAAAACTCTCTCAACCAAACGGCTATATGTTCAAAAGTTGGAGACCAATTCAAACTCTAGTCAAGCTGATTTCTCTCTATATGTTAGGCCATTCCAACGTCTCTTTGATGTTCAAAATGAGGAGATAAAATCTGTTCAAAACACATGCCAATTCAGCTGCACACATGGCAAGTTATTTACACATGGATATTGTTGATTGGAGCTGATTTTTAAACGTTCAAATGGAGCCAATTTCCATCTCATTCCAACGGCTACAATGGGATAAATATTCAGGTTGGAAGACTATGTCAAAGCATTCAAAAATTCAGATTTATTTTGAAATTCAAAGGCTGAATTTTGGTAGCTAAAAAGGTGCTGAATTTTTCTCCCATTCTCATCCATTTCAACGTTCACTTTGAGGAGCCTTTTGGCTGTCCTCTTGGCTATAAATAGCTCCAAGGATGAAGAAGAGATACACACCAACGAAAGCAACAAAGAAAGCAAGCAAGACAATTAGCTCTTTGTCTTCATTCTTTTCTTCTTCTCTTCTCTATTGAAGAACACATTTGTAGCAAGCTTTATGATTGTATAGTTCTTCATTTCTTGTCATTTCAACACCTTTTAAACGACATATTGTAAGGGAGAAGCTGGTGTATAAAGCTTACTCCTTAGAGGTGAGCAAAAGGTGCAAAGGTGCAAAGGTGAAACAAACTAGTGCTGATTTTCAGTTTTGGTGCAGCCTCTTGAAGAAGTTGGTGAAAAGCTTCTTCCTTTGGCTTTGTAAGGTGACTTTGGTGTTTGGTGTTTAGTGAAATCCAAGAGAAGGTGTCTCTTGGGACTGGAGTAGGTCACATTGACCGAACCAGGATAATTCCTTGTGTTCTTTACTTATTTCCTGCACTTACTGTTTTCTGGCTGAAAGTTACACTAACTTGGCACGCATAATTGAACGAGCAAACAGTCTTAGAATTGCATGAATTTTGGATATATTATACTTCAATGTGTTAGCTTTCATTAGCCGCAAGAATCACTAAATTCTAAGGTGTTTAGCATATTCAAATCGTCTTCACAAAATTGTTGCTACAGTCTGTGAACAGTTCTGACCAGTGTGCAAACTTGTGCAATTTGAATAGGCTATCCTTTGAATCTTGGAGTGAGCCTTATATCAAATTAAACTAGACATCTTGAGGTTTAATTTGACATAAGATTCATCAAAATAGCACGGGTAGATTTTGAGATATTGTTGTTTGAAGTTAAGCTAACATTCTGCCTGAAACTGCCAGAATTGCACACTTTACTTTTCTTGCTTATTTGAACGTGCTAACTTGCTTGGAATTGGCTGAAATTTTTATGACATACTATAAACATTCTAAACTTGATCTCTGCCAAGTTTGAGAGCTTGCACAGGTGTATAAGTGGTTCAACCAAAGCGTTCAAAACAGTGAACTGTTTCTGGAAATTCCAGAACCTGAGGCTAAAGAGGCAAAGGGGTCTTCAAACAAGTTTTTGAAGGTAATTATAGTGTAATTTCCGCTAATCCACTATTCACCCCCCCCCCTCTAGTGGTGCTATACAGGTCCAACAGAAGATGCACAACCAAGTAATTGGTGGCAAATAAGAGATAAACAAAAGCATCCTCAAGAACTTATCATAGGAGATGTAAATCAAGGGGTTAGAACACGTAGGCAAATAGATCCTAATGAATATGATCAATGGCATGCACTTATATCCCAAATTGAACCTAAGAATGTGAATGATGCCTTAAACGATGCATATTGGATAGATGCAATGCATGAAGAGTTAAACCAATTTGAAAGAAACAATGTGTGGGATTTAGTACCTAAACCCAAGGATAAATCAATCATTGGAACTAAATGGGTGTTTAGGAACAAAATGAATGAACAAGGGGTTGTAGTAAGAAATAAAGCAAGACTTGTAGCTCAAGGATATAATCAAGAAGAGGGTATTGATTACGATGAAACATTTGCCCCCGTAGCAAGATTAGAATCCATACGCCTCTTATTAGCTTTTGCATGTTATAATAACATCAAATTATTCCAAATGGATGTTAAGAGTGCATTCTTAAATGGCTATATCCAAGAAGAAGTTTTTGTTAAACAACCACCAGGCTTTGAAGATCCAAAGAACCCTAATCATGTATATAAACTTAAGAAAGCCTTATATGGTTTGAAACAAGCCCCCCGTGCATGGTATGAAAGATTTGCCAACTTTTTACTAAGTAACAACTTTCAAAGAGGAACCATAGATAGTACCTTATTCTTGAAAAAGAAAGACAAAGATTTGCTTGTAATACAAATATATGTAGATGACATAATCTTTGGTTCAACTAATCCTAACTTAGTAAAAGACTTTGAAGATTGTATGAAGTCTGAGTTTGAAATGTCTATGGTTGGTGAATTAAACTATTTCTTAGGCTTGCAAATAAAACAAACATCAAGTGGTATACATATCAATCAAGCCAAATACATAAGAGATATGATAAAGAAATTCAACTTTGAAAACTTGAAACCATCTCCAACACCAATGTGTACTTCAACAAAATTAGACAAAGATGAAAATGGTGTTGCATTTGATGAAAAACTATATAGGTCTATGATTGGTTCATTGCTATATCTAACTGCTAGTAGACCTGATATTATGTTTGCAGTATGTATGTGTGCAAGATTTCAAAGTATGCCTAAGTTGTCACACTTTAAAGCTGTAAAAAGAATATTTAGATATCTTCAACATACACCAACATTAGGCTTATGGTATGATAGACAATCTAGTCTAAGTCTACATGCATATTCAGATGCAGATTATGGTGGATGTAGAGTAGATAGAAAGAGCACTAGTGGAACATGTCAATTCCTAGGAAACTCACTAATATCTTGGTTTTCAAAGAAACAATCTAGTGTTGCACTTTCTACTACTGAAGCAGAATATATGGCTTTAAGTCTATGTTGTACTCAACTATTATGGATTAAACAACAACTTTCAGACTTTGAAATACAAGTAAATAATATCCCCATCTATTGTGATAGTACAAGTGCTATAAATTTGTCTAAAAACCCTGTACTACACTCTGAGGCAAAGGGGTCTTCAAACAAGTTTTTGAAGGTAATTGTAGTGTAATTTCCGCTAACCCACTATTCACCCCCCCCTCTAGTGGTGCTATACAGGTCCAACAACATCTCCAGCAGACTTAGGGGTTGGCCACTCAGTTATGGATTTAACTTTCTCTTGGTCCATTTCAATTCCTTCAGCACTAATCACAAATCCTAAGAATGTAACCTTCTCCAGACAGAAAGAACACTTCTTGAAATTAGCATACAACTTTTCTTTCTGTAGGGTGACAAAAACAGCTCTAAGATGGATTAGATGTTCACTTAGGGTTTTGGAGTAGATAAGAATGTCATCAAAGTAAACTACTACAAATTTCCCTATGAATTTCCTTAAGACCTCATTCATTAACCTCATGAAAGTACTAGGGGCGTTGATTAAACCAAAGGGCATAACTAACCATTCGTACAATCCAAATTTAGTCTTAAAGGCAGTTTTCCATTCATCACCTTCCCTAATTCTCACTTGGAAATAACCTTGTTTAAGATCTACTTTGCTAAAGCATCTAGACCCATGCAACATATCCAACATGTCATCCAACCTAGGAATAGGGTATCTATACTTCACAGTGATCTTATTGATGGCTCTACAATCAGTACACATTCTCCAAGTTCCATCTTTCTTAGGGACAATGATAACAGGAACAACACAAGGACTCATACTCTCTTTTACTTTACCTTGGGTCAATAATTCCTCAACTTGTTTTTGGATTTCCTTAGTTTCCTCTGGATTGGCTCCATAGGAAGGTTTGTTTGGTAGAACAGCTCCTGGAATGAAATCTATTTGATGCTCAATGCCTCTTAGAGGTGGTAAACATGGGGGATCTCCTTCAGGAAACAAGCTAGAAAATTCTTGAAGTAAAGATGCAACTTCACTTGGTAAAGTAGATGGTATTTCAGATGAAGAGAACAGAGTTTCTTTGTAAAGCAAGATATAAACACTTTTGTTTGAATTGATAGCATGGAATACCTCGCTTTGAGATGCAAAGAATGCGCTTTTCTTTAGAGATGGTTCAGCAGAAACTTTGATTTCTTTCGGTTCAATTTTAAGATGAGAAGTTTTCAGTTGGTTTTCTTTGATGAAAATCCTTTCCAGTTCCTTTTCTTTTGGATCATTATGGCTTTTTAACATTCGTTGTTGATTCTCAAAGACTTTGTGCGGGGGCAAGGCATTTAATTTGAACAGTTTGTTGTTATGCCTAAAGGAATATCTATTCAGGTAACCATCATATGTAACCTTGTTGTCAAATTGCCACGGTCTACCTAATAAGATATGACTTGATTGCATAGGGGCTACATCACATAACACCTCAGCAGAATACCCACCAATTGATAAAGAAACTAGGACTTGCTTTGTTACTTTAACTTCACCACACTCATTAAGCTATGTAAGTCTATAAGGACGGGGGTGATTAATTAAAGGTAACTCAAGTTTCCTAACAAGTTCAAAACTTGCAACATTGGTACATGAACTGGAGTCAATGATTAAAGTGCAGACTTTCTTTTTAACCATACAGTGAATGTGGAATATATTCTCTCTTTGTATTTCAGGTTCTTCAGTTTTAATTTGGGCACTTAGAGCTCGACAGACAACTAAGAACTCTTTTGTTTCACACTCATTAATCTCTTCACTAATCTGTTCTTCTTCCTCACATGTTTGTTCAATTTCATTGTTTTCCTCACTCTCTTCCAATTCTTCCTCAGAATAATACTCATTAGACTTTTCAATAAACAAGATGCGTTTAGGGTTGGGACATTGATTAGCAAAATGACCTTTTCCTAAGCATTTAAAACATTGAATATCACGAGTCTTAACATTAGGCGTACCTTCCACCTTGGCTTTGCCTTTATCAGTGATTGGAAACTTTGGACGATTTTGTATGTTCTGGGTTGATTTTCCTTGGAATCCACGGCCTTGACCTTGTTGTGGACGGAAAGGCGTCCTGGGCTGTGTTCTAGGAAAACTCAAAGGATTAGTCCGAAAAGAAGGGTTAGAAGTTTTAACCTTCAATTGTCTTTCCACTTTCTCAGCAATGTGAACCATAGAAGCCAGATCAGAGTAAGGTGTAAGTTCCACCTTAAATGCAATCTCTTTGTTCAAACCAGCTAGAAATCTAGCCATTGTGGCTTCCTCGGCTTCTTCTATGTTAGCCCTGGTAAGCAGATGTTCTAATTCTTTATAAAATTCATCAACAGATCTATTACCTTGAGAAAGTTGTTGCAATTTCTGGAAAATGCTTCTTTCATAGGAAGGAGATATGAATCTCTTCCTCATCTCTTGTTTCAGCTCGGACCAAGTAACAACAGGGGGCTGTCTTGTTCTTCTCCTGGTGTTCTTCAATTGTTCCCACCAAAGTAAAGCATAATCTACAAATTCAAAAGTTGCATACCGCACTTTGGCCAATTCAGAATAGTTAGTGCAAGAATACATATGATCTACTTTTGTTTCCCATTGCAGATATGTTTCAGGATCACTTTTCCCTTGGAAGGGGGGTATTGTCAGTTTAGTAGTAATGAACTCTTCTTCAAGATGTTCATCTCTATCAGGCTGACGTTCATCATACCGTTCTTCCGGATAGTGTTCTTCATTGTACTCAGGGAGATAATCAAATCTCTCCTCAAAAGAAATGTTCCTACGACCACCATTACTACCTCGACCTCTACCTCTATGTGTGATGCGTGCAACTCGTGGGCTCCAACAATTCCACCTTCCAAACGTCCTTCACAAGGGTTAGGCACAAGGAAGAAGACTTCCCCTTGCTTCCTTAATGAATAAAAACGTGTGGATCTAGGATGAGCAAGACCAACACTTCAAGATGGTCGTTGATCAGGCAAACCAATATGGCCCTCCTGGACGGCACCTTTAAGCAATGGCAATACCTTCAATATGCTCAACTTTGAAGGATCTTAACCTAGGTTTTTAATGCAAAACCAAGAAAACAAAGTCTCACTCAAAGTGAAAGAAATATCAAGGATTCTTATTCATCGAAAGGTGAGATTACAATCAGCCAAAGGGGTCTATTTATAGGCCTAAGGATCGCCCCTCTTTAGCTTGAATGGCTAGAGATAAATCAAAATAAAGCTATCTAACAAATGTTTAAAATCTGAACTTTGCTTGAAAATTAAAACTAAGATAATTCTAGCTAAAACTTGAAATGCTTGCAAGATATTATCTTCAATGAACCTAGTCATGTTTGGTGATGAAATTGGCGTTGGAGATGCTGAAATAGGCGTTGGAGATGTGGTTGACTTTGCATTCAAAGGCTAGTTGAGGATTGGATTCAATTTGACTTCAAACTTGAATTCAATCTTTGAATCATAATCCCATCCTTCTTGATCTTCAAATGGCGTGTGGATGCTTATCTAGGCGTGTGAGATGCCTTCAATTGGTTGGGATGTTGAATTCAAATGCTGGTTGGAGATTGTGTTTATCTTGAACTTGAATCCTAAACTTGGATTCAAATTTGAATTGCCATCTCATCTTTGCTTCAAAAATTGGCGTGTGACTATCTCCCTTATCCTTCAAAATGGCGTGTGATCTTGAGATGATAAGCCTCAAATTGGTTGAAACTTGAATTCAAATTATGGTTGAATTTGAATTCAAGTTTATCTTCAAGTTCAAATTCAAGTGAGATGTTATCCTTCAATTCAAAGTGGCCGCCCCCCTCTTTATGGATAATGAAGATGATTTCAACTTGATCAAGAGATTTCTATCTTGGACACCTTTGAATTTGTCTTAGCATAGACAAACATTCTCTTGGAAACATTCTCTTGAAACATTCTCTTCAACATTCTCTTCAAACATTCTCTTGAAACATTCTCTTCAAACATTTCATGTACCTAATTTACCTACAAAGAAAAGACATAAAACAAAGATCACAAGACACAAGATAAAATTTAAAGAAACAAAGAGTGTAGACGTGCATGTGATACATGCTCAAGTTGAAGGTTCAATGAAATGAACCCAAGGAGTCTTAGGTTCATCTTGAACATGCTTGTACAAGAAGGTGGCAACTTGATGACAAAGTTCCCTTGCCCTCCTTCTTGTTATAGGACCTTTGACCTCTTGATGGGGTCCTTGATCCTCATCGGACCCTTGATCCTCATCAATCCCCCCCTCCTCAAAAGGATTCGTCCTCGAATCAAAAAGGTCATCGTTGAAAGGGGTGAGATCAGCAACATTAAAAGTAGGTGAAACTGAACCATACCTGTCGGGAAGATCGAGGATGTATGCATTGTCACCTATGCGTTTCAATACTTTAAAGGGTCCATCTCCTCGAGGCAACAATTTTGACTTTCTTTCATTGGGAAATCGTTCTTTACGTAAATGTAACCACACTAAATCTCCAGGTTTGAACACAACTTTTTTTCGATGTTTGTTAGCTCGTCTTTCATAAGCTTTGTTTTTCTTTTCTAGTTGTGTTTTAACTTGTTCATGCAGTTTCTTTATGTTGTCTGCTTTTTGTTTACCATCAATACTAGAACGTTCATGCACGGGAATAGGAATCAAATCAATGGGAGACAAGGGATTAAAGCCATACACGATTTCAAATGGACTATGCAAAGTACCGTGATGGACACTCCTATTATATGCAAATTCGATATATGGTAAACAATCTTCCCAATGTTTAATGTGTTTTTGCAAAATGGCACGCAAAAGTTGAGAAAGAGTACGATTAACGACTTCAGTTTGTCCATCAGTTTGTGGGTGTGCGGTGGTGGAAAACAGCAATTGTGTACCAAGTTTAGCCCACAAAACACGCCAAAAATGACTCAAGAATTTCGTATCTCTATCACTTACAATTGTACGTGGCATGCCATGCAATCTAACAATTTCTTTGAAGAACAAATCCGCAACATGTGTGGCATCATCAACTTTCCGACATGCAATGAAATGTGCCATTTTGAAAATCGGTCAACCACAACATAAATGCTATCGCGTCCTCCCCGAGACCTAGGAAGTCCTAAAACAAAGTCCATAGAAATGTCAATCCAAGGGGAATCAGGGACGGGTAAAGGCGTGTAAAGGCCATGTGGTTGGGACTTGGATTTGGCTTGTTTGCAAGTGATGCAATTACCACACAACCTCTCGACGTCTACTCTCATGTGGGGCCAATAGAAATGTTCTTTAAGAGTCTCAAGGGTTTTGAACACTCCGAAATGACCCATTAAACCTCCCCCATGGGCTTCTCTGGTCAATGCTTCCCGTAGAGATGATTGGGGAACGCACAATTTTTGTTCTTTGAAAAGATAACCCTCATGTATGTAAAATTTTCCAAATGGTGCTTCTTTACATGCCTCGAATATGGTGCCAAAGTCATGGTCATTGGGGTACAAGTCCTTAAGTGATTCAAATCCTAAGAAGCGGGAAGATAATGTAGTCACTAACGTGTATCTCCTAGAGAGGGCATCGGCAACTATATTATCCTTTCCTTGCTTGTACTTAATCACGTAAGGGAATTGTTCTATGAACTCTACCCATTTGGCATGTCTTTTGTTCAACTTTCCTTGCCCTTTAAGATACTTAAGGCTTTCGTGGTCAGTGTGGATCACAAACTCTTTAGGTTGAAGATAGTGTTGCCAAGTTTGTAGGGATCTCACAAGGGCATAAAGTTCCTTATCATAGGTAGAGTAATTCAATGATGCTCCTTTCAACTTTTCACTAAAGTAGGCTATGGGTTTCTTACTTTGGGTCAAAACTGCGCCTATACCCACTCCACTTGCATCACACTCGATCTCAAAGGTCTCGTCAAAATTTGGTAGTCTAAGTATGGGTGCAGTGGTCAGCCTACGTTTAAGTTCGTCAAATGCCTGTTGTTGTGGTTCTTCCCACCTAAAAGGCACATCTTTTTTTACAATTTCGTTTAGGGGTGCAGCTATGGAAGAAAAATCTTTGACAAAGCGTCTATAAAAGCTGGCTAGTCCATGAAAACTGCGAACGTCCCCTACATTCTTAGGTGTAGGCCACTCCACAATTGACCTAACTTTTTCCTCATCCATCTCTACTCCCTCAGCCGAAATGACAAAGCCTAGAAAAACTATGCGTTCTAAACAGAAAGAGCATTTCTTAAAGTTGGCGTAAAGTTGTTCTTGCTTAAGTTTTTCAAAAACGGCTCTAATGTGGTCAAGATGATCTTCTATGGTGTGGGAATAGATTAGGATATCATCGAAATAGACAACGACAAAGCGTCCTATGAACGCACGTAAGACTTCATTCATTAGCCTCATAAAGGTACTAGGGGCGTTGGTGAGCCCGAAGGGCATCACTAACCACTCATAGAGCCCAAACTTGGTTTTGAATGCAGTCTTCCATTCGTCCCCTTCTCTAATGCGTACCTGAAAGTACCCTTGCTTAAGGTCAATTTTGGTGAAGAATTTGGATCCGTGCAACATGTCTAACATATTGTCTAGCCTAGGTATGGGGTACCTATACTTAACGGTAATCTTGTTTATGGCTCGGCAATCGGTACACATTCTCCACGTTCCATCCTTTTTGGGTACTAAAATGACGGGGACGGCAGATGGGCTCAGACTCTCTCGGATTTGTCCACTAGCTAGGAGCTCCTCTACTTGCCTTTGGATTTCTTTGGTTTCTTCGGGGTTTGCTCGATAGGCTGGGCGATTGGGTAACACGGCTCCTGGGACAAAGTCGATTTGGTGTTCTATCCCTCTAATGGGTGGTAATCCGGATGGTGGTTCGGAAGGAAATAGAACTTCATATTCTTGGATAAGGGACGCAACTGAGGTAGGTAAGTTTGGTGGGAGTTCTTCAAGGGCAAGTTGACACGACTTTGGGATGATGATGAATACAGTTTGGTTGTTATAAAGTGCACGTGTAACCTCTCTTTTCTTTGCGAAATACCCACACTTTTTTTTGGACTCGTTGACACTTAGGGGCACTACCTCTTTTCCCTTGCTCTCATTTTTCTTGCTCTCACTTTTCATACACTCCACGAATTTTCTCTCGGCTTCTTTTTCCTTAGGATCGGCTCTAGACTTGGACATGCGTTGGTGATCCTCGTGGACTTTGTGTGGTGGAAGTGCATGCAGTTTGTACAATTTGCCATTCAATTTGAAAGAATAACGATTCAAATAACCATCATATGTCACATGTCTATCAAATTGCCATGGTCTACCAAGTAAGATATGACTAGCATGCATTGGTGCGACATCACATAAAACATCATCTTTGTAACTACCAATGCTAAGAGAAATCAAAACTTGTTTACTTACGCTAACTTCACCGCAGTCATTTAGCCATGCAAGTTTGTAAGGGTGCGGATGATTAGTCATAGGCAAATTCAGTTTTCTTACTAATTCGATGCTAGCCACATTAGCACAAGAACCAGAATCAATGATCATGGTGCACACTTTACCATTTATCATGCAATGAATATGGAAAATGTTTTCTCTATGTTGTTCGTGATCATCTAATTTCGGATATGCATTTAAAGCTCTACGCACGACAAGAAACTCTTTAGTGTCAAAATCATCTAATGCGCCTAGGTCTTCTTCAGGTTCAATTTCATTATCATGCTCAGACTCGTTTTCATGCTCGGACTCGGACACATATTCGTTTGTCTCTTCAATTAACATGATTCTTTTCGAATTAGGACATTCTTTTCCTATGTGACCACGTCCTTGACATTTATAGCATTTAATGTCTCTAAACCTGTTTGAAGGATCCGAAGAATTGCCGGTAGGAGCCTTTTGTTGTGTGCGTTCATCTCTCCTTTGTGTGGATTGCACACGATTGTCCATCCTTTGTGATGCTCCTTGGTCACGCGTTTGGCCTCCTGTAGGCCGTGAACTTCCTGTTCCTGAAGGCTTGCTGGAAAATCTTGATGAAGATTGATTAGTACGATAATTGGAATTGAAATTAGAGGAGTTACGTACCTTTAATTGTGCTTCAATCTTCTCAGCC
>AP025062.1:30083698-30180906 GCA_036186865.1 Eustoma russellianum
CATGCGTTGGTGATCCCGTGGACTTTGTGTGGCGGAAGTGCATGCAGTTTGTACAATTTGCCATTCAATTTGAAAGAATAACGATTCAAATAACCATCATATGTCACATGTCTATCAAATTGCCATGGTCTACCAAGTAAGATATGACTAGCATGCATTGGTGCGACATCACATAAAACATCATCTTTGTAACTACCAATGCTAAGAGAAATCAAAACTTGTTTACTTACGCTAACTTCACCGCAGTCATTTAGCCATGCAAGTTTGTAAGGGTGCGGATGATTAGTCATAGGCAAATTCAGTTTTCTTACTAATTCGATGCTAGCCACATTAGCACAAGAACCAGAATCAATGATCATGGTGCACACTTTACCATTTATCATGCAATGAATATGGAAAATGTTTTCTCTATGTTGTTCGTGATCATCTAATTTCGGATATGCATTTAAAGCTCTACGCACGACAAGAAACTCTTTAGTGTCAAAATCATCTAATGCGCCTAGGTCTTCTTCAGGTTCAATTTCATTATCATGCTCAGACTCGTTTTCATGCTCGGACTCGGACACATATTCGTTTGTCTCTTCAATTAACATGATTCTTTTCGAATTAGGACATTCTTTTCCTATGTGACCACGTCCTTGACATTTATAGCATTTAATGTCTCTAAACCTGTTTGAAGGATCCGAAGAATTGCCGGTAGGAGCCTTTTGTTGTGTGCGTTCATCTCTCCTTTGTGTGGATTGCACACGATTGTCCATCCTTTGTGATGCTCCTTGGTCACGCGTTTGGCCTCCTGTAGGCCGTGAACTTCCTGTTCCTGAAGGCTTGCTGGAAAATCTTGATGAAGATTGATTAGTACGATAATTGGAATTGAAATTAGAGGAGTTACGTACCTTTAATTGTGCTTCAATCTTCTCAGCCATATGGACCATGGTTGTGAGGTCGAGGTAAGGTTGAAGGTCAACCCTTTGCGCAATCTCTCTGTTTAAACCATGTAAGAATCGAGCCTTGGTGGCTTCTTCAGGTTCCTGCAAGTTAGACCTCTCCAACAAAATTTCTAACTCTTTATAGTACTCGTCTACACTTTTGGAACCTTGTCGTAAGTTATGCAAGCTTGTGAAAATAGAACTCTCATAATTGTTTGGAATAAAACGTTGACGCATTTCAAACTTCATTTCTTCCCAAGTGGCGATTGGGGGTTGTCTCGTCTTAGTTCTATTTCGACACAAATTCGTCCACCAATTAAGTGCATAACCAGAAAATTCAATGGAAGCATACCTCACTTTTTGCAATTCACTATAATTGGTACAAGAAAAGATCAAATCCACTTTCGTTTCCCATTCTAAATATTCCTCCGCATTACTTTTACCATAAAACGTGGGAATACTTATTTTGGTTTTGAGAAAATCGTCATCTTGTGGGAAAAGGGGATTTTGGCGTCTTTGGTAACCACGAGGATGGTGGTCATCAAAGTCATAATCATCATGCTCAAAAGGAATGTAATCATCATTGTACCTTCTTGGAGCGTACCTTCTTGCTTGTGTAGGAGGGGCAAACCGTCTCGCTTCGGTGTGCGGGGGTCGAATGTTATCGTCCTCAACTTCTTCCGGAGGATGGCGCCTTGGTTGTGGTGGTGGAACGGCCCTGCTTGTTCCTTGGCCATCACTTGTTTTGTAGCTTCGCTCCACGTCTTCCAAGCGATGCTTAATTATCTCATTGTCGTGCATGAGTTTCTTAAGCATTTCCAGCATTTGTTGTTGAGTATTGTCAACAGTTTCGGCTCCTTTAGACTTGCTAGATGCGGAGTTGCTGCTGGCCATTGTACCTAAGGAATTGAACGAAAACAAAGGAAAAAAGAGAAAGAAGCAAACTAACACAAAGACAAACAAATGTTAAGGGATTAGAAAAAATTAAGCTATGGATGTTGGACCTGTATAGCACCACTAGAGGGGGGGGTGAATAGTGGGTTAGCGGAAATTACACTACAATTACCTTCAAAAAGTTGTTTGAAGACCCCTTTGCCTCTTTAGCCTCAGGTTCTGGAATTTCCAGAAACAGTTCAATGTTTTGAGTGCTTTGGTTGAACCACTTATACACCTGTGCAAGCTCTCAAACTTGGCAGAGATCAAGTTTAGAATGTTTATAGTATGTCATAAAAATTTCAGTCAATTCCAAGCAAGTTTGCACGTTCAAATAAGCAAGATAAGTAAAGTGTGCAATTCTGGCAGTTTCAGGCAGAATGTTAGCTTAACTTCAAACGATGATATCTCAAAATCTACCCGTGCTATTTTGATGAATCTTATGTCAAATTAAACCTTACGATGTCTAGTTTAATTTGATATAAGGCTCACTTCAAGATTCGCAGGATAACCTATTCAAATTGAACAAGTTTTGCACACTGGTCAGAATTGTTCACAGAATGTAGCAACAATTTTGTGAAGACGATTTGAATATGCTAAACTCCTTAGAATTTAGTGATTCTTGCGGCTAATGAAAGCTAACACATTGAAGTATAATATATCCAAAATTCATGCAATTCTAAGACTGTTTGCCTGTTCAATTATGCGTGCCAAGTTAGTGTAATTCTCAGGCAGAAAACAGTAAGTGCAGGAAATAAGTAAAGAACACAAGGAATTATCCTGGTTCGGTCAATGTGACCTACTCCAGTCCCAAGAGACACCTTCTCTTGGATTTCACTAAACACCAAACACCAAAGTCACCTTACAAAGCCAAAGGAAGAAGCTTTTCACCAACTTCTTCAAGAGACTTCACCAAAACAAACAGCAACTAGTTTGTTTCACCTTTGCACCTTTGCACCTTTTGCTCACCTCTAAGGAGTAAGCTTTATACACCAGATTCTCCCTTACAATATGTCGTTTAAAAGGTGTTGAAATGACAAGAAATGAAGAACTATACAATCATAAAGCTTGCTGCAAATGTGTTCTTCAATATAGAAGAGTAGAAGAGAAGAATGGAGACAAAGAGCTGAATGTCTTGCTTGCTTTTCTTTTGTTTTTCGTTGGTGCACTTTTACTCTTCACTTTTGGAGCTATTTATAGCCAAGAGGACAGCCTAAAGGCTCCTTAATGTAGACGTTGGAATGGTTGATAAATGGAGAAAATTCAGCACTTTTCTAGCTATCCAAATTCAGCATTTGACTTTCAAAATAAAGTTGATCTTTTGATGCTTTGAATTGGTCTTTCAATCTGAACTTTTACCCTTCATCTTATCCATTATAGCCGTTGAAATGAGGTGGAAAAACAGCTTCATTTGAACGTTTAAAAGGCAGCTCCAATCAGCAATGTCCATGTGTGAATACCTTGCCATGTATGCAGCTGAATTGGCGTGTATTTTGAACAATTTTATCTCCTCATTTTGAACACTAAATGAACGTTGGAATGGCCTAGAAGATAGGCATTGGAGAGTAGTTCAAAGATAGATAGAAATCAGCCAAGCTTTTGAGTTTGAATTAGTCTTCAACTTTTGAACACATAGCCGTTGCATAGCTTTCTTGGTTGAGAGATTTTTGCTCCAAATTTGAACCAAAATAGCCGTTTGTAACCAGCTCCAAAATATACAAGAATAGTCATTTGAAATCAGCACCAAAATAGGATTTATTTCAACTTGCCTTGACTTGTTCAAAATCTGAAAATTTGAACATGATTTGTGTGCCAATATCCGTTTGCACACATATAATATATAGCCATTTATGTCTTCAACATGTAGCATAGAATACCATATGAAGAATGCCAAGAATTCCAAGAAAACCATATATGTGATAACCATAATATAAGAATTCCAATTGATATACCATGCTGCCCGTTTCCATGCTGCCCGTTTCCATAAATATAGGACATGTACTATATGTGACATAAACACATATAAACATCATATAAACAATATATAACACGTTAGAAGATCCATTGGCAAGTGAAGAGACCAGAATACCCCTTAGCACAAAAATAGGAATTTTGTCCTAGGATGAACCTAGACATGGTGCTGCTCCAGATTCATTTTTGCCATGATGTGACATGACTTATAAATGTGTCATATGATCATATAAATCCGTTGGAAGAAGACCAAATAAGAATGAGAAGTCCAAATGGTGAAATTACCAAAATAACCCTTATAAAGATCAATAAGCTTCACCACCGTGTCAAGTCAGTTTTTATCCGTGTCAAGCATGCTTTTCCTCAGCCAATTAGATTCTAAATTGAATAAGGATCATGTGGGCTTTTGAATCACTCAATTTGGAGTTCATTTGCCCAAGATATGAACCAAAACCTGCAATAGGATACTAAACCGAGCAATTTGCCTTATATTGTAAGTCATGTGACTTCAAGGCTTGGTTAGATCATATAATTAACATGTATTGGCATATATATCATCTAAGATCAGTTTGAACATATCTTGATTTAGACATGTGATTGAATTGGCCAAGTTCAATCTCATGATCTTAATCAAACTTGTTCAATCTTGATTCATTCAATCAATTTCACATTTAGCTCATAAATTCAATCTCATGCACACATATACTTTAAACGTTACACACACATACATGCTCACATATGCATTTTGCAATCATTCAAACATGATATATCACAACAATCTCCCCCTTTTGATGATTTGCAAAATTACCCCACATATGTGTATATTAAGCATCTAAATCAAGTGTGTGACAAGTTTAACTATTTCTTTCTTTAAGTCATGCATTATAACGTTTTGTAAGCTCATAACGTTCCCTAATCTCCCCCTTAATGTGTTATCTCCCCCTTGACCTAATCTCCCCCTTAATGTGTTATCTCCCCCTTAACATGATATACATATGATATACATATATGTTTTTTTTTTCTCTCTCCCCCTTAATTTTGTAAATTATGCAAAAGACTGAACCGAGTTAGCAATACCCAGAATGATCTAGACAGTATTGTCAGTTGTAAGCAATTAAGCCAAGTCTTGCACGTAAATTCTCAAAGATAGCTTGATTAAGGGGTTTAGTGAATATGTCAGCTACTTGTTGATCAGTTCTAACATGTTCAATGTGTATATGTCCAAGATTAACATGATCACGGAGAAAATGATAACGTACTTCTATATGCTTTGCCTTAGAGTGTAGTACAGGGTTTTTAGACAAATTTATAGCACTTGTACTATCACAATAGATGGGGATATTATTTACTTGTATTTCAAAGTCTGAAAGTTGTTGTTTAATCCATAATAGTTGAGTACAACATAGACTTAAAGCCATATATTCTGCTTCAGTAGTAGAAAGTGCAACACTAGATTGTTTCTTTGAAAACCAAGATATTAGTGAGTTTCCTAGGAATTGACATGTTCCACTAGTGCTCTTTCTATCTACTCTACATCCACCATAATCTGCATCTGAATATGCATGTAGACTTAGACTAGATTGTCTATCATACCATAAGCCTAATGTTGGTGTATGTTGAAGATATCTAAATATTCTTTTTATAGCTTTAAAGTGTGACAACTTAGGCATACTTTGAAATCTTGCACACATACATGCTGCAAACATAATATCAGGTCTACTAGCAGTTAGATATAGCAATGAACCAATCATAGACCTATATAGTTTTTCATCAAATGCAACACCATTTTCATCTTTGTCTAATTTTGTTGAAGTACACATTGGTGTTGGAGATGGTTTCAAGTTTTCAAAGTTGAATTTCTTTATCATATCTCTTATGTATTTGGCTTGATTGATATGTATACCACTTGATGTTTGTTTTATTTGCAAGCCTAAGAAATAGTTTAATTCACCAACCATAGACATTTCAAACTCAGACTTCATACAATCTTCAAAGTCTTTTACTAAGTTAGGATTAGTTGAACCAAAGATTATGTCATCTACATATATTTGTATTACAAGTAAATCTTTGTCTTTCTTTTTCAAGAATAAGGTACTATCTATGGTTCCTCTTTGAAAATTGTTACTTAGTAAAAAGTTGGCAAATCTTTCATACCATGAACGGGGGGCTTGTTTCAAACCATATAAGGCTTTCTTAAGTTTATATACATGATTAGGGTTCTTTGGATCTTCAAAGCTTGGTGGTTGTTTAACAAAAACTTCTTCTTGGATATAGCTATTTAAGAATGCACTCTTAACATCCATTTGGAATAGTTTGATGTTATTATAACATGCAAAAGCTAATAAGAGGCGTATGGATTCTAATCTTGCTACGGGGGCAAATGTTTCATCGTAATCAATACCCTCTTCTTGATTATATCCTTGAGCTACAAGTCTTGCTTTATTTCTTACTACAACCCCTTGTTCATTCATTTTGTTCCTAAACACCCATTTAGTTCCAATGATTGATTTATCCTCGGGTTTAGGTACTAAATCCCACACATTGTTTCTTTCAAATTGGTTTAACTCTTCATGCATTGCATCTATCCAATATGCATCGTTTAAGGCATCATTCACATTCTTAGGTTCAATTTGGGATATAAGTGCATGCCATTGATCATATTCATTAGGATCTATTTGCCTACGTGTTCTAACCCCTTGATTTACATCTCCTATGATAAGTTCTTGAGGATGCTTTTGTTTATCTCTTATTTGCCACCAATTACTTGGTTGTGCATCTTCAATAGGTTCATGATGTTCAATAGGCTGGTTAGGCACATTTTCTTCATTACGTTCTTGTGTAGGGGGAGTTTGAACTTCATGCATTTCAAGAGTTTGATTTGGTGTTTCAATTTGTTCATTTGTAGGTGGTAGGATAAGTTCATCTTCATCATGAAGTATTTGATCATTTGGTACATAGATTTCATGTTGATTACTTGTTTGGAGATATGCATTTTCATTGAACTTCACATGTATAGATTCAACTATCTTTCTTGTTTGTGCATTATAACATCTATATGCTTTAGAGTTCATTGAATATCCCACAAATATATGTTCATCAGACTTAGGATCAAACTTATCTAAGTTATCTTTTGTGTTCAATACAAAGCATTTACAACCAAAGACTTTTAGATAGTTTACTTTTGGGAGTCGTCCATTTAAGATTTCATATGGTGTTTTGTTCAATTTCTTTCTTATTGATAGTCTGTTGATCATATAACTTGAAGTGTTTACTGCTTCAGCCCATAAGAATTTAGGTACTTTGTTTTCTACCATCATTGTTCTTGCTACTTCTTGAATAGTCCTATTCTTTCTTTCAACTACACCATTAAGTTGAGGAGTTCTTGGTGGGGAGAATTCATGTTTTATACCCTTTTCATTACAGAATTTGATTAATACACTATCTTTAAACTCACCACCTCTATCACTCCTTATCTTAATAACATGTGATTCATGTTCATTTTCAAGTTGTCTAATTAGATTAGTTATAGATGATGCACTTTCATCTTTTGAAGCAAGAAACAATGTCCAAGTATATCTTGAGAAATCATCAACTATTACACATACATAATAACTTCCACCTAAGCTTCTTGTTCTACATGGACCAAATAAGTCTATATGCAAGAGTTCTAGTATTCTTGACGTTGTGAACTCGGTTTTAGGCTTAAGGGATTCTCTAACATGTTTGCCTTTGATACAAGATTCACATAGTTGAAAATCATCCAAGTTAAGTTTAGGCAATCCTTTAACAAGACTTTTAGCGTGTAGTTTTTCTAAGGTTGATATACCAATGTGTCCTAAACGTCTATGCCAAAGATTGGGATCAGATTCATGTGAAACAAGACATTTTGTGTTACTACTTAGCATATCATCCATGTTAAGCACATATATGTTTCCTTCACGTTTTCCTTTTAACACAACTTGATTGTTTTTATCCATTATCTTACAAGAAGTGGAGGAGAAGAGAACATTCAAGTTGTTGTCACATAGTTGAGAAACACTTAAAAGCTCAAAGGTTAAGTTACTTACAAGTAGGACGTTTTTGATCTCAAACTTGTTTGGATCACCAACCTTGCCTTTGCCAATTATTTGGCCTTGGTTGTTGTCTCCAAAGGTAACTTTGCCACCTTTTGCAACGTTCTTAAGTGTGCTAAACAAATTTTTGTTGCCCGTCATATGTCTTGAGCAACCACTATCAACTATCCAATTGGTTTTGTTCTTTTCATCTTCTTTGTTGTTATAACCAGCAACTTGTCTTTCTTTGATGTTATGTACCTACAAATGTAAATAACAACTTAGGTACCCTTTGATTTTGGGTCCTTTCAAGGTTAGACAAGTTAAGTTCATGTTAGTGTACCTTTAGGTACCCAAACTTGAACAACCTTTCTTGGTTTTGAAATGTTAAAATCATGTTGCATATAATGAACAAATAGTGGATTTTGATACATAGAATATGATGGAAAAGGGGCTGCACATTTATGTCTAGTTGGATAAGCATTGTAAGTTCTATATGCATTTGAATGTTGCCATGTATATGAGTTATATCTTGGCCGTGAGTTATCATAGTTTCTAGGTGTATTTACCTTCCTATATGTTGATGCATTTTGCAATCTTTGTGATGAAGGTGGTGTGGGCAGAATAGGTTCATTTCTAAATGCATTTGGCCTATATTTCATGTTGGTTGAAGATGATACAAATGTTGTTTCCTTAGGTGTGTATTCAGCTTCTTTAACATATCCAAGACCTTGTTTGTCATTTCCATGCTTTTGAGATGCAATAAGAGTGTCTAACATATTGGAACCATTCTTAAATTGTTCTAAAGATTTGTTCAAGTCTAGGTTGCATGCTTTTAATGATTCAAATTCAGTTTGTATTTCATGTAATTTAGACTTTAAAACGTTGTAATCAACACATTGCACACATTGCACATTTTCATGTTTGTTCTTAAGTTCCTTAATCTGATTTTGCATTGAACTAATAGTGTTAGATGATTCAAGTTGAAGAACTTCTAGTTGAGAAGTTAGATTCAAGTTAGACGTCTCCAACTTGTTCTTCTCCTCAACTATTCTTTTCTTCTCCTTGGATAGCTTCTTATATCTATCATGCAACTTTTCTAATTCATCCAACAATTCATCTTGAGTAAAATCACATTCAGAGTCAGAATCGAATGTTACCTCATTTGTAGACTTTGAAGCCAAACATGTTTGTGCAACTTCAGGTTCCTCCTCGGATTCGGATGAAGATGTGTCATCCCAAGTGCTTGAACTTGCCTTGAGAGCTTTCTTCCTCCTTTGCATAGGTTCTACTCTAGTTTTTGTCCTTGTCTTTTCATCCATGTCACGGTTTTTGTTCTTGTTTGGACAATCATATGAGATGTGTCCTTGTTTGCCACATTCATAACACTTAAGTTCTTTATCATACCATTTACCATCTTGTTTGTTAGATTTCACATTGATAGGGGCAGCTGATTTTGCTTGTCTTTTAGTTGGTCTTTTCTTGAAAAACTTCCTTAAACGCCTAGCTAACAACATTATGTCTTCTTCATCACTTTCATCATCACTTTCATACTCGGCTTGATTAGATGATTCGGGTTCATTTGTTACAAATGCAAGTGATTTAGACTTGTTACTAGTTTCAGCCTTTCTTATATTCAACTTGTTTTCATAAACTTTTAAAGAGCCTATCAATTCATCAAGTTTTATTTGAGAAAGATCTTTGCTTTCTTCAATGGCACTAACTTTGGCATCCCATTCAATTGGCAAACTTCTCAAAACTTTTTGCACTTTTTCTTTCATCAAAAACGTTTTACCAAGGGATTCAAGTGAGTTGTATAAGTTTGTAAGCCTTAAATCCATATCAACAATTGATTCATTAGGCAGTAAATGGAATGATTCAAGTGTAGTCATTAACATGTTAATCTTTGATTCCTTTACTTGATTAGTTCCTTCATGCTTCATTTCAAGACATTTCCACATATCCTTTGCACTTAAACATGAAGAGACATAGGCAGATTCACTCCTACTTAAACCATTCAACAATAATTGCATTGCTTTAGCATTAAGACTCATTTTCTTTTTATCTTCATCACTCCAATCTTTTCTATATTTCTCAACTTCTTGTGATAAGCCATCAATTATAACATGCTTAGTAGGCACATAAGGTCCATCTTCAATGATGGACCACAAGTCTATGTCAATAGCCATTAAGAACAATTTCATCCTAAGTTTCCAATGACTAAAGTTTTCTCCATCAAAAAGAGGTGGTCTTTGTGTGGACATGCCTTCTAATTCTATTTTCATGTGTGACTTAGACATGCTTCTTAGTGTGTGAGAAAACGTTTAAAACACTTATAAGAAGGAAAGAAAGTGTCACCTTGTTGTAGATACCAAATATAAAGAATATAAGAAAACCAGAAAATTTCCAGCAACTTTGCAACTTGGAGTGTAAACTGTTTTCAGCTCAAATAAGAATATGGTGCTCAACCTTGCTCTGATACCACTTGTTGGACCTGTATAGCACCACTAGAGGGGGGGGTGAATAGTGGGTTAGCGGAAATTACACTACAATTACCTTCAAAAAGTTGTTTGAAGACCCCTTTGCCTCTTTAGCCTCAGGTTCTGGAATTTCCAGAAACAGTTCAATGTTTTGAGTGCTTTGGTTGAACCACTTATACACCTGTGCAAGCTCTCAAACTTGGCAGAGATCAAGTTTAGAATGTTTATAGTATGTCATAAAAATTTCAGTCAATTCCAAGCAAGTTTGCACGTTCAAATAAGCAAGATAAGTAAAGTGTGCAATTCTGGCAGTTTCAGGCAGAATGTTAGCTTAACTTCAAACGATGATATCTCAAAATCTACCCGTGCTATTTTGATGAATCTTATGTCAAATTAAACCTTACGATGTCTAGTTTAATTTGATATAAGGCTCACTTCAAGATTCGCAGGATAACCTATTCAAATTGAACAAGTTTTGCACACTGGTCAGAATTGTTCACAGAATGTAGCAACAATTTTGTGAAGACGATTTGAATATGCTAAACTCCTTAGAATTTAGTGATTCTTGCGGCTAATGAAAGCTAACACATTGAAGTATAATATATCCAAAATTCATGCAATTCTAAGACTGTTTGCCTGTTCAATTATGCGTGCCAAGTTAGTGTAATTCTCAGGCAGAAAACAGTAAGTGCAGGAAATAAGTAAAGAACACAAGGAATTATCCTGGTTCGGTCAATGTGACCTACTCCAGTCCCAAGAGACACCTTCTCTTGGATTTCACTAAACACCAAACACCAAAGTCACCTTACAAAGCCAAAGGAAGAAGCTTTTCACCAACTTCTTCAAGAGACTTCACCAAAACAAACAGCAACTAGTTTGTTTCACCTTTGCACCTTTGCACCTTTTGCTCACCTCTAAGGAGTAAGCTTTATACACCAGCTTCTCCCTTACAATATGTCGTTTAAAAGGTGTTGAAATGACAAGAAATGAAGAACTATACAATCATAAAGCTTGCTGCAAATGTGTTCTTCAATATAGAAGAGTAGAAGAGAAGAATGGAGACAAAGAGCTGAATGTCTTGCTTGCTTTTCTTTTGTTTTTCGTTGGTGCACTTTTACTCTTCACCTTTGGAGCTATTTATAGCCAAGAGGACAGCCTAAAGGCTCCTTAATGTAGACGTTGGAATGGTTGATAAATGGAGAAAATTCAGCACTTTTCTAGCTATCCAAATTCAGCATTTGACTTTCAAAATAAAGTTGATCTTTTGATGCTTTGAATTGGTCTTTCAATCTGAACTTTTACCCTTCATCTTATCCATTATAGCCGTTGAAATGAGGTGGAAAAACAGCTTCATTTGAACGTTTAAAAGGCAGCTCCAATCAGCAATGTCCATGTGTGAATACCTTGCCATGTATGCAGCTGAATTGGCGTGTATTTTGAACAATTTTATCTCCTCATTTTGAACACTAAATGAACGTTGGAATGGCCTAGAAGATAGGCATTGGAGAGTAGTTCAAAGATAGATAGAAATCAGCCAAGCTTTTGAGTTTGAATTAGTCTTCAACTTTTGAACACATAGCCGTTGCATAGCTTTCTTGGTTGAGAGATTTTTGCTCCAAATTTGAACCAAAATAGCCGTTTGTAACCAGCTCCAAAATATACAAGAATAGTCATTTGAAATCAGCACCAAAATAGGATTTATTTCAACTTGCCTTGACTTGTTCAAAATCTGAAAATTTGAACATGATTTGTGTGCCAATATCCGTTTGCACACATATAATATATAGCCATTTATGTCTTCAACATGTAGCATAGAATACCATATGAAGAATGCCAAGAATTCCAAGAAAACCATATATGTGATAACCATAATATAAGAATTCCAATTGATATACCATGCTGCCCGTTTCCATGCTGCCCGTTTCCATAAATATAGGACATGTACTATATGTGACATAAACACATATAAACATCATATAAACAATATATAACACGTTAGAAGATCCATTGGCAAGTGAAGAGACCAGAATACCCCTTAGCACAAAAATAGGAATTTTGTCCTAGGATGAACCTAGACATGGTGCTGCTCCAGATTCATTTTTGCCATGATGTGACATGACTTATAAATGTGTCATATGATCATATAAATCCGTTGGAAGAAGACCAAATAAGAATGAGAAGTCCAAATGGTGAAATTACCAAAATAACCCTTATAAAGATCAATAAGCTTCACCACCGTGTCAAGTCAGTTTTTATCCGTGTCAAGCATGCTTTTCCTCAGCCAATTAGATTCTAAATTGAATAAGGATCATGTGGGCTTTTGAATCACTCAATTTGGAGTTCATTTGCCCAAGATATGAACCAAAACCTGCAATAGGATACTAAACCGAGCAATTTGCCTTATATTGTAAGTCATGTGACTTCAAGGCTTGGTTAGATCATATAATTAACATGTATTGGCATATATATCATCTAAGATCAGTTTGAACATATCTTGATTTAGACATGTGATTGAATTGGCCAAGTTCAATCTCATGATCTTAATCAAACTTGTTCAATCTTGATTCATTCAATCAATTTCACATTTAGCTCATAAATTCAATCTCATGCACACATATACTTTAAACGTTACACACACATACATGCTCACATATGCATTTTGCAATCATTCAAACATGATATATCACAACAATGGACACTCCGATTTCGATTCTTTCCACTCTCTTACCACTTTGGTTCTTGGATAACCTGAAGTTAAGAAGTCTCAAAGTGATCAATAAGGAAGTGTATTGCCAAGGCTTCTTCAAACCACAATGTTCTCCGCTTGTTTTTTTTCCTTTTTGCTTTCAAGTTGCACCAATTAGTATCAAAGTAGAACCAATTGAAATGAACTCAAACTTGAACTTTATACTAAGACTCAAAGAAAATAAGCAACCAAAGTTGATGTATATGGCTGAACCAAAGATAAACTAAGGGTTGCCGTGGGCAATCTTTAGTTAATTTTGATTCTATGCACTTACTATCCACAAAATGGTTCAAGTCATGCAACAATCGAGCAACCAAATGTGTGATTGGTTCAAGAAGATCAAGAGTTGGAGAATTGGGTATAGGGGACGGTAAAGTGGGTAATATGGTATCCAAGATTTGCAAGTCGCACCAAAAATTTTCTACGCAATGCACAAACGTTTCGCCCTTTTTCTTTGCTCTTGTTCTTTTGTTTTTCTTTTTCTTCCTTGCTATTTCAATTGAGCAAGGTTCAGATTCTCCTTTTTTTTTGACTAAGGGCAGAATTGGAATTTCACGTGTTTTGCACTTAGCACTTGCGTTTTTCGACAGAATAGTGCAATGTATTTAAAATGCAATTTGTATCTTGGACTTGCAACAAAATTAACCTTGGAAGGTGAGGGAAATTGGGCAAGGCTGAATGGGGTTAGGGTTAGGGCTTTTTGATTTAGGTTTTTGTTTGAACGTTTTGGGTATTTGCAGAATTGGAGTCTTGGGACTTGATTGTACTGTATATATGGCTATTCGGGTTGGTAATTGAGGATTTGTGTAGTCAATTTGGTAATTGGTTGGTTTAGGACAGAATTTGAACAACATTCAAATTCTAGGGTTAGGGTTTATTCGAATGAATTGGGATCTTTAAAATCTGATTGGATTTGGTAAAATTGGTTTAGGGCTTTTCGTGTGGGGTGTAAGTAGGGCTATTTGGGATCAGGTTGGTGAGTTTTAGAGTTGGTTTGGGGTGGGGCTGGTTGGGCCGTGGGGTGTGGGGTGGTTTTAGGGTTCGGTAAATGGGTTGTGAAGACAAGCACACGTAGGACTACTAGATTTATAGCATGAAATCAATCACAATGCGAATCACAAGATGCATACAATCATCACCAACTAAAAGCTTCGGTAGCAACAAGATGATTTGAAACCGAGGTAGCTTTTTAGGCTGATGGTTAGAATATGTAAAAGAAGGCTGAATGTACCCTAAAACGCAACGAACCCTAATTGTTCAAGTTTGAATGACTCAAGATCAGATTGTGATGTGAAAGGAAATAAAGGAAATGACACTTGAGGGATGAAAAGCAATATGCAGCAACATGCAAGGATTAACGCAATGTTTGTTTTTTTTTTTGGACGTTTTTTTTTTGTATGAAAATGCAAGACAATGGTGTATAGATTGAGGGGTAGAAGAAGGACTCAACTGAAATTGAAATAACTAGACTCAAACGAAAAAGGAAATGATAGATGGTGGAATAGAGTAACCTGGCTCTGACACCAATTTGATGCGTGCAACTCGTGGGCTCCAACAATTCCACCTTCCAAACGTCCTTCACAAGGGTTAGGCACAAGGAAGAAGACTTCCCCTTGCTTCCTTAATGAATAAAAACGTGTGGATCTAGGATGAGCAAGACCAACACTTCAAGATGGTCGTTGATCAGGCAAACCAATATGGCCCTCCTGGACGGCACCTTTAAGCAATGGCAATACCTTCAATATGCTCAACTTTGAAGGATCTTAACCTAGGTTTTTAATGCAAAACCAAGAAAACAAAGTCTCACTCAAAGTGAAAGAAATATCAAGGATTCTTATTCATCGAAAGGTGAGATTACAATCAGCCAAAGGGGTCTATTTATAGGCCTAAGGATCGCCCCTCTTTAGCTTGAATGGCTAGAGATAAATCAAAATAAAGCTATCTAACAAATGTTTAAAATCTGAACTTTGCTTGAAAATTAAAACTAAGATAATTCTAGCTAAAACTTGAAATGCTTGCAAGATATTATCTTCAATGAACCTAGTCATGTTTGGTGATGAAATTGGCGTTGGAGATGCTGAAATAGGCGTTGGAGATGTGGTTGACTTTGCATTCAAAGGCTAGTTGAGGATTGGATTCAATTTGACTTCAAACTTGAATTCAATCTTTGAATCATAATCCCATCCTTCTTGATCTTCAAATGGCGTGTGGATGCTTATCTAGGCGTGTGAGATGCCTTCAATTGGTTGGGATGTTGAATTCAAATGCTGGTTGGAGATTGTGTTTATCTTGAACTTGAATCCTAAACTTGGATTCAAATTTGAATTGCCATCTCATCTTTGCTTCAAAAATTGGCGTGTGACTATCTCCCTTATCCTTCAAAATGGCGTGTGATCTTGAGATGATAAGCCTCAAATTGGTTGAAACTTGAATTCAAATTATGGTTGAATTTGAATTCAAGTTTATCTTCAAGTTCAAATTCAAGTGAGATGTTATCCTTCAATTCAAAGTGGCCGCCCCCCTCTTTATGGATAATGAAGATGATTTCAACTTGATCAAGAGATTTCTATCTTGGACACCTTTGAATTTGTCTTAGCATAGACAAACATTCTCTTGGAAACATTCTCTTGAAACATTCTCTTCAACATTCTCTTCAAACATTCTCTTGAAACATTCTCTTCAAACATTCTCTTCAAACATTTCATGTACCTAATTTACCTACAAAGAAAAGACATAAAACAAAGATCACAAGACACAAGATAAAATTTAAAGAAACAAAGAGTGTAGACGTGCATGTGATACATGCTCAAGTTGAAGGTTCAATGAAATGAACCCAAGGAGTCTTAGGTTCATCTTGAACATGCTTGTACAAGAAGGTGGCAACTTGATGACAAAGTTCCCTTGCCCTCCTTCTTGTTATAGGACCTTTGACCTCTTGATGGGGTCCTTGATCCTCATCGGACCCTTGATCCTCATCAATGTGATGTGACTTTTCTACGCTCAACATGAGACTCATTACCATAAGAGTTGCCTTCTTGAAAAGGTATACTAGGTTCCTTTTGATCTGAGGTTGGCTTTTCTACTTTGCTTATCCTTTGTTTGTTATCCTCTATGTCACTTCTCATTAAACCAAACTGATTAACAAGGAAAGTGAGTGTTTGCTGTATATTCTCTAGGGTAACACGGACTGGGGATGGGACAGGAGTAGATGGGGACGGGGATGGTGCATTATCTTTCTGTTGGGGACCCATGATTCAGAAAACAATCTCAAAAGCCAATTAAAATATTGAGAAGATGCAAATACTCTACTTTATGTTGACAATTGTTTAAAACAGCAATTTGGACTTTTTCCCCTAAGGATTCAAGAAAATCACAGAAGTCAAATTGTTGTTCGGGCTGAATGAAATCTACGGGGTTGTTTAAGACAATCCCTCAATTTACTTTACAGCATATGCAATTATCAACTGAAGCAAAGTGAAAGTAAAAGCACACAAACAAAGTGTCAGCAAGGGTTTGCTTTAGAAACTTTCAATATTTCAAATTTACAACACTTTGGTTTTTGGGCACTTTCTTTCTTTTGAGCTTTGCACAGGAATTCCCCTTTTGCAATGTTCAATTTTGGGCTTTTCCTCACTTTTCTTTCTTGTGCAATTCTCTCTTGTCTTGCCTCTTACTTGTTGACAAATATTGGCTTTTCTCTCGTGTGTTTCTCAATCAAGCTTAATTTTCTTTCTTTGGGGTGTTTGCTTGATTGTTGTGAGACTACTGCTCACGGCCTACATGAGTCATTGCTCACGGCCTTTAATTGCACAAGGTTTGTTGTATTTGGAATTTGAAAGTTTCTCGTACACAACATGGCTAAACATTATGTAGTGAGAAATCAATTCACAATTACAAGTTCAAATTGATTATAGTGCAAGGTAAGTTCAGAAATTGATCTAAAACAACAATTGGATAGCTTTTTAACAGTGTGGGGGCTTAAACAATTCCTAACTTCCAGGATGTATCTAAGTCCAACAAGTTGTTTGAAACAATTGAAATCAACAAAAAGATATAGCTATTAGCATTCACCAAGATTTCAAATGAGCTTTAAAGAGTTGTTCTAAACACACGGTTTGGGCAATTGTCCTTTTTTCTTTTTTCTGTTTTTGATGCAAATGATCTAACTAATCTTAAGATAGCTAAATGCAACTTAGTTGTTTCTAAATGCAATTATAAGGGCTGATTACTATAACAACTAATGGAAAACAGTTTTGATGCAAACTAAGCTAACTTGTTTTGTTTTGACTTTAAGTTATCTATTCTACTTTGTTTTTGTTTTGGTTTTCGTTTTTATGATACAAACAGTTTCTAAAGTAGATGGTACTAGATGCAAGTCTTTATATTCTACTCAACAAACGTTTATCAACTAAAAACTAGGCAGCAAACATAGTTAACTAAAACTACTTTTTTTGTTCTTTAGTTTTCGGATTTTCTTGTTCTTAACTAAACAACCAACTAAACCTTTAAACTATGTTGTAAACTAGTCTAACCAAGCTAAATAAGGCAGCAACTACAACGTCTAAAACAGTTTGCACACAACTACTAAAAACAGAATTTAACAACTTGATTACAAACTAAACTATCAACTAATATATTTTTGTGTTCAAAGTTTTCTGTTTTAAGGACTCAACTAAACTACCATTTAAACTTCTAGATTAGGACCTAATGAACATTGTCTAAGCTAGATTGAACAAAAACAACAAGTTACACACGGTTTTAATCTAAACTACACAAACGGATTCTAACAACACTTAAGTCTAGCCTAAGTTTTTTTTGTGGTGTTTTCGGTTTTTGCTACTTAAACTAACTTACCAAACTGTTGTAAACTAACTAATAAACACTTTAAAACATAAACTAACTACCTAAACTAACAGATTCTAAATGGACATAAAACAGTTTACTACATGGTTTGGGCAGCATCATTTATATGCAAGTTTAAACAATGTAATCATGAATAGAAGACTAACCAAAGCTCTGATACCAATTGATGAGCCAAACAAAGGCTAGAAAACGTTTCCAAGACTTTGTCTTCTATTCCAAACTGATTTGAACCTCGGCTATGGCAAAGAACATCCCAAAGACACCCCTTGAACTGTAACCGTTTGTTCTTGGCTCAATTTATACCAACACCTCTTCCTCTTTGGCATTCCAACACATCTAAAACCTCATTGAGACCCTAAGATGCTGTAAACCAAAAATGAAGTAAATACTAACAAGTTCTAGGCTTTGAACTTGAAAGAAACCGTTAGTGGCTTAAGCTTCAACTAGAAAAGTTGAGAATTCCTTAAAGGAAGTTTTGATTGAAATGTGTTTGATAATCTGGTTCTTTGTACATTCAGGTTCCTAACCTACTTATAACAAACGAAAATTACAAAGGGTACAAGGTTTAAAATACAAAGTACAAGTCTAAAAAGAACATGCTTGCTTTTGAACAATTTTGGTTCCAAGAAAGCTGGTTGCTTTGCCGTTTCTTCCTTGCTTGTTTTCAGCCTTCTTTCTTGATCAATTTTGATTGGATAATACTTTGAGCAGCTTGCTTTGAATTGCCTTTGATTGGTTGTAAGTTTGGCTTTGAATTTTCAAACAAATTAAGCCTTAATCAGCCGATTTCTTCAAAGGAGTTGATTGGATCAAATTTTGTGCAGCTTGTTTGCTTGTCTCTAACTTGATTTTGATTGGTTTGAACATTTGCAAGACTTCTTCCTATTGGTTAAAGCTTTGAGCAGCTTGTCCATCCTTGTTTGCGTGGAGAACAATTCTTGAATTTGACATGAGTGCTTGTCACCTCCTTGCTTGTAAGCTACTTGCTTATCACCTCCTTGCTTGAACAAAAATTCAGGTTCTAATTGCATTTTCAAGCTAAGTACGTGTACCTAAAAGACAAGGCAATAATACAACACAAACTATCCAAAAACAAGGTTAACCAACCAACAATATTAAAAAGAACAACTAAAGATATGTACAACATGCTTTTGATACAACTAGATCAAAGCTTGTATCATATAAACCCAATGGACATCATCTCTGCTTGGTTCATCCTCTTCATGCCTATAAAGAAATGATTCAACACAATGTAACAACTTCTTAGCCATACTCCTTGTTATGGGACCTGTGCGGGGCAGTGAGGTGTCATCATTAGTGTTTGTATCCACAAGGTTAGGCTGTAGCTCATCACGTTCCTGAAGGCTTGCTGGAAAACCTTGATGAAGACTGATTAGTACGATATGTGGAATTGAAATTGAAGGAACTACGTACCTTTAGTTGGTGTTCAATCTTCTCAGCCATATGGACCATGGTTGTGACGTCGAGGTAAGATTGAAGCTCAACACTTTTCGCAATCTCCCGGTTTAGTCCATGTAAGAAACGAGCCTTGGTGGCTTCTTCGGGTTCCTGCAAGTTAGACCTTTCCAACAAAATTTCTAACTCTTTGTAATACTCGTCTACACTTTTGGAACCTTGTCGTAAGTTTGCAAACATGTGAAAATAGAACTCTCAAAATTGTTTGGGATAAAACGTTGTCTCATTTCAAACTTTATTTCTTCACAAGTGGCAATTGGCTGTTTTCTTGTCTTAGTTCTTTGTCGACACAAATTTCTCCACCAATTTAGTGCATAACCAGAAAACTCAATAGAAGCGTACCTCACTTTTTGTAATTCACTGTAGTTGGTACAAGAAAAGATCAGATCCACCTTTGTTTCCCATTCTAAATATTCTTTTGCATTACTTTTGCCATAAAATGCTGGAATATTTATTTTTGTTTTCGAGAAAATCATCGTCTTGTGGGAAAAGGGGATTTTGGCGTCTTTGGTAACCACGGGGAAGGTGGTCATCGAAGTCATAATCATCATGCTCAAATGGAGTGTAATCATCATTGTACCTTCTTGGAGCGTACCTTCTTGGTTGTGTTGGAGGAACAAACCTTCTTGGCTCGATGTGTGGTGGTCTAAGGTTGTCATCCTCGACTTCTTCTGGGGGGGTGACGCCTTGGTTGTGGCATGGGAACAACCCTGCTTGTGCCTTGGCCATCACTTGTCTTGTAGCTCCGTTCAACATCCTCCAATCGATGTTTGATTACCTCATTGTCATGCATGAGCTTCTTTAATATCTCCAGCATTTGTTGTTGCGTGTTGTCCACGGTGTCGGCTTCCTTTGACTTGCTAGAAGCGGAATGAGTGTTGCTCTCCATTTTACCTAAGGAAATTAAACGCAAAAAAAAAGAAAAAGGAAAGAACCAAACTAACACAAAGATAAGCAAATGTTAAGTGATTAGTAAAAACGAAATATGAACACTCCTCTTTCTCTTCTTTCCACTCTCTTACCACTTTGCTTCTTGGATAACCTGAAGTTAATAAGATTCAAAGCGATCAATTAAGAAAGTGTTTTGCCAATGCTTCTCCAAATCACAATGGTCTACACTTGTTTCTCCCTTGTGCTTACATGTTGCACCAAATAGTATCAAAATAGAATCAAGTGAAATGGAAACAAACTTGAACTTTCTATTAAGATTCAAAGAAAATAAGCAACCAAAATTGATGTATAAGGCTGAACCAAAGATGAACTAAGGGTTGTCGTGGGCAATCTTTAGTTAATTTTGATTCTATGCACTTACTATCCACGAAATGGTTCAAGTAATGCAATAATCGAGCAATCAAGTGTGTGATTGGTTCAAGAAGAGCGGGATAAGGAGAATGAGATGTGGTAGGACGGTTGTGTGTAGCAAAAATGAAATACGGTATCCAAGATTTTCAAATTGCACCAAAAAAATTTCAGGTAATGCACAAACGTTTTCCCCTTTTTCTCTTCTCTTGTTCTTTTATTTTTTTTTCCTCCCTTTCTATTTCAATGTGAGCAAGGTTCAGATTCTTCTCCCTTTTTTTGGACTAGGGGCAGAACTGGAATTTCATGCATTTTGGATTCAGAACTTCTGTTTTCAGGCCGAATAGTGCAATGACTTTAAATTGCAGTTTGCAACGTTTAATTGTAGCAAAATACCCTTGAAAGGTGAGGAAGTTGCGGTTGGAAAGAATTAGGTTTAGGGTTAGGGTTTTCAATTTGTGATTTTGGACGGTTTTGGGTATTTGTGGGATGGGGTTTTAGGAGCTGAATGGACGATTTAAATGGACTATTTGGACAGGTAATTGATGATTGGTGAGGTCAATTTGGATAATGGATGGGTGTAGGACAGAATTGAACAAAAATTCGAATTCTAAGGTTAGGGTTTTTTGAATGAGTTGGGAACTTTTTGATTCTTATTTTGTTTGGTAAAATTGATTTGGGGCTTTTTGTTAAGAGTGTAAATAGGGAAGTTTGGAGTCTGGTTGGTGATTTTTAAGGTCGGGTTTCGGTGGGGTTGTTTGGGCCGTGGGTTTTGGGAATGGTTTTAGGTTTTGTTGATGTTGGAAATGGCTTGTGAAGACAAACAGACGTAGGACTAACTTGATTTAAAGCATGAAATCAATGACAATGTGAATCACAAGATGCATACAATCATCACCAACTAAAAGCTTCGATAGCAACAAGATAATTTGAAACCGAGGTAGCTTTATAGGCTGATGGTTGTAATATTTAAAAGAAAGCTGAATGGAACCTAAAATTCAACAAACCCTAATTTGTTCAAGTTTGAATGATTCAAATCAGATGTCACGCCAAAAGGAAATAAAAGAGATGGCACTTGAATGATGAAAAGCAAAATGCAGCAAAATGCAAAGACTCAAAGCAATGGTTTGGACGTTTTTTTGTATGAAATGCAAATGACGTGTAGAATTAGGGGTAGAAGAAGGACACAGCTGAACTTGAAATGACTAGACTCAAACAAAAAAGGAAATGATAGATGGTGGAATAGAGTAACCTCTGCTCTGATGCCCATTTGATGCGTGCAAGACGTGGGCTCCAACAATTCCACCTTCCAAACGTCCTTCACAAAGGTCAGGCACAAGGAAGAATACTTCCCCTTGCTTCCTTGGTGATAAAAACGTGTGGTGCAATGAGCAAGACCAACACTTCAAGATGGTCGTTGATCAGGCAAACCAATATGGCCCTCCTGGACGGCAACTTTGAGCAATGGCAATACCTTCAAAATGCTCAACTTTGAAGGACCATAACTTAGGTTTTTAATGCAAAACCAAGAAAACAAAGGCTCACAATAAGTGAAGAAAATATCAACAAGTTTTATTCATCCAAAGTTCCTTTCCCTTGCGCCCAAAAGGCTCTATTTATAGGCTGAAAATGTTGTCCTATCAGCCTTAAGATGTCTAGAAATTATTTCAAAATAAAGCTAGCTAACAAATATTTAAATTTGAAATCTGCTAGAAATTCAAAACTAAGATAATTCTAGCTAAAGTTGAAATGCTTGCAAGATCACATTCTATTCATGTTCAGCCGTGTATGAGAGTCAAATAATGTCTTGGAGGATCTGATTTGATGTGTAGGATATGCTTGAACTTGAATTCAAGAGATGGTTGAAGTTTGAAATTGAATTGAGGTTGATCTTGAATTCAAACTTGGACTCAATTTGAATTGTGTTCTAGCTCTCCAAGCTGGCGTGTTCTTTGGATGATGAAGTGTAGAAAATCTGATTTTTTTTTGAGCATAGAAAATCTGATTTTGATGATGATAAGATGGTTGGACTTGAATTCAAAAGATGGTTGAAGTTTGAATTCAAATTGAGTTTGAATTTGAATTCAAACTTGGATTCAATTTGAATTGGAATCTATCCTTCTTTTATCCTCCAATAGGCTGAAATCTTCTTGAAATTTAAGTCTCCAATTGGTTGAAACTTGAATTCAAATTATGGTTGAATTTAAATTCAAGTTTAACTTTAAGTTGATCTTCATCTTCTCTTCAATTTTTGGCCGACCCCTTTATTGGTATTTGAAGATGATTTTGATTTCAATTTGAACAATAGATTCCATCTTGGACACATTTGAATTTGTCTTTGTGGAGACAAACATTCTCTTCAAGACAACATTCCTTTTGTCTCCCTTTTTGCAACACACGGCTACCTTGCTCCTTTTGGGCCTCCATTTCATTTTGGATCTTCCATGTACCTAATTTATCTACAAAGAAAACACATAAAACAAAGATCACAAGAAACAAGATAAAATTCAAAAACACACGCACACTCATAAACGTTCAAAGGGTGGGTTCAATGAAGTGAACCCATGGAATATTAGGTTCATCTTGAACATGCTTATACAAGAAGGTTCCAACTTGATGACAAAGTTCTCTTGCCCTCCTTCTTGTCATAGGGCCCTTGACCTCTTGATGGCATCCTTGATCCTCATCGGACCCTTGATCCTCATCACAAAGAAACCTTTAAACACTTGTATGTATTTGTTTTCACTTGTACTTGTTCTTACATTTGCATTGCATAAGCCTTAAGGTAAGTTACGGATTTCCTAGAGAAACCTCTTAGCTTTTCTTGACTTCTTGAATCTTAGATAGTCCAAGTTTAGTGTTTATTCAATGATATCCTAAGTGGAAGCCGTGTGTGAAGTGTTTGAGATTGTGAAGACTTGAAGGTTACTTGGATATGTCTTCACTGATTTGTTCTTATTAATTAGCTCTAACCCAAGATTCTACCAAGAGCACAAGCAAAGATTGAGCGAACATATACTCAAGTGAGAGAGGACAAAGAGTTGTTTTAAACTAAAGTAACAAACTCTCTTCTGTCTTTGTGTTTGTTTTTCTTTTCTTGTTTACTTTGAAGAACATCCATCATGGTTGAATCACATGGAAAGGAGCAGACTCCTCCTACTACTCCTACCATGGCACAAGGACCTATGACTATGGAAACGTTGCATCAAATGATGTCTAGTATGATCCAAGCATTTGGTTGCATGAAAAGTGACATTGAGGACCTTAAACACAACTCTGGCCAACTTATCGAAGCAGAAAGTGCAAGTCAAGGTAGAAGAGAACCACCAAACATACCTTTTAATGAAGGCACATCTTATGGTGGTGAAACATGGCATGAAAGATAATGAAACATGCCTCAAAGATGCGTGAAAAAGGACGTAGACTGAATGGTGGATGTAGGTGATACACGATTGTGCATGAAGGAGGACCTTCCTTTAACTCAAAGGCAGCTTAGAACAGATGAGGAATGAAGCAAAATGGATCCAAGTGCACCAAGCTGTTCTTCCAATCCGTTTGCTAAACCGCCGGGTAATGAACACACTTCACAAGTGATTTCAAGTCATTTAGGCAAGAACTAACCTCCTAAATGATATCTCTCCCAAGTATATGAAGCATACAATTAAGGTTGTTTAAGTCTTAAAGGGAATCAAAGCTTGATTCAAACTAAAGCAAGACAGTGTCTTGAATACAACTTGGCTATGTGTATATATTTCAGAAATGTTTGAGTTTTTACAAGGGAAGCTGAGCTATTTATAGGCTAAATTTAAGTTAAACAATAATATATGATCCTAACTAATAGCCAATGAAATCAATGGCTGAAAAGTGAAGCTTGAACAATGTTACAAGTAAAGGAAAGAAAATTCAGTTTGCTGGCAGGATGTACATCCGATGGAAATGTCTTTTGCAAGTTGTCTTAAACCCTTTCCTCTCATTGGACGAGCTGTAAATCTCCCTTATGATGCCTTTTCATGTTTCTTGTGAGTAGCTTAGCGTCTTCCCTTTGATTGGTTGAGTTTTGAGGCTGATTTGGCAACTGTGTCAAGTGTGTGTCTACAGCACACGCCAAACTGCTCCATATCATTTGGGTTCCTTTCAATCATATCTAGCCAATCTGTTATGCATCAATATTGTAGATAAGTAAAAGAAATTCAATTTCGAATTTTGAATCATTTGCTTTGGAGTTGGGAGGATGGAGATATGACGTGTTGAATTTCAGCTGCTTCCGAGTGGTCCTTCTCAAGCATGCAGCTGGTCAGCAACTTCATCTTCCTTGAGATGCTTGAGCATGATAAAGTCATTTTCCTGAAGATATGCTGAACATCAACATTATATCTTGGTCTCTTATGTTGAAGCTCCAATTGGAATCAGGTCAATCGGAGTTTAAAATCGGACGTAAAAATTTCCTTTCGTCGACTCAAGTAGATACAAAAAGGGGCTCTTGGAGTTGCCAAACCCGTTTGGAAGTGTTAGATCAAGAATGCTGAAAAGTGCTGAAAATTGCTTGAACTTTGTGGGGGCGTAACTCAGTTATGAAAACTCCAAATTGGATCATTCAAAAGGCAAAAGTAAATTTCAGGACGTGAACTAAATGCCTCAAGAAGGATTCTTCTTCGAATTTGACTTGCATCTTTAGGAAAAAAAACCCAGTCAACCAAGGCGCCATTTTTGCCTAAAATCCAGCCACCTGAAAATTACTTGAACTTTGTGGGTATGTAACTCGGTCATAAAAACTCCAAATTGGGTCATTAAAAAGTCAAAAGTCAAGTTCAGAACGTGAAATAAATTTCTCAAGAAGGACATTTCTACAAATTTGACTTGCATCCGTGGAAAAAACCCAGTCAACCGTGGGCGCCATTTCTGTCTAAAATCCAGCCTTTTGTGTAACTCTTGGAATTTGAATTCTTTAACCTTCCCTTAAAATTTCAAACATTTTAGTCAGGTCATGAGACCAGAATGGATGTGTTTTATTGCACCCTTTGACTTGGATAAGTGTTAGAATGAGGTTTAGTCGTATTTAGGCTTGTAAAACCAATTGGACAAATTTCAGCTTTTGCCTTGGAATGAAAAAATGTTTTCTTGCTTTTGAAGCAGCTTTTGTTTTTTGGTTTTTGCACTAAAATCAAGGTTAAGATCTCTCAAAGATTGAGCTATTTGAGGGTGATTGCCATTGCTAAAGGAATACTGTCTAGGAGGGTTAAATCAACTTGCCTAAGCAACGACTGTTCCGACGCAAAGGAGAGCTCATTGAAGCCAATTTTGACACAAGGGAAGCAAGGGGGAGTCCAACTCCGTTGTGCCTAAACTGTTGTGAAGGAGGCTTGAGGTGGAAAGTGGATCACGTACCGTGCACGCATCAATTTGGTATCAGAGCGAAGGTCATTCTTTTCCTCCCATATGCCTTTTGTTTTTGTTGATTTCTTTCATCGCCATTTTCGTACACACTCAATTCTAATTTGCGTCTCCTTCCTCCATCATACACCTTATACACCTTATATAAAAAGCAACCATGCAACAAGTAGAAACCGTTGGTCAGCGCTCTTATGCTTCAAAACATACGGTTTCTTAGCCTATCATTGCAGGAATTGGTTTAATTTATTTTCTATTGTTCTTACCATCATGAATAGCTAGAAAACCAGATATCTTTCATAACGAAACTTGAACATCTAGGGTCTTGCATGATTAGAAACGATTAAACCACAATAAAAGCTTAAACAGCCTTAAAAAGCCACCTTGTCTAAAATTGATCTTGTTGCTATCGAAGCTATTAGTTGATTGAGGACTTTGTGCATATTTGATTCACTTTGTTACTGAATTCTTGCTATCATTTAGTGTTCTTTTGTGAAATTTCCCAAACCCCAATTCACAAGCCTTAATTTTCACCAAACAGCTCTAATAACCTCAAATTGACCCACGGCCCCAAACCATCCTCCCCTACACGACATAATCCCTTTCATCCACATATTATATTACAATCCTACTGCCAAAAAATCGTCCCATAAGCCCCAATTATTCAGAATCTCCAAACCAGCCCAAAACCCACAAATTGAAAATCCTGCATTTTGAAATCTGCCCAAGCCTGAACACACTCTATCCCACATCATTTTACACTATTTGAATACTAAAAACAATCAAGGGAAGTGTATTGAGTGGGCTGCACAAAAGGTTTTCAAGGCAGCCAAGTAAATTTACGTTTCTACCCTTAGACAAAAAGGACCTGAAACTTGCATATACTCAAGAAAAGGAAGAAAAAAGGTCATAAAAAGCACAAGAAAAGTGAAGAAAAAGAAGGGCTGAGAAGTACATCTTATTTGAATTTAATTTGTGCAATCGAGAGAATTTTATTGCTTTGCTTAGTGCCATACTTATTACCCTTTTAAAAGTGTTTTTCCAGCCTTTGAACAAGACTACATACATCACAAAAACACTTGAACATTCTGATTATAGCTTGTATTGACTACAATTATGAATTTGTGTGCATAAAAGCCTAAATTAACTAAAGATTATCCACGGCAATCTTAGTCTTTCTTTGCCTCAGCCTTATACATCACTTTTGGTCTCAATATATCTTTGATTCTTAGTTGTTTTGTTTAAGTTTGTGTGCCCTTCACTTGGAGTTTGTTTAGAAGAAGTTTGTTGCATAATTTGGATTGTTTTGGACTGTCTTGATGAACTCAATTTGCAACTGTTGTGAGACTGATTTTAGATCATTTTTGGATTGTTTTTGACATATTCAGTCATGTATTGGACTGCTTTGGAGGGTGAAAAGGTTCTGAATTGAGTATCAAACTGTTGGCTCAAAAAAATTTGTTTTGGACTGATTTATACATATCGGCGGTCACCCCTCAGCTGTTGCTCACTTTGATTGTTCTTAGTCCAAGATTGGCCAAGGAACAAAGTATGACTGAGTGAGAAAGAAAGAAGAGGAAGTGAGGCAACAAACACATACAAACACAAGCTTATTTTAACTAATCATCTTTGCAAAAGTTTGTTTGTTTAGTGTTTGATTTTCAGGCTCACAATGTTTGTTTCTACCATTTGGGGAGTTGTGATCGATGACTATGACTTTAAAGAGATAGATAAGCGAATGTACAACTTTGAAGTGATAAATACGATGTGGGTAAGCAATTATCGCAAAGAGGTACCAATGTATGAAACTTTTCCTCAAGATAAACGAAGTGTTCGAGCATATTACAATTATATGTTTGATTATTATTATTATGCTAACACTAAGGAATGTCAGAAATTAAGAATGATTAGGTTGTATGCTTGTGTAAATAAGGATACTATTGATTGCATGAGAAGTGAATACTTTCCATCTCTTAGTGCTATGTATGAGAAAGCATCGTCTTTAGAATATAAATTAAATTTTAAAGAGATGCGTAACACGCTGAGTAGAATACAATCTGTTGTGATATATTATGTTTGAGTGATTGCAAAATGTATATGTGAGCATATGTGTAATTGTTGTGCAAAATGTATATGTGTGCATATGTGTAATTGGTGTGCAAAATGTATATGTGTGCATATGTGTAATTGTTATGATGATTGCAAATAGATATATCATGTTTGAATGATTGGAAGATGCATATGTGAGCATGTATGTGTAACGTTTAAATGTGAAATTGTTTTGGCAAGGCATGAACTTATGAACTTATGAGCTAAATGTGAAATTGCTTGAATGAATCAAGATTGAACAAGTTTGATTAAGATCATGAGATTGAACTTGGCCAATTCAATCACATATCTTAATCAAGACATGTTCAAACTGATCTTAGATTATATATGCCAATACATGTTGTTCAAACTGATCTTAGATTATATATGCCAATACATGTTGTTCAAACTGATCTTAGATGATATATATGCCAATACATGTTAATTATATGATCTAACCAAGCCTTGAAGTCACATGACTTACAATATAAGGCAAATTGCTCGGTTTAGTATTCTATTGCAGGTTTTGGTTCATATCTTGAGCAAATGAACTCCAAATTGAGTGATTCAAAAGCCCACATGATCCTTATTCAATTTAGAATCTAATTGGCTGAGGAGAAGCATGCTTGACACGGATAAAAACTGAGTTGACACGGTGGTGAAGCTTATTGATCTTTATAAGGGTTATTTTGGTAATTTCACCATTTGGACTTCTCATTCTTATTTGGTCTTCTTCCAACGGATTTATATGATCATATGACACATTTATAAGTCATGTCACATCATGGCAAAAATGAATCTGGAGCAGCACCATGTCTAGGTTCATCCTAGGACAAAATTCCTATTTTTGTGCTGAGGGGTATTCTGGTCTTTTCACTTGCCAATGGATCTTCCAACATGTTATATATTACTTATATGATGTTTATATGTGTTTATGTCACATATGGTACGTGCCCTATTTTTATGGAAACGGGCAGCATGGTCTATCAATTGGAAATTCTTATATCATGGTTATCACATCTATGGTTTTCTTGGAATTCTTGGTATTCTTCATATGGTTTTCTATGCTACATGTTGAAGACATAAATGACTATATATTATATGTGTTCACACGCATATTGGTACAAATCATGTTCAAACTTTCAGCTTTTGAACAAGTCAAGGCAAGTTGAATTACATCCTATTTTGGTGCTGATTTCAAGTGACTATTCTTGCTTATATTGTGTGATGTTTTCAACGGCTATATTGGTTCAAAGTTGGAGCAAAAATCTCTCAACCAAGAAAGATGCAAACGGCTATATGTTTAAAAGTTGAAGACTAATTCAAATTCAAAGGTTGGCTGATTTCTATCTATCTTTGAATTTGTTCTCCAATGCCTATCTTCTAGGCATTCCAACGTCATTTAACATTCAAAATGAGGAGCCATTCCAACGTTTATTTGGTATTCAAAATGAGGAGATAAAGTTGTTCAAAATACATGCCAATTCAGCTGCATACATGGCAAGTTATTTACACATGGATATTGATGATTGGAGCTGTTTTTAAACGGTCAAATGGAGCCAATTTCCACCTCATTCCAACGGCTAAAATGGGATAAAAATTCAGATGGAAGACCATGTCAAAGCATTTAAAAAATCAGATTTATCTTGAAAGTCAAATGCTGAATTTTGGTAGCTAAAAAGGTGCTGAAATTTCTCCATTCTCATCCATTCCAAACGGCTACTTTGAGGAGCCTTTAGGCTGTCCTCTTGGCTATAAATAGCTCCAAAGATGAAGAGGAAAAGCACACCAACGAAAGCAACAAAGAAAGCAAGCAAGACAATTAGCTCTTTGTCTCCATTCTTTTCTTCTTCTCTTCTCTATTGAAGAACACATTTGTAGCAAGCTTTATGATTGTATAGTTCTTCATTTCTTGTCATTTCAACACCTTTCAAACGACATATTGTAAGGGAGAAGCTGGTGTATAAAGCTTACTCCTTAGAGGTGAGCAAAAGGTGCAAAGGTGCAAAGGTGAAACAAACTAGTGCTGATTTTCAGTTTTGGTGCAGCCTCTTGAAGAAGTTGGTGAAAAGCTTCTTCCTTTGGCTTTGTAAGGTGACTTTGGTGTTTGGTGTTTAGTGAAATCCAAGAGAAGGTGTCTCTTGGGACTGGAGTAGGTCACATTGACCGAACCAGGATAATTCCTTGTGTTCTTTACTTATTTCCTGCACTTACTGTTTTCTGCCTGAGAATTACACTAACTTGGCACGCATAATTGAACAAGCAAACAGTCTTAGAATTGCATGAATTTTGGATATATTATACTTCAATGTGTTAGCTTTCATTAGCCGCAAGAATCACTAAATTCTAAGGAGTTTAGCATATTCAAATCGTCTTCACAAAATTGTTGCTACATTCTGTGAACAATTCTGACCAGTGTGCAAAACTTGTTCAATTTGAATAGGTTATCCTGCGAATCTTGAAGTGAGCCTTATATCAAATTAAACTAGACATCATAAGGTTTAATTTGACATAAGATTCATCAAAATAGCACGGGTAGATTTTGAGATATCATCATTTGAAGTTAAGCTAACATTCTGCCTGAAACTGCCAGAATTGTACACTTTACTTTTCTTGCTTATTTGAACGTGCTAACTTGCTTGGAATTGAATGAAATTTTTATGACATATTATAAACATTCTAAACTTGATCTCTGCCAAGTTTGAGAGCTTGCACAGGTGTATAAGGGGTTCAACCAAAGCACTCAAAACAGTGAACTGTTTCTGGAAATTCCAGAATCTGAGGCTAAAGAGGCAAAGGGGTCTTCAAACAAGTTTTTGAAGGTAATTGTAGTGTAATTTCCGCTAACCCACTATTCACCCCCCCTCTAGTGGTGCTATACAGGTCCAACAATTGGTATCAGAGCAAGGTTGAGCACCATATTCTTATTTGAGCTGAAAACAGTTTACACTCCAAGTTGCAAAGTTGCTGGAAATTTTCTGGTTGTCTTATATTCTTCATATTTGGTATCTACAACAAGGTGACACTTTCTTTCCTTCTTATAAGTGTTTTAAACGTTTTCTCACACACTAAGAAGCATGTCTAAGTCACACATGAAAATAGAATTAGAAGGCATGTCCACACAAAGACCACCTCTTTTTGATGGAGAAAACTTTAGTCATTGGAAACTTAGGATGAAATTGTTCTTAATGGCTATTGACATAGACTTGTGGTCCATCATTGAAGATGGACCTTATGTGCCTACTAAGCATGTTATAATTGAAGGCTTATCACAAGTAGTTGAGAAATATAGAAAAGATTGGAGTGATGAAGATAAAAAGAAAATGAGTCTTAATGCTAAAGCAATGCAATTATTGTTGAATGGTTTAAGTAGGAGTGAATCTGCCTATGTCTCTTCATGTTTAAGTGCAAAGGATATGTGGAAATGTCTTGAAATGAAGCATGAAGGAACTAATCAAGTAAAGGAATCAAAGATTAACATGTTAATGACTACACTTGAATCATTCCATTTACTGCCTAATGAATCAATTGTTGATATGGATTTAAGGCTTACAAACTTATACAACTCACTTGAATCCCTTGGTAAAACGTTTTTGATGAAAGAAAAAGTGCAAAAAGTTTTGAGAAGTTTGCCAATTGAATGGGATGCCAAAGTTAGTGCCATTGAAGAAAGCAAAGATCTTTCTCAAATAAAACTTGATGAATTGATAGGTTCTTTAAAAGTTTATGAAAACAAGTTGAATATAAGAAAGGCTGAAACTAGTAACAAGTCTAAATCACTTGCATTTGTAACAAATGAACCCGAATCATCTAATCAAGCCGAGTATGAAAGTGATGATGAAAGTGATGAAGAAGACATAATGTTGTTAGCTAGGCGTTTAAGGAAGTTTTTCAAGAAAAGACCAACTAAAAGACAAGCAAAATCAGCTGCCCCTATCAATGTGAAATCTAACAAACAAGATGGTAAATGGTATGATAAAGAACTTAAGTGTTATGAATGTGGCAAACAAGGACACATCTCATATGATTGTCCAAACAAGAACAAAAACCGTGACATGGATGAAAAGACAAGGACAAAAACTAGAGTAGAACCTATGCAAAGGAGGAAGAAAGCTCTCAAGGCAAGTTCAAGCACTTGGGATGACACATCTTCATCCGAATCCGAGGAGGAACCTGAAGTTGCACAAACATGTTTGGCTTCAAAGTCTACAAATGAGGTAACATTCGATTATGACTCTGAATGTGATTTTACTCAAGATGAATTGTTGGATGAATTAGAAAAGTTGCATGATAGATATAAGAAGCTATCCAAGGAGAAGAAAAGAATAGTTGAGGAGAAGAACAAGTTGGAGACGTCTAACTTGAATCTAACTTCTCAACTAGAAGTTCTTCAACTTGAATCATCTAACACTATTAGTTCAATGCAAAATCAGATTAAGGAACTTAAGAACAAACATGAAAATGTGCAATGTGTGCAATGTGTTGATTACAACGTTTTAAAGTCTAAATTACATGAAATACAAACTGAATTTGAATCATTAAAGCATGCAACCTAGACTTGAACAAATCTTTAGAACAATTTAAGAATGGTTCCAACATGTTAGACACTCTTATTGCATCTCAAAAGCATGGAAATGACAAACAAGGTCTTGGATATGTTAAAGAAGCTGAATACACACCTAAGGAAACAACATTTGTATCATCTTCAACCAACATGAAATATAGGCCAAATGCATTTAGAAATGAACCTATTCTGCCCACACCACCTTCATCACAAAGATTGCAAAATGCATCAACATATAGGAAGGTAAATACACCTAGAAACCATGCTTACATGTATACAAGAATGCCTAAACAAAGTAGTATGCAATCTGCTCAAGTTATGCCTTATATGCAACAACATGCTTATGTGAAGAACATGACATACTCTCGGCCTAAATCAGTTTACAACACACGGCCTAGACACACACAACATCATGCTTATACACGGCCAAGATATAACTCATATACATGGCAACATTCAAATGCATATAGAACTTACAATGCTTATTCAACTAGACATAAATGTGCAGCCCCTTTTCCATCATATTCTATGTATCAAAATCCACTATTTGATCATTATATGCAACATGATTTTAACATTTCAAAACCAAGAAAGGTTGTTCAAGTTTGGGTACCTAAAGGTACACTAACATGAACTTAACTTGTCTAACCTTGAAAGGACCCAAAATCAAAGGGTACCTAAGTTGTTATTTACATTTGTAGGTACATAACATCAAAGAAAGACAAGTTGCTGGTTGTAACAACAAAGAAGATGAAAAGAACAAAACCAATTGGATAGTTGATAGTGGTTGCTCAAGACATATGACGGGCAACAAAAATTTGTTTAGCACACTTAAGAACGTTGCAAAAGGTGGCAAAGTTACCTTTGGAGACAACAACCAAGGCCAAATAATTGGCAAAGGCAAGGTTGGTGATCCAAACAAGTTTGAGATCAAAAACGTCCTACTTGTAAGTAACTTAACCTTTGAGCTTTTAAGTGTTTCTCAACTATGTGACAACAACTTGAATGTTCTCTTCTCCTCCACTTCTTGTAAGATAATGGATAAAAACAATCAAGTTGTGTTAAAAGGAAAACGTGAAGGAAACATATATGTGCTTAACATGGATGATATGCTAAGTAGTAACACAAAATGTCTTGTTTCATATGAATCTGATCCCAATCTTTGGCATAGACGTTTAGGACACATAGGTATATCAACCTTAGAAAAACTACACGCTAAAAGTCTTGTTAAAGGATTGCCTAAACTTAACTTGAATGATTTTCAACTATGTGAATCTTGTATCAAAGGCAAACATGTTAGAGAATCCCTTAAGCCTAAAACCGAGTTCACAACGTCAAGAATACTAGAACTCTTGCATATAGACTTATTTGGTCCATGTAGAACAAGAAGCTTAGGTGGAAGTTATTATGTATGTGTAATAGTTGATGATTTCTCAAGATATACTTGGACATTGTTTCTTGCTTCAAAAGATGAAAGTGCATCATCTATAGCTAATCTAATTAGACAACTTGAAAATGAACATGAATCACATGTTATTAAGATAAGGAGTGATAGAGGTGGTGAGTTTAAAAATAGTGAATTAATCAAATTCTGTAATGAAAAGGGTATAAAACATGAATTCTCCCCACCAAGAACTCCTCAACTTAATGGTGTAGTTGAAAGAAAAAATAGGACTATTCAAGAAGTAGCAAGAACAATGATGGTAGAAAACAAAGTACCTAAATTCTTATGGGCTGAAGCAGTAAACACTTCAAGTTATATGATCAACAGACTATCAATAAGAAAGAAATTGAACAAAACACCATATGAAATCTTAAATGGACGACTCCCAAAAGTAAACTATCTAAAAGTCTTTGGTTGTAAATGCTTTGTATTGAACACAAAAGATAACTTAGATAAGTTTGATCCTAAGTCTGATGAACATATATTTGTGGGATATTCAATGAACTCTAAAGCATATAGATGTTATAATGCACAAACAAGAAAGATAGTTGAATCTATACATGTGAAGTTCAATGAAAATGCATATCTCCAAACAAGTAATCAACATGAAATCTATGTACCAAATGATCAAATACTTCATGATGAAGATGAACTTATCCTACCACCTACAAATGATCAAATTGAAACACCAAATCAAACTCTTGAAATGCATGAAGCTCAAACTCCCCCTACACAAGAACATAATGAAGAAAATGTGCCTAACCAACCTATTGAACATCATGAACCTATTGAAGATGCACAACCAAGTAATTGGTGGCAAATAAGAGATAAACAAAAGCATCCTAAAGAACTTATCATAGGAGATGTAAATCAAGGGGTTAGAACACGTAGGCAAATAGATCCTAATGAATATGATCAATGGCATGCACTTATATCCCAAATTGAACCTAAGAATGTGAATGATGCCTTAAACGATGCATATTGGATAGATGCAATGCATGAAGAGTTAAACCAATTTGAAAGAAACAATGTGTGGGATTTAGTACCTAAACCCGAGGATAAATCAATCATTGGAACTAAATGGGTGTTTAGGAACAAAATGAATGAACAAGGGGTTGTAGTAAGAAATAAAGCAAGACTTGTAGCTCAAGGATATAATCAAGAAGAGGGTATTGATTACGATGAAACATTTGCCCCCGTAGCAAGATTAGAATCCATACGCCTCTTATTAGCTTTTGCATGTTATAATAACATCAAATTATTCCAAATGGATGTTAAGAGTGCATTCTTAAATGGCTATATCCAAGAAGAAGTTTTTGTTAAACAACCACCAGGCTTTGAAGATCCAAAGAACCCTAATCATGTATATAAACTTAAGAAAGCCTTATATGGTTTGAAACAAGCCCCCCGTGCATGGTATGAAAGATTTGCCAACTTTTTACTAAGTAACAACTTTCAAAGAGGAACCATAGATAGTACCTTATTCTTGAAAAAGAAAGACAAAGATTTGCTTGTAATACAAATATATGTAGATGACATCATCTTTGGTTCAACTAATCCTAACTTAGTAAAAGACTTTGAAGATTGTATGAAGTCTGAGTTTGAAATGTCTATGGTTGGTGAATTAAACTATTTCTTAGGCTTGCAAATAAAACAAACATCAAGTGGTATACATATCAATCAAGCCAAATACATAAGAGATATGATAAAGAAATTCAACTTTGAAAACTTGAAACCATCTCCAACACCAATGTGTACTTCAACAAAATTAGACAAAGATGAAAATGGTGTTGCATTTGATGAAAAACTATATAGGTCTATGATTGGTTCATTGCTATATCTAACTGCTAGTAGACCTGATATTATGTTTGCAGTATGTATGTGTGCAAGATTTCAAAGTATGCCTAAGTTGTCACACTTTAAAGCTGTAAAAAGAATATTTAGATATCTTCAACATACACCAACATTAGGCTTATGGTATGATAGACAATCTAGTCTAAGTCTACATGCATATTCAGATGCAGATTATGGTGGATGTAGAGTAGATAGAAAGAGCACTAGTGGAACATGTCAATTCCTAGGAAACTCACTAATATCTTGGTTTTCAAAGAAACAATCTAGTGTTGCACTTTCTACTACTGAAGCAGAATATATGGCTTTAAGTCTATGTTGTACTCAACTATTATGGATTAAACAACAACTTTCAGACTTTGAAATACAAGTAAATAATATCCCCATCTATTATGATAGTACAAGTGCTATAAATTTGTCTAAAAACCCTGTACTACACTCTAAGGCAAAGCATATAGAAGTACGTTATCATTTTCTCCGTGATCATGTTAATCTTGGACATATACACATTGAACATGTTAGAACTGATCAACAAGTAGCTGATATATTCACTAAACCCCTTAATCAAGCTATCTTTGAGACTTTACGTGCAAGACTTGGATTAATTGCTTACAACTGACTACTACACCATTCAGTCTTTTGCATAATTTACAAAATTAAGGGGGAGAAATAAATGTGTATATATATCATGTTAAGGGGAAGATAGATATCATGTTAAGGGGGAGATAACACATTAAGGGGGAGCAGCTTACACTTGATTTAGATGCTTACTTGATTACACAGATTACAACACTTGATGTAGATGCACACTTGATTTAAATGCTTAATATACACATATGTGGGGTAATTTTGCAAATCATCAAAAGGGGGAGATTGTTGTGATATATTATGTTTGAGTGATTGCAAAATGTATATGTGAGCATATGTGTAATTGTTGTGCAAAATGTATATGTGTGCATATGTGTAATTGGTGTGCAAAATGTATATGTGTGCATATGTGTAATTGTTATGATGATTGCAAATAGATATATCATGTTTGAATGATTGGAAGATGCATATGTGAGCATGTATGTGTAACGTTTAAATGTGAAATTGTTTTGGCAAGGCATGAACTTATGAACTTATGAGCTAAATGTGAAATTGCTTGAATGAATCAAGATTGAACAAGTTTGATTAAGATCATGAGATTGAACTTGGCCAATTCAATCACATATCTTAATCAAGACATGTTCAAACTGATCTTAGATTATATATGCCAATACATGTTGTTCAAACTGATCTTAGATTATATATGCCAATACATGTTGTTCAAACTGATCTTAGATGATATATATGCCAATACATGTTAATTATATGATCTAACCAAGCCTTGAAGTCACATGACTTACAATATAAGGCAAATTGCTCGGTTTAGTATTCTATTGCAGGTTTTGGTTCATATCTTGAGCAAATGAACTCCAAATTGAGTGATTCAAAAGCCCACATGATCCTTATTCAATTTAGAATCTAATTGGCTGAGGAGAAGCATGCTTGACACGGATAAAAACTGAGTTGACACGGTGGTGAAGCTTATTGATCTTTATAAGGGTTATTTTGGTAATTTCACCATTTGGACTTCTCATTCTTATTTGGTCTTCTTCCAACGGATTTATATGATCATATGACACATTTATAAGTCATGTCACATCATGGCAAAAATGAATCTGGAGCAGCACCATGTCTAGGTTCATCCTAGGACAAAATTCCTATTTTTGTGCTGAGGGGTATTCTGGTCTTTTCACTTGCCAATGGATCTTCCAACATGTTATATATTACTTATATGATGTTTATATGTGTTTATGTCACATATGGTACGTGCCCTATTTTTATGGAAACGGGCAGCATGGTCTATCAATTGGAAATTCTTATATCATGGTTATCACATCTATGGTTTTCTTGGAATTCTTGGTATTCTTCATATGGTTTTCTATGCTACATGTTGAAGACATAAATGACTATATATTATATGTGTTCACACGCATATTGGTACAAATCATGTTCAAACTTTCAGCTTTTGAACAAGTCAAGGCAAGTTGAATTACATCCTATTTTGGTGCTGATTTCAAGTGACTATTCTTGCTTATATTGTGTGATGTTTTCAACGGCTATATTGGTTCAAAGTTGGAGCAAAAATCTCTCAACCAAGAAAGATGCAAACGGCTATATGTTTAAAAGTTGAAGACTAATTCAAATTCAAAGGTTGGCTGATTTCTATCTATCTTTGAATTTGTTCTCCAATGCCTATCTTCTAGGCATTCCAACGTCATTTAACATTCAAAATGAGGAGCCATTCCAACGTTTATTTGGTATTCAAAATGAGGAGATAAAGTTGTTCAAAATACATGCCAATTCAACTGCATACATGGCAAGTTATTTACACATGGATATTGATGATTGGAGCTGTTTTTAAACGGTCAAATGGAGCCAATTTCCACCTCATTCCAACGGCTAAAATGGGATAAAAATTCAGATGGAAGACCATGTCAAAGCATTTAAAAAATCAGATTTATCTTGAAAGTCAAATGCTGAATTTTGGTAGCTAAAAAGGTGCTGAAATTTCTCCATTCTCATCCATTCCAAACGGCTACTTTGAGGAGCCTTTAGGCTGTCCTCTTGGCTATAAATAGCTCCAAAGATGAAGAGGAAAAGCACACCAACGAAAGCAACAAAGAAAGCAAGCAAGACAATTAGCTCTTTGTCTCCATTCTTTTCTTCTTCTCTTCTCTATTGAAGAACACATTTGTAGCAAGCTTTATGATTGTATAGTTCTTCATTTCTTGTCATTTCAACACCTTTCAAACGACATATTGTAAGGGAGAAGCTGGTGTATAAAGCTTACTCCTTAGAGGTGAGCAAAAGGTGCAAAGGTGCAAAGGTGAAACAAACTAGTGCTGATTTTCAGTTTTGGTGCAGCCTCTTGAAGAAGTTGGTGAAAAGCTTCTTCCTTTGGCTTTGTAAGGTGACTTTGGTGTTTGGTGTTTAGTGAAATCCAAGAGAAGGTGTCTCTTGGGACTGGAGTAGGTCACATTGACCGAACCAGGATAATTCCTTGTGTTCTTTACTTATTTCCTGCACTTACTGTTTTCTGCCTGAGAATTACACTAACTTGGCACGCATAATTGAACAAGCAAACAGTCTTAGAATTGCATGAATTTTGGATATATTATACTTCAATGTGTTAGCTTTCATTAGCCGCAAGAATCACTAAATTCTAAGGAGTTTAGCATATTCAAATCGTCTTCACAAAATTGTTGCTACATTCTGTGAACAATTCTGACCAGTGTGCAAAACTTGTTCAATTTGAATAGGTTATCCTGCGAATCTTGAAGTGAGCCTTATATCAAATTAAACTAGACATCATAAGGTTTAATTTGACATAAGATTCATCAAAATAGCACGGGTAGATTTTGAGATATCATCATTTGAAGTTAAGCTAACATTCTGCCTGAAACTGCCAGAATTGTACACTTTACTTTTCTTGCTTATTTGAACGTGCTAACTTGCTTGGAATTGAATGAAATTTTTATGACATATTATAAACATTCTAAACTTGATCTCTGCCAAGTTTGAGAGCTTGCACAGGTGTATAAGGGGTTCAACCAAAGCACTCAAAACAGTGAACTGTTTCTGGAAATTCCAGAATCTGAGGCTAAAGAGGCAAAGGGGTCTTCAAACAAGTTTTTGAAGGTAATTGTAGTGTAATTTCCGCTAACCCACTATTCACCCCCCCCTCTAGTGGTGCTATACAGGTCCAACACAATCTTGTTGTGAATACTTGGATAAAACAATGCTAGAGGTCCAATCTATGTTACTTGCATTACAAGCTAGTCATGAATCTAATGAGCTTACTGATAAAGTCTTGCATGATGAGTTGAAAGATGAATTAGCTACTAATTCACATGACTTAGATGATGAATTACATGATGTTTTAAATTATGTATCCAGTGAAAGTGATGATATAATTGAGCATGACAATTTGAAAGAACATAAATGGAAAGATTGTAGTAATCCATTGTTTGAAATGCATGAAAGTAATCTTACATTAAGTGAAGGTTCTGACTTGCATTCAAATAAAGTTGTGTTTAATAATCCTTTGTTCCTTCATGAACATGATGCTGAAATTACCCATGCGTTTATTGAGCTTAAGTTTCCTAAAGATGATGATAAACATGCTAAAACTTTACCCAAACCCCATGAAAGTGAGTTTGAAACCAATGGTGAAGAATCTGATTTTGGAATGTTAAGGAATATGCAAGGTACGATGCTTGTTCTTAATGTTTTACATATTTTAACTCTTGCATAAAATACATTTTATGTTGAAAGTATGTTGTCCACACATAAAAACCATGCTCCAAGTTGTTGCATAAGTGTATTACATGCTTATGATAGTCCTAGCTACATAACTATGGAATTCTGAGTTATCCTTGTTTATGAATCCAAGACACATTAGGAAAAGATGCTGGTTGTTAAGCATTCTTGTTAAGATGTTCTTATATGTGTTCTTGGTTGCATGCTTCATTCTTCAGTTATATATCCACCATAAACATCTTAGGATGAAAATTTCCATGAATGTTTTGTCTAAATTGTTTAGGTGTGTCTTGCATATTTTTTGTGGCTCTTTTCCCCTCATTGCATACATGCTAAGATTCAAGGACGAATCTTTTCTAGGATGGAGGAATTGATGCACACATACATGCAAGATGTTATAGGCGTGTCTTACTTAGATTGTACATTACGCATTTCATTTTGTGTTACAATTTCTTGCATTTTCGTTTATTATCCTTCTTTTACTTGTTTGATGCTTGTTATGTCTTTGCTTGCTTTGTATGGGCTCTTGGAGTTGCCAGACCCGTTTGAAAGTGTTAGACCAAGAATGCTGAAAAGTGTTGAAAATTGCTTGAACTTTGTGGGCGCGTAACTCAGTTATGAAAACTCCAAATTTGATCATTCAAAAGGCAAAAGTCAACATCAGGATGCCAACTAAATGTTCAAGGAGGATTCTTCTTCAAATTCGACTTGCATCTAAGGGAAAAGACCCAGCCAACCGAGGGCGCCATTTCTGCCTAAAATCCAGCCACCTGAAAATTGCTTGAAATTTGTGGGCATGTAACTCAGTCATAAAAACTCCAAATTGGGTCATTCGAAATCCAAAAGTCAATTTCAGAACGGGAAATAAATTTCTCAAGTAGAACACTTCTTCAAATTCGGCTTGCATCTGCAGGAAAAACTGAGTCAACTGAGGGCGCCATTTCTACCTAAAATCCAGCCTTTTGTGTAACTCTTGGAATTTGAATTCTTTAACCTTCCCTTAAAGTTTCAAACATTTTAGTCAGGTCATCGGACCAGAATTGATGTGTTTTATTACACCGTTTGACTTGGATAGGTGTTAGAATGAGGTTTACTCTTATTTAAGCTTGTAAAACCAATTGGACAAATTTCAGCTTTTTCATTGGAATGAAAAAATGTTTTCTTGCTTTTGAAGTAACCTTTGTTTTCTTGGTTTTTGCACTAAAAATCAAGGTTAAGATCTCTCAAAGATTGAGCTATTTGAGGGTGATTGCCATTGCTAAAAGAATACCGTCTAGGAGGGTTGAATCAACTTGCCTGAGCAATGACTATTCCAACGCAAAGGAGAGCTAATTGAAGCCGATTTGGACACAAGGGAAGCAAGGGGGAGTCCAACTCCTTTGTGCCTAAACCGTTGTGAAGGAGGAGGCTTGAGCTAGAAAGTGGATCACACACCGTGCATGCATCAAGAGCACTTCTTAAAGTTGACGTAAAGTTATTCCTTTTTGAGCTTCTCAAATACGGCCCTAATATGGTCAAGGTGATCCTCAATGGTTCGGGAATAGATTAGGAAATCATCAAAGTAAACCAAAACAAATCGTCCTATGAAGGCTCGTAAGACTTCATTCATTAACTGTATAAAGGTACTAGGGGTGTTGGTGAGGTCGAAGGGCATCACTAACCATTCATAGGGCCCAAATTTGGTTTTGAATGCTGTCTTCCATTCATCCCCTTCTCGTATCCGTACTTGGAAGTACCCTTGTTTAAGGCCAATCTTGGTGAAGTACTTAGATCCTTGCAACATATCCAACATATCATCCAGCCTAGGTATGGGGTACCTATACTTTACGATGATCTGGTTTATGGCACGGCAGTCAATACACATTCTCCAAGTTCCATCTTTCTTGGGGGATAAAGTGACAGGGACTGCTGATGGGCTGAGGCTTTCTCTAATTTCTCCACTCGCTAGGAGTTCCTCAACTTGCCTTTGAATTTCTTTGGTTTCTTTAGGATTGGCTCTATAGGCTGGTCTGTTGGGTAGGACAGCTACTAGGACAAAGTCTATCTGGTGTTCTATTCCACTTATAGGTGGAAATCCTGATGGTGGGTGAGTGGGAAATAGAACATCATACTCATAGATACGGGATGCAACAGAGGTAGGTAAGTCGGGTGGTAGGTCTTCTATAGAAAGGCAACACTCCTTGGAAATTAGGATGAGGACTGTTTGGTTGTTATAAAGGGCTCGTGTGACCTCTCTTTTCTTCACTACCCACACTTCTTTTTAGAATCAATGATACCTATCGGTACTACCTCTTTTTCTTTACTTTCTTGTTTCTTAATTTCACTCTTCATGCATTCCACGACTTTTCTTTCAGCTTCCTTTTCCTTAGGATCCGTCCTAAACTTAGACATACATTGTTGAACCTCATGGACCTTATGGTGTGGGAGTGCATGCAACTTGTATACTTTACCATTCAATTTGAAAGAATAACGATTCAAATATCATCATATGTCACATGTCTATCGAATTGCCATGGTCTATCAAGTAAGATATGACTAGGATACATTGGAGGAACATCACACAGAATATCATCTTTATAACTACCAATGCTTAGAGAAATCAGAACCTATTTACTGATGCTAACTTCACCAGAATCATTTAACCATGCAAGTTTGTAGGGGGTGAGGGTGATTAGTCATAGGCAAGTTCATTTTTCTAATCAATGATCATAGGCAAGAACTAGAATCAATGATCATGGTGCACAATTTACCATTTATCATGCAATGCATATGGAAAATGTTTTCTCTATGTTGTTCATGATCATCTAATTTTGGATATGCATTCGAAGCTCTACGCACAACAAGGAATTCCTTAGTATCATAGTCATCTTGTGCTCGTAAGTCTTCTTCGGGTTAAGTTTCATTATGATGCTCCGATTTATTTTCATGCTCGGACTCAGTCACATATTCGCTAGTTTCCTTAACTAACATGACTCTTTTAGTGTTAGGACACTCTCTTCCTATGTGACCACAACCTTGACACTTAAAGCATTTAATGTCTCTAAACCTGCTGGAGGGGTCAGATGAATTCCCTGTAGAGGCTCTTGTTTGCCTCTGTCATGCTGCTTTTGTGTGCCTTGCACACGATTGTCAAACTTTTGTGACCCACTTTGGTCATATTATGGCCTCCTGTAGGCCGTGAGCTTCCAGTTCCTGGAGATCTGCCTTGAAATTTTAAAGAAGATTGATTAGTACGATGAACCTAATTTAAATCGGAGGAACTATGTGCCTTGAGCTATTGTTCAATCTTCTCAGCCATGTGGACTATGGACGTTAGGTCAAGATAAGGTTGAAGTTCAACCTTCTGGGCAATCTCCCTATTTAGTACATGTAGGAAGCGGGCTTTGGTGGCTTCTTCAGGTTCCTGCAAATTGGATCTTTCCAACAAAATTTCTAATTCTATGTTCACTTTTGGAACCTTGTTTTAAGTTTTGCAAACTTGTGAAAATAGAACTTTCAAAATTTTTTGGGATAAATCGATGTCTCATTTCATATTTCATTTCTTTCCATGTGACAATTGGGGGGGGGGTTGTCTTGTTTTAGTCTTATTTTGACACAAATTTGTCCACCAATTTAATGTGTATCCAGAAAACTCAATAGAAGCGTACCTCACCTTTTGTAACTCACTATAGTTAGTACAAGAAAATATTAAATCCACTTTTGTTTCCCACTCAAAGTATTCCTCCGTATTACCTTTACCATATAAAACATTGGAATGCTTATTTTTGTTTTTAGAAAATTGCCATCTTGTGGCTAAAGGGGATTATGTCGTTTTTGATAACCACGGGGAGGGTGGTCATCAAAGTCATTTGCATCCTTTTCAAATGGATTATACTCGTCATTATACCTTCTCGGAGCATGTCTTCTTGGCAGTGGTGGAGGTACAAACCTTCTTGGCTCAATGTGAGGTGGTCTATGGCTCTCCTCCTCAACTTCTTCTTGTGTAGGCCATCTTGTTTGAGGTGTAGGGGCAGCCTTACTGGGTCCTTGGTCATCACTTGATTTCTGACTCCTTTCAACATCTTCCAACCTGTTTTTTATTATTTTGTAATCATGCATAAGTTTCTTTAACAGCTCTAGCATTTGTTGTTGAGTGGTGTCATATCTCCCAACCTCCTTTGACTTGGTAGGTGAGGCTTGAGTGCTAGGCTCCATGTGACACCTAAATTGAACAAAGAACAAGGACGAAAAGAAAACAAACTAACACAAAAATAAGCAAATGTGAGCCGGTTAGTGAAAACAAAATACGTGCACTCCTCTTTTTGTTATTTCCACTCTCTTACCACTTTGTTTCTTGATCAACTTGAGGTTAATAAAGTTCAAAGTTCTCAAGTAAGAAAGGTGTTTGCCAAGCCTTCTTCCAATCACACTAGTTTCCACTTTCTCACCCTTTTGGCTTCAAATTTGCTCCAACTTGCTTTGCACTTTGTTGTACCTATCCAGGTCACTTTACCATAGAAATATATATCAAATGATGGTAAAATATATAATCCAAAGTGGTATCAACCTGTATCAATTAGCAGATTTTCGGCACAATTAACACCAAAACAATATCAAAATGGAACCAAAGAGAGAGAAACACAAATTTGAATTTTTCCACTAAGATTAAAAGGATATAAGAGACCAAAATTATTTCAAATGCTAAACCAAAGAGGAACTAAGGGTTTCCGTAGGCAATCTTTAGCCGATTTTGATTCTATGCACTTATTATCCACAATATGGTTCAAATCATACAACAATCAAGCATCCAAGTGAGTAATTAGTCCAAGAGGCTTAGTATATGGAAAAATAAATGTAGGATACTGATGAGGCTTAAAAGCCTCCTCATGATGATCTTGCACAAGGGCCCTCCAACGAGACACATACGGGTCCTTTAACAAGAAGCCAAGCGAGACAACTAGGTTTTGACACTGGGCTTTCTTGAAAAGGCATGTGAAAGAGGTGCCAACACGTGGGTGCAGCGTTGGGTACTCATCATTGAGGCCATGATTTGATTGTCCTTGAGTTTATTGCATATCATATGATGTAAGGGTTGGTGGAAGGACAGGATGGTCATTTCATGCATTGTCATTGTTATATCGAGGCTAGTTGTTTGCATTGTCTTTTTTGGTTTAGGATATTTTATAAAGTCTTTTAATATGTGTTTATAGTGCTAATGGCCGTTTTGACTGTTTTCTAAGGTGACAAGGCTAAATAAGGAAAGTGGCTTGGAGAATCCCTATTTTTCAGGAAGGTAGGCGGACACTGTTTGGTATTTTAGATGCACAGGTCTGAGTACTAGTTCAAATGGTTTCAAACTACTTGGAGATATTAGATAACTCAATATGGGACGATGTTTATGTTTTACACTTTTCCTAATTCAGGCTACAAAGTTGACCGAAATCAGCTGGACGAATGGAGTCTAGAATGGAAAGTACTGAAGCCCACTGGATTGATACCTAATCTTTAGAAGGCCGTATCTCTGCCTAGAAGAGCCAAATGAGGTAATTAAAGATCCCAAAATCAATTTTTCATGAGCTACAACTTTGGTGAAATGTGCAAATCCTAATTCGATGTCTAGAAGCGGGTATAAGTCTAAAACCGACAGAGTGTATTCCACAGCAAAAATTCAGGGATTTGATTGTACACTCTTTTCTTGAATATCTTTGACTTACTTTTCTTTGTAGATTGAATTTAGATTGATAGGGAACATTATGACTACTTTGATTGATTAGTTATCTTTTAGAATTGGCAAAAAATGCCTATATAAGGCAAATACATGTTCGGCTTGTGAGGGCAGTCCAGTTTTCAGTTTTCAAAAAAATTTTCATAACACTTTGTTCTTCTGGTAGCCTTCTTGTGTGCTTCCTTCTTGTGTTTTCTTTGGTTTTCAAATATGCAAATCAAAGCTAGATCCAATCCAAGGTATGAAAAACCCTTGTTGGTGGCCACAATCTACGAAAAAGGAACGACTTGGTGGATTGGACGGCTGAATTTCTCAACACCGAAGTTTGCAGCACCATTGACGAAGAAAGGTGGTGTCTTGAACCATTGTTCAACCTTACCCGACGTTGATGGCTCGGGAAAGTTGAAGGAAGGGTCCTATACACATACATATGTGCCTCAAACACGTATCAATTTGGTATTCGAGCCAAGGTTCTCCTTTAATCTATCCTTCATTTTGTATCTTTCGTGTCTCCATCTTTGTGTCCAAATAAATGTAAAAAAAATCAGCCTTAAAACTTCTTCCTAGCTGTTAAAAAGAAAAATACCCAACCTGTCTTTTTGGACTTGACAATACCAATACCTTGACATAAACAAAGGACCAAAATTTCCTAGACATACTAGGTCACTTTGGACGTACTGGATACTTTATTGGACCATATTGGACATTTTGGACGATTTGGACATAATGGACAAGACAAAAACTCCTTGGACATATTGACAAAGGACTGTGACATATTTGAGTTACCCTGACAAGGATCCAATACAAGGACAAGGACAAACTTTAAAACATCCTAAAACATTCAGAAAATTGCATCTTTGTTGTTATCCGGGACTGTTTTTGTTTGAGTTACTTTGTCCTGTACTTATTCTTGCTTGAATACATACCTGGAAATTAGGATCATTACATAGAGAGCTTTCATTTCAGCAACACTTATATATTGATCGTACTAGCCTAAATAGCTTCCTTATGTCACACGTAAATCTTGTTGCTAACAAAGCTTTTAGTTGAACATAGACTTGTGTGATATTGGTTGCATTATTTGTTTGCTTTTGTTGCAATTTTCTTGTATCCAAGGCTGATACATCATCTTCAAAGGCATCATCTTCAAGTTGCACCAAGCCACAAAAGGCCTAATCTTGGAGGACAAAAAGGACACAAGTTGTGATGCGTGCAACTCGTGGGCTCCAACGATTCCACCTTCCAAACATCCTTCACAAAGGGTTAGGCACAAGGAAGAAGACTTCCCCTTGCTTCCTTAGTGATTAAAAATGTGTGGATTAAACGAATGAGCAAGACCAACACTTCAAGATGGTCGTTGATCAGGCAAACCAAAACGGCCCTCCTGGACGGCACCTTTAAGCAATGGCAACACCTTCAATATGCTCAACTTTGAAGGATCTTAACCTAGGTTTTTAATGCAAAACCAAGAAAACAAAGTATCACACAAAGTGAATGAAATATCAAGAATTGTTATTCATCAAAAGGTGAGTTTACAATCAGCCAAAGGGGTCTATTTATAGGCCTAAGAAACGTCCCCCTTCAGCTTGAAATGGCTAGAAATAATTCAAATAAAGCTATCTAACAAATGTTTAAATTTGAACTTTGCTTGAAAATTAAAACTAAGATAATTCTAGCTAAAACTTGAAATGCTTGGAAGTTGATATCTTCAATGTATCTAGCAGCTTATGGCGTCTTGGAGGAGTTGTTTGATGAGTAGTATGCGCTTGGATTTGAGTTCACAAGATGGTTGAAGTTTGAATTCAAGTGGAGTTTGAATTTGACTTCAAACTTGAATTCAATTTTGCATTGTGATCTTATCTCCCTTATTCTTCAAAAATGGCGTGTAGGACCTTGAGATGATAGCTGAATCCTTTTTGAAATGTAAGCCTCAAATTGGTTGAAACTTGAATTCAAATTATGGTTGAATTTGAATTCAAGTTTATCTTCAAGTTCAAATTCAAGTAAGATGTCATCCTCCAATTTAAAGTGGCCGGCCCCCCTTTTGTGATCCTTGGAGATGTTTTTGATTTTAATTTGGACAATGAAATCCTTCTAGGACACATTTGAATTTGTCTTAGTGTAGACAAACATTCTCTTAAAACATTCTCTTCAGACATTCTCTTCAAACATTCTCTTCAAACATTCTCTTCAAACATTTCATTTACCTAATTTACCTACAAAGAAAAGACATAAAACAAAGATCACAAGACACAAGATAAAATTCAAAGACATGTAGACGTGCATGCTGATACACGTTCAAGTTGAAGGTTCAATGAAATGAACCCAAGGAGTCTTAGGTTCATCTTGAACATGCTTGTACAAGAAGGTGGCAACTTGATGACAAAGTTCCCTTGCCCTCCTTCTTGTTATAGGACCCTTAACCTCTTGATGGGACCATTGATCCTCATCGGACCCTTGATCCCCATCAATCCCCCCCTCCTCAAAAGGATTCGTCCTCGAATCAAAAAGGTCATCGTTGAAAGGGGTGAGGTCAGCAACATTAAAAGTAGGCGAAATTGAACCATACCTGTCGAGAAGATCAAGGATGTATGCATTGTCACCTATGCGTTTCAATACTTTAAGGGGTCCATCTCCTCGAGGCAACAATTTTGACTTTCTTTCATTGGGAAATCTTTCCTTGCGCAAATGTAACCATACTAAAACTCCAGGTTTAAACACAACTCTTTTCCGATGTTTGTTAGCTCGTCTTTCATAAGCTTTGTTTTTCTTTTCAAGTTATGTTTTAACTTGTTCATGCAGTTTCTTTATGTTGTCCGCTTTTTGTTTACCATCAAGACTAGAACGTTCATGCACGGGAATAGGAATCAAATCGATGGGAGACAAGGGGTTAAAGCCATACACGATTTCAAATGGACTATGCAAAGTACCGTGATGAACACTCCTATTATATGCAAATTCGATATATGGCAAACAATCTTCCCAATGTTTAATGTGTTTATGCAAAATGGCACGCAAAAGTTGAGAAAGAGTATGATTAACGACTTCAGTTTGTCCATCAGTTTGTGGGTGTGCGGTGGTGGAAAACAACAATTGTGTACCAAGTTCAGCCCACAAAACACGCCAAAAATGACTCAAAAATTTCGTATCTCTATCACTTACAATTGTACGTGGCATGCCATGCAATCTAACAATTTTTTTGAAGAACAAATCAGCAACATGTGTGGCATCATCAACTTTCCTACATGCAATGAAATGTGCCATTTTTGAAAATCGATCAACCACAACATAAATGCTATCGCGTCCTCCCCGAGACCTAGGAAGTCCTAGCACAAAGTCCATGGAAATGTCAATCCAAGGGGCATCAGGGACGGGTAAAGGTGTGTAAAGGCCATGTGGTTGGGACTTGGATTTGGCTTGTTTGCAAGTGATGCAACTACCACACAACCTCTCGACGTCTACTCGCATGTGGGGCCAATAGAAATGTTCCTTAAGAGTCTCAAGGGTTTTGAACACTCCGAAATGACCCATTAAACATCCCCCATGGGCTTCTCTAGTCAATGCTTCTCGTAGGGATTATTGGAGAACGCACAATTTTTGTTCTTTGAAAAGATAACCCTCGTGTATGTAAAATTTCCCAAATGGTGCTCCTTTACATGCCTCGAAAATGGTGCCAAAGTCATGGTCATTGGGGTACAAGTCCTTAAGTGATTCGAATCCTAAGAAGCGTGAAGATAATGTAGTCACTAACGTGTATCTCCTAGAGAGGGCATCGGCAACTATATTATCCTTTCCTTGTTTGTACTTAATCACGTAAGGGAATTGTTCTATGAACTCTACCCATTTGGCATGTCTTTTGTTCAACTTTCCCTGCCCTTTAAGATACTTAAGCTTTCGTGGTCAGTGTGGATCACTAACTCTTTAGGTTGAAGGTAGTGTTGCCAAGTTTGTAGGGATCTCACAAGGGCATAAAGTTCCTTATCGTAGGTAGAGTAATTCAATGCTGCTCCTTTCAACTTTTCACTAAAATAGGCTATGGGTTTCTTACTTTGGGTCAAAACTGCGCCTATACCCACTCCACTTGCATCACACTCGATCTCAAAGGTTTCGTCAAAATTTGGTAGCCTAAGTATGGGTGCAGTGGTCAGCCTACGCTTAAGTTCATCAAATTCCTGTTGTTGTGGCTCTTCTCACCTAAAAGGCATATCTTTTTTTACAATTTCGTTTAGGGGTGCCTATAGAAGAAAAATCTTTGACAAAGCGTCTATAAAAGCTTGCTAGTCCATGAAAACTGCGAACTTCCCCTACATTCTTAGGTATAGGCCACTCCACAATTGACCTAACCTTTTCCTCATCCATCTCTACTCCCTCAGCCGAAATGACAAAGCCTAGAAAAACTACGCGTTCTAAACAAAAGGAGCACTTCTTAAAGTTGGCGTAAAGTTGTTCTTGCTTAAGCTTTTCAAAAACGGCTCTAATGTGGTCAAGATGATCTTCTATGGTGTGGGAATAGATTAGGATATCATCGAAATAGACAACGACAAAGCGTCCTATGAACGCACGTAAGACTTCATTCATTAGCCTCATAAAGGTACTAGGGGCGTTGGTGAGCCCGAAGGGCATCACTAACCACTCATAGAGCCCAAACTTGGTTTTGAATGCAGTCTTCCATTCGTCCCCTTCTCTAATGCGTACCTGGAAGTACCCTTGCTTAAGGTCGATTTTGGTGAAGAATTTGGATCCGTGCAACATGTCTAACATATCGTCTAGCCTAGGTATGGGGTACCTATACTTGACGGTAATCTTGTTTATGGCTCGGCAATCGGTACACATTCTCCACGTTCCATCCTTTTTGGAAATGACTGGGACGGCAGATGGGCTTAGACTCTCTCGAACTTGTCCACTAGCTAGGAGCTCCTCTACTTGCCTTTGGATTTCTTTGGTTTCTTCGGGGTTTGCTCGATAGGATGGGCGGTTGGGTAACACGGCTCCTGGGACAAAGTCGATTTGGTGTTCTATCCCTCTAATGGGTGGTAATCCGGATGGTGGTTCGGAGGGAAATAGAACTTCATATTCTTGGATAAGGGACGCAACTGAGGTAGGTAAGTTTGGTGGGAGTTCTTCAAGGGCAAGTTGACACGACTTTGGGATGATGATGAGGACAGTTTGGTTGTTATAAAGTGCACGTGTAACCTCTCTTTTCTTTGCGAAATACCCACACTTCTTTTTGGACTCGTTGACACTTAGGGGCACTACCTCTTTTCCCTTGCTCTCATGTTTTTTGTTCTCACTTTTCATACACTCCACGAATTTTCTCTCGGCTTCTTTTTCCTTAGGATCGGCTCTAGACTTGGACATGCGTTGGTGATCCTCGTGGACTTTGTGTGGTGGAAGTGCATGCAGTTTGTACAATTTGCCATTCAATTTGAAAGAATAACGATTCAAATAACCATCATATGTCACATGTCTATCAAATTGCCATGGCCTACCAAGTAAGATATGACTAGCATGCATTGGTGCGACATCACATAAAACATCATCTTTGTAACTACCAATGCTAAGAGAAATCAAAACTTGTTTACTTACGCTAACTTCACCGCAGTCATTTAGCCATGCAAGTTTGTAAGGATGCGGATGATTAGTCATAGGCAAATTCAGTTTTCTTACTAATTCGATGCTAGCCACATTCGCACAAGAACCGGAATCAATGATCATGGTGCACACTTTACCATTTATCATGCAATGAATATGGAAAATGTTTTCTCTATGTTGTTCGTGATCATCTAATTTCGGATATGCATTTAAAGCTCTACGCACAACAAGAAACTCCTTAGTGTCAAAATCATCTAATGCGCCTAGATCCTCTTCAGGTTCAATTTCATTATCATGCTCAGACTTGTTTTCATGCTCGGACTCGACACATATTCGTTTGTCTCTTCAATTAACATGATTCTTTTTGCATTAGGACATTCTTTTCCTATGTGACCACGTCCTTGACATTTATAACATTTAATGTCTCTAAACCTGTTTGAAGGATCCGAAGAATTGCCGGTAGGAGCCTTTTGTTGGGTGCGTTCATCTCTCCTCTGTGTGGATTGCACACAATTGTCCATCCTTTGCGATGCTCCTTGGTCACGCGTTTGGCCTCCTGTAGGCCGTGAACTTCCTGTTCCTGAAGGGTTGCTGTGAAATCTTGACGAAGATTGATTAGTACGATAATTGGAATTGAAATTAGAGGAGTTACGTACCTTTAATTGTGCTTCAATCTTTTCAGCCATATGGACCATGGTTGTGAGGTCGAGGTAAGGTTGAAGGTCAACCCTTTGCGCAATCTCCCTGTTTAAAACCATGTAAGAATCGAGCCTTGATGGCTTCTTCAGGTTCCTGCAAGTTAGACCTCTCCAACAAAATTTCTAACTCTTTATAATACTCGTCTACACTTTTGGAACCTTGTCGTAAGTTATGCAAATTCGTGAAAATAGAACTCTCATAATTGTTTGGAATAAAACGTCGCATTTCAAACTTCATTTCTTCCCAAGTGGCAATTGGGGGTTGTCTCGGCTTAGTTCTATTTCGACACAAATTCGTCCACCAATTAAGTGCATAACCAGAAAATTCAATGGAAGCATACCTCACTTTTTGTAATTCACTATAATTGGTACAAGAAAAGATCAAATCCACTTTCGTTTCCCATTCTAAATATTCCTCCGCATTACTTTTACCATAAAACGTGGGAATACTTATTTTGGTTTTGAGAAAATCGTCATCTTGCGGGAAAAGGGAATTTTGGCGTCTTTGGTAACCACGGGGATGGTGGTCATCAAAGTCATAATCATCATGCTCAAAGGGAATGTAATCATCATTGTACCTTCTTGGAGCGTACCTTCTTGCTTGTGTAGGAGGAGCAAACCTTCTTGCTTCGGTGTGTGGTGGTCTAAGGTTGTCATCCTCAACTTCTTCTGGGGGATGGCGCCTTGGTTGTGGTAGGGGAACGGCCCTGCTTGTTCCTTAGCCATCACTCGTTTTGTAGCTTCGCTCCACGTCTTCCAAGCGATGCTTAATTATCTCATTGTCATGCATGAGTTTCTTAAGCATCTCCAGCATTTGTTGTTGAGTGTTGTCAACAGTTTCGGCCTCTTTTGACTTACTAGATGCGGAATGATTGCTGCTGGCCATTGTACCTAAGGAATTAACGAAAACAAAGGGGAAAAAGAAAGAAGCAAACTAACACAAAGACAAACAAACGTTAAGGGATTAGTAAAAAAAATAAACTGTGAACACTCCGCTTTCTATTCTTTCCACTCTCTTACCACTTTGGTTCTTGGATAACCTGAAGTTAAGAAGTCTCAAAGCGATCAATAAGGAAGTGTATTGCCAAGGCTTCTTCCAATCACAATGTTCTCCACTTGTTTCCTCCTTTTTGCTTTCAAGTTGCACCAATTAGTATCAAAGTAGAATCAACTGAAATGAACTCAAACTTGAACTTTCTACTAAGATTCAAAGAAAGTTAAGCAACCAAAGTTGATGTATAAGGCTGAACCAAAGATAAACTAAGGGTTGCCGTGGGCAATCTTTAGTTAATTTTGATTCTATGCACTTACTATCCACAAAATGGTTCAAGTCATGCAACAATCGAGCAACCAAGTGTGTGATTGGTTTAAGAAGATGAAGAAATGGATAATTGGGTATAGGGGACGGCAATGTGGGGTAATATGGTATCCAAGGTTTGCAAGTCGTACCAAAAAATTTTCTACGCAATGCACAAACGTTTTGCCCTTTTTCTTTGCTCTTGTTCTTTTGTTTTTCTTTTTCTTCCTTGCTATTTCAATTGAGCAAGGTTCAGATTCTCCCTTTTTTTTGACCAAGGCAGAATTGAAATTTCACTTGTTTTGCACTTAGCACTTGCGTTTTTGGACAGAATAGTGCAATGTATTTAAAATGCAATTTGTATCTTGGACTTGCAGCAAAAATGACCTTGGAAAGTGAAGGAATTCGGGTAGGACCGAATGGGGGTTAGGGTTTTGATTTAGGGTGTTTTTGAACGTTTTGGGATTTTGCGAAATGTGGTTGTAGGAACGGAATGGGTGTTGTAAATTGACTATTTGGGTTGGTAATTGATGATTGGTGTGGTCAATTTGGATATTGGTTGGTCTAGGACAGAATTTGAACAAAATTCAAATTCTAGGGTTAGGGTTTATTTGAATGAATTGGGATATTTAGAATCTGATTGTATTTGGTAAAATTGGTTTGGGGCTTTTTGTGTGGGGTGTAAATAGGGTTATTTGGGATCAGGTTGGTGAGTTTTAGGGTTGGGTTGTGATGAGCCAAATGAAGGCTAGAAAACGTTGCCAAGGACTTTGTCTCCTATTCCAAACTGATTTGAACACAAGCTATGTCAAAGAACATCTCCAAGATACCCCTTGAACTTTAACCATTGTTCTTGGCTCAATTTATGCCAACACCTCTCCCTCTTTGGCACTCCAACACATCTAAAACCTCAATGAGACCCTAAGATGCTGTAAACCAAATGATGAAGCAAATACTAACAAGTTCTAGGCTAGGAACTTGAAAGAAAACCGTTAGTGGTTTCAAACTTCAACTAAGAAATAGTTGTGAACTCCTTGAAGGAAATTTGATTGAAATATGTTTGATAATGGTTGTGAATTACATTCAGGTTCTAAACCTTCTTATAACAAACGAAAATGAAGAAAAGTACAAGCTTTAATGTACAAGGTACTAGTCTAAAATGACATGCTTTGCTTGGGAATTGTTTGAGCATCTTTTGGTTCCAAAAGTTCTGGTTGCTTGCCGTGTAATCTTTGCTAGATTCAGCCTTCTTTCTTTGATCAATTTGATTGGTTTAGGCATGGAGCAGCTTGCTTGAGAAAGGCCTTTGATTGGTTGCAATTTGGTGTTGAATTTTCAAACAAACTTTCCTTAGACAAACGTTTCTTTCCTTGCTTGAATTCAGCCTAAAATTCTGATTGGATGTTGTAGTGAGCAGCTTGGTTGAACTCCCTTTTGATTGGTTGCAAGTTGGTCTTTGAATTTTCAAAACATCTAGGCCTTAAACCAACGGTTTCTTCAAGGAATTTGATTGGAGCAATTGTTGTGCAGCTTGCATTCTTGACTTCAACTTGATTTGTGATTGGTTTGAAGATTTGCAAGGGTCCTTCTAATTGGTTCATGATGTGAGCAGCTTGTACACCCATTTAACGTGAAGAACATTGCTTGAAATTGACATGAGTGCTTGTCACCACCTTGCTTGTAAGCTATTTGCATTTCACCTCTTTGCTTGGACAAAAATTCAGGTTTGATTTGCATCTTCAAGCTAAAAACGTGTACCTGAAAGATAAGGCAAGAATACAACACAAACTATCCTAAAACAAAGTTAACAAACCAACAATGTTAAAAAGAACATCTAAAAATATGTACAACATGCATTTGATACAACTAGATCATAGCTTGTATCATATAAACCCAATTGACATCATCTTTGCTTGGCTCATCCTCTTCATGCCTGTAAAGAAATGATTCAACACAATGTAACAATTTCTTAGCCATACTCCTTGTTATGGGACCATTGTGGGGCAATGAGGTGTCATCGTCAGTGTTTGTATCCACAAGGTTAGGCTGTAGCTCATCAGGTTGGGGGTGGAGTTGGTTGGCCGTGGGGTGTGGGGCTGTTTTTAGGGGTTGGTTGGTGTTGCAAGTAGGTTGTGAAGACAATCACACGTAGGACTACTAGATCTGTAGCATGAAATCAATCACAATGTGAATCACAAGATGCATACAATCATCACCAACTAAAAGCTTCGGTAGCAACAAGATGACTTGAAACCGAGGTAGCTTTATAGGATGATGGTTGGAATATTTTGAAGAAGGTTGAATGTAACCTAAAAATGCAACGAACCCTAATTTGTTCAAGTTTGAACGACTCAAAATCAGATTGTGATGCGAAAATGAAATAATGGAAATGACACTTGAATGATGAAAAGCAAAATGCAGCAACGTGTAAGGACTCAACGCAATGTTTTGTTTTGGACGTTTTTTTGAATGAAATGCAAGACAAATGGCGTGTAGAGGGAGGAGTAGAAGGACTCAACTGAAATTGAAATGACTAGACTCAAACGAAAATGATAGATGGTGGAATAGAGTAACCTGGTCTCTGATACCAATTTGATGCGTGCAACTCGTGGGCTCCAACGATTCCACCTTCCAAACGTCCTTCACAAAGGGTTAGGCACAAGGAAGAAGACTTCCCCTTGCTTCCTTAGTGATTAAAAACGTGTGGATTAAACGAATGAGCAAGACCAACACTTCAAGATGGTCGTTGATCAGGCAAACCAAAACGGCCCTCCTGGACGGCACCTTTAAGCAATGGCAACACCTTCAATATGCTCAACTTTGAAGGATCTTAACCTAGGTTTTTAATGCAAAACCAAGAAAACAAAGTATCACACAAAGTGAATGAAATATCAAGAATTGTTATTCATCAAAAGGTGAGTTTACAATCAGCCAAAGGGGTTTATTTATAGGCCTAAGAAACGTCCCCCTTCAGCTTGAAATGGCTAGAAATAATTCAAATAAAGCTATCTAACAAATGTTTAAATTTGAACTTTGCTTGAAAATTAAAACTAAGATAATTCTAGCTAAAACTTGAAATGCTTGGAAGTTGATATCTTCAATGTATCTAGCAGCTTATGGCGTCTTGGAGGAGTTGTTTGATGAGTAGTATGCGCTTGGATTTGAGTTCACAAGATGGTTGAAGTTTGAATTCAAGTGGAGTTTGAATTTGACTTCAAACTTGAATTCAATTTTGCATTGTGATCTTATCTCCCTTATTCTTCAAAAATGGCGTGTAGGACCTTGAGATGATAGCTGAATCCTTTTTGAAATGTAAGCCTCAAATTGGTTGAAACTTGAATTCAAATTATGGTTGAATTTGAATTCAAGTTTATCTTCAAGTTCAAATTCAAGTAAGATGTCATCCTCCAATTTAAAGTAGCCGGCCCCCCTTTTGTGATCCTTGGAGATGTTTTTGATTTTAATTTGGACAATGAAATCCTTCTAGGACACATTTGAATTTGTCTTAGTGTAGACAAACATTCTCTTAAAACATTCTCTTCAGACATTCTCTTCAAACATTCTCTTCAAACATTATTTGATGCGTGCAACTCGTGGGCTCCAACGATTCCACCTTCCAAACGTCCTTCACAAAGGGTTAGGCACAAGGAAGAAGACTTCCCTTGCTTCCTTAGTGATTAAAAACGTGTGGATTAAACGAATGAGCAAGACCAACACTTCAAGATGGTCGTTGATCAGGCAAACCAAAACGGCCCTCCTGGACGGCACCTTTAAGCAATGGCAACACCTTCAATATGCTCAACTTTGAAGGATCTTAACCTAGGTTTTTAATGCAAAACCAAGAAAACAAATTATCACACAAAGTGAATGAAATATCAAGAATTGTTATTCATCAAAAGGTGAGTTTACAATCAGCCAAAGGGGTCTATTTATAGGCCTAAGAAACGTCCCCCTTCAGCTTGAAATGGCTAGAAATAATTCAAATAAAGCTATCTAACAAATGTTTAAATTTGAACTTTGCTTGAAAATTAAAACTAAGATAATTCTAGCTAAAACTTGAAATGCTTGGAAGTTGATATCTTCAATGTATCTAGCAGCTTATGGCGTCTTGGAGGAGTTGTTTGATGAGTAGTATGCGCTTGGATTTGAGTTCACAAGATGGTTGAAGTTTGAATTCAAGTGGAGTTTGAATTTGACTTCAAACTTGAATTCAATTTTGCATTGTGATCTTATCTCCCTTATTCTTCAAAAATGGCGTGTAGGACCTTGAGATGATAGCTGAATCCTTTTTGAAATGTAAGCCTCAAATTGGTTGAAACTTGAATTCAAATTATGGTTGAATTTGAATTCAAGTTTATCTTCAAGTTCAAATTCAAGTAAGATGTCATCCTCCAATTTAAAGTGGCCGGCCCCCTTTTGTGATCATTGGAGATGTTTTTGATTTTAATTTGGACAATGAAATCCTTCTAGGACACATTTGAATTTGTCTTAGTGTAGACAAACATTCTCTTAAAACATTCTCTTCAGACATTCTCTTCAAACATTCTCTTCAAACATTCTCTTCAAACATTTCATGTACCTAATTTACCTACAAAGAAAAGACATAAAACAAAGATCACAAGACACAAGATAAAATTCAAAGACAAAGGATGTAGACGTGCATGCTGATACACGTTCAAGTTGAAGGTTCAATGAAATGAACCCAAGGAGTCTTAGGTTCATCTTGAACATGCTTGTACAAGAAGGTGGCAACTTGATGACAAAGTTCCCTTGCCCTCCTTCTTGTTATAGGACCCTTAACCTCTTGATGGGACCCTTGATCCTCATCGGACCCTTGATCCCCATCAAGTTGGTATAACTGTTTGCCAAAAGCCTCAAGTTGTTGGTATATATTGTTGCATATCAAGTCCATCATCATACCACCCAAAATCGAGACATCGATACATCAGCTCCCTACAAAATTCATTGTCTTATTCTTGGATACTTGATAGTTGTAATAAAATTGACAACTTTGTAATTAATTTGCATAAGGCTAGGGTTAGCTAAAGATTGCCCATGGCAACCCTTTAGTTTTCTTTGGCTCTGCCTTTGATGCAATTTTGGTCCTTTTTTCCTTTGATTCTTAGAGGGTTAAGTGTGTTAAATTGTCTTGTTACTTTGCTTGATACCTTTGCTTATTGGTTGCTGATATTTGGGTGATACATTGGAAAAAAAAGGTGCATTTAATCATCAGATTATGTTAGCCACTTGAAAAGCTTGCTTTGGTTGTATCTAGCTCAAGATTGGCCGAGGAAAACACAAACTTGAGTGACTATACAAGAGCGAGAGAGGAACATACACCTTGATTTTCATTTTTCACTAACGTAACAAAATCTCTTTGTCTTTATGTTAGTTTTCCCTTTCTTGTTTTATTTACTTCATTTCATGATGCGTGCAACTCGTGGGCTCCAACAATTCCACCTTCCAAACATCCTTCACAAAGGGTTAGGCACAAGGAAGAAGACTTCCCCTTGCTTCCTTAGTGATAAAAACGTGTGGATCAAACGAGCAAGACCAACACTTCAAGATGGTCGTTGATAAGGCAAACCAATATGGCCCTCCTGGACGGCACCTTTTAGCAATGGCAACACCTTCAAAATGCTCAACTTTGAAGGATCTTAACTTAGGTTTTTAATGCAAAACCAAGAAAACAAAGTCTCACACAAAGTGAAAGAAATATCAAGAATTCTTATTCATCAAAGTTGTCCTCTTACCCCGCCCCAAGGGCTCTATTTATAGGCTGAATACTCATCACTTTCAGCCTTAAAATGATTTCAAATAAGCTAGCTAACAAGTGTTTAAAAATTGAAAATTGTTTGAATTCAAAAATAAAACGAATCCTAGCTAAAATTTGAATTGATTGTAGGATGCCATCTTCACATATCCAGCAGTGTATAATGATCAAATGAGGCCTTGGAGAAGCTGATTTGATGAGTAGGATGTGGTTAAAGTTGAATTCAAAAGTTGGGTGAAGTTTGAATTCAATTCGAGTTTGAATTTGAGTGCACTTGAATTGGTTGTTGATCTATCCTTCCCCATATCTTCTAGGTGTTTTTGATGACTCATGAGGTTGTTGGAGACCTGATTTGATGATGATAAAGTGGTTGGAATTGAATTGAAATGTTGGTTGAAGATTGAATTCAAATTGAGTTTGAATTTGAATTCAAACTTGGATTCAAATTTGATTTGTGATCTATCCTCATTCTTGCTTCAAGATTGGCATGTGATTGTCTTCAAAAATGGCTGAAATCTTTATCTTGTGTCTTGAAATTTGAGCATCAAATTTTTTGGAACTTGAAATTTAAATTGTGGCTGAATTTGAGTCCAAATTTAAATTCAGGTTGATCTTCCTTTTTGAACTCCATGTGGCCTTCCCTTCCTTTGGTGGATAGAGATATTTTGAGCTAATTTTGAAAAAGGAATTTCATCTTGGACACATTTGAACTTGTCTTTGTGGAGACAATCATTCTTCTCAATACAACATTCCTTTTGTCTCGTTTTTTGAAACACACACCTTTAATCCATTTTGACCTCCATTTGATTTAGAATTTGCATGCACCTACTTACCTACAAGGCAAACACATAAAACAAGGATCACAAGAAAACAAGACAAAATTCAAAAAGAAAGAACACACGTTTTGGGGGGGTGGGAGAACACGTTAACAATGTAGGTTCCACGAGATGAACCCAATGAGCCTTAGGTTCATCTTGAACACGCTTGTACAAGAAGGTTCCAACTTGATGTCCAAGTTCTCTAGCCCTCCTTCTTGTCATAGGACCCGTGACCTCTTGATGGAATCCCCGATCCTCATCATTTCAGGAGAAAATATGTCGTCAACCAATGCTGTAGCGGTGGAGGCGAGGGTTGAAGTGTCTCTTGAAAAGGTGTTGGAGAATCCACAAGAAATCTCTAACAAGGTTGAGGAGTCAGACCGAAGGACTTTCGACCAAAACTCAGCACACATGCATCCACTAAACTACAGACAAACCTCGCATGGAGGAGAAGCTAGAGGGTCCATTGCCATGGTAAATCGAGGGCGAGTGGATCGAGGCAAGGCACCCATGACATCGTGAGCCGCGAGAAGAATATCAACCAGAAGAGTTTTATGAGGAAGAGATAGACAAGGAGCAAGCTTGGCCCCAAGGCTGGATGCAAGCAAGGAGAGCGCCACCTCATGAGGATGATTTTCTCAAAACCAAGATGAACATTCCTTCTTTTTACGGTAAGAATGATCCCGAAGCATACCTTGAGTGGGAGAAGAAAGTTGATCTTATTTATTCATGCACAAGCTACTCCGAATGGCAAAAGGCACGTTATGCTGGCATTGAATTTATGGAATATGTACTAATTTGGTGGGATCAAATTCAAAACATAAGAAGGGGAACCATGAGAGATCCGATTTCTACTTGAGATGAAATGAAGTTTGAAATGAGAAAGAAATTTATTCCCGAGCCATATGAATGAACTTTACATCAAAGATTGCAGGGACTCACACAGGGGTCTAAAAGTGTTGATGAATATTTTAAAGAACTTAAAATTTTAATGATAAGAACTAACACAATAGAACCCGAGGAGGAACTACAGCACGATTTCATGGAGGACTAAACAGGGAGATTGGCTTCCAGCTTGAACTTACAAACTACGTGGTTCTGAACTCTATGGCACACAAAGCTCAACGGATCGAAAGACTATTAAAGGTACGTTCTTCTGCTAGTGATTACGGTTTTAGTACTAACGTGTCTTCTTCTACTAGATTGTAGCCCAGGTTAAGCCCTAGTGGGGTATGCAACCGGCCAACTATAACACAACCCACCCGAGGACCAAGTCAAGCTCCAAGTAAGACGAATCCCTCTCCAGTGGTTGGTGACAAAGGAAAGAATACGGGGGGAGAGAACAAAGCGGGAAACCCCACCCCTAAATTCCAGGACATTCAGTGCTTCAAATGTCAAGGTAGGGGCCATTACATTAGAGAATGCCCTAATCCCAAGAAGATCATGTACATAAACAATACGCAAGAGTACTACACTAACAAAAGTGAGGAGGAAAAGCTTAAGCCCGAGGAGGAAGATGAGGAGGTCAATGAAGAAGAGGGCGCCTACAAGGACTTCTTAGTTGTCAGAAAAATCTTAAGCACCCATGTAAAAGAAGAAGAAGAGACCCTATAGCAAGAGAACATCTTCCACATCCACTGCACGGTGAATGGTAAGTGTTATACTTTGATTATTGATAGCAGATCCTGTGCTAATGTTGCTAGCGTAAAACTTGAATTGCCTTTAATTGATCATCCCCACCCATATAGGCTATCTTGGTTGAATGATTGTGGTGAGTTAAGCGTGTCCAAACAAGCATTGCTTTCTTTTTCTATCGGTGGACACAAAGATGAGATTTTTTGTGACGTCGCACCTATGAATGCTAGTCACATCATTCTAGGTAGACCTTGGCAATTTGACAAGCATGTTACTTATGATGGTTGTCTAAATGTCTATTCATTCAAGTTTAACAACAAGATGTTTAAACACCATGCACTACAACCGCACAAAGTTTTTGAGGATCAGCAAAGAAGAAAGAAAACTCAGAATGATCTAAAGGAAAAAGGGGCCGGCAAGAGGTTCATAGAGGACCTTAAGAAGGGAAAGGGGAGCCTAGGAGAGAGCTCCAAGACCTCCATGTTAGTGTATGTGCCCTAGGCCACCATTTGGATATTTATGTTATGCATTTATTATTAATAAAAGAGGTTTTATTATCATTATTGTTGGTTAGTATGTTACACAATTTTGATATATGTCCGTGATTCATTATTGTTATAGAGATAAAATAATTTATAATCAGTATGAGTATTGATTTGATAATCATGAGATGATTATGTGTATGGTGATACGAATCAATCTCATAGATACTTGTTAGAGAACAGTGTATTGGATAGACCCATCATGAGATTACTACATGGATTAGCGTCATAAGTAAATCTCGTGATAGTCATGTTTTAATCCTTTGACTTGAGATTGTCATAGTTTCCAACATAAGGACTATTATATTTTGACATGATCAAATGTTATTCGTAACTGCATAATTTTCAGGTTGATCTTCCTTTTTGAACTCCATGTGGCCGGCCCTTCCTTTGGTGGATAGAGATATTTTGAGCTAATTTTGAAAAAGGAATTTCATCTTGGACACATTTGAACTTGTCTTTGTGGATACAATCATTCCTCTCAAGACAACATTCCTTTTGTCTCGTTTTTTGAAACACACGCCTTTAATCCATTTTTGACCTCCATTTGATTTAGAATTTGCATGCACCTACTTACCTACAAGGCAATCACATAAAAACAAGGATCACAAGAAAACAAGATAAAATTCAAAAAGAAAGAACACACGTTTTGGGGGGTGGGAGAACACGTTAACAATGTAGGTTCCATGAGATGAACCCAATGAGCCTTAGGTTCATCTTGAACATGCTTGTACAAGAAGGTTCCAACTTGATGTCCAAGTTCTCTAGCCCTCCTTCTTGTCATAGGACCCGTGACCTCTTGATGGGATCCCCGATCCTCATCAACCCCCCCCCCCCTCCTCAAGAAGATTCGTCCTCGAATCGAAGGGTTCATGAGGGAAAGGTGTGAGGTCACACAAATCTAAACACACAATTGGATAAGAGTGATACTCCGCAAACGACTCATAAACTATGTAAGACACAAGTTCAAGCAAACCAAGTGCAATGATCATACATAATTTAAGTCTTACATGCTTAGGGTGAGCAATCAATTGAATGATGACAAATAACGACGCATCATACCACATACCTACATGAACACTCAACAAGAAGCACATATTCCTAATGTGTTTAGGCTGTACTAACATGGTAGGTAGAAGACTCCTCACATAAGATTTGTCATGCATGAAAGAGAATGTATGTAAAACATAAAGAATAAACAACGTACCTTGTACGCTCCTTAGAACTTCCAAATCAGATGTAGTTGAGCTATCATGCTCAATAAAGCACAAATCAGCACTAACATGTAGATTATCATCCTCAAAATCAGTTTGCAACTTAACCTCATGTGGAATTTCAGATTCATATGCATGCAAATTAGTAGTCTCAGTACTATCATATGGGATGTCACAAGACACTCAAACAAAGGGTTGTTATGGACAACCCATTCATGCTTCTCAACATTATCATGTTTGTCACCTAAAACATCATTATTCTCACTTGAAATGTCACTCCAATCATCTTGTAAATTAGCACGTAAATCAAGCAAATCATGTGAATCATGTGTAGTACAAACAACTTTAGATTTAAGCTCAGCATTTTCATCAAACAAGTCAGTCTCATGAACATGATAAATGTCAACAAGTCTCCTAAGGCCCTATAATTTATTAAGGATGTCTATTATGCGCACCTTTTGTTCTTCTATTTCTGTAAGTATCTCAAAGTTACGTTCTTTTTGAGCTAGAAGTCTCTTACAAATGTCAGAATTACGTTCTAAGAACTTCACACAGTCATGTTCAACTTCAACATCATCATGGAAACAAACACGCAATTTCTTGTCAAGTTCACACACGTTAGAGTGCAAAATAACATCATTATTGGAATCAGATCTGGACAAAGAAATTTAGGCAATTTAGGATCATGCAACTTGAGAAGCTTATCATGTAAGTCATGTTCATTTGGCACATCAACTTTACCATCATGAACAACATGTGTATCAATTGAAATTTTATCATCATCATCATAAGAATCATGCGCAATATCATCACTGAAATCATCTATTTCTGATATGTAGTCAAAGCTCTACGTACAACAAGAAATTCCTTAGGGTCATATTCATCTAGTGCGCCTAGATCCTCTTCAAGTTCAGTTTCATTATCATGCTCAGATTCATTTTCATGCTCGGTCTCAGTCACATATTCATTCGTTCCCTCAATTAACATGATTCATTTAGCATTAGGACACTCTTTTCCTATGTGACCACGTTCTTGACACTTATAACATTTAATGTCTCTAAACCTGTTTGAGGCATCAGAAGAATTTCCGGTGGGAGTCTTGTGTTGGGTGCGGTCATCACACCGTTGTGTGGACTGCACACGATTGTCCATCCTTTGCGATGCTCCTTGGTCACGTGTTTGGCCTCCTGTAGGCCGTGAACTTCCCGTTCCTGAAGGCTTGCTTAAAAACCTTGATGAAGACTGATTAGTATGATAATTGGAATTGAAATTGGAAGAAATACGTACCTTTAATTGGTGTTCAATATTTTCAGCCATATGGACCATGGTTGTGAGGTCGAGATAAGGTTGAAGGTCAACCCTTTACGCAATCTCCCTGTTTAAACCATGTAAGAATCGAGCCTTGGTGGCTTCTTCGGGTTCCTGCAAGTTAGACCTTTCCAACAAAATTTCCAACTCCTTATAATACTCGTCTACACTTTTGGAACCTTGTCGTAAATTATGCAAACTCGTGAAAAAAGAACTCTCATAATTGTTTGGGATAAAACGTTGTCTCATTTAAACTTCATTTCTTCCCAAGTGGCAATTGGCGGTTGTCTTGTCTTAGTTCTATTTTGACACAAATTTGTCCACCAATTAAGTGCATAACAAGAAAACTCAATAGAAACGTACCTCACTTTTTGTAATTCACTATAATTGGTACAAGAAAAGATTAAATCCACTTTTGTTTCCCATTCTAAATATTCCTCCGCATTACTTTTACCATGAAACGTGGGAATATTTATTTTGGTTTTGAGAAAATCGTCATCTTTTGGGAAAAGGGGATTTTGGCATCTTTGGTAACCACAGGGAGGGTGGTCATCAAAGTCATATTCATCATGCTCATATGGAATGTAGTCATCATTGTACCTTCTTGGAGCGCACCTTCTTGGTTGTGTTGGAGGAACATACCTTCTTGGCTCAATGTGTGGTGGTCTAAGGTTTTCATCCTCAACTTCTTCTGGGGGGTGGCGCCTAGGTTGTGGTAGGGGAACGGCCCTGCTTGTGCCTTGGCCATCACTCGTTTTGTAGCTTCGTTCAACGTCTTCCAAGCAATGCTTGATGATCTCATTATCATGCATGAGTTTCTTAAGCATCTCCAGCATTTGTTGTTGCGTGTTGTCCAAGGTTTTGGCTTCCTTTGATTTGCTAGACGCGGAATGAGCGCTGCTCGCCATTGTACCTAATGAATTAAACGAAAACAAAAGGAAAAAGAAAGAAGCAAACTAACACAAAGACAAACAAACATTAAGGGAATTAGTAAAAACAAGCTATGAACACTCCGCTTTCTATTCTTTCCACTCTCTTACCACTTTGGTTCTTGGATAACCTGAAGTTAAGAAGGGTCAAAGTGATCAATAAGAAAGTGTATTGCCAATGCTTCTTCAAATCACAATGTTCTCCACTTGTTTCTTCCGTTTTGCGTTCAAGTTGCACCAATTAGTATCAAAGTAGAATCAATTGAAATGAACACAAACTTGAACTTTCTACTAAGATTCAAAGAAGATAAGCAACCAAAGTTGATGTATAAGGCTGAACCAAAGATGAACTAAGGGTAGTCGTGGGCAATCTTTCGTTAATTCTGATTCTATGCACTTATTATCCACAAAATGGTTCAAGTCATGCAATAATCAAGTATTCAAGTGTGTGATTGGTTCAAGATGTTCAGGATATGGATAATAGGTATGGCGTGGTTATGCATGAAAGATGACGCCAAGTTTGTCCAAAGGATTTTCAAACAATTGCACAACTGCTTTTCCTATTTTCTATTCACTTTTTTCTTTTGTTTTCCTTTCCCTTCTTGCTGTTTTGACATCAGCAAGTTCAGATTCTTCTCTTTTTTTTTCAAGGCAAGAAAACGTAACTTCTCTTCTTTTGTCTAAACGTTGTTTTTTTTGACAAAACCTGGCAAGGAGCTTTCGATTTCAGCCAAGGTAATCTCAAATATGCAATATTATGCAAGGTGAATGTGAATGGGGATGAATCTCGGTTAGGGTTTAGTGGGGATACCAAGATTAGGGTTTTGAGTGGCGGGTTTTCAGCTTTTGTGTTGTGGAAATGGTTTTCACACGCATGATCAGCAAGATTGAAGCATGAAATCAACCACAATATGAATCACAAGATGCATAGAATCATCATCAACTAAAAGCTTCGGTAGCAACAAGATGATTTGAAACCGAGGTAGCTTTATAGGCTGATGGTTGTAACGTTTAAAAGAAAGCTGAATGGGGCCTAAATGCAACAAACCCTAACTTGTTCAAGTTTGAACGACTCAAATCAGATGTGACGCCAAAAAGGAAATAAGAGATGACACTCGAATGATGAAAAACAAAATGCAACAAAATGCAAAGGTTCAAGCAAATGAATTGGACGTCTTGTTTTTGTTTTTTTTGTATGAAATGCAAGACAAATGACGTGTAGAATGAGGGGTAGAAGAAGGAGGCAACTGAACTTGAAAAGACTAGACTCAAACAAAAAGGAAATGATAGACGGTGGAATAGAGTAACCTGGTCTCTGATACCAATTTGATGCGTGCAACTCGTGGGCTCCAACAATTCCACCTTCCAAACATCCTTCACAAAGGGTTAGGCACAAGGAAGAAGATTTCCCCTTGCTTCCTTAGTGATAAAAACGTGTGGATCAAACGAGCAAGACCAACACTTCAAGATGGTCGTTGATCAGGCAAACCAATATGACCCTCCTGGACGGTACCTTTTAGCAATGGCAACACCTTCAAAATGCTCAACTTTGAAGGATCTTAACTTAGGTTTTTAATGCAAAACCAAGAAAACAAAGTCTCACACAAAGTGAAAGAAATATCAAGAATTCTTATTCATCAAAGTTGTCCTCTTACCCCGCCCCAAGGGCTCTATTTATAGGCTGAATACTCATCACTTTCAGCCTTAAAATGATTTCAAATAAACTAGCTAACAAGTGTTTAAAAATTGAAAATTGTTTGAATTCAAAAATAAAACGAATCCTAGCTAAAATTTGAATTGATTGTAGGATGCCATCTTCACATATCCAGCCGTGTATGATGATCAAATGAGGCCTTGGAGAAGCTGATTTGATGAGTAGGATGTGGTTAAAGTTGAATTCAAAAGTTGGGTGAAGTTTGAATTCAATTCGAGTTTGAATTTGAGTGCACTTGAATTGGTTGTTGATCTATCCTTCCCCATATCTTCTAGGTGTTTTTGATGACTCATGAGGTTGTTGGAGACCTGATTTGATGATGATAAAGTGGTTGGAATTGAATTGAAATGTTGGTTGAAGATTGAATTCAAATTGAGTTTGAATTTGAATTCAAACTTGGATTCAAATTTGATTTGTGATCTATCCTCATTCTTGCTTCAAGATTGGCATGTGATTGTCTTCAAAAATGGCTGAAATCTTTATCTTGTGTCTTGAAATTTGAGCATCAAATTGTTTGGAACTTGAAATTTAAATCGTGGCTGAATTTGAGTCCAAATTTAAATTCAGGTTGATCTTCCTTTTTGAACTCCATGTGGCCGGCCCTTCCTTTGGTGGATAGAGATATTTTGAGCTAATTTTGAAAAAGGAATTTCATCTTGGACACATTTGAACTTGTCTTTGTGGAGACAATCATTCTTCTCAAGACAACATTCCTTTTGTCTCGTTTTTTTGAAACACACACCTTTAATCCATTTTGACCTCCATTTGATTTAGAATTTGCATGCACCTACTTACCTACAAGGCAAACACATAAAACAAGGATCACAAGAAAATAAGACAAAATTCAAAAAGAAAGAACACACGTTTTGGGGGGGGGGGGGTGGGAGAACACGTTAACAATGTAGGTTCCATGAGATGAACCCAATGAGCCTTAGGTTCATCTTGAACATGCTTGTACAAGAAGGTTCCAACTTGATGTCCAAGTTCTCTAGCCCTCCTTCTTGTCATAGGACCCGTGACCTCTTGATGGAATCCCCAATCCTCATCATTTCAGGAGAAAATATGTCGTCAACCAATGCTGTAGCGGTGGAGGCGAGGGTTGAAGTGTCTCTTGAAAAGGTGTTGGAGAAGCCACAAGAAATCTCTAACAAGGTTGAGGAGTCAGACCGAAGGACTTTCGACCAAAACTCAGCACACATGCATCCACTAAACTACAGACAAACCTCGCATGGAGGAGAAGCTAGAGGGTCCATTGCCATGGTAAATCGAGGGCGAGTGGATCGAGGCAAGGCACCCATGACATCATGAGCCGCGAGAAGAATATCAACCAGAGGAGTTTTACGAGGAAGAGATAGACAAGGAGCAAGCTTGGCCCTAAGGCTGGATGCAAGCAAGGAGAACGCCGCCTCATGAGGATGATTTTCTCAAAACCAAGATGAACATTCCTTCTTTTTACGGTAAGAATGATCCCGAAGCATACCTTGAGTGGGAGAAGAAAGTTGATCTTATTTATTCATGCACAAGCTACTCCGAATGGCAAAAGGCACGTTATGCTGGCATTGAATTTATGGAATATGTACTAATTTGGTGGGATCAAATTCAAAACATAAGAAGGGGAACCATGAGAGATCCGATTTCTACTTGAGATGAAATGAAGTTTGAAATGAGAAAGAAATTTATTCCTGAGCCATATGAATGAACTTTACATCAAAGATTGCAGGGACTCACACAGGGGTCTAAAAGTGTTGATGAATATTTTAAAGAACTTAAAATTTTAATGATAAGAACTAACACAATAGAACCCGAGGAGGAACTACAGCACGATTTCATGGAGGACTAAACAGGGAGATTGGCTTCCAGCTTGAACTTACAAACTACGTGGTTCTGAACTCTATGGCACACAAAGCTCAACGGATCGAAAGACTGTTAAAGGTACGTTCTTCTGCTAGTGATTACGGTTTTAGAACTAACGTGTCTTCTTCTACTAGATTGTAGCCCAGGTTAAGCTCAGTGGGGTATGCAACCGGCCAACTATAACACAACCCACCCGAGGACCAAGTCAAGCTCCAAGTAAGACGAATCCCTCTCCAGTGGTTGGTGACAAAGGAAAGAATACGGGGGGAGAGAACAAAGCAGGAAACCCCACCCCTAAATTCCAGGACATTCAGTGCTTCAAATGTCAAGGTAGGGGCCATTACATTAGAGAATGCCCTAATCCCAAGAAGATCATGTACATAAACAATACGCAAGGGTACTACACTAACAAAAGTGAGGAGGAAAAGCTTAAGCCCGAGGAGGAAGATGAGGAGGTCAATGAAGAAGAGGGCGCCTACAAGGACTTCTTAGTTGTCAGAAAAATCTTAAGCACCCATGTAAAAGAAGAAGAAGAGACCCTATAGCAAGAGAACATCTTCCACATCCACTGCACGGTGAATGGTAAGTGTTGTACTTTGATTATTGATAGCAGATCCTGTGTTAATGTTGCTAGCGTAAAACTTGAATTGCCTTTAATTGATCATCCCCACCCATATAGGCTATCTTGGTTGAATGATTGTGGTGAGTTAAGCGTGTCCAAACAAGCATTGCTTTCTTTTTCTATCGGTGGACACAAAGATGAGATTTTTTGTGACGTCGCACCTATGAATGCTAGTCACATCATTCTAGGTAGACCTTGGCAATTTGACAAGCATGTTACTTATGATGGTTGTCTAAATGTCTATTCATTCAAGTTTAACAACAAGATGTTTAAACACCATACACTACAACCGCACAAAGTTTTTGAGGATCAGCAAAGAAGAAAGAAAACTCAGAATGATCTAAAGGAAAAAGGGGCCGGCAAGAGGTTCATAGAGGACCTTAAGAAGGGAAAGGGGAGCCTAGGAGAGAGCTCCAAGACCTCCATGTTAGTGTATGTGCCCTAGGCCACCATTTGGATATTTATGTTATGCATTTATTATTAATAAAAGAGGTTTTATTATCATTATTGTTGGTTAGTATGTAACACAATTTTGATATATGTCCCTGATTCATTATTGTTATAGAGATAAAATAATTTATAATCAGTATGAGTATTGATTTGATAATCATGAGATGATTATGTGTATGGTGATACGAATCAATCTCATAGATACTTGTTAGAGAACAGTGTATTGGATAGACCCATCATGAGATTACTACATGGATTAGCGTCATAAGTAAATCTCGTGATAGTCATGTTTTAATCCTTTGACTTGAGATTGTCATAGTTTCCAACATAAGGACTATTATATTTTGACATGATCAAATGTTATTCGTAACTGCATAATTTTCAGGTTGATCTTCCTTTTTGAACTCCATGTGGCCGGCCCTTCCTTTGGTGGATAGAGATATTTTGAGCTAATTTTGAAAAAGAAATTTCATCTTGGACACATTTGAACTTGTCTTTGTGGATACAATCATTCCTCTCAAGGCAACATTCCTTTTGTCTCGTTTTTTGAAACACACGCCTTTAATCCATTTTTGACCTCCATTTGATTTAGAATTTGCATGCACCTACTTACCTACAAGGCAATCACATAAAAACAAGGATCACAAGAAAACAAGATAAAATTCAAAAAGAAAGAACACACGTTTTGGGGGGTGGGAGAACACGTTAACTATGTAGGTTCCATGAGATGAACCCAATGAGCCTTAGGTTCATCTTGAACATGTTGTGATATATTATGTTTGAGTGATTGCAAAATGTATATGTGTGCATATGTGTAATTGTTGTAATTGTTGTGCAAAATGTATATGTGTGCGTATGTGTAATTGTTGTGATTAGAAAATGCATATGTGATATGTATATGTGTAACGTTTACATATGAAATTGATTGTGCAAGACATGAACTTATGAGCTAAATGTGAAATTGATTGATTGAATCAAGATTGAACAAGTTTGATTAAGATCATGAGATTGAACTTGGCCAATTCAATCACATATCTTAATCAAGACATGTTCAAACTGATCTTGTATGATATATATGTCAATACATGTTTATTATATGAACTAACCAAGCCTTGAAGTCACATGACTTACAATATAAGGCAAATTGTTCGGTTTAGTGTTCTATTGCAGGTTTTGGTTCATATCTTGAGCAAATGAACTTCAAATTGAGTCATTCAAAAGCCCACTTGATCCTTATTCAATTTAGAATCTAATTGGCTGAGGAAGAGCATGCTTGGCACGGGTTAAAACTGAATTGACCCGGTGGGAAGCTTATTGATCTATATAAGGGCTATTTTGGTAATTTCACCATTTGGACTTCTCATTCTTATTTGGTCTTCTTCCAACGGATTTATATGATCATTTGACACATTTTTAAGTCATGTCACATCATGGCAACGAATGAATCTGGAGCAGCACCATGTCTAGGTTCATCCTAGGACAAAGTTCCTATTTTTGTGCTGAAGGGTATTCTGGTCATTTCACTTGCCAATTGATCTTCCAACATGTTATATATTGCTTATATGATGGTTATATGTGTTTATGTCACATATGGTACGTTTCCTATTTTTATGGAAACGGGCAGCAAGGTCTATCTCATTGGAATTCTCATATTATGGTTATCACATCTATGGTTTTCTTGGAATTCTTGGTATTCTTCATATGGTTTTCTATGCTACATGTTGAAGACTATATATTATATTGTGCACACGGTTATTGGATGATGGCACGCAAATTATGTTCAAAATTCAGATTTTGAACAAGTCAAGGCAAGGTGGATTAAGCTACTATTTTGGTGCTGATTTTTAAGTGATTATTCTTGGCTATCCTTAAGCTGATGTTAACGTCCATATTGGTTAAAATGTGGAGGAAAAATCTCTTGATTCAAACGGCTATTTTGTTCATAAAGATGAAGCAAAAATCTCTCAACTAAAGCAAAAGGCAACGGCTATGAAGACTAGTTCAAAACTCAAAACAAACTTGGCTAATTTCTATCTTTATTTGAGTTATCTTCTAATGCCTTGATTGTAGGCTTTTCAACGTCACTTATCATTCAAATGAGGAGCCATTCCAACGTTCATGAAGTGTTCAAAATGAGGAGAAAAATTCTGTTCAAAACATATGCCAAATCAGCCGCATACATGGCAAGGTTTTTACACATGTATATTGCTTATTGGAGCTGATTTTACACGTTCAAATGAAGCCTATTTCCACCTCATCTCCAACGGCCATAAGGGGATAAATATTCAGATTGGAAGACCATGTCAAAGCATTCAAAAAATCAGATTTATCTTGAAATTAAAAGGCTGAAGTTTGGTAGCTAAAAAGGTGCTGATTTTATCCTTATCTCAACTCATTCCAAACGGCTATATTGAGGAGCTTATGGGCTGATCTCTTGGCTATAAATAGCTCCCAAAGGTGAAGAGTAAAGAGTATCACAAGAGCACACCAACGAAAGCAAAGAAAGCAAAGCAAGACATTAGCTCTTTGTCTCCATTCTTTTCTCCTTCTCTTCTATATTGAAGAACACATTTGTAGCAAGCTTTATGATTGTATAGTTCTTCAATTCTTGTCATTTTCAACACCTTTATACGACATATTTGTGAAGGAGAAGCTGGTGTATAAAGCTTACTCCTTAGAGGTGAGCAAAAGGTGCAAAGGTGCAAAGGTGATACAAACTAGGTGTTTTGGTGCAGCCACTTGAAGAAGTTGGTGAAAAGCTTCTTCCTTTGGCTTTGTAAGGTGACTTTGGTGTTTGGTGTTTAGTGAAATCCAAGAGAAGGTGTCTCTTGGGACTGGAGTATGTCACATTGACCGAACCAGGATAATTCCTTGTGTTCTTTACTTATTTCCTGCACTTACTGTTTTCTGCCTGAGATTTACACTAACTTGGCACGCATAATTGATCAAGCAAACAGTCTTAGAATTGCATGAATTTTGGATATGTTATACTTCAATGTGTTAGCTTTCATTAGCCGCAAGAATCACTAAATTCTGAAGAGTTTAGCTCAGTCAAAACGTCTTCACAAAATTGTTGCTACATTCTGTGAACAGTTCTGACCAGTGTGCAAACTTGTGCAATTTGAATAGGCTATCCTTCGAATCTTGGAGTGAGCCTTATATCAAATTAAACTAGACATCTTGAGGTTTAATTTGACATAAGATTCATCAAAATAGCACGGGTAGATTTTGAGATATTGTTGTTTGAAGTTAAGCTAACATTCTGCCTGAAACTGCCAGAATTGCACACTTTACTTCTCTTGCTTATTTGAACGTGCTAACTTGCTTAGAATTGGCTGAATTTTTTATGACATACTATAAACATACTAAACTTGATCTCTGCCAAGTTTGAGAGCTTACACAGGTGTATAAGTGGTTCAACCGAAGCACTCAAAACGGTGAACTGTTTCTGGAAATTTCAGAATCTGAGACTAAAGAGGCAAAGGGGTCTTCAAACAAGTTTTTGAAGGTAATTATAGTGTAATTTCCGCTAATCCACTATTCACCCCCCCCTCTAGTGGTGCTATACAGGTCCAACAAGTGGTATCAGAGCCTGGTTGAGCACCATATTCTGATTTGAGCTGAAAACAGTCTACACTCCAAGTTGCAAAGTTGCTGGAAATTTTCTGGTTGTCTTATATTCTTCATATTTGGTATCTACAACAAGGTGACACTTTCTTTCCTTCTTATAAGTGTTTTAAACGTTTTCTCACACACTAAGAAGCATGTCTAAGTCACACATGAAAATAGAATTAGAAGGCATGTCCACACAAAGACCACCTCTTTTTGATGGAGAAAACTTTAGTCATTGGAAACTTAGGATGAAATTGTTCTTAATGGCTATTGATATAGACTTGTGGGCTATCATTGAAGATGGACCTTATGTGCCTACTAAGCATGTTATAATTGATGGCTTATCAAAAGAAGTTGAGAAATATAGAAAAGATTGGAGTGATGAAGATAAAAAGAAAATGAGTCTTAATGCTAAAGCAATGCAATTATTGTTGAATGGTTTAAGTAGGAGTGAATCTGCCTATGTCTCTTCATGTTCAAGTGCAATGGATATGTGGAAATGTCTTGAAATGAAGCATGAAGGAACTAATCAAGTAAAGGAATCAAAGATTAACATGTTAATGACTACACTTGAATCATTTCATTTACTGCCTAATGAATCAATTGTTGATATGGATTTAAGGCTTACTAACTTATACAACTCACTTGAATCCCTTGGTAAAACGTTTTTGATGAAAGAAAAAGTGCAAAAAGTTTTGAGAAGTTTGCCAAGTGAATGGGATGCCAAAGTTAGTGCCATTGAAGAAAGCAAAGATCTTTCTCAAATAAAACTTGATGAATTGATAGGCTCCTTAAAAGTTTATGAAAACAAGTTGAATATAAGAAAGGCTGAAACTAGTAACAAGTCTAAATCACTTGCATTTGTAACAAATGAACCCGAATCATCTAATCAAGCCGAGTATGAAAGTGATGATGAAAGTGATGAAGAAGACATAATGTTGTTAGCTAGGCGTTTAAGGAAGTTGTTCAAGAAAAGACCAACTAAAAGACAAGCAAAATCAGCCGCCCCTATCAATGTGAAATCTAACAAACAAGATGGTAAATGGTATGATAAAGAACTTAAGTGTTATGAATGTGGCAAACAAGGACACATCTCATATGATTGTCCAAACAAGAACAAAAAACCGTGACATGGATGAAAAGACAAGGACAAAAACTAGAGTAGAACCTATGCAAAGGAGGAAGAAAGCTCTCAAGGTAAGTTCAAGCTCTTGGGATGACACATCTTCATCCGAATCCGAGGAGGAACCTGAAGTTGCACAAACATGTTTGGCTTCAAAGTCTACAAATGAGGTAACATTCGATTCTGATTCTGAATGTGATTTTACTCAAGATGAATTGTTGGATGAATTAGAAAAGTTGCATAATAGATATAAGAAGCTATCCAAGGAGAAGAAAAGAATAGTTGAGGAGAAGAACAAGTTGGAGACGTCTAACTTGAATCTAACTTCTCAACTAGAAGTTCTTCAACTTGAATCATCTAACACTATTAGTTCAATGCAAAATCAGATTAAGGAACTTAAGAACAAACATGAAAATGTGCAATGTGTGCAATGTGTTGATTTCAACGTTTTAAAGTCTAAATTGCATGAAATACAAACTGAATTTGAATCATTGAAAGCATGCAACCTAGACTTGAACAAATCTTTAGAACAATTTAAGAATGGTTCCAACATGTTAGACACTCTCATTGCATCTCAAAAGCATGGAAATGACAAACAAGGTCTTGGATATGTTGAAGAAGCTGAATACACACCTAAGGAAACAACATTTGTATCATCTTCAACCAACATGAAATATAGGCCAAATGCATCTAGAAATGAATCTATTCTGCCCACACCTCCTTCATCACAAAGATTGCAAAATGCATCAACATATAGGAAGGTAAATGCACCTAGAAACCATGCTTACATGTATACAAGAATGCCTAAACAAAGTAGTATGCAATATGCTCAAGTTATGCCTTATATGCAACAACATGCTTATGTGAAGAACATGACATACTCTCGGCCTAAATCAGTTTATAACACACGGCCTAGACACACACAACATCTTGCTTATACCCGGCCTAAATTCAATGCTTACTCACGGCCAAGATATAACTCATATACATGGCAACATTCAAATGCATATAGAACTTACAATGCTTATCCAACTAGACATAAATGTGCAGCCCCTTTTCCATCATATTCTATGTATCAAAATCCACTATTTGATCATTATATGCAACATGATTTTAACATTTCAAAACCAAGAAAGGTTGTTCAAGTTTGGGTACCTAAAGGTACACTAACATGAACTTGACTTGTCTAACCTTGAAAGGACCCAAAATCAAAGGGTACCTAAGTTGTTATTTACATTTGTAGGTACATAACATCAAAGAAAGACAAGTTGCTGGTTATAACAACAAAGAAGATGAAAAGAACAAAACCAAATGGATAGTTGATAGTGGTTGCTCAAGACATATGACTGGCAATGAAAATTTGTTTAGCACACTTAAAAACATTGCAAAAGGTGGCAAAGTTACTTTTGGAGACAACAACCAAGGTCAAATAATTGGCAAAGGCAAGGTTGGTGATCCAAACAAATTTGAGATCAAAAACGTCCTACTTGTAAGTAACTTAACCTTTGAGCTTTTAAGTGTTTCTCAACTATGTGACAACAACTTGAATGTTCTCTTCTCCTCCACTTCTTGTAAGATAATGGATAAAAACAATCAAGTTGTGTTAAAAGGAAAACGTGAAGGAAACATATATGTGCTTAACATGGATGATATGCTAAGTAGTAACACAAAATGTCTTGTTTCACATGAATCTGATCCCAATCTTTGGCATAGACGTTTAGGACACATAGGTATATCAACCTTAGAAAAACTACACGCTAAAAGTCTTGTTAAAGGATTGCCTAAACTTAACTTGAATGATTTTCAACTATGTGAATCTTGTATCAAAGGCAAACATGTTAGAGAATCTCTTAAGCCTAAAACTGAGTTCACAACATCAAGAATACTAGAACTCTTGCATATAGACTTATTTGGTCCATGTAGAACAAGAAGCTTAGGTGGAAGTTATTATGTATGTGTAATAGTTGATGATTTCTCAAGATATACTTGGACATTGTTTCTTGCTTCAAAAGATGAAAGTGCATCATCTATAGCTAATCTAATTAGACAACTTGAAAATGAACATGAATCACATGTTATTAAGATAAGGAGTGATAGAGGTGGTGAGTTTAAAAATAGTGATTTAATCAAATTCTGTAATGAAAAAGGTATAAAACATGAATTCTCCCCACCAAGAACTCCTCAACTTAATGGTGTAGTTGAAAGAAAGAATAGGACTATTCAAGAAGTAGCAAGAACAATGATGGTAGAAAACAAAGTACCTAAATTCTTATGGGCTGAAGCAGTAAACACTTCAAGTTATATGATCAACAGACTATCAATAAGAAAGAAATTGAACAAAACACCATTTGAAATCTTAAATGGACGACTCCCAAAAGTAAACTATCTAAAAGTCTTTGGTTGTAAATGCTTTGTATTGAACACAAAAGATAACTTAGATAAGTTTGATCCTAAGTCTGATGAACATATATTTGTGGGATATTCAATGAACTCTAAAGCATATAGATGTTATAATGCACAAACAAGAAAGATAGTTGAATCTATACATGTGAAGTTCAATGAAAATGCATATCTCCGAACAAGTAATCAACATGAAACCTATGTACCAAATGATCAAGTACTTCATGATGAAGATGAACTTATCCTACCACCAACAAATGAACAAGTTGAAACACCAAATCAAACTCTTGAAATGCATGAAGTTCAAACTCCCCCTACACAAGAACATAATGAAGAAAATGTGCCTAACCAACCTATTGAACATCATGAACCTATTGAAGATGCACAACCAAGTAATTGGTGGCAAATAAGAGATAAACAAAAGCATCCTCAAGAACTTATCATAGGAGATGTAAATCAAGGGGTTAGAACACGTAGGCAAATAGATCCTAATGAATATGATCAATGGCATGCACTTATATCCCAAATTGAACCTAAGAATGTGAATGATGCCTTAAACGATGCATATTGGATAGATGCAATGCATGAAGAGTTAAACCAATTTGAAAGAAACAATGTGTGGGATTTAGTACCTAAACCCGAGGATAAATCAATCATTGGAACTAAATGGGTGTTTAGGAACAAAATGAATGAGCAAGGGGTTGTAGTAAGAAATAAAGCAAGACTTGTAGCTCAAGGATATAATCAAGAAGAGGGTATTGATTACGATGAAACATTTGCCCCCGTAGCAAGATTAGAATCCATACGCCTCTTATTAGCTTTTGCATGTTATAATAACATCAAACTATTCCAAATGGATGTTAAGAGTGCATTCTTAAATGGCTATATCCAAGAAGAAGTTTTTGTTAAACAACCACCAGGCTTTGAAGATCCAAAGAACCCTAATCATGTATATAAACTTAAGAAAGCCTTATATGGTTTGAAACAAGCCCCCCGTGCATGGTATGAAAGATTTGCCAACTTTTTACTAAGTAACAACTTTCAAAGAGGAACCATAGATAGTACCTTATTCTTGAAAAAGAAAGACAAAGATTTGCTTGTAATACAAATATATGTAGATGACATAATCTTTGGTTCAACTAATCCTAACTTAGTAAAAGACTTTGAAGATTGTATGAAGTCTGAGTTTGAAATGTCCATGGTTGGTGAATTAAATTACTTCTTAGGCTTGCAAATAAAACAAACATCAAATGGTATACATATCAATCAAGCCAAATACATAAGAGATATGATAAAGAAATTCAACTTTGAAAACTTGAAACCATCTCCAACACCAATGTGTACTTCAACAAAATTAGACAAAGATGAAAATGGTGTTGCATTTGATGAAAAACTATATAGGTCTATGATTGGTTCATTGCTATATCTAACTGCTAGTAGACCTGATATTATGTTTGCAGTATGTATGTGTGCAAGATTTCAAAGTATGCCTAAGTTGTCACACTTTAAAGCTGTAAAAAGAATATTTAGATATCTTCAACATACACCAACATTAGGCTTATGGTATGATAGACAATCTAGTCTAAATTTACATGCATATTCAGATGCAGATTATGGTGGATGTAGAGTAGATAGAAAGAGCACTAGTGGAACATGTCAATTCCTAGGAAACTCACTAATATCTTGGTTTTCAAAGAAACAATCTAGTGTTGCACTTTCTACTACTGAAGCAGAATATATGGCTTTAAGTCTATGTTGTACTCAACTATTATGGATTAAACAACAACTTTCAGACTTTGAAATACAAGTAAATAATATCCCCATCTATTGTGATAGTACAAGTGCTATAAATTTGTCTAAAAACCCTGTACTACACTCTAAGGCAAAGCATATAGAAGTACGTTATCATTTTCTCCGTGATCATGTTAATCTTGGACATATACACATTGAACATGTTAGAACTGATCAACAAGTAGCTGACATATTCACTAAACCCCTTAATCAAGCTATCTTTGAGAGTTTACGTGCAAGACTTGGATTAATTGCTTACACCTGAATAACAGTCTTTTGCATAATTTACAAAATTAAGGGGGAGAAATAAATGTGTATATATATCATGTTAAAAGGGAGATAACATGTTAAGGGGGAGATAACACATTAAGGGGGAGCAGCTTACACTAGCTTAAGGGGGAGATAACACATTAAGGGGGAGCAGCTTACACTAGCTTACACTTGATTTAGATGCTTACTTGATTACACAGATTACAACACTTGATTTAGATGCACACTTAATTTAAATGCTTAATATACACATATGTGGGGTAATTTTGCAAATCATCAAAAGGGGGAGATTGTTGTGATATATTATGTTTGAGTGATTGCAAAATGTATATGTGTGCATATGTGTAATTGTTGTAATTGTTGTGCAAAATGTATATGTGTGCGTATGTGTAATTGTTGTGATTAGAAAATGCATATGTGATATGTATATGTGTAACGTTTACATATGAAATTGATTGTGCAAGACATGAACTTATGAGCTAAATGTGAAATTGATTGATTGAATCAAGATTGAACAAGTTTGATTAAGATCATGAGATTGAACTTGGCCAATTCAATCACATATCTTAATCAAGACATGTTCAAACTGATCTTGTATGATATATATGTCAATACATGTTTATTATATGAACTAACCAAGCCTTGAAGTCACATGACTTACAATATAAGGCAAATTGTTCGGTTTAGTGTTCTATTGCAGGTTTTGGTTCATATCTTGAGCAAATGAACTTCAAATTGAGTCATTCAAAAGCCCACTTGATCCTTATTCAATTTAGAATCTAATTGGCTGAGGAAGAGCATGCTTGGCACGGGTTAAAACTGAATTGACCCGGTGGGAAGCTTATTGATCTATATAAGGGCTATTTTGGTAATTTCACCATTTGGACTTCTCATTCTTATTTGGTCTTCTTCCAACGGATTTATATGATCATTTGACACATTTTTAAGTCATGTCACATCATGGCAACGAATGAATCTGGAGCAGCACCATGTCTAGGTTCATCCTAGGACAAAGTTCCTATTTTTGTGCTGAAGGGTATTCTGGTCATTTCACTTGCCAATTGATCTTCCAACATGTTATATATTGCTTATATGATGGTTATATGTGTTTATGTCACATATGGTACGTTTCCTATTTTTATGGAAACGGGCAGCAAGGTCTATCTCATTGGAATTCTCATATTATGGTTATCACATCTATGGTTTTCTTGGAATTCTTGGTATTCTTCATATGGTTTTCTATGCTACATGTTGAAGACTATATATTATATTGTGCACACGGTTATTGGATGATGGCACGCAAATTATGTTCAAAATTCAGATTTTGAACAAGTCAAGGCAAGGTGGATTAAGCTACTATTTTGGTGCTGATTTTTAAGTGATTATTCTTGGCTATCCTTAAGCTGATGTTAACGTCCATATTGGTTAAAATGTGGAGGAAAAATCTCTTGATTCAAACGGCTATTTTGTTCATAAAGATGAAGCAAAAATCTCTCAACTAAAGCAAAAGGCAACGGCTATGAAGACTAGTTCAAAACTCAAAACAAACTTGGCTAATTTCTATCTTTATTTGAGTTATCTTCTAATGCCTTGATTGTAGGCTTTTCAACGTCACTTATCATTCAAATGAGGAGCCATTCCAACGTTCATGAAGTGTTCAAAATGAGGAGAAAAATTCTGTTCAAAACATATGCCAAATCAGCCGCATACATGGCAAGGTTTTTACACATGTATATTGCTTATTGGAGCTGATTTTACACGTTCAAATGAAGCCTATTTCCACCTCATCTCCAACGGCCATAAGGGGATAAATATTCAGATTGGAAGACCATGTCAAAGCATTCAAAAAATCAGATTTATCTTGAAATTAAAAGGCTGAAGTTTGGTAGCTAAAAAGGTGCTGATTTTATCCTTATCTCAACTCATTCCAAACGGCTATATTGAGGAGCTTATGGGCTGATCTCTTGGCTATAAATAGCTCCCAAAGGTGAAGAGTAAAGAGTATCACAAGAGCACACCAACGAAAGCAAAGAAAGCAAAGCAAGACATTAGCTCTTTGTCTCCATTCTTTTCTCCTTCTCTTCTATATTGAAGAACACATTTGTAGCAAGCTTTATGATTGTATAGTTCTTCAATTCTTGTCATTTTCAACACCTTTATACGACATATTTGTGAAGGAGAAGCTGGTGTATAAAGCTTACTCCTTAGAGGTGAGCAAAAGGTGCAAAGGTGCAAAGGTGATACAAACTAGGTGTTTTGGTGCAGCCACTTGAAGAAGTTGGTGAAAAGCTTCTTCCTTTGGCTTTGTAAGGTGACTTTGGTGTTTGGTGTTTAGTGAAATCCAAGAGAAGGTGTCTCTTGGGACTGGAGTATGTCACATTGACCGAACCAGGATAATTCCTTGTGTTCTTTACTTATTTCCTGCACTTACTGTTTTCTGCCTGAGATTTACACTAACTTGGCACGCATAATTGATCAAGCAAACAGTCTTAGAATTGCATGAATTTTGGATATGTTATACTTCAATGTGTTAGCTTTCATTAGCCGCAAGAATCACTAAATTCTGAAGAGTTTAGCTCAGTCAAAACGTCTTCACAAAATTGTTGCTACATTCTGTGAACAGTTCTGACCAGTGTGCAAACTTGTGCAATTTGAATAGGCTATCCTTCGAATCTTGGAGTGAGCCTTATATCAAATTAAACTAGACATCTTGAGGTTTAATTTGACATAAGATTCATCAAAATAGCACGGGTAGATTTTGAGATATTGTTGTTTGAAGTTAAGCTAACATTCTGCCTGAAACTGCCAGAATTGCACACTTTACTTCTCTTGCTTATTTGAACGTGCTAACTTGCTTAGAATTGGCTGAATTTTTTATGACATACTATAAACATACTAAACTTGATCTCTGCCAAGTTTGAGAGCTTACACAGGTGTATAAGTGGTTCAACCGAAGCACTCAAAACGGTGAACTGTTTCTGGAAATTTCAGAATCTGAGACTAAAGAGGCAAAGGGGTCTTCAAACAAGTTTTTGAAGGTAATTATAGTGTAATTTCCGCTAATCCACTATTCACCCCCCCCTCTAGTGGTGCTATACAGGTCCAACAGAACATGCTTGTACAAGAAGGTTCCAACTTGATGTCCAAGTTCTCTAGCTCTCCTTCTTGTCATAGGACCCATGACCTCTTGATGGGATCCCCGATCCTCATCAACCCCCTCCCCTCCTCAAGAAGATTCGTCCTCGAATCGAAGGGTTCATGAGGGAAAGGTGTGAGGTCACACAAATCTAAACACACAATTGGATAAGAGTGATACTCCACAAACGACTCATAAACTATGTAAGACACAAGTTCAAGCAAACCAAGTGCAATGATCATACATAATTTAAGTATTACATGCTTAGGGTGAGCAATCAATTGAATGATGACAAATAACGACGCATCATACCACATACCTACAGGAACACTCAACAAGAAGCACATATTCCTAATGTGTTTAGGATGTACTAACATGGTAGGTGGAAGACTCCTCACATAAGATTTGTCATGCATGAAAGAGAATGTATGTAAAACATAAAGAATAAACAACGTACCCTGTACGCTCCTTAGAACTTCCAAATCAGATGTAGTTGAGCTATCATGCTCAATAAAGCACAAATCAGCACTAACATGTAGATTATCATCCTCAAAATCAGTTTGCAACTTAACCTCATGTGGAATTTCAGATTCATATGCATGCAAATTAGTAGTCTCAGTACTATCGTATGGGATGTCACTATCAAGACACTCAAACAAAGGGTTGTTATGGACAACCCATTCATGCTTCTCAACATTATCATGTTTGTCACCTAAAACATCATTATTCTCACTTGAAATGTCACTCCAATCATCTTGTAAATTAGCACGTAAATCAAGCAAATCATGTGAATCATGTGTAGTATAAACAACTTTAGATTTAAGCTCAGCATTTTCATCAAACGAGTCAGTCTCATGAACATGATAAATGTCAACAAGTCTCCTAAGGCCCTACAATTTATTAAGGATGTCAATTATGCGCACCTTTTGTTCTTCTATTTCTGTAAGTATCTCAAAGTTACGTTCTTTTTGAGCTAGAAGTCTCTTACAAATGTCAGAATTATGTTCTAAGAACTTCACACAGTCATGTTCAACTTCAACATCATCATGGAAACAAACACGCAATTTCTTGTCAAGTTCACACACGTTAGAGTGCAAAATAACATCATTATTGGAATCAGATCTGGACAAAGAAATTTAGGCAATTTAGGATCATGCAATTTGAGAAGCTTATCATGTAAGTCATGTTCATTTGGCACATCAACTTTATCATCATGAACAACATGTGTATCAATTGAAATTTTAGCATCATCATCATAAGAATCATGCGCAATATCATCACTGAAATCATCTATTTCTGATATGTAGTCAAAGCTCTACGTACAACAAGAAATTCCTTAGGGTCATATTCATCTAGTGCGCCTAGATCCTCTTCAAGTTCAGTTTCATTATCATGCTCAGATTCATTTTCATGCTCGGTCTCAGTCACATATTCATTCGTTCCCTCAATTAACATGATTCATTTAGCATTAGGACACTCTTTTCCTATGTGACCACGTCCTTGACACTTATAACATTTAATGTCTCTAAACCTGTTTGAGGCATCAGAAGAATTTCCGGTGGGAGTCTTGTGTTGGGTGCGGTCATCACACCGTTGTGTGGACTGCACACGATTGTCCATCCTTTGCGACGCTCCTTGGTCACGTGTTTGGCCTCCTGTAGGCCGTGAACTTCCCGTTCCTGAAGGCTTGCTTAAAAACCTTGATGAAGACTGATTAGTATGATAATTGGAATTGAAATTGGAAGAAATACGTACCTTTAATTGGTGTTCAATATTTTCAGCCATATGGACCATGGTTGTGAGGTCGAGATAAGGTTGAAGGTCAACCCTTTACGCAATCTCCCTGTTTAAACCATGTAAGAATCGAGCCTTGGTGGCTTCTTCGGGTTCCTGCAAGTTAGACCTTTCCAACAAAATTTCCAACTCCTTATAATACTCGTCTACACTTTTGGAACCTTGTCGTAAATTATGCAAACTCGTGAAAATAGAACTCTCATAATTGTTTGGGATAAAACGTTGTCTCATTTAAACTTCATTTCTTCCCAAGTGGCAATTGGCGGTTGTCTTGTCTTAGTTCTATTTTGACACAAATTTGTCCACCAATTAAGTGCATAACAAGAAAACTCAATAGAAACGTACCTCACTTTTTGTAATTCACTATAATTGGTACAAGAAAAGATTAAATCCACTTTTGTTTCCCATTCTAAATATTCCTCCGCATTACTTTTACCATGAAACGTGGGAATATTTATTTTGGTTTTGAGAAAATCGTCATCTTTTGGGAAAAGGGGATTTTGGCATCTTTGGTAACCACGGGGAGGGTGGTCATCAAAGTCATATTCATCATGCTCATATGGAATGTAATCATCATTGTACCTTCTTGGAGCGCACCTTCTTGGTTGTGTTGGAGGAACATACCTTCTTGGCTCAATGTGTGGTGGTCTAATGATGCGTGCAACTCGTGGGCTCCAACAATTCCACCTTCCAAACGTCCTTCACAAAGGGTTAGGCACAAAGAAGTAAACTTCCCCTTGCTTCCTTAGTGATCAAACGTGTGGACAACGAGCAAGACCAACACTATAAGATGGTCGTTGATCAGGCAAACCAAGAGGCCCTCCTGGACGGCACCTTTTAGCAATGGCAATACCTTCAAAACGCTCAACTTTGAAGGATCTTAACTTAGGTTTTTAATGCAAAACCAAGAAAACAAAGTATCACTCAAAGTGAAGAAAATATCAAGAATTGTTATTCATCGAAAGGTCTTCCTAACATTCGGCCAAAAGGCCCTATTTATAGACTAGAAAACGTGCTCCTCAAGCCTTAGAATGGCCAGAAATTATTTCAAATAATGCTAGCTACCAAATGTTTAAATTTAAAATCTGGTTGAAATTCAAACCAAGATAATTTCTAGCTAAAACTTGAATTTGCTTGTAGAATACCAACTTCTCTCTTCCAGCCGTGTATGATGACTAATTGGAGGTGTTTGAGACCTGATTTGATGATGATAAAGTGGTTGGATTTGAATTCAAAGGCTGGTTCAAATTTGAATTCGAATTGAGTTTGAATTTGAATTCAGATTTGGGTTTAACTTTGAATTGTGATCTCATCTCCTCCTTGCTTCAAGAATGGCGTGTAGATGGCTTCAAGGTGGCTAAGATGTTGAATTCAAATGTTGGTTGAAGTTTGAATTCAAATTGAGTTTGAGTTTGAATTCAAATTTGGGTTCAACTTGAATCGTAGACTCGTCTTCCTCTTAACCTCCAAGATGGCGTGTGGAATGGACCAAGATAAGGCTGAGAATTTCTTGAAATATAAATCTCAAATTGGTTGAAACTTGAATTCAAATAATGGTTGAATTTAAATTCAAGTTTGTCTTTAAGTCTGAATGCGATTTAATCTCCATCTTTGAACTTCAAGTTTGGCGCCACTATGGAGATAATTTGAGCTGGATTTTGAAAATGGAATTCCATCTTGGACACATTTGAATTTGTCTTTGTGAAGACAAACATTCTTCTCAAGACAACATTCCTTTTGTCTCCCTTTTTGAAGCACACGCCTATAATGCCCTTTTGAGCTTCCATTTGGCTTGGAAATTTCATGTACCTAATTTACCAGCAAAGCAAACACAAGGAAGCAAGGATCCCAAGAAAACAAGACATACATTTGTTTATTTTATTGAAAGATGCCTATATGCATGAAAAGTGATGCATGGAATGCAACCTAAGACTAAGACAAACTTTGTCTTGTATTTTGCATACCTTGGACCGCATCATTCCCTCCTTCCTAAAAAAGATTCGTCCCGAATCTTAGCATGTATGTCATGCGGGAGAAAGATCCTCAATAATGAAACAAAGATATAAGACACACACGTATGCACACTTTCATCCTAAGATGTTTAGGGTGAATGTGTAATGCAATGACAAAACATGTTCTTCGCGACTCATAAAAGCTGATTCGGTCATGCATCAACAATAAGTAAGTCCTCTTCTTCACATGTTTTGGATGCATTAGGATCTGATTTTCAAATTTTAGTTGATAATATGCATCATCAAATCCTCTAGGGGGTGCATGACAAGAGGTGTTCAACAGAGGTTTCTTTGTAGTGTTTTTAGGATGTATAACCAATAAAAGCTCATAGTGATCGTGCATTTGATCCTCACACAAGGTCAGCACATGAATGTCAGATGATGTATCATGATGTGGTGACAAAAATAGCGTGTTTGGAGTTGTGATATTCATGTCGCCATTATTGTCATTTAAGCTCCTTAAAACTTCCAAATCCGGTGAATTTAAACTATCTTGCTCATTAAAGCACAAATCAGTACTAACTTCCAGATTATTATCCTCAAAATCAGTTTGCAACGTAACGTCAAGTGGAATTCTATATTCATACTCATGTAAATTGGAATTTTCATGGGGTGGAATGTCACTATCAAAACACTCAAACAAAGGATTATTATAGACAACCCATTCATGCTTCTCAACATTATCATTTTTGTCACCTAAGACATCATTATTCTCACTTGAAATGTCACTCCAATCATCTTGTAAATCAGCATGTAAATCAAGCAAATCACGTGAATCATGCGAAGCACAAACAACTTTAGATTTATGCTCATCACTTTCAGTACGTAAGTCAGTCTCATGCATATGAACACTATGAACATCGACAAGTCTCCTAAGACCTTGCAATTTATTAAGGAGGTCTAATCTATGTACCTTTTGTTTTTCTACTTCTAAAAGGATTTCAGAGTTGTGTTCTTTTTGTGCTAGAAATTTCTTACGAATGTCAGCATTACGTTCTAAGAACTTCACAGAGTTATGTTCATTCAGCACATCAACTTTAGCATCATGAACGACATGTTTATCGATCGAAATTTCAGCATCATCATCATAAGAATCATGCTCATTACCAACACTAAAATCAAGCGAATCAATTTCGTAATAAGCTTGATTGAATCCTTTTACCATTACGTGATAGAGGTCTCTAATGTCATCTTCCATGAGTAACCTGAAATTAATCGAGCAACAAAGAAAGGAAAAACTAACACAAAGACGAAAGAGATTTCGTTACGTTAGTGGGAAAAGAAAACAAAATACAGGCACTCCTCTTTCTTTAATCTCCACTCTCTTACCACTTTGCTTCTTGGACAACCTGAAGTTAATAAGATTCAAAGTGATCAATTAAGAAAGTGTTTTGCCAATGCTTCTCCAAATCACAATGATCTTCACTTGTTTCTTCCGTTTGCTTTCAAGTTGCACCAAATAGTATCAAAAACAGAATCAAGTGAAATGAAAACAAACTTGAACTTTTCTACTAAGATTCAAAGAAAGTAAGCAACCAAAATAGTTGTATAAGGCCGAACCAAAGATGAACTAAGGGTTGCCGTGGGCAATCTTTAGTTAATTTTGATTCTATGCACTTATTATCCACAAAATGATTCAACTCATGCAATAATCAAGTATCCAAGTGTGTGATTGGTTCAAGATGTTCAGGATATGGATAATAGGTATGGCGTGGTTATGTATGAAAGATGACGCCAAGTTTGTCCAAAGGATTTTCAAACAATTGCACAACTGTTTTTCCTCTTTTCTATTCACTTTTTTTTTGTTCTCTTCTTGCTGTTTTGACGTCAGCAAGTTCAGATTCTTCTTCTTTTTTTGTTCAAGGCAAGAAAACGTAACTTCTCTTCTTTTGCCTAAACGTTGTTTTTTTTACAAAACCTGGCAAGGAGCTTTCAATTCAGCCAAGGTAATCTCAAATATGCAATATTATGCAAGGTGATTATGAATGGGGATGAATCCCGATTAGGGTTTAGTGGGTAAACTGAGGTTAGGGTTTTGAAGGATTAAGGTTTTGAGTGGTGGGTTTTCAGCTTTTGTGTTTGTTGTGGAAATTGTTTTCACACGTATGATAAGCAAGATTGAAGCATGAAATTAACCACAATATGAATCACAAGATGCATACAATCATCATCAACTAAAAGCTTCGGTAGCAACAAGATGATTTGAAACCGAGGTAGCTTTATAGGATGATGGTTGGAATATTTTAAAGAAAGCTGAGTGTAACCTAAAATGCAACGAACCCTAATGTGTTCAAGTTTGAACGACTCAAAAACAGATTGTGATATGAAAGGAAATAAAGGAAATGACACTTGAATGATGAAAAAGCAAAATGCAGCAACGTGACTCAAAGAAAATGTGGACGTTTTTTTTTTGTTTTTTTTGTATGAGATGCAAGACAATGGCGTGTAGAGTGAGGGGTAGAAGAAGGACTTAACTGAAATTGAAATGACTAGACTCAAACGAAAAGGAAATGATATATGGTGGAATAGAGTAACCTGGGCTCTGATACCAATTTGATGCGTGCAACTCGTGGGCTCCAACAATTCCACCTTCCAAACGTCCTTCACAAAGGGTTAGGCACAAAGAAGTAAACTTCCCCTTGCTTCCTTAGTGATCAAACGTGTGGACAACGAGCAAGACCAACACTATAAGATGGTCGTTGATCAGGCAAACCAAGATGGCCCTCCTGGACGGCACCTTTTAGCAATGGCAATACCTTCAAAACGCTCAACTTTGAAGGATCTTAACTTAGGTTTTTAATGCAAAACCAAGAAAACAAAGTATCACTCAAAGTGAAGAAAATATCAAGAATTGTTATTCATCGAAAGGTCTTCCTAACATTCGGCCAAAAGGCCCTATTTATAGACTAGAAAACGTGCTCCTCAAGCCTTAGAATGGCCAGAAATTATTTCAAATAATGCTAGCTACCAAATGTTTAAATTTAAAATCTGGTTGAAATTCAAACCAAGATAATTTCTAGCTAAAACTTGAATTTGCTTGTAGAATGCCAACTTCTCTCTTCCAGCCGTGTATGATGACTAATTGGAGGTGTTTGAGACCTGATTTGATGATGATAAAGTGGTTGGATTTGAATTCAAAGGCTGGTTCAAATTTGAATTCGAATTGAGTTTGAATTTGAATTCAGATTTGGGTTTAACTTTGAATTGTGATCTCATCTCCTCCTTGCTTCAAGAATGGCGTGTAGATGGCTTCAAGGTGGCTAAGATGTTGAATTCAAATGTTGGTTGAAGTTTGAATTCAAATTGAGTTTGAGTTTGAATTCAAATTTGGGTTCAACTTGAATCGTAGACTCGTCTTCCTCTTAACCTCCAAGATGGCGTGTGGAATGGACCAAGATAAGGCTGAGAATTTCTTGAAATATAAATCTCAAATTGGTTGAAACTTGAATTCAAATAATGGTTGAATTTAAATTCAAGTTTGTCTTTAAGTCTGAATGCGATTTAATCTCCATCTTTGAACTTCAAGTTTGGCGCCACTATGGAGATAATTGTTGTGATATATTATGTTTGAGTGATTGCAAAATGTATATGTGTGTGTAATTGTTGTGCAAAATGTATATGTGTGCATATGTGTAATTGTTATGATGATTGCAAATAGATATATCATGTTTGAATGATTGGAAGATGCATATGTGAGCATGTATGTGTAACGTTTAAATGTGAAATTGTTTTGGCAAGGCATGAACTTATGAACTTATGAGCTAAATGTAAAATTGCTTGAATGAATCAAGATTGAACAAGTTTGATTAAGATCATGAGATTGAACTTGGCCAATTCAATCACATATCTAAATCAAGGTATGTTCAAACTGATCTTAGAAGATATATATGCCAATACATGTTGATAATATGATCTAACCAAGCCTTGAAGTCACATGACTTACAATATAAGGCAAATTGTTCGGTTTAGTATCCTATTGCAGGTTTTTGGTTCATATCTTGGGCAAATGAACTCCAAATTGAGTGATTCAAAAGCCCACATGATCCTTATTCAATTTAGAATCTAATTGGCTGAGGTAAAGCATGTTTGGCACGGGTTAAAACTGAATTGACCCGGTGGGAAGCTTATTGACCTATATAAGGGCTATTTTGGTAATTTCACCATTTGGACTTCTCATTCTTATTTGGTTTTCTTCCAGCGGATTTATATGATCATATGACACATTTATAAGTCATGTCACATCATGGCAAAGATGAATCTAGAGCAGCACCATGTCCAGGTTCATCCTAGGACAAAGTTCCTATTTTTGTGCTAAGGGGTATTCTGGTCTTTTCACTTGCCAATGGATCTTCCAACATGTTATATATTGCTTATATGATGTTTATATGTGTTTATGTCACATATGGTACGTGCCCTATTTTTATGGAAACGGGCAGCATGGTATCTCAATTGGAATTCTTATCTTATGGTTATCACATCTATGGTTTTCTTGGAATTCTTGGTATTCTTCATATGGTTTTCTATGCTACATGTTGAAGACATAAGTGACTATATATTATATGGTTACAAACGGATTTGGGCGCACAAATTATGTTCAAACATTCAGATTTTGAACAAGTCAAGACAAGTTGAGTTAATTCCTATTTTTGTGCTGATTTCAAAAGACTATTCTTGTATATCTTGGAGATAATTACAACGGCTATTTTGGTCAAAAGATGGAGCAACATTTCGTGTGGTATATGATCAAAATTCAGATTGTGATGTGTGACAAAAAGCAAGTCCTACAATGTAGCAAAGTTGGAGCAAAAATCTCTCAACCAAGGAAGCAACCAAACGGCTATATGATTCAAAGGTTGAAGACCAATTCAAACTCAAGTCAAGCTGATTTCTCTCTATCTTTTAGCTCCATCTCAACGTTTATTTGTGTTCAAAATGAGGAGATAAAATTTGTTCAAAACACATGCCAATTCAGCTGCATACATGGCAAGTTATTTACACATGGAAATTGCTGATTGGAGCTATCATTCCAACGTTCAAATGAAGCTACATTTCCACCTCATTTTCAACGGCTATAATGGATAAATTGAAGGATAAAAGTTCAGATTGGAAGACCATTTCAAAGTAGCAAAAATTCAGATTTGTTTTGAAAGTCAAATGGATAGCTAAAAAGGTGCTGAATTTTCTCATTCTTCAACCATGGCAACGGTTACTTTGAGGAGCCTTTAGGCTGTCCTCTTGGCTATAAATAGCTCCAAGGATGAAGAGCAAAAGCACACCAACGAAAACAAAAGAAAAGCAAGCAAGGCATTCAGCTCTTAGTCTCCATTCTTCTCTTCTCTTCTTGAAGAACGCGTTTGTGAAAGCTTTATGATTGTATAGTTCTTCATTTCTTATCATTTCAACACCTTTCAAACTACATATTGTAAGGGAGAAGCTGGTGTATAAAGCTTACTCCTTAGAGGTGAGCAAAAGGTGCAAAGGTGCAAAGGTGAAACAAACTAGTGCTGATTTTCAGTTTTGGTGCAGCCTCTTGAAGAAGTTGGTGAAAAGCTTCTTCCTTTGGCTTTGTAAGGTGACTTTGGTGTTTGGTGTTTAGTGAAATCCAAGAGAAGGTGTCTCTTGGGACTGGAGTAGGTCACATTGACCGAACCAGGATAATTCCTTGTGTTCTTTACTTATTTCCTGCACTTACTGTTTTCTGCCTGAGAATTACACTAACTTGGCACGCATAGTTGAACAAGCAAACATTCTTAGAATTGCATGAATTTTGGATATATTATACTTCAATGTGTTAGCTTTCATTAGCCGCAAGAATCACTAAATTCTAAGGAGTTTAGCCTGTTCAAATCGTCTTCACAAAATTGTTGCTACATTCTGTGAACAATTCTGACCAGTGTGCAAACTTGTGCAATTTGAATAGGCTATCCTTCGAATCTTGGAGTGATCCTTATATCAAATTAAACTAGACATCTTGAGGTTTAATTTGACATAAGATTCATCAAAATAGCACGGGTAGATTTTGAGATATTGTTGTTTGAAGTTAAGCTAACATTCTGCCTGAAACTGCCAGAATTGCACACTTTACTTATCTTGCTTATTTGAACGTGCTAACTTGCTTGGAATTGATTGAATTTTTTATGACATACTATAAACATCCTAAACTTGATCTCTGCCAAGTTTGAGAGCTTGCACAGGTGTATAAGTGGTTCAACCAAAACGTTCAAAGTAGTGAACTGTTTCTGGAATTTTCAGAATCTGAGGCTAAAGAGGCAAAGGGGTCTTCAAACAAGTTTTTGAAGGTAATTGTAGTGTAATTTCCGCTAACCCACTATTCACCCCCCCCTCTAGTGGTGCTATACAGGTCCAACAATTGGTATCAGAGCCTGGTTGAGCACCATATTCTTATTTGAGCTGAAAACAGTTTACACTCCAAGTTGCAAAGTTGCTGGAAATTTTCTGGTTGTCTTATATTCTTCATATTTGGTATCTACAACAAGGTGACACTTTCTTTCCTTCTTATAAGTGTTTTAAACGTTTTCTCACACACTAAGAAGCATGTCTAAGTCACACATGAAAATAGAATTAGAAGGCATGTCCACACAAAGACCACCTCTTTTTGATGGAGAAAACTTTAGTCATTGGAAACTTAGGATGAAATTGTTCTTAATGGCTATTGATATAGACTTGTGGTCTATCATTGAAGATGGACCTTATGTGCCTACTAAGCATGTTATAATTGATGGCTTATCACAAGAAGTTGAGAAATATAGAAAAGATTGGAGTGATGAAGATAAAAAGAAAATGAGTCTTAATGCTAAAGCAATGCAATTATTGTTGAATGGTTTAAGTAGGAGTGAATCTGCCTATGTCTCTTCATGTTTAAGTGCAAAGGATATGTGGAAATGTCTTGAAATGAAGCATGAAGGAACTAATCAAGTAAAGGAATCAAAGATTAACATGTTAATGACTACACTTGAATCATTTCATTTACTTCCTAATGAATCAATTGTTGATATGGATTTAAGGCTTACTAACTTATACAACTCACTTGAATCCCTTGGTAAAACGTTTTTGATGAAAGAAAAAGTGCAAAAAGTTTTGAGAAGTTTGCCAAGTGAATGGGATGCCAAAGTTAGTGCCATTGAAGAAAGCAAAGATCTTTCTCAAATAAAACTTGATGAATTGATAGGTTCTTTAAAAGTTTATGAAAACAAGTTGAATATAAGAAAGGCTGAAACTAGTAACAAGTCTAAATCACTTGCATTTGTAACTAATGAACCCGAATCATCTAATCAAGCCGAGTATGAAAGTGATGATGAAAGTGATGAAGAAGACATAATGTTGTTAGCTAGGCGTTTAAGGAAGTTTTTCAAGAAAAGACCAACTAAAAGACAAGCAAAATCAGCTGCCCCTATCAATGTGAAATCTAACAAACAAGATGGTAAATGGTATGATAAAGAACTTAAGTGTTATGAATGTGGCAAACAAGGACACATCTCATATGATTGTCCAAACAAGAACAAAAACCGTGACATGGATGAAAAGACAAGGACAAAAACTAGAGTAGAACCTATGCAAAGGAGGAAGAAAGCTCTCAAGGTAAGTTCAAGCACTTGGGATGACACATCTTCATCCGAATCCGAGGAGGAACCTGAAGTTGCACAAACATGTTTGGCTTCAAAGTCTACAAATGAGGTAACATTCGATTCTGACTCTGAATGTGATTTTACTCAAGATGAATTGTTGGATGAATTAGAAAAGTTGCATGGTAGATATAAGAAGCTATCCAAGGAGAAGAAAAGAATAGTTGAGGAGAAGAACAAGTTGGAGACGTCTAACTTGAATCTAACTTCTCAACTAGAAGTTCTTCAACTTGAATCATCTAACACTATTAGTTCAATGCAAAATCAGATTAAGGAACTTAAGAACAAACATGAAAATGTGCAATGTGTGCAATGTGTTGATTTACAACGTTTTAAAGTCTAAATTACATGAAATACAAACTGAATTTGAATCATTAAAAGCATGCAACCTAGACTTGAACAAATCTTTTGAACAATTTAAGAATGGTTCCAACATGTTAGACACTCTTATTGCATCTCAAAAGCATGGAAATGACAAACAAGGTCTTGGATATGTTGAAGAAGCTGAATACACACCTAAGGAAACAACATTTGTATCATCTTCAACCAACATGAAATATAGGCCAAATGCATTTAGAAATGAACCTATTCTGCCCACACCACCTTCATCACAAAGATTGCAAAATGCATCAACATATAGGAAGGTAAATACACCTAGAAACCATGCTTACATGTATACAAGAATGCCTAAACAAAGTAGTATGAAATCTGCTCAAGTTATGCCTTATATGCAACAACATGCTTATGTGAAGAACATGACATACTCTCGGCCTAAATCAATTTACAACACACGGCCTAGACACACACAACATCTTGCATATACACGGCCTAAATTCAATGCTTATACACGGCCAAGATATAACTCATATACTTGGCAACATTCAAATGCATATAGAACTTACAATGCTTATCCAACTAGACATAAATGTGCAGCCCCTTTTCCATCATATTCTATGTATCAAAATCCACTATTTGATCATTATATGCAACATGATTTTAACATTCCAAAACCAAGAAAGGTTGTTCAAGTTTGGGTACCTAAAGGTACACTAACATGAACTTAACTTGTCTAACCTTGAAAGGACCCAAAATCAAAGGGTACCTAAGTTGTTATTTACATTTGTAGGTACATAACATCAAAGAAAGACAAGTTGCTGGTTATAACAACAAAGAAGATGAAAAGAACAAAACCAATTGGATAGTTGATAGTGGTTGCTCAAGACATATGACGGGCAACAAAAATTTGTTTAGCACACTTAAAGACGTTGCAAAAGGTGGCAAAGTTACCTTTGGAGACAACAACCAAGGCCAAATAATTGGCAAAGGCAAGGTTGGTGATCCAAACAAGTTTGAGATCAAAAACGTCCTACTTGTAAGTAACTTAACCTTTGAGCTTTTAAGTGTTTCTCAATTATGTGACAACAACTTGAATGTTCTCTTCTCCTCCACTTCTTGTAAGATAATGGATAAAAACAATCAAGTTGTGTTAAAAGGAAAACGTGAAGGAAACATATATGTGCTTAACATGGATGATATGCTAAGTAGTGACACAAAATGTCTTGTTTCACATGAATCTGATCCCAATCTTTGGCATAGACGTTTAGGACACATTGGTATATCAACCTTAGAAAAACTACACGCTAAAAGTCTTGTTAAAGGATTGCCTAAGCTTAACTTGAATGATTTTCAACTATGTGAATCTTGTATCAAAGGCAAACATGTTAGAGAATCCCTTAAGCCTAAAACCGAGGTCACAACATCAAGAATACTAGAACTCTTGCATATAGACTTATTTGGTCCATGTAGAACAAGAAGCTTAGGTGGAAGTTATTATGTATGTGTAATAGTTGATGATTTCTCAAGATATACTTGGACATTGTTTCTTGCTTCAAAAGATGAAAGTGCATCATCTATAGCTAATCTAATTAGACAACTTGAAAATGAACATGAATCACATGTTATTAAGATAAGGAGTGATAGAGGTGGTGAGTTTAAAAATAGTGTAATTAATCAAATTCTGTAATGAAAAGGGTATAAAACATGAATTCTCCCCACCAAGAACTCCTCAACTTAATGGTTGTAGTTGAAAGAAAGAATAGGACTATTCAAGAAGTAGCAAGAACAATGATGGTAGAAAACAAAGTACCTAAATTCTTATGGGCTGAAGCAGTAAACACTTCAAGTTATATGATCAACAGACTATCAATAAGAAAGAAATTGAACAAAACACCATTTGAAATCTTAAATGGACGACTCCCAAAAGTAAACTATTTAAAAGTCTTTGGTTGTAAATGCTTTGTATTGAACACAAAAGATAACTTAGATAAGTTTGATCCTAAGTCTGATGAACATATATTTGTGGGATATTCAATGAACTTCTAAAGCATATAGATGTTATAATGCACAAACAAGAAAGATAGTTGAATCTATACATGTGAAGTTCAATGAAAATGCATATCTCCAAACAAGTAATCAACATGAAATCTATGTACCAAATGATCAAATACTTCATGATGAAGATGAACTTATCCTACCACCTACAAATAATCAAATTGAAACACCAAATCAAACTCTTGAAATGCATGAAGTTCAAACTCCCCCTACACAAGAACATAATGAAGAAAATGTGCCTAACCAACCTATTGAACATCATGAACCTATTGAAGATGCACAACCAAGTAATTGGTGGCAAATAAGAGATAAACAAAAGCATCCTCAAGAACTAATCATAGGAGATGTAAATCAAGGGGTTAGAACACGTAGGCAAATAGATCCTAATGAATATGATCAATGGCATGCACTTATATCCCAAATTGAACCTAAGAATGTGAATGATGCCTTAAACGATA